>CP113320.1:1200000-1800000 GCA_039634435.1 Ascochyta pisi
TGGCTACGCCGCTGACTTCACAGACGACTCTCTGCTGAAGAAGTGGAGGCCCGACACGTTCGACCTGTCCACCACCAACGGTGCTCACGCCACTGGTGACGGACACAAGATGCTGATGAAGATCGGTGCTCAGGGCATCGACATGGACAAGGTTCAGGTCCACCCTACCGGTCTCATTGACCCCAAGGACCCTCATGCTAAGACCAAGTTCTTGGCTGCTGAGGCTCTTCGTGGTGAGGGTGGTATCCTTCTCAACAGCAAGGGCCAGCGCTTCTGCGATGACCTTGGTCACCGTGACTATGTCTCCGGCAAGATGTGGGAGGAGAAGGAGAAGGGCCAGTGGCCCATTCGCCTCGTCCTCAACTCAAAGGCCTCCAAGGTCCTCGACTTCCACACACGGCATTACTCTGGCCGTGGCCTGATGAAGAAGATTTCCGGCAAGGAGCTTGCCAAGGAGATTGGCATCAGCGACGAGCAGCTTCAAGAGGAGTTCACAAGCTACAACGCCATCGCCAAGGGCGAGAAGAAGGACACATGGGGCAAGAAATACTTCCACAACTTGCCCTTTGACATCAACGACACATTCCACGTCGCGCTGATGGAGCCCGTGCTCCACTTCACCATGGGTGGTATCGAGATCAACGACCAGGCACAGTGCTTGAACGATGAGGGCAAGCCGTTCGACGGACTGTTTGTCTGCGGTGAGCTTGCTGGTGGTGTTCACGGTGCCAACCGTCTTGGTGGCTCATCGCTGCTTGGCTGTGTTGTGTACGGCCGTGTTGCTGGTGATTCGGCGTCGAAGTACCTCTTCCAACAGGCACTCAACAACGCCGGCGGGTCAGCTGTTTCCCGTCTTGGCCAGATCTCTCTACACATCGACCCCAACACACCAGGAAAGATCTCGGTGGAGTGGGGTAACGGCGGTAGCAGTGGCGCTCAGGGACAGGTTCCTGGCGGCGACAGGGTAGCACAACAGTCACAGCAGTCAGCAGCGCCCGTCATGAAGAGCGACGCCGACTCGAAGGACCCAGGCAAGGTGTCCAAGCCCAACGCACCAGCCAAGTTCTCCATCCCGGACAAGGAATTCACACTCGAGGAGATTGCCAAGCACAACAAGAAGGACGACCTGTGGATCGCAGTAAAGGGCATCGTCATGGATGTCACCAACTGGACAGATGAGCACCCTGGCGGTCCTCAGGCGCTGTTCAGCCACATGGGCAAGGACGCGTCGGAGGAGTTTGAGATGCTCCACGACGACGAGGTCATCCCCAAGTACGCACCGGAGATTGTCATTGGCAAGGTCAAGGGCCAGGAGGTGACACTCGAGTACTAGAGGGAGATGATGTTGTGTGTGTGTACTTCTAGCCTGTTGGAATGATATCCTTTGCATGTTCACGGGTCTCGACATTTGCCATGCATGTGAGAATAATAACTGTGACGATGCCAACAACAGAAGTGATTCGTGATTGCACGACTGAAGCAGGCCGAATGCGTGTGCATGTGAAAGATGTTGGCAGAAGTGGCTAGCCGTCGATCGGAATGGGCGTAGATGAGACCCTGGCCGCCTTTCCCCAGACCTCGGAGCTTCGACGGCCGCGCAAGCTCACAATCTTTGATACAGCGCACCCCACCGCATTGCGTTGACCCTGACGACGGCGAAAATGCTGCGCTGGCATTGCTTTCAACCTTGACTTCGACAATGACAGAGTACGACGACTATGGCATCCCGGTTGGCGCCTACACGGAGCCAGACAGCTTCACCGGCCAGACGTACCGTACAGCGCGAGCTTTCTTCGTATACAGAGTCAGGCCGTTCGTGGAGCGGAGAGTAGCAAAGGGGCGATGGAAGAGTCTGTTCAGCTTGGCGAACGCGCTGGTGATCATCTGGTGGGCGGTGGTGTACTGGGGTGAGAGGGGCGCTTTCAACGGCGCAGTAGGGAGCTGCAATTGGGACGCGTGGGAGAATTGGGTATGGTTACACCCCTGCTGCACATCTACACACATTCAAGACTGACCTTGGGACCAGGAAGAAGGCGCCAACCCTCACAGGCTTGTCTTTGTCGCCGACCCGCAACTCGTCGATCCGCACACGTATCCTGGCCGGCCATGGCCTCTCAACCCCCTCACCATCAAGTACACCGACCAGTACATGCGCCGCGCCTACTCGCGCATACAGACCGAGCTCTACCCCGACACTGTCTTCTTCCTCGGCGATCTGTTCGACGGCGGCCGGGAGTGGTCTACGCGCACAACCAAATCGCCCGAGAAACAGTACCAGCAGTATGGGGACAACTACTGGATGAATGAATACCGTCGTTTTGGAGACATCTTCTTCAAACACTGGGGGGACGGAGGCCTGCAACCGCGCCCTGGGCAGCCGGGGCGGAAGTTCATCAGCAGTTTGCCTGGGAACCACGATCTGGGGTTTGCAAAGGGTGTCCAGATTGGAGTGCGGGACAGGTTCCACGCTTACTTTGGCGACGGCAACAGGATTGATGTACTGGGGAATCACACCTTCGTCTCCATAGACAGTGTTTCTCTCAGCGCATTGGGAGTGCCGTCGTCTCAGGAACTGGAGGACCTCTGGCGCCCTACAGTCGACTTCCTCGACGGAGCCAAGGAGCAGAAAAGGAAGATTGTACAGCGCGAGCTCCGAGTTCAGCAGGGCCTCAAGCCATACCCAGGCTTCCCACACCGTGAGATCGAATCGCAGGACCTTGCAAAAGCCACACTCCCACACGCCAACGAAGAAGTGACCGAGTTCCCCACCATCCTCCTCACCCACGTCCCACTCTACCGCTCCCCAGGGACGCCCTGCGGTCCCCTCCGTGAGCACTGGCCCCCTACAGCACCGCCCAAAGGCCAGACAGAAGCGCTCGAGCACGACGAGCGAAACGCCATATCCGTCAGCGGCGGCTACCAGTACCAGAACGTCATGAACCGCGAAATCACGACGGACATTGCCAACAAGATCGGCGACATCCGCTACGCCTTCTCGGGCGACGACCACGACTACTGCGAGCTCGTGCACCGGGGCTACGCATCTGGCGGCGGCGGGATCAAAGAGATCACAGTGAAGAGCATAAGCTGGGCCATGGGCGTGCGACACCCAGGCTTCGTACTGGTCAGCATGTGGAACCCAGTTGATGCACACGGCAAGCCTCTGAAAGGCGACATGAGCAAAACAGTGCAAACGCATCTATGTCTCCTACCGGACCAACTCGGCATCTTCTTCCGCTACGCCGCTCTCTTCGCACTCACGCTGCTTCTACTCAGCACGCGCGCCGCCTTGATGGCATTCAACATGTTCCCCTCGACCCCACTACCACCCAACGACCCCATCCTCCCCACCACCAACCCCTCATCCTCGAGTACGGCAGAGAAGTCATCCCTCGCACAGCAACAGCGTTTCAACCCCCGACTCTCCACCTCAACAAATACAGCAACCACCCTGCAAATCCGCACCGCGCAATCCCGTCCCCGCACCACTACCGCCCACGCTCTCCCCTCTTCCACATCAACGCCTTCATCTACACCAATGCCAATGCCAATGCCCATGCCCCTCCCACACCAACAAGACACGAGATACCCGTACCCGCTCGTCCAACACGCTGGCTTCTTCCCCAGCGACAGCAACGGCAACGGCAACGAAGAAGAAGAAGACGACGACGATAGCAGCAAGAAACAAGGGAAACGGTGGAGTACCGAGAGTAGACCGAGGAGAAGGAAAGGGGCAGCGCTTTTCCGCCATGAAGTCCGAGATGGAGTGGGGCGGGTTTTGGTTTTTGGGTTGGCGTGGTATTGTTGGTTGGTTTGGAGGGGGTGATTGTCGTTGTTGTTGTTGTAATGCGGAAGTGATGGGTGGGTATATGTGTTGGATAGCTAAGATAGTGATGAGTATCAGGAGAGGAGATTCTGTATATGTAAATGTAAAATATCATTGCATTTCACATTTCTCAAAATTGGATCGGATCTGATGTGATATCTTCTTCTTCATTTCCTTCTCAGGAACGGTATCATCTTCAAAATTTCCATCTAACTAGAACATTCACATGCCTTCTTCATCGTCTTATCTTCACATCTACAACGCCAACTTTTCAATCCACCTCGTTGCCTCCTCAACACCCTGGTCGACCTTGTCCGCATTGGTGCCCTGCCCAATCGCAGTCGGTGCGCCAGGCTTGCCGCCCGCTTTGCCGCCGATGATGGGCGTTACGGCACCTGCCCACTTGGGCCCGTCGCCGCCTTTGGCCTTGAAGGGCTGTTGGGTGTTAGTTTGCGTTCTTGAGATGGGGAAGGAGGTGTAGAAGAGAAGGCAAGGTGAAAAGTAAAGAGAACTTACCTCGGACACATAGCAGCCGTGCACGACCTTGCCCTCCTCGGGACTCGCGGCGAAGAGGTACAGACTGCGGTCTTTGAGGGCGCTCTTGGGCCCGCTGATCGTCTTGACGACGTCGCTGATGGTTTTGCTGACGGTGCTGGTGTAGTCTACCTTTTGCACGAGGAACGTCTTGCTCGCGTCTTCGAAGTAGGCAGTCACCTGGTCGAGCACCTTCTTCTGCTCGGCCTTTGCGGCGGCCTTTTGCTCGTCGAGGATGGATTTGCTGATCTTGGTCATGCGCTCGCGGAAGCGGCTCTTGGTCAGCGCGGAGATGGTGAGGTTGTTGAGGTCGACTTGGGTGCGCTTGGCGTCGTTTTCCTTCTGTGGGCCAAACTTCAGCTTCTCGAGAGCATCAAGGCGCTCGGAGAAGTCGTTGGCGATGCGCTGTACGTCGTAGGCTTCCTGGCCTGTCACGGCGATGACACGGCGGATACCCTTTGCGATGCCGGACTCCTCGAGGATGACGAGCTCCTTGATCTCGCCCGTCTTGAGGACGTGTGTGCCGCCGCAGAATTCAATGGACAGCTTTGCCCATTCTTCCTTCTGGGGGTCTGCGATGAGGTCTTCGACGGGGACGCCAACGGAGACGACGCGGACGGGGTCGGGGTAGGTCTCGCCAAAGACGGCGCGCAGACCGTTGATGCCACGGGCGGTGGCGAGAGGCACTTCTTTGGCGTAGACTTGCGAGTCCTGGCGGATGTAATCGGAGGAGATCTTCTCCACCTTCTCGAGCTCGGCGTCGGAGAGGCCGGCCTTGTGGGAGAAGTCGAAGCGCAGCTTCTCAGGTGCGACGAGCGAGCCCTTCTGGTCGACCTCGTTGCCGAGCACTTCGCGGAGGGCGTAGTTGAGGACGTGGGTTCCGGTGTGGTTGTTGCGGATAGGGTTTCTTCGGAGCTCGTCGAACTCGGCAATGACTTGGCTGCCGACACTCAGCTCGCCTTCACCCAGGTAGCCAGTGTGCAGGACGTAGCCAGCATACACCTGGACGTCGTCGACTGTGAAATCGGCTTCGCCGTCAATGACCAGCTTTCCGTAATCGGCCTCTTGACCACCCTGCTCCGCGTAGAAGTTGGTCTTATCCAACAAAATACCGAAACGCTCTCCCTGAGGCACGTATTTTGTGCTCTTCAGGAATTGCTTGTTGTGGTAGATGGCCTTGATGGTGGCTGTGATGTTCTCGCGGCCGTACTTGGCGCTGTCGTCGGTCTTGGGGACTTCAGGCATGGTGTCCAAGGCGCCCAGGTCGTGCACGTCGAGCTTGACAACCACACCGGCAGCCTTCTTGTCGCCCTTGCTAGCCTCGCGTGCCTTTTCTTGCGCCTCTTCCACCTCCTTGTCGTTGATGTTGAGTCCGCGCTCCTCAGCCATGAGTTTTGTGAGATCGACGGGGAAACCGTATGTGTCGTACAACCGCCAGACGTCGTCTCCGGGCAGATCATTGGAGCCCTTGGCCTTTGCCTTTTGTGCGTACTTTTCGAAGATGACCTCACCGCGGTCCAGCGACTTGGCAAAGGCCTTTTCTTCCTCGTCGAGGATCTCGATGATGTCCTGCTGCTTCCTCTTGATCTCTGGGAACATGTCACCCATCTGCTCGACCAGTGTGGGGACGATCTTGGAGAAGAAATCGCCAATGTCCGTCTCGAAGTACTTGCGAGCGTAACGGGCGCCTCGTCGCAGGACGCGTCGCACGACATATCCACGACCGACGTTGTTGGGGACGCCGCCGTCGGCAATGGCAAAGGACATCATGCGGACGTGGTCGGCGACGACTCGGTAGGCGGTGTCGATGCCGTCTGGGTCGTCCTTGCCGAACTTTGCGTTGTACGGCCGCGCACCTGTGACTTGTTGGATCTTGCTGAACAAGGGTGTGAAGACGTCTGTGTCGTAGTTGGACATCTTCTTCTGCAGCAGGCAGACCAGTCGCTCGAAGCCCATGCCGGTGTCGATGTGCTTGTTGGGCAGAGGCCGCAGCGACCTGTCGGACTCGCGGTTGTACTGCATGAAGACGTTGTTCCAGATCTCGATGACCTCGGGGTCGTCGGCGTTGACGAGCGAGGCGGCGTTCCTGTACTCGCCGTTGACGGGCTCGCGCAGGTCGTAGTGGACCTCGGAGCAAGGACCGCAAGGGCCCTGGTCGCCCATTTCCCAGAAGTTGTCCTTCATGTCGCCCGGCAGGATCTGGTCCTCGGGAACACCGACGCTCTTCCAGAGCTCCTTGGCCTCGAGGTCTGGGTCGAGACCGCCGGCGGCGTCGCCCTCGAAGTAGGTGACGTACAAGCGCTTGGGGTCGATGCCATAGACCTTGGTCAGCAGCTCCCAGGTGAAGGCAATGGCCTCCTGCTTGAAGTAGTCACCAAAGGACCAGTTGCCCAGCATCTCGAAGAAGGTGTGGTGGTAGCTGTCCTTGCCGACATCATCGAGGTCGTTGTGCTTGCCGCCGGCGCGGATGCATTTTTGCGAGTTGGCGGCGCGCTTGAGCTGTGCAAAGTCCGAGGCCGGGTCGACGGTGCCCTGGAAGATGGTCTTGTACTGGTTCATGCCGGCATTGGTGAAGAGGAGGGTGGGGTCGGAGAGGGGCACGACCGAGGAGGAAGGGACTGCAGCATGTTAGGGTGTCTGGAAGGGCCATGGTGGGGTGTGTGTATACCAAACGTGTGTCCTCTCTCCTTGAAGTAGTCCAGGAAGGTCTGGCGCACTTTGGCGGCAGCCCACTGGGGGTGGTCGTTCGCATCATTCGCCATGATTGCGGCCGGCGCGCGTGCGAGGAGGGGCGGGGTCGAGGTCGAGGTCGAGGTCGAGGTCGAGGTGGAGGAGAAGCGCGGGGTGGGGAAGGGTAGCGGCGAGGGTGGGCGGGGTGGACGTCGAGAGGGAGAGCAGCAGGGGCGGGAGTGGAGCAGTGGCAGGCCGCGGTGCAGTGCTGGGTGAGCTGGGTGAGCTGGGTGACTCAGATGGCGAGCTCCCAAGAATGTTTTGAGCATGGGCATCACCAAAATGCGGGCGCCGCTGCGGGGCAACGCTACAAGGCTGCAGCGCTACAAGGCTGCAGATGAATGGAAGCGCGTCGACTGGGCCCGCCTCGACGCTACTTCTGGAATCGCCCAGAAACGGGGGCCGACGCCATAAACACCAGCCTGCGACCGCCCGTGCTCCCGCGACTGCTTGCTCACCTGCTCCCGCGACTGCTTGCTCACCTGCTCCCGCGACTGCTTGCTCACCTGCTCCCGCGACTGCTTGCTCACCTGCTCCCTCGCTCACCCGCACCCTGCCTGCATGTAACGCCCGTGGAGCTACATAGAAGCAAAGCTGTCATGGATGGCGGCACTCATAGCTCCCAGCGCCGAGCAACACCACCGCCATGCCCCGCCCGCCATGAGCCCACCCCACGGCACCAAGCGCCCGGCTGACAGCGCCCTGGACCGCGAGCAGCGTCTGACCAAGCGCTTCGACCTGCTGAACCTCGACAACGCGAACAAAGCCGCTCGTCTCCACCTGCCCGTCCACAGCACCAGCCATGCATCGACAACACCCACGTCCACCACTCTATCCACGCCGCATGCCCCGCCCAAAGCAAAGCGCCAACGTGCCCCGCCCACCACCGACGCTGACGCCATGCTCGTCGAAGACACCCCCCACCGCGTCTACATCCACGACCTAGCCGCCGAGCTGAGCGACATCGAGTCCGACGACGACCACCCCGTCTTCCTCTCCGACATTGAAAAGCACCTCTCCAAGATCCCACGCCACCTCCTGCTAGGCCCGCCCCCCAAGCCCACCGAGCACAACCAGGTCGTGCTGTACAACGTCCCCGCCAGCCTGACCCTGCCCGAGGAGCACGACAACGTCCGGAAGGCCATTGTCGAGGCGAGGCAGCGCATTCGCGACAGCCAGGCCAGCTCCGTTACCGAGCCTGCGAGGGTCTTTGGAGAAGCAGGACTGGCTGGTGGGAGTAGGACGCAGGATGATGAAGTGGAGGTAGATGCAGATGCTATGGATCTGGACTGATGCCTCGTTCTTGAATTATTTTTTATTCTCGAGAGTAAATCATAGTCAGCCCCTAATCATGTCAATTCTTCAATGCTTCTAGAAGAGTAAATCAAGTTCCTTACCTTTTAGAGTAAATCATATCAATTAGAATATCATAATACAAGGATCCCCTACAAAGCATGAACCAGCCACACTTCTCTTCTCTTACGCCTACTCTACCCTTCCTCTTCCTCTTCCTCTTCTTCTTCTTCTCACTTCCTCTCTCCCTCCCCCTATCCCTATCCCTATCCCTACTTCCTAAACCGATCCGTAAACCCCCTCAACACAGCCTTCGCCTTCTGCGGCGGCCTAGGCGGCAACCCCTCCTGACCCACACCACCACCCTGTTCCAAATCCCCCTGCCCAGCACCATCCACCTGCTGCCCACCATACCTCGGCATCTCCATCGGCGCCGTCTGATTCGGATTCATCTTCGACCCACCAGCCGGTCCACCATACACGGGCGGAGCATCCCCGCCATTATACAGCGGTGGCGCCTCGCCCCAACTGCCGTCTGCCCGCTGTTGGTACGCAGGCCGGTTCTGGTATGGGTTGGGTGGGTTGGCGTCGTAGAAGGTGAAGTGGTTTGGTGGGGGTCGGGGGGGAGGCGTTTGGCCGTAGTGTTTGTATTCTTGCCAGGAGACTAGGAACTGTGTAAAAGTTAGAGAGTGGTTGTTTGTTTGGTTATGTAGTAAGTGCAGAGTGAGTGAGTTTAATGTAGTAAGTGCAGAGTGAGTGAGTTTAATGTAGTAAGTGCAGAGTGAGTGAGTTTAATGTAGTAAGTGCAGAGTGAGTGAGTTTAATGTAGTAAGTGCAGAGTGAGTGAGTTTAATGTAGTAAGTGCAGAGTGAGTGAGTGAAGAAACATACGCGATGATATTTCAACAGCGGTTTCCCAGCCTTCAGTCGCCGTCTCGCGTGTAGATAACCGCCGATGAACCAGAGCATGAACAGGCCGAATAAACTGCCCAGTATCGACCATTTGACAATCTGTCCTTTCTGTCGCTCTGTCAGTCTACATTCGCTCTCTTATCTTGTCTGTCTGTATACACTGAACGAAAACACATACCTGCGTCGACCAGAATCCTCCATCGCGGAAACACTCTATCGTCCCGTCGACTATCTCAACGCAATATCTCTTTTCCAACCCCATCGTCTTGGGATGGTATACGATGTGCTGTGATTGTAAATGACGAAGAGAGAAAAAAAGAGTAAACAGCGTGGTACAAAGAACGGCCCACAACCTAGGGCGAGCGAAGGGATATGCATCTCCGAATCCCTCTTTCCCCCGCACACGCAGGTGGCGCTGCTGGCTGGTTGCCAATTGCTGTCGTTCGGCCGTCCTGCAGTCCGGATGTGAGGTGTGTCGCAGCCTGGCCGTTTCCCACGCTCTCCGTTTCGTCTGCTGAGTCCTGGTTTCAGCATGGCTGGGCTAAGGCTGCGCTACGGTAGAGATTCCATTACGGCTAGAGTGTGGTAGAGCTTCTGTTGATAGAGAAGGGGAGACTGCAGTCACCGAATGCAGGAAATATCCAAAATTACACAACTCCCAGCAAGCAAACTACCCAGCCAACATGTAGCTGGAGAATGCCTCGAGGTTGCCCTCAGTGCCGAGAAAGTGGTTGGGCCTGTCGATCCGCGCGCAAGCGTGCATTAGCCCCTCATCTAGTGCGCCACAAGGGGCACTCAGCCCAGCCTTGCCGTGCCATCTAACCCTTCCACTTCGCACAACTGTGGCGCTGCATGAAGGAGAATCCGCACCTGATCCTTCTCACAACAGCGATGCAACCCCAGCCAAGCACATCCAAGATTCGCAAGCTCATCTTTTCGTATTACTGGCTGCTCCACCCCCCGGTTCAGAGTCTAATCTGTCCCCGTACTGTCAATCCCTCCGCATTTCCTGGCCCGCTTACCTCCACCCTCCGCCAAGCAAAACAACGCAAAACAAACCGATGAATCCTGTGGTATCGTGCCACCCATTCCCTTACACTACCCAACAAACACTTCAATGCAATACACGCAACCCCCTCCGCCTTCCACCTGCGCCACAAAGGGCTGCACTCCGCTCAATGCTGAAAAATGCTACACGCCCACCCACAACTCCGGTATAATGTGCCCAAGGTATCGTAGAATACAAACGTAAGAGAAAAAAATTGTCAAAACAAACACGAATCAATGCAACAGATTCCGAAGCGAAGGACTGGCGCTGGCCCCCGTGTTCACCCGTTCCGTAGGAGCAGACGTCACCAATGGTCCGTCTCGCATCACCGTGTCCCGTGGCGTTTCTGGTCGGCCTGGCGCGGGGCTGCCACGGTGAAGAGCATACTGTGGCATCGACGGTGGGGGCGCAGCGAAGGGACTCTCGGTCGATCGAGAAGAGTGATACTCATGAGGATGCGTTGGTGAATAGGGCATGTTATGCGGTGAATGCATACCATTGACCATCATCGTGCCATTGTTGAGATGAAGTGGTGGAGGCGGTCCCGTTGACGGGGGAGCGTAGGGAGCACGCATAGGTGCTGGTGGCATTTGTGCATGCACCGGCGGGCCCGTGTGTGGAGGATACCCGCTGGAGGGAGGATAGGGTGTATGGAAAGGTGCATGGTGGCCAACCGGAGCGTGTGGCGGCGGAGCATATCCAATGCCATTCGGGAGATGATGAGGCGGCGGATGCGATGTCGCCGGGGGCCCAGGAGGTCCAGCACTGTGCCAGGCCGGCAAAGGCGGAGGCTGATTTGGTGGCAGGGAAGGTGGACCACCGGGGACGGCCCAAGAGGGCAGAGCAGAAGGTGGCGGCGCAATGTATGCTTGTACAGGAGAGTGCAGAGGCAGCTGTTGGGGTTCTGGAAGAACAGATTTCGACCGCTCTCGGGCTTCGTCCTCATCAATGCCCTGCTCTTTCCTCCAATGACACTTCTGACATAAGTAACATGTGACCGAAGCAGCTCCAATGTCGGTATCCAGGTGCAAGCGGCCGGGACCTGTCGTAGCTGGTGCATCAATCATCGGATGATCGTCAGCACCATTGACAGGTCGTCCGTTCACGGTGCGCGGGTCCTGGTCTACAGCTGCATGACCGTTCGTTTCCACGCCATTGGCTTTCAGTGGGCCATCAACAACTGATGTACGTGCTGGGACCTCTGACTTGTCTTCAACTTTCCACCATCGTGGGCTGGCATCGATCTTACACCGAGCACAGTTCCGCTCCGGTCTGGGGGCTGGTGGTTCGGCAGACTCCTCCTTGATTGGGAACCCGGCATTTGAGTGGCGACCTCGAGCCGAAGTAGGTGTCTGTGCCGTGACCGCAGATGCCCGACGATTGGCCGTTGATGGTACAGGCTGCGAAACTATCCGCGTTGACTGATCGACCAGGTTGGCTTTGCGAGCCGTGCCCGTAAGTGTCAGGTCTGCCTGTTTGAACTCACGGGCAAAGAGCTGCAACGCGACGATATCTGAGCCTTCCACTTCTTCGTTAATAGGGTGCACAGGCGTCTTCGGTGTATGCTCCTTGCACCAGATAGCCGCTACCATTGTGCCTGTATCCCCATTCAGAGTGACTGTGGGCACTGCGTCTCTTCGGGTGGCTTTGACGGGCGTCATGTCAAATCCGAATGTGTAGCCGCGATCGTGCGCACAGCCGACATGGAAGTTGGCATGACACTGCAAACACGACACGCAGGCACCGTTGTTGGTCTTGCAAAGCTTGCAGATCTGGTCGTACCGAAGGGTGCTGGCACCGACTCCTTCTACCATATCGAGGCGGCTAGCATTACTGAACCTCACCTCTGCATGCCAGAGCGCGCAGTATACGTGGACCCAGTTGTTATCTGCGGTACGTTTCAGTGGCTCACGAGGAACAATTGGTCGACCTTTCTCCTGCTGTCGAACACGATATTCCTCTTTGGCAATGTCGATGAGCTCTTTTTCCATCCGCTCTTTCTCTCTGTCGCGGTCGCTCTTCTTTTTGTGTGTGACCTTGGGCTGCTCGTAGAAATCTTGCTCTGTGACTTTGTGAGGACACAAGACGCACTCGTATGTCTGGACGTTGTTAGGGTGTAAAAAGACCATGTTGGTGTGTAACTTACATAGGACACGCTTTCTTTCTTGTCATTCCTGCACGTGTCGCAATACCACTTGTTCGCCTGTCGGACATCTTCGACACCGTAGCAAGATTTGTGCACCGTCAAGCGACAAGCGGCGCATTCCAAGCGCGTACCATCTGCTGATCGGCAGACAGCGCAGGGCAATGCTTTAAGTCGCGGTTGTGCGGGGACTGGTGGAGGTGTTGGAGCTTTAGGTACCGGTGCAGGCTTTTCTTTCTCTTTTTTCTTCGATACCGCAAGCTCGTTGTTGGGGGTCGAAGTGCCGCTGTCTCCGTTACCGACAGCGTTGGTTTTCTGCTTCTTCTTCGCAGGTTCGCCAACGGCCTGGGCTGTCGCAGCAGGAAGGTCCTGGTATTCTGGCGCGCTGGGCACCGGGCTGGGGTCAGCCTGCGCGGCATAGACTTCCCGGAGCAGCTCCTCATCGATCCTCCTCTTCCACGCCTTACCACCACCTTGAGCCACCTTCTTAGCGATCTCATCCACATTCTCCCACTTCACTGCATATTTGCGCCACAGATTTGCACAGCGCAGGCAAAGAGCCACGACAAAGCCTGACTTGTCTTTTGAGCGACCATCCGCAGGTATCATCTGACCTGGCGAAACGCCGGGAGCGCGCCTCCACTGTCGAGAATAGCGGTTCGTGCAGAACTTGCACTGAAAGTTGCGCTTGCGCTGCACAGCTTTCTCATTGTCAAATGCCGAGTCGTCTTGGTTGTCAGCAACATCGTCCAGCAGTCGACTTTGCGCGTCTGGTTCAACCTTCTTGCTTCGACCTTTTCGGTTACTGTAAGAGCCCCAGATCTCCTTGCCTTTGGGCGTCTTCTTCCACATGTAATAATACCGTACGGCGTCTCCATAAAACATAGTTTTGCTGGTGTGCAGGCGGACGTTCCTGATTTCGGAACCGTATTTGGCGACTCCCTCATTCCATTTCTTCTCCTCCTCTTTCGTCAACTCTGGTTCTTTCAAATCCTTGCGTTTATCGAGCTTCTTAACCTGCTTCAGAGCTGCATCAGCATCGTACTGATGTTTCGTGTACAGCGCCAGCGCCTTGGTAAGAAAGTTTGTGTTGTACGACTCAACCCCAACATGTTTTGCCAGAGCTTTCGCGCGCTCCATGTAGGCTTTGACCTGCTCTTCGGTGACTGTCGGTGCATCATCCTCCCCACGCGTTGAGTGTACGCCTAAGGGAGGCATCTTGAAGATCAGTTCTGCGGTGCACTTTGAGTCCTTGTTCGGCAGATCTTCGCCACGGCGAACGTAGCCCATCGGTTCGTCCATGACCCACTTAGGACGTTTGGCTTTCTCTGCCTTGTCGGCCTCAATGGCTGCAACAGTTTCTTTGGTTAGCTTGCCCTCTTTCTTGTTGTTCGTCGACTTGACGTAACGCTTCTTGATCTCCGCTGGCTTGACAAATTCCACTGGCTGTCCATGCCACACGTTCACGTTTGCTTGATGTCGTGGTCCGAGTCGAGAACTAGCGCGTGGATAGATAGCCCTGTCGTCGTACTGCAAAGCATCTTCCACGCGACAATGGATGCCCAAGTATCGCATGGGCCACATCTTCGCAAGAGCAATCTCAGCTTGGGTACCCGGATGAAGATCAACTTGGCTCTCGGGATCAGGAGTTGCGGCGCTGTCGCTACCGGCTTCCTCTTCTTCCTCATCAACGACCTCTTCTTCCTCGCCATCCTCGTTCGTGGTTCCTAGGAGCGGCGTTCGTCGAGCTTCGAGCTTCTTTTCCTGTGCTCTGCTACACGGCCCACAAGCCCAAGCGAAACCACGCGAGGGCTTTTTCAATAACGGCGGACGAACACAATTCATGTGATAGGTGTTGTGGCATACCGCGCATTCTACTGAGTCGTTTCTGTACGGCTTAGCTTACGTCAAGAGGGGTTTTACCGAGGACTTACGATGCACAATAGCCAACACATCGCTTACAAGACTTGACCGCGCTAGTCAGTTCTTTCACTCTGCTCGTTTCTAGGCAGATGTATTTCCAACGCTCATCCAGGGCCTTTTTCACCTTTACCGGGACGTTGATGACCTGAGAGGTGGGAATGACATCATACCAACGGTGGATGAAGCGATCGAAGACCTGGTTGAACCAGAAGCTGTCCTTTCCCTTGCGATATTCGTCCAAATCGCCAATCTCGCTCCTGTGCAAGATGTTGCATTTTCCTCGCAAAGAGGCTATAGGGCACAAATCAGAGTGCATGGTTGCATAAACCAGACGAGTGTCATTGTTGTAGCGGCCGACATCCCGTGGTCGATAGAACCAATTCACTCTCAATGACTCTACTCGCAAACTTGGGTTGTTGTCCTTGTGGATGAATTCCATAATGCGACACAAATAGTATGGTTCCCCGGGCGGCTCACACACGAGGTACACTTGGTCTAGACACCGCATTAGAAATCGCAAGCTAGGACGTGGCTGGCGCAACACCGCTGCTGTCAGCCGCGGCAGAATAGAAGTCGAGACTTACCGTTAATGGATACGGATTGACCGTCGTCTGCTTGCAAGTGCCCATCTTTTAATACGGCACCGCTGAACTCGAATGTCATCATGTTGGATTCTCGCGTGTAGGGAGCTGCTGTTGGGGCCTGGACTTGAGCTTGAGCTCCGCGCTTCGCGACCTGGTTTGGCGCTGCTGCACTTGCATGAGTACCATTTGTGGCTTCTTTGGCGGCATTCTTGCGTCGCTTTGTTGCAGACTGCACCGTGGTGGACTGAGGTGCTGGTGTGGTTGCCGACGAACCGGAAATACTGAGGTTCGCCTGGGTGTCTTTTGGATTGGGTCCGGGATTACCCCACGGCGCACTACCCTGTCCTGCATTCGCACCTTTCTTCGCACTCACACCTGCAGGTTGACCACTTTCGGCGGCAACAGAACTACGCGACGGCGGGTCAGACGCGTTCCCGTTTGTCGTTGCAGGGGCGGTCATCTCAAAATCCATTTCCGTGTCTTCGGCGTAATTGATGCGTGACCTGCCCGGACGGTTACGCGATCGCGTTCCATAAGGCGCAGCTGCAGCCTCTTCTGAGCCTTTCCTTGAAGGCTGCGTTGAATCCAAATCGTTGCTTTTCGCCTCCTGTGGTTGCTGATCCACATCCATGGTTGGAGTCGCGTCAGTAGGATCATGTGGCGGTTGCTGATTTTCCAGCGTGGAGGCTGCAGGCGTCGAAGTCCTTGTAGACGAAGCCTTGCTGGTGCCTTTTGAAGGCGTGGCACCTTCTGTGGCGTTGGTGTTGCTCACTTCACCGTTTTGCGCGTCGCCTTCGCTGTGCACTGAATCCGCGTTGGCCGAATCCTCGGGTTGAGACACTGGAGCATCGCCATCGTCTTTTTTTACATCCATCCCGACGGCTTACTGCCGCAAAGGACAGTTTGGGCTGCGAGCTGTGCTACACAGTCGGCGTAGAAAGCCCGGGTTGGTGAAATGTTGAAAAGGAGCGACTATCGAGGTCGCATAGAAGGACCAATGGCGTAGAACGCAGAACTTCGAATTCACAGACTGGAAGCAGCAATGTCGAGAACTCACTGGCTGTGGGAACAAGTCAGCGGTTGGGGAGAGCCGCTATAGTCCCACGGCAAATCGCTAGGGCGTGTTGGGCGAGGGAATGATGGAAATCTAGAGCCGGAGTGTGAAGAAGTCAAGAGGAAGGAAGCATGGGAGGACCGCGGAGCCCTGCACGTTAGACTGACGCATGGGCCACTTTGAAGGCGCCGCTAAGTGTTGTATCAATTCGCACCTGTGGGCTTCGAGAGCCTTACTGCCGTTGCTGTCCCGCACTCGTGCTTGCCTGCATCGCGGGTGCATCTGCTCAAGTTGGAATGTGAGCTGGCGCTCGTACTCTTCGTTGTGCCTGCCATGTCTACAGTTGGAGTTCACAAATCACCGTCGCAAACATAGTGTTCACAACGTTTGGACTATCGATTCTGAAGAGCACGCCGACTGCAGCGATATGCTTGTCCAGTCACTGAAACCCCGACGTTCGTCAGATGCTGATTCTTTCTGAGCCCAGTTAGTGAAGCTGCGCAACCACGAAGATGCAGTGTGAATTAAGCTCTCATTTGCCTCAAAATAGCATCCGCCTTTTTCCTGCCATGGTAGTTAAACGTGTAATTTTCAAAGGCCGGGGTGGTGATTGGTCCCCCGTAGACTTCTCTGGATCCTCGAGCACCGTTGACGACCTCCAGAAGTGACGATGTCTTAGTGGGTCTGGGCGTTTTCAAGGGTTGATTTGGTCTGACAAAGAGCCCATCACCGCTTGCACCCAAATTTGCCATCCACGAAGCTGGTTGCCTGGCATACAGCTATTACCACGTCGTGCGCAAGCCCGTCGTTCGATCGTTCGACCGATCATATTAGCAGTCGCTTCGCAACTTTTGAATCTCACCACGTTCCGGCCACTTCCTCCTGCGGGCCGAACTTGAGTGACAAGGTGGCCATCGGAAACCAACCCTCACATCCAAGCGGTCTTCTTGCGTGGCAGCCGGTTCGATGATGCATGCGACAAGGTCTGCCCAGCCGCGGCAGATCCGTTACCACGACTGTCTTGTCTTTGGCCGTGCTTCTGCCGGACGCCATGCAGCCCTCAGCCACCACTCGCTAGACTTGGGACGATCTGATTGGGCGATCAGAGTGTGCCTGGAACCTCCCTACGAACGTCTGGTCCAAAACCAAATGCGATGCCCGAAACCGAAGAGACACTTTGGGAGGCTCTTGAGACCAAAGGGCACACAGCTCCATCTCGGCCATCTGCGCAGCAGACCTGTTCGACATTCTGGCAATCTTGTGTAGTACTCGAAGATCATTACGTGTCCTGGACTTCACCAAAAGTCGACGTAGCTCTTATCGTCAGCGGGAAACCACAGCAACTGTTTAGATGCCTCCCTCTTGGCTGCATTCCGCCTTGCAGTCTACGCATCGCATCTACTACACAACATCATGTGCAAGCTTGATCGTCAGCCCCAGATCGCTCGCAAGTGACACCATTATACTGCCCGGATTTTCGAAATATTAGCCAGCTCTCTCATCTCATCGCTTTGCGATGCCACATACGGTCACATCCGCGCGATAACAACCAGGAGAGCCAGACTCTACTCTGCACGGTATTTGCAATCGGAGAGCTTAGTGACCCATCAGGCTACAACTGTGAGACTGACCGATTAACGTACGGTGCCCATTTACGTCACAGGAAGTGATGACAGGCGTGTGTGGAAGAAACCATTAGAGAGGCACACTGCGTCAATGGTACCCTCTTCGAGAATCGGGTAGAGCGACTTGGTAGAGCAGGATACAACCAGTATGCAGACGAATGGCTTCCTAGTAACACTACAAGATCGCAGACAAGATAGCAGGAAGACGACCATGTTCAAAAGCAAACAAGCACCACTGTTGCTCTGTTCGGAGAGCGCCGAAGATCCCCAAAAGCAAGGTCAAGATTGCCATATCCATAGGAAATCTTGGAAGGGGCATACAGACAGCAGACCATACAGTTGACACAAGTCCTACAGGACCCCCTTGGGTCTTATAAATCTTTTTACAGGAGGCCAAGTCTTCTTCGCTCCGTGCGGTACGAAATATTGTGCACAGGCAATGCTTGTATCTGGGCGAGCAAGATTGGAGGAGCTCACCTGCGCGTCTCAGCTCGATGAACCATGTAGGCTGACAACCAAGATCCCGCCAACTGTGCGGAAAACTTTGAGCGACGCCATCGTGAAGCAGACTCGTACAGAGCAACGTATCCAGCGCACACGTGCAGTGCTCTTCGGCAATGCTCCGCGGCATGATAGTGTCTTGTTGACAGTTCGTGGTGGAGACTGCGGCTACCCTTGCTTCTTCATGCGTCATCGGGCCGCTTGCTACGCGCCTGACCTGCAGCATCAAACCAAAATCTACGCTACCTCATTAGCTGCTGTCTCGCGCCGATCCCATCGACGGCTATTCATCAACATGCTGTTCATTGCGTCTACAAACACAAATTCAATAAGGATAAGTACATTTCAGAGACACGTTCGACACAACACATGCATCGGACTGTTGTTGGTCCATTACGTATAGTATAAACCTGGAACTCAACGCACGCTCTCAACACTACCCCTCAACTGTGCCACCACATCGATGCAGTGAACCGTCTTCTGAACGTGCATATACACCATCCACCCCGGACTTCATGTTTGTGTTGCTCTGTTACTAGCAGAGCAACTTGTTTGTTTAACGCTGTCGAACAGCAATCTACAAGGCGAAAGCAGCCAGGAGACCGGCAAGGCCAGCACCGCCAATGCGAGCAGAGATAGAGTTGGCAGCGCCGGTAGCCTGAGGAGCAGCGGAGCCAGTCTGACTGACAGATGAGCCAGATCCGGATGCGCCTGTGTTCATGTTAGTGTAGAAACGAGTGCTATGAGGGTATCGAACGCACCAGTCGAAGCGGTGGGGTTGGCAGACTTGGTACCGGTACCAGCAGCAGCACCGGAAGAAGCAGCTGCGCCGGGAATCTGAGAGCCAGTCTGGGACGAAGGGAAGAGGCTGGCAATGCAGCTCTGGACGCAGTCGGAGTACTTCTTGGTGGCTTCGGCTGTGCCGTCACCCTGATCGCACCTGGCAGCGCATTCGGTGGTCTCTACGGCCTGGGATGAGTTGGGACGCGCGATGCCCAAGCAAGAGGCCTGGCAAGTACTGCGGTTGTGTAAGCGTGTGCACAGCACAACATGATGCAACTTCTCCTTACACATCGGCGGGATCGCAAGCCTGGACACAGCTAATGGAGGGAGAAACTCCAGGTACCGCGGTAGTCGCAGGAGCGCTGGTCACGGAAGACTGGGCAAGAGCGCCAACAGCGAAGGCGAGGAGAGCAGCGGTGTACTTCATGGTAAGGATTGGGTGGCGTGATACGATGTAAGTTGTGTGAGAAGACGAAGGAAGTGTCGAATTAGTATGGATATTGGGAATTAAGAGCGAGTGAGTGTAATGTAAACGAAGAAACGAATTTGTTCAAAAGCGAGTGTACGAGACTGCCCAAAGATCTGGGGAAGCGGCCACTCTTTTATCGGCCGTTGCAAAGGGGTAGGGGCTCGCGAGATATTTGTAAATTACACTACACTAATAATGGCATGGACATGCAGGTTCGGGAGCTAAGGTGCAGGGGTTCCTCCTCCGCTTGATCGGCACAAGACGCGCTAGGAGCAGACGAAACAACAACGCGTTGACCATTGACATCTCCAGGCAACGAGATTGCCACTGTTGAAACAGCCATTGCCAACGCTGTACGACACCATGTCAGACAGCGACGACTACGGCGACGGGTACGACGACACAGAGTTCTTCAACGCAGCCACCCAGGTCGAAGTTGAAAAGGAAAACACACCTGCATTCCAGCCGTCGCCACGACCAACCAAGCGCCGCAAGGTCAGCCAAGCACGTGAGAAAGCCAAGCCCATTCCATCTAGGAGAACACCAAGCCGACGACGGCAACCTTTCGCAGCATCATCTGATGAAGACGGATCTGATGTTGCGGCTGACGGCAATGGGTCGTTCGGCATAGGTGGCAAAGATGATTCGCCTGCTACAAGTGAAGAACCACAAGAAAAGCGGACATCTACTCGTAAGAAACGGGCTGTGTCCAAACAACTAAGTGGTGCAATCGATGAAGACGACGATGCATCGCCTGCAAGAGCAACCGTTGCTCAGAAGAGGCGAGAGCGTATACACATTCCGACTACAGAACTGGACATGACAGACGTTTTCTTCACTCAACCGCCACAAGAGCACTCTCCACCGTGGAAGCCTAGAGGTGCAATATGGGCGAAGCCAAACAACATTGGCGTGCACCGACCCTCGGCAGAGCAGACGAAGTGGAAAGGACTGGATGCGATGAAAACGATGGCTTTGCCTGGGAGGCAGTCGATCTCATCGCGACCCAAGGCGATGGCTCCAGTCACCACGGAAGACTTTGGCTCCGCTGTTGAGGACGATGGACCTCCTCAGTCGCCCTCCGCAAACGGTCCACCAACGACAACGTACGATTACACGCAAGATCTGGCTGATCTACCGTCAGACGCATTCTCATCATCAACAGCTTCACCGCAGAAGGAAGGCGACGATGGCGATATCGTTATGCTATCAGAGACTCGCAAGAGGATAGCGCCACCTCAGGGCAGCTTACGACAGACCACCTTGTTTGGGCGGCAGGGGGCTAACGGCCAAATTCCTCCATCGCAAGCGAACAAACGTTACAACTTTGTTGTTGATCAGAAAAAAGAACCTCCGACGCATCACAAGCTGGACCACGAAGCTTTGAAGACTTGGGTATATCCAACAAATCTTGGGACGATCCGAGATTACCAGTTCAACATTGTTCAGCGAGGGTTGTTCCACAACCTTCTTGTTGCCCTGCCGACTGGTCTGGGAAAGACTTTCATCGCAGCGACGATCATGCTAAACTGGTACCGGTGGACAACGGAATCGCAGATTGTGTTTGTTGCGCCTACAAAACCGCTCGTCTCCCAGCAAGTTGGAGCTTGCTTTGGTATTGCTGGCATACCTCGCTCAGACACGACCATGCTTACAGGAGGCATTCAACCAGGGCTTAGGTCGGAAGAGTGGAAGAGCAAACGAGTGTTTTTCATGACCCCCCAGACACTATTGAACGACCTGAAGAACGGCTATGCCGATCCGAAGAAGATCGTCCTACTTGTAGTTGACGAGGCGCATCGAGCGACTGGGTCTTACGCATATGTGGAAGTAGTGAGCTTCCTGCGACGCTTTAACCAAAGTTTTCGTGTTTTGGCTCTTACGGCCACTCCTGGTGCGGACGTGGAGGCAGTCCAGAAGGTCATTGACGGGCTCGACATCTCGAGAGTTGAGATCCGAACAGAGAACTCGATGGATATCTGCAACTACGTGCATCAACGCAGAATCGAAAAGCGCGTCTTCCAAAACAGCGATGAGATGGAGATGTGTATGGAATTGTACAGCCAGGCTCTGCAACCATTAGTCAATCAAGTGGCAGGCATGGGTGCGTACTGGAGTAACGACCCTCGAACTTTGACTCCGTATGGCTGTACTCAAGCGGCAGCCAAATGGACGAACGAAGCAGGACGACATGCCAATCCGGGCGTGAAGAACATGGTCCGCACCATCCTGACTCTGCTTGCTTCTATTGCCCACGGCATGGATTTGCTCAAGTTCCACGGCATGGCTCCGTTCTACACCAAGCTGAAGGACTTTAGAGATGATAGCCACAAAACGAAGTCGAAGTACAGGAAACAGATTCTCGACAGCGACGCATTCAAGAAACTCATGATACGGCTAGACACTTGGGTCAATGACGAGAATTTCGCCGGCCACCCCAAACTTGAGTACGTACAAGAGTGCATTCTGGAGCACTTTGTCAACGCAGGCGAAGGGCCAAACGCTTCTCAAACAAGAATCATGGTCTTTGCTCACTTCCGTGACAGTGCTGAGGAGATCGTTCGCATACTCAAAAAACACGAGCCCATGATCCGGCCCCGTGTGTTTGTTGGGCAATCAACAGCCAAGAATTCCGAAGGCATGAACCAAAAGGAGCAACTGGAAGTCATCGATAAATTTAAGGCGGGCACTTTCAATACTCTCATCGCAACCTCTATCGGTGAAGAAGGTTTGGATATTGGCGAAGTCGATCTCATCATCTGTTACGATTCAAAAGCATCGCCAATCCGCATGTTGCAGAGGATGGGACGTACCGGTCGCAAGCGTGAAGGAAAGATCATCATGCTTCAAATGCAGGGCAAAGAAGAGAACGACGCCAACAAAGCGAAGGACAGCTACGAGAAGATGCAAGAGCTTATCGCAGATGGGTCACACTTCACTTTCCACGACGAGATATCGCGACGAATTGTACCGCCCGATGTCAAGCCTGTTGTTGATCGCCGAGCTGTCGAGATACCTCCGGAGAACTCTCAGCAGGACTGGCTTCCTGAGCCGAAGAAGAACGGTCGAACGAAGAAGCCACCGAAGAAGTTCCACATGCCGGATGGTGTGTTGACCGGCTTCGTCACCGCGGGGCGCATGGGGGAAGAGATTGTTCCGAAAGGACGCGGCAAGAAAGCGCCAGCCATCACGTATCCTAGCGAGGAGGTGCTCGAAGTGCCGTCGCTCGAGTCGGTCCTACTGGATGAGACAGCGACGACAGATTTAGAAAGACGCTTCCAAACCGTTTATGACGACGACGATGCCCCGATGGTCAGCGCTTTAGACCTTAGTCAACATGCAGGCTATCAACGGACCTTGACCCGCACAGAGTTTCTGTCAAAACCTGGACGGAAGACACGGGACTTCGTTTCAACTATGCAGCGAATACATGCCATGGATAGCGACCGTGTAGAATCGTTCAAGCAAAGTCTTCATCACTCTGACTACGAGTCAGATGGCGTAGATGACGATGTTCTCATGGCAGACACAGAGTTGCGACTGCCTATATGCGAAGACATGTGGGCTGATGATGATCCTGCATCTCAAGAGCTCAATGCGTCAAAAGCAAAGCCTAAAGCCAAGTCGAAGGCACCGCCTAAGCCCAAGGCTAAACCAGTGTCTGAACCGAAGACGAAAGCACCGCCAAAAACTCCAGCTCCTCGCGGCCGCCCACGTAAGGAAACAGCTGACATTGCTGCAGCCGTGGAGACACCAATCCGTCCGTCCAAAGCAAAGAGTCAGACGCCAAGAACAAAGACGCCTAATTGGAGGGTGTCCGTTCTAGCAGGTGAAGGCGAAGAATCGTCTCCACCACCCACGGATCCGCGGTTCCGTGTTGCCTCCCAGGCTGATACGATAGGCTCGGAAGACACCGTCGACGGCGAAGAAGAGGATCCATCACTTTGGAAGCAGGACTCTGAGCTCAACAGCTTCATCGTGGAGGGGACAGTTGAGGAAGAGGAAGTCCCAGCATCAAGCCTCCCTTGTCTTGATTTCAATGGTCTAGGAAAGGCGACTCAGGCGATGATTAGATCCGCTACTAAACCTAAGAGACCTGCAAGGGCTGAGAAGCTATTCACGAGCGATATCACAGACAACGATGCAGTGGTGAGCAGCGACAGTGACGATGATGCGCCTTTGGCCAAGCCAGGTGGAGGCGCAAACAGGAAGCTGGCCTTTGTGGTGGACTCTAACTCGGAAGATGAGCCTGCACCTGCTTTGCCAAGGAAGAGGGCGCGAAGAGTCATCGACGACGATGAAGATGATGAATGAAGCTCACATGCAGATGGACTAACATATGCCTCGATAGCGTTGCTAGCTTCACAGTAATGTAGAATTCAAGCAAAACTTGGTCTTTTTTGAAGCAATCTTTCCGCCAGAGCTTAGTTGAACTGTGTCCAGTATTCGGACTCAAAGCCCTCCATTTGTTGTGTATATTGCCCCCCAGCCTTGACCCATCCTTTGATGCCACCAGCTAGAGTCAAGGATTGTATCTGACCATGGCCCTTTTCGGCAATGTAATCTGCAAACCAGCCTGAGCAGCGCGGACCTCTGCCATTTGACGAGCCTGTCGTGTTTCAGCCACCGTACTGTGCAACCATGCACTGACCGCGGATACTCTGCGGAGGTAATCAGGGCGACGTGGTACTTGCTCACATCACTCACACCACTCACACGCCACGTGGCTGGATCCTTTGTTTCGATAGAGCAAGTTGCACGTAGCGAACCGTAGAGCCCTCGCAAGACAAGATAACAGACATGAACACTCACCACAGTAGAACGCGACCTTTTCTACTCCAGCCCGCTTGCACAAGTCGAACAGCACCCCGCGGTTCATGTAGAAGCTGTGCGCAGGTATGTTCAGGCTTCCCCTGATGGTGCCACCCTCGTAATCTGTCCGACGCACATCCACGAGAAGCAAGCCGCCAGACGAAAGCTCCGGTAAGACGTCTTCACGTGTGATGATGGGTGCAGTGACACGAGGGGCGGGGAAGGCATCGTGCCAGTTTGGCTTGGGGGCGTCGGTCATTGCAATGCAAGATCAGCCAAAGGTCGTCAGATCGATGCCGGTCTTGGACCTTCGCACTTAATCCGACCTAGGGAGATGTTTAGGGTTGTCGATTCGTCCGCTTTGCCCGCGTGGACTGTTGAGGTTGAGGCTCAGCCTTACGGCCACCTGTCAGGGCCCATGTGGCCCAAACTTCTTCCCCTTGCACCGCCACAGCAGCGAATGGCCACCGTTGCGAGTTCCGCACATGGTCCGATGAACGTGTGATTACAACGCTGGTCTGGTAGTGTTATTAGTTCAATCTGCAGTCTGTCCTTTGCGCAGCTGGGTGCCTGCCGCCTTGTTCCTGCGCTTCATATACCCACGCCCTGTCCTTCATTTATGCGGGTCATCCGGTTCGACTTGGGTTTCCTATTTCGACCATCAGCGCCACGGCCAGTGCTCCTGCCATTCGTGTCGACGGCGTTTCAATGCACTGTGGCCTCTTGTCATACCCCACACCAATATCCGGCTGCTAATCTTCCGGCGACTCTTTAATTGTGAGTATACCCAGGACCGCAAGTCGCAAAGTTCCTGCCGCTTTGGAGACTCGCACTGCAGACGTTTGCTGATCGGTGGACTATAGTAGCACGCTCCGGCCCACAGACAAAGATGCGCACAGCATCGCAGGTGTTCTACCTGGCAGTCTTCTCGCTGCTGGGTGGCTCGCATGCTGTCAGTCACGCCACGCCTACAACGTCCAAATCCCCGCCTCCAAACGTCTGCAATGTAAGCAAGAAAGCATCATCTCCATCCCCTGGCACCCAAGGCGCCGAGACTAAAAGCAGTTTTCAGTTGGAACCTGGTGCGATCGTATCAGACGCCTGCGCAAGCTACAGTACCCTCGAACAGCTGAACGAAGCCATACATCCCTACCTCCACTCCATTACACAAGACACCGACTTCTTCTCACACTACCGCCTAAGCTTGTACAGCAAGAAATGCCCGTTCTGGGACGATGAGAACGGGATATGCGGAAATGTGGCGTGTGCAGTGAACACATTGGACAATGAGGAGGACATACCGCTGGTCTGGCGCGCAAAAGAGCTGGGAAAGCTAGAAGGACCTACGGCACATCACCCGGGCAAGAAAGAGCAAAAAGAAGAGAGGAAGAGACCGCTCCACGGAAGTCTGGGCGAGAACGTTGACGAAAGCTGCGTGGTCGAGTACGACGACGAATGCGACGAGCGCGACTACTGCGTACCGGATGATGCTTTCGCCCCGGCGAAGGGAGACTATGTTTCACTTGTGGACAACCCAGAGCGCTTCACTGGATACGCCGGTGTTGGGGCCCAGCAGGTCTGGGAAGCCATTTACCGCGAGAATTGTTTCAGCAAGCCGCCCAAAATGGCTCCTGGACAGTCTACTGGACAATCTGCTCCACTTGGGGGCTCGCCGTTCGGCGGTTTCGGAAACCAGCAGCAGATGTTGGCGGCAAACCAGTTGCGCAATGTCATGAAAGAGGGCGGTGTTCAGCAGAAGGTCCAATCTGCCATTGCTCATGGAACGGCTGTCGCACGCCTCGACCCTGTCGAGTTCGACGACACCTGCTTGGAGAAGCGTGTGTTCCACCGCGTCATCTCTGGTATGCACGCGTCTATCTCAACACATCTCTGCTGGGACTACTTGAACCAAACAACTGGCCAATGGGGGCCAAATCTCGCCTGTTACGAACAGCGACTTCACAACTACCCTGAACGCATCTCCAACATCTACTTCAACTACGCGCTTGTCATGCGCGCGGTTGGAAAGATTAAGCAACACATCCAGGACTACTCATTCTGTTCTGAAGACCCCGAACAGGACCTGCGTACGAAGAACTCGGTTTTGCGTCTGGCGTCTGCGCTTCCCTCCGGTCCGGAGATTTTTGACGAGACGGTCATGTTCCAGGATCCCGACACAGTCGTTTTGAAGGAAGATTTCCGCAACCGCTTCCGGAACGTGAGCAGGATCATGGATTGCGTCGGCTGCGATAAGTGCCGCCTTTGGGGCAAATTGCAGACGAACGGATACGGCACAGCTCTCAAGGTTCTATTCGAATTTGACGAGAATGACTCTTCTAAGGATCCGCCGCTACGCCGCACCGAACTTGTTGCGTTGATCAACACCATGGACCGTCTCTCTCACTCTCTTTCAGCGATCAAGGAGTTCCGTAGTATGGTCGATGAGCGTGAAGGTGTCCCCAAGGCCGTTGTGCCTGCACCTCAGGAGCCGTCTCAGGGCGTTCTCAAGACAAAGCTTGCGCTCGAGGGAAAAAAAGAACCAGAGATCAAGTACACAGACGATGGTCTTCCTGACTTCAGCCGTGATTGGGACGCAAGCAAGATGACATTGTGGGAGGAGGTGGTGGCAGAGTATCAGCTGATAATGCGTGTCTTTAGATACGTGTGTTGGCAATGGTACTATATGCCGCAGAAATTGTAAGTCACACGCTCTTTATGGACTTGAGGTTGAAGAAGCAATACTAACATGGATGCAGTGGCAGAATTGCAGTCCTGGAGGCAAAGCGCCTGTACGACTGGTGGTCAGGCACGGTGCCTAGCGAGAGAAGTTGGGAGATTCGTATCCCCAGACGGGAAGAGCTATGAAGCTTCAGCTAGATTCAGACCCAAGGAGTCCTTGGGCAGCGTAGTTTGTGTGTTCATTTCGGCATAGCATGGGCGTTTAGACTGGATGCATAGGCATTAGATTGCGCTTTTGATATATACTTTGGGCCGCTTGGGCTTCGCAAATATTTCTACACACAACATCCCTTTCGCGCAGTCTGTGGTCTTCACGGGTGTATCACACTCCACCACCCATCAACCGTCATATTCATGGCATTGCGCCCTCATACGTCACCACGCGCCTCCGTGCCTCGGCCCTTCTCCGTCATCCACCGTCTTAGAATCGGCATGCAGCGGACATTGCTGCAAATTTTTTATTCCCGCTACCAAAGGCCCCTCGCCACGTCTTTCCCAATCATGAACCGTCACAAGGAAACAAGACTCTTGGGATCTTGCTAAGCTCAGCGCCTGCTTTCTACAGTTGCCGTAAGTGGAAGGACTGCAAGCTTCCAAGCACGGCGCCTGTTTTCGACAGTTGCTGGTTTGGGTAGGAATCGCATCTCTTGTGCTCGGCGGCATCTGGTCTCTGTACTTGCTGTTTGGGGTGGGTTTATGGGAGCTCAATGTTCTTCTGGGCTGTTGCTGGAGTGATGAGATCCAAATAGGAGATCACCACAGAGGTGTAGGGTCGTTATGATAATTTATAAGATTGTAAGAAATATCACACCATAGCGATCGCTGCGGTTGTTGCACGCACCCTTTTGCGCTGAAGACATCCAACAGACGGTCTTTTGTAGTGCTGAATTTGGAAAGCGAATGCTTCACTTACTTCCTTGTTGGCAATCACCAAGGCCACCGAACAACACAAAATCAACGTTTCATGCACCAGCACTAATTCCCACCCGTCTGTACCCGAACATTTCTGGTCGGCCGAAGTAGTTGAGGTTAAAGTTAGAGTTGCAAGGAAGCTCTGCGCCTGTGTTTGATGGTTGCCGCATTAGGGAGTGTGCAAGGTTACAAGCTCGACGCCTATCTTCGACAGAATGCTAATTACTTGCCCCATATGGCAGTTCGTAGAGGGGACATGACGGCAAGTGCGTCGCGATGTGGTCGTTTGCGGCGGCTGTGGACAGAAAGGCAGTTGTCGTTGGCTGCTTCCTTTGTCCTTCAACAGCTGTCGCATAGGTGAGTGGGCGGGATGATTCCGTTGTTGCGGGGCGCTCCGAAAGGGATTGCTATGGGACTGTTGACCTTCATTACACTCCCAAATCGATGTTTTGGACTACAAAATGGAGGGGAAGTTCCACGGTTCGCAGGTTACTTCGCTATAATGAGTTTCTGACCACAAATCATGGGTAAGACAATGCTTGTTATGCAGTTCAACAATAGGTTTTGGCCCCCACGATGTCAGCATCTGGTTCTGCAGCCTACGAGCCGTTCCTGCACGCGATACTGCTCACGATGCCGTTCAATCCTTCGTTTCAGATACACACATGCTTGGTGTCTATGAGTTCGGTGCTTGCAAGCTTCTCGCGATGAAGCTGTGCCAGTATTGCATTACGAACGTCCTTGAGAGCAAGGTGTCGTGGGACTATCACAACCATTCCTACGATGCTCTTACGCCGTCCTCAAAGTATCGCTGCCTCTTCTGCTCGACACTTCGACAAGACATCAGAAGAGTCGCGCCGTGGTTGCGTGAGTCTGATTATGCGGATACATGGCCGGTTTATCGCTGGAGTAAGAGAAGCCTGGCGAGGATACGAGAAAGCATGGAGACGGTGGTTGTGACCTTTCGGTATGTGCCACCAAAGAAGCGACCGGGTGGAAACGCAGATAGTGAGGAGGCCGATATTGCGCTTCCGACAAGAACTTTCCTTCTTTTCCCAGACAAAGGTACGCAGGTCCACGGATGGAACTTGACCTGGAGGTGACCAGGCACATTCCCTGAATCAGCTACTGATTCGATACCAGGGCTCCAGCCACTACCGACTGTAGAGCAGCTTGGAAAGACAACAAATCCATCTACAAATGGTGGCCACCAAATCCGAACATGGATCGAAAATTGCGACAAAACGCACACAGATTGTATGAGACGGAGGAAGGCCACCCCAAGGACGTCACGCTTCATACCAACCCGTTTGCTCGACATTAGCGGTCTGCCTGAATCGCCGATCCGAGTCATAGAAATGGCTACAACGACTGTACAAGGCCCGTACTGTTCCCTCTCGCACTGCTGGGGAAAGCCGGATTTTGTCCAGCTGCGCGATAACAACAGAAAGTCGTTCATGAAGGACGGTGTTCCGTGGAACCTCTTTACCAACAACTTCAAGCAAGCAGTTGAGATTGCTCGTTTCCTCGATGTGGGCTACATCTGGATCGACAGCTTATGTATCATCCAAGGCAGCGCAGAAGACTGGGTGCAGGAAGCAAGCCGGATGCATCTGGTTTATAGGAACAGCTACTGTAACATAGCGATCGCGGACTCGGTCGGTCAGTATGGAGGTGCTTTCCGTACTCGTGAACCTACAGATGTTTCGCCGGTGTTTTATCAGTCCATTCAAGACTCACCAATGTTTGCTGGAAAAGCTTGGAGGGCTGTGCCTGAGGATCTGTGGGCCCGCGAGCTGCTCCGGTCAAGTCTGTACACACGTGGATGGGTGTTTCAGGGTATGTTGCAAGCCTGAAGTGACTGCAAGATGCTTATTTGACGACAGAACGAATGCTGTCACCGCGAATTCTTCATTTTGCTAGAAACCAGGTTTTCTGGGACTGCCCCTCTCTGAGTGCTTGTGAGGCGCTACCAGCCGGCTTACCACGGCCAATGGACAGCACAGCGGGACCTGACAGGCACTGGAGAGGCCGGTTGCAGGAGCCTGGAGGAAGTCAAGACCTTGCTGGACCAAACGACCAACCGCTATCTGTTTACTGGCAAACTGCCGTTCGCAATTACACAAGCTGTAATCTGACACAGCGCTCAGATAAACTTATCGCGCTTTGGGGCATTGCAAAATTGATCAAGGACGCAATGGGCGTGGAGTATGGCGAGGGCCTCTGGGAAGACAATCTTGAAGACCAACTGACCTGGCGGGTGGCAGAGTGCAGGCTCAAGGAACGTCCTATTACCCAAAGGCCAACAATTCCATCCTGGTCTTGGGCCTCGATGGATGGCGAGATTATTATCGCCGACAGACTATCTGACAAGAAGCATTGGACAGTATGTGATCACAATGGTCGTCCCCTAGAACTTGATCTGGTCGGCGTCAAGCGCTATGCACGAATATTCCAATCGACATCTGGCGAAACTGCGCATTTCTTGCAGCATCGCGTGCAGAGCGACAGTGTGTTAGAGGTTAAAAGTCCAAAGCACAAGGCCCAAAAGGAGAGGCCTAACCACCAGAGTGCAAACCATGCCGACAAAGACAACACTCCAAGGACTGTCAATGAGAATGCCGAGCCAATCCTCCACAATGCTTCGATTGCGATCCAAGGACAAGTTGGCTGCGGAATGCTCCAATTTGATGAGGCCAAGAAGGCCTGGCTTCTTCGTCTCCAAAACACAAGCGACCTCGATATCGAGGCCTATCCAGACACAATCCCTGGTTCCAAGGGACTACAACACCACTCCAGTTTCGTGGTATTATCAGCCAAAAAAGTAGTTCAGCCGAAATCTGAGGTGACTAGCCCTCTAACCGAAAGGCACCTTTTCAACCAAGACATCGAGATCGAAGGGCGCGGCATCCTCGTGGAAGCCGTTGGTGGACAAGACAAAGAAGACCATTTTCAAAGAACTGGAGCCTTTCGCTTTCGTGTCGCGAACGAACAAACGTTTCGTCTTCTCTTGGTGACGGCTGGTGAGGAGCAGCTTTCACCTAGAAAGTATAATGCTGAAAGGGGGAGGAAATTCTGGTTGGACTGATGTAGTTCTTCGTGTATCTTTCCATGGTTTTTTAAATCAAGATTTCTACCATTGCTGAGGTATCACTTGTAAACTTGTTACTTGTTGATATGCCGAACACACGTGGCCCTCTTTTGAGCAACAGGTCCATGTTACCTCATCCAATTTCCAGTATGCAAAAAATACGTCAGAATCCTAAACCCCCACAGACTCCTGATCTGTGAAGGCCCTGTTGCCCTGAGCTCTTCCATCGGGACATCGCCGTATCGATTACCTCGGCGTCTGCTGGCAGTTTCAGCAGCTTTGTGATCGCTTACATAGTTCAGACAACATCACGGCATTTGTGGATTTACAAGCTATCTCACGTGGAACGCTGGTCTTCTAAACGTAGCTTGCTACAAACTATGCTATATGCTAGAATTTAGGAGTAATCGGATCGTATGTGCATCCAAGCGCGCGAGTGCCTGTAGTGGGATGGCAGTAACCAGAGGAAAGCTTCTCTTGATACCCAGATCCCACGTCACTTCTATAGATCGGTTTAGTCTCTCCGCTGGGGAAGTCGAGTAGACATGACCCAAAGCAGGTGGCGCTCCCTTTTCTGTTTGTACATTCCGGAAGACATCTGTCGACACGTATAGTCTTACCTTCACGAGAGCAGTAGACCTCTATGTTTCTGCAGATCGATCCTGCATCCTGGCAACCAAGGCCTCCGGTGGTTTTGATGCAGCGTGGGAATGGAGTAGCGCCACGCGTGCCAACTCTTCCGACATCACTGTGGAGTCCATCGTCTGGATCGTCATCCCATTTCGTTTGCTTAGCCAAGGATGTATTCAGACTGAGTATAGGGGCTTGTACAACAAGCTTTGGTGGTGCAATTGGGTTGGTGTTGTTGGTCTTCGAAAAGCCGGTGGAGCCCTCCACGCAGAGGGAAGAGTCCACAAAGGCTGCGGCAGAGACATCGTGCCACAGACGCGTCATGTTGTAGATGTTCGCTAAGGTATAGTAGATGCGGCAGTCGGCCGCCTCGTACTTGAACTGCAACGGGGTCGTATCGTCCTTCCGAACTTGGTCGCAGAGGTTGAACTGAGCGTATTTGACGAATATGGAAGAGTCCCTCACTTCAGACACTGTTGCATTTACGTTCGTGCTCACTTGCTCATCGAGTTGTCGGGCTGTCAACATGTCGTTGTCCAGTGTGTAAGTGTCGTAGGACCTAGCACCACGATTACCGCTCGCAGCCTGCATCGGTCCAGTCGCGGGTCGACCTCCGGCCACAATGGTTTTGACTCCTGCCTGGGTCATCATCTCGACAAACAGCGAACATGAAGATGCGCAAAGGCCATCTGTAAGCAGAACGATCTGATCTGGGTTGAATGTGCGCTCCGTAAACGCCCAGTCAGACTGGTCAGGTAGGTACATAACGGGGTACCATTGATCGAAAGCTGCCTGATGAAGGTGTTAGCATAACCCACAGAAGGCCTAGAAAGTCCAAGTATCACTAGAACTAGTACTCACTGTATCGAAAGTTGGGTTTGCTAGGTCGTATCGTTCAACAAGAGAGAACGTATCGCCTTTGTCGTCAATAGGCCCTTGGTATTCTTGCCAGCTAGTGAAGTTGTCTCCAGTGGCAGCATCAAGTCGATCGGTAATGACCCATTCGTTCGCCGCAGCATCGTATTTGGTGTAACGTTCCGTATCGTTGGCTTCATTCAAGGAGTTCCACCACTCAGTTGTCGCTGAGCCCAATACATTGGCCAGTTCGAAGCTGCGCCTTCTGCTCCCAGCAAATGGCGTCAGATCCGGGAAGAATGCCTTGAAAGTCGTGTAGGCAAGGAACGGAGTGCCTCCAGAATTGCGTTGAAGATCAATCACAACCCTGGTAACACCTGCGCTGGACGAGTTTCCGATGAAGTGTGTGACAGCGTCTGCCCAATTTCCGATCGACTCGGGGACTGCATCGAAGCTCGGCAGGCTCAATACACCGGTGGTGATGTCCTTGTAAAAATAACCGGTGACAAGGCCACTGTGGTATACCCCAAGGTCATTTTGTACAATGTTAGGGTCTTCGGGAAAAGCGCCGTAACTTGCTTCTGACCAGTTTCCTGGAGCAGTTTGGGGGGTTTCAGATGCTCCAGAGCCTTCAGATGCCGTCGGCTCAAATGAAGCCGGCAGTAGACCGAGAACAAAGTAGTTGTAGAAATCACCACCCGTTGTCAAAGGCCCTGTGGCATTGGCAGGCTCATTGTAAACTGCCAACCAGATAGTGTTTAAAGATGTGCCGTTCTCGAACGTAAAGGTGAGGTTGTCGCCAGGGTAGAAAGTGCCTGAGCCAGCAAATGTGGTGATACCGCCTTGAATGTCGAGTGTGGGATGTGACATTAGGTCATTCCATTCTGCGTGTGACTCAACGTATCCCCATGAGTTAAGCGCAGCGTAGGCAGCAAGAAATTCATTGACTTCAGTCCCGTTGATGGCGGTAATCGGCGATGGCCTCCAGCCCTGGGACGCACTCTCTGGGAGAAGGTCGTCTGTAATGTAAATCTTTGGAGCCTGTCTCCCGTCAATTGAGGCAGACACAACCTCGTAGGGGCTCGCAAAGGAGAATGCAGCCAATACGCCAGCAGTCAGCGTGACATGACCGTCTTTCAGGGCAAAGATAAGGAGTTGAACGTCTGCTTCGAAATCGTACTGATTGTAGTATTCGCCTGCATCAACACGTTGTTGTATCCGTCCAAGCTCTGCTACAAAATCGATTGCTGGTTGCTGATAGCCTTCGGGAGGACTTTTGAGATAAGCTATAGTGCTCTGGAACTGAAGGGTCTCGTTCCAGTATTTGATAAACCGTGACGCGACTGCACCATTGAATGGGACACTCGTGAGGCACTCGTATGCATCGCTGGCCGCGAAAAGCTGATATCCTGTTCACAATTAGATACATGGAAGACCAGCGCAGAGATATTCGGAGCGAAGCTCCTCAACATCCTCAATGGTAACGGTTAATGCAGCACCAGATTTCACTCTTCCAAAAAGTGAAGTCGATGAAACGTACCTTCGTTCACAGCCGTGATGATGTCTCCACAGATTGTTGGTTGTGCAGGGGCGCTTGCGGTAGGGGACGGTTCCTGCCGGGCAATTTTGTATGGAACCGAACGGGCAAGACTGAGGGCTGCATAGCCGAGCACCAGAAAGCTTTGGAGAAGCATGATCTTGACACTACGAACGCAAATGAGGAGCTATCAAGGGCGACGAGAACCTGAGAGCTGGGTCTTCTTGCACATTTGAAGAAAATACTTTGTGGCTGCTGTCGGCGTCTACACCATGGCTTAATCAAGTATATGGGGTTTGGGGGCCATTTGAGCCGTTCAGGCACCCGCCCGAAGCTTTACGCCCCCATCTGCTAGACTTGGGAGATGATCCGGGTCTCAGCCCCTCACCAAGCTCAAATGCTGACTGGCGTCGCATTTCCACTCACCGGCCGTAATCGATGCACATGAATTCTTGTGATAGCCCAATTCAATACACCTGACAGAATGCACGGAAATAGCCACCAGTGAAGACGCGTTGCGTCTACTCTCTAGCCATGAACGATTCAGCTTTGCAACCCTTCGCCAGAACTCCCTCCTCAGACATTTTTGCGGGTGTATTCGATTGGGTCTTCGATAACGATGTCTTCCGGAGATGGCATCGTGGTACCGGGGCGTGGCAATTACATTGTGTTGGGGGGCCTGGATCTGGAAAAGTAAGCCTAGCACATGCGTCCCTTCACACATCGATCTTCGAAAAGCAACAGCTGCGCGATTGTTCGTGACAGGGGTCGGTCTGAGATTACTTGTATGACTTTGGAGGTTTGAGCGACTCATCGAACTCGTTGGACTTTTATGAAGACCAGGCCCACTGACATAACTGCAGACAACGCTAGCGACACTGATCGCACAACACCTTGAGCAGCATCCTGAACATAAACACCACCCTGTCATTTCATTACACATTGACCGAGATGTCGCTGACCATGAGATTACTACTGTTGAAGATCTCTTGAAGGAAGTGTATCGGAGCTTGGAAGAATACCCAACACTCCAAAGCGACGACTCCTACAACTTCTACAATCATTACCTTGAACTTGAAAACCTCCCGGAAGGTACAAGAAGGAGGGAGCGTCTAAGAATGCTCCGTAAAGCGGTTCATGCGCAGCTTGAAGCGACCGAAGATCCCCATACGTTTCTGATCGTCGATGGCCTTGATAGGTGTAGTCCCACACTACGTTACATGCTGGAATCGGAGTTCGCAGATCTGAAGTATAGAGGGGTGAGAGTTTTGTTGACCTCTCGTTTTGCTGTCTTTGAGCAGAAAGAAGCTCTCTGCTCTCACAAATGTCACGAGGATGTTGCTGATAATGCACTGGATTTGTATCTGCAGTGTCGTAATTGCGATCGATTTGCAATGTGCTTCCCCTGCAAGGACGCACAAAGGATCTGTGACAGTTGGTAGGTCGCTGCTGCACCAATTTTGTCTTTTTGCTAACAACCGCCTCAGCAACGTTGAGGGCAGCCTCTACGAGCCGTACGATCACGTTAGCATAAGAATATGGGTGCCTTACGAGGCTATGGCAAAATTCGTTGCATGGGATCTCGAGCGTGAGCACGGTGATCTGGGGCTTAACAGTTCGGCTCGAAAACCACCTCTCTCGCTTCTGGGTGAGACTCTACTATCCAACCAGGCCACAAAACCCATACACACACTTTTGGACGACATTACAGCGTACTCGTACGAGAATATCGGGATCGCCCGAGCAAGATTAGATCTCGTACATGACATGGAATCTCTCGATAGCCTCCAGGCGAGGAAAGACCAACTTCCAGCAACCATCGTCGCTTTGTACGACTTGGGGCTCAGAAGTATTGAGCAACAGTCCCAGAGTCAGCGTGATCTCGCATTGAAAGCCATCGCCGCCGTTGCGCGGCATGACAATGGAGAATTGGTTGGACACCTATTAAATCAGTTGCGTGGACCTGAACACCCCGAGCTACGGAGCGGCGAAGAAATAGTGGAAGCAACAAGAGGCTGGCTTGTCGATGTCCTGAAAGACGGTCCTCAAAGGCTGATGGTCTACAACACCAACTTTATGTATTACGTCGAACAGCGGTATCATCGCGCCATTCACCGCACATCGATACAGATTGAATCAGACAGCCGTCGAACCACAGGTCGAAGTGAGCCGCAGGATGACTTCAAGGAGCCAACGAGATGCCCCTTGGCGAAACCGACCCGAGCTGTTACGTATATGCCGGCTATTGAGGAAGCTCCAGCTCACCCTTTCATTGTTCGGAAGGGCACGCTTGCGTGGAACTGAGCCTGCAGGGGCATTGGAGAATACTGGCGATCGGAAGTTTGCAAAGAAGTCTGATCTGTTTGTGGGTTAGAGCCTGTCAGCATGTCCCCTCAGAATTGGTGATGTTTGTAGCTACCAGGCTTCTCTGCTGTAACCCGATGCTTGATCTCAGCTAAGTCTAACCCTCGAGCGATTGCTGGCGAACATACGGTATCTCAAATCGCACATCATGTCGCAGGTACCCCAAAGATTATGTAATGATAGACTCAAATGAATTACTAGCTTACAGACCGGAGAGAAGAGCCTTTTATCAAAAACCATATGCCAGAGCAATCTCAAACTCCTCTAATCCTGCCTTTGCAGGTGAGTCGAGAACGCTGTATGAACAGGGCCACAAAATATCTCCGAAGATCGTTTCTACCGTCAAGTAGATCTATCTTACTTCAACCCCGGTTGGGTATATAGTTCCTCTATTCCTCCCATGTTACTCTGCCGCAAAGCAGGATGATGGGTTCGTGTCATCTACAATGGTCGTCCACCAACGAATTCGCTCCATGTGCGGACTTCGCTGGGGATACCCTCCTTCTTGGGCAACTTCTCGCTCATGCACTGAGCGAAGAGGACAGCGGTCTATCATGTAATTAGTATCAGGTTATGTAAGGAAACCATCACGACGAGCTTACCTTGGGCTCCATGAATAGAGGGACACCGAAGTCAACGGCGTTCCTCCTCATGACGTAGTCCTCGTCGAGCAGGCCGTTTGCCCTGAACTTGGCCAAGTTGAAGCAACCACGGATGTCGTTCTTCTCAAAGACCTCACGGAGGGCACGCTTATCTTCCTTGGGGAAGGCAATGACCTCGACATTCACGCCCTCGACATTCTTCTCAAGCAGCGCCTTGACGTTTTCGTTGGCGGCGAGGAACTTGTAGCCAAGTGTCTGGATGTACTTGGCGATTTGAATCAAAGAGTTGGAGTGGAGAGATCCAGAAGTGACGTCGCCACCGAAGAGGAGACCCTCACCGGGCTGGGGAAGGCGGAAGTTCATCTGAGACTGAGCAGATGCCCAGTATGCCTCGATGAGATCCTTACCAAAGCAGGCCATCTCACCGGTGGAGGACATTTCAACACCAAGGTAGGGGTCGGCACCAGCCAGCCTGGTCCATGAGAACTGGGGAACCTTGGTAGCAACGTAGTTGCGCTCAACCTTCATGAGATCAGTAGGCTCGGGCACCTCGCGACCGACAAGAGCCTTGGTGGCAACATCGATGAAGTTAGTACCAAGGACCTTGCTGACGAAGGGGAATGAACGAGATGCACGAAGATTGCACTCGATGACCTTGAGCTTAGGCTCAGCACCCTCGACCTCCTCCTTGATAATCTGCATGTTGAAGGGACCGGTGATGTTCCAGGCCTTGGCGACCTTGTCTGCAATCTCCTTGACACGCTCCTGGATCCTGGCGTCAAGGTTGACAGGAGGAAGGACAAGCGTGGCGTCACCGGAGTGAACACCAGCATTCTCGACGTGCTCACTGACGGCGTGGACGAGGACTTTTCCGTTGGAGGCTACAGCGTCGCAATCGATCTCCTGAGCGCCGTCAATGAACTTTGTGATGACGACAGGGTGGTCTGGCGAGACTGAAGACGCAGCGAGCAGCTTCTCCTGGAGCTCGTCCTCGCTGCGAATGACGGTCATGGCGGCGCCGGACAGGACGTAGGACGGGCGGACGAGGACAGGGTATTGAACGTTGTCAGCGAATTTCTTCGCCTCCTCGTATGAGGTCAGCTCTTTCCATGCCGGCTGGTCGACGCCGATGGAATCAAGGATGGAGGAGAACTTATGACGATCTTCGGCCTTGTCAATGTCGTGGGGGTCGGTTCCGAGAACCTTGGCTTTCCCAGATTCCTGAAGCTTCAAGGCGATGTTCTGAGGCAGCTGACCACCGACCGAGACAACGACACCCTGGGCGGTTTCCATTTCGTAGATATCCATGACACGCTCGTAGCTCAGCTCCTCGAAGTAGAGCCTGTCCGCGACGTCAAAGTCAGTACTGTGTGTTGTGTCAGTGAATTTCGGATAGGAGGAGAGGGATTACTTATATAAGTCTCTGGGTTCTGGGTATTTGTTAGCAATCTTATAAGTACTTTTGGTGGATACAATAACTTACGTAGTTAATCATGACTGTCTTCTTGCCGAGTTTGTTGAGCGACATGGTCGCGTTGACAGCGCACCAGTCAAACTCGACAGAGCTACCAATACGGTAAACACCGCTGCCAAGAACGAGGATACCGTGGTCGTCGAAGGTGACATCGTGCGAGGAGGCGTTGTAGGTAGTCTAATGTCATGTATTAGCGATTGCAACACGAAGAATCCATCACCAACACCGATGTCGAGACACCGAGAAACCTAGCGACAGGAGGAACTCAGAAACTCACGTAAAGATAGTTAGTCTCCGCGGGGAACCTTTTGGGGTTAGTCATGTACGTGCAGTGTAGGGGTGGGGTGTTTGTACTCAGCAGCCAATGTGTCAATCCTCTTGACCCAGGGCTTGATGCCGAAGCTCTTCCTGCGCGCGCGAACTTCGTCTTCAGAGCTGTTAACAGCCTTTGCAATCTGCTTATCGGAGAATCCAAGCTTCTTGGCCTTGAGGACGATCTCCTTCTTCAGGCCAAAGAGGCTGCCAATCTCCTCGAGCTCTTTGGTGCAATCGACGATGTTCTGGAGCTTGTACAGGAACCACTTGTCGATCTTGGTGAGCTCGTGCACCCGGTCAACAGTGTAGCCCTCGTGGTACATGGCCTGACCAACGGCGAGCCATCGGCGATCTGTGGGGTTCGCAAGCTCGTCGTCAAGGTTCTCACCGTACTTCTCGGCCTGGAAACCAAGGAACTTGGGGTCAACCTGTCGGCAGGCCTTTTGGAAAGATTCTTCGAAGGTACGACCGATGGCCATGACCTCGCCGACAGACTTCATGGAACTGCCAATGTCACGCTTGACGTTCTGGAACTTGCTGAGATCCCATCGGGGCATCTTTGTTACGACGTAATCGAGCGAGGGTTCGAAGTTGGCGGTGGTGGTCTTGGTGACGGCGTTGGGTAGCTCGGGTAGGGTGTGTCCAAGACCAATCTTTGCGGCAGTGTAGGCTAAGGGGTAACCGGTAGCTTTGGAGGCCAAAGCCGAGGAACGGGACAGACGAGCGTTCACTTCGATGACCCTGTAGTCGAGGCCATCAGGCTGGAGGCAGTACTGAACGTTGCACTCGCCAACGACACCCAGGTGGCGCACAATCTTGATTGAGGCGGATCGGAGCATGTGGTACTCCTCGTCGCTGAAGGTCTGACTGGGCGAAACAACGATACTGTCACCTGTGTGGACACCGAGAGGGTCGAAGTTCTCCATGTTGCAGACTGTGATGCAGTTATCAGCCGCATCACGAACGACCTCGTATTCAGCCTCCTTCCAACCCTTCAGCGACTTCTCGACCAAGATCTGGGGAGAGAGTGTGAGGGATCGGGCAGACAAGTTCCTGAGCTCCTCGGCGTTGTTTGCGAAACCAGATCCAAGACCTCCGAGCGCATATGCGGCACGGACAATGATGGGGTATCCGACCTTCTCGGCGGCGTCGAGAGCCTCGTCGACGGTGCCGACGGCAATCGACTTGGCGATAGGAATGTCAATCTCGTCCAGTGCCCTCGCGAACAGGTCACGGTCTTCACTGGTCTCGAGTGTCTTGACGCTTGTTCCAAGAACCTTGACACCGTACTTCTCGAAAAGACCCTTCCTGTTCATTTGCACGCCCAAGTTCAGTGCTGTCTGTCCACCGAAGGATAGGAAAATACCGTCGGGCTTTTCCTTCTGGATGACATATTCGACGTATTCGGGAGTGACAGGCAGGTAGTAAATTTCATCGGCGAGCACGTGCGATGTCTGGATAGTCGCAATATTAGGGTTGATGAGAACCGAGTGCACGCCAGCCTCCTTGAGAGCCTTCAATGCCTGGGAGCCTGCGATGTGGATCAGTATGCATTGGTCTTTTTTGGTGCGCCAAGATGTGTCCTGCACATACCTGAGTAGTCGAACTCTCCGGCCTGTCCAATGCTGAGACCTCCACTACCAATGACCAAGACCTTCTTCACATCGACTAGATTGCGGGCACCAGCAATGGCGCCGCTGTTGAGATAGGCCTGCGCATTCGGTGCCTCTTGTGTTTGATTGAAGGTCGCAGAGACCTTTGTGAAAGCGCGCAGCTGGCGGTATGTCGCAGTTGACTCACCCTTCGCGCGGAGGGAAGTCAAAGGACGAGTTGCACGGGATGTGAAGTTTCGCGCAGAGACAGAGGGCGCAATGCTACGAAACTGGCCTGTCGTAGTAGGTACGCGACGTGCCAGACGTCCGCAGAGAGCCATGTTGCAGGCGGTCAAGCAGCTGCTGAGCCACGAGCTACCGAGCTCCAAAAACACCCAGTGATGGAGGCAATGGGCGACGAACGCGCGGAAGGAAGTCGCTCGAGGGCTAAGGAGGGCAATTGAAGGGTGCTAGAGCTCAAGCCCAACAGAGCAGAGGGAATGTGACTCTATAAGAATTATTGAATCGTGGGGAAGACGTGAAGCTTGCCAAACTTTCTGTCGGCGGTTTTAGCTCCATCCGATTGCGATAAGGCCCGCGAGTGGTTCCAACCAGGCGCAAGGGCCGCTTGAGTCAACGCAACCACGGGCTTATTCCATCTTCTCTTGGATGGATATGGTGGGATGCGGTGAACTGGCCATTCACCGTGCATGCGATTGCTTTTGTGCTTCGTACTTGTGGCTTCCCACATTCACTGTGTGCTCTCTTCGCTCGACCAACACTCTGCGCTTCACACCGAGGCCGTTCGGATCAGGGCCGAAGTCGGCGCCAAACACTAACACTGCCATGGCACTGGCGGGAAGAAATTTTGATGTGGTTTTGCGGGCTGCCGTCGCCCGCATCGAGCTCACGGACCTTATCCAGGACTTATGGGTCATTTAAGGAGTCATTTGCGTCTCTAACCGGCCTGCAGCCTCGTCAAAGTACAGCAGATTTCCTACTTTGTCGTGCTCGGCATGGACTGTGCACGCTAGTAGCGTTGATCATTGATTGACATGGCCGAGCGATTACATGGCTTCTGAACAAATTCCTCAAATCGAGGAGTCAGAATTCTCGGGACCTCTCCCGGCCTGTGCCCAGTGACTCTTCCTGTTGCGACAGGGTTGCGACCAAGACTTCAGGTCTTGCGTATCTCAACGTGGTTGTAAAGTGTATGCTCGCTCGAAGCTGCCTCGTGTGGTCTTCCAACAACACTAACTTGCTTACTTTAATGCCCTCTTCTATAACCCCTTCGATGATCATCATGCTTTTTGCTTCTCCGCTGTCGTATGTCTTGTCTTGTATTCTCGTGGACTCTCCGGGGCTTTCGTCTTTACGCCAGCCAATCTCTGTATCAGCCCTGGCCTCGTCCACATCCCAGCTTTGCGTTCCTTGGCCTGTCCTTCAGCAGCGCGGTACTTCTCCTCAGAGGTTCCGAACTCAGCTCCAGACTTGGCTTCATAGACGGTGGCCAAGCCTGCCTTCAACATTTCCAGACCCACGTCTTTCCTGGAGAACCATCTGCGCACGTAGACCTGTGCTACTACTCTATCGTATTGATCGCGTCTGAATATTTGCACACGAACTCGACGATTGAGGATGAGGTCGGTGAGCATTTCGAGGGCTTCTTTCGAGTATGGCTGGGCCTCTCGTCCCCAATGCGCAAGCTCTGGCGCATCAACTCCAGCGATCCGTATGTGAAGCTTCAGGTACTGTCAGCTTCACAGCGTGCAAGGTAGGAGAACCTATTGTAGTTTCTGCGCGGGTAGATACATACTGTCTGCTTCATTAGCTCATTTCTTTTCGTTGGTACAGTCTTCCATGGCAACCAGCCCCATCCTGCCAATCGGCCACCAGGTGTGTGATACAGTCTGAAGTTGTCCGCATCTCCAACGCTCGTGACTTGACCAAACAAGCTTCTACGTCGAAAATAATCGGGTTTGATGTGGTTGACCGTGGGTATTCGTCGCAGGTAGGACTTGTAGAGGCGAACACCGGCGATAGTCGATACCGTGAGTGCGATGGATGGGATCAGGGTCCTTGGCTCAAGAAATGAGACAACCCAATCATTCGAGCTGTACGGTTCGGCCCATGCTGCAACGCCTGTCTTTCGCTTCTCATCTTCGTCGCTTGACCAAGGCCATCGCATCGTTTATTTTGCGAGGAGTGTTGTTGCTGGTAAACATCGTTGCTCCACAGTTACGTCAATCGAAAAACAACACAGGCCGTGCGCTCTTCCCGTCCCCACGTGATCAGAGGCGATTCTATCGACTTCCCTCACATTGAACAATATCGATGGGCGCAACTGGATTACACATCTATCGATGTGCGTGAGGACTTGGAATATGCAAAATGAAGTGGTGAGCACTCGTAGGTACAACAAAGGTCGTTGTCCGACCAAGATTGTCTGTTAAACGACAGGCCGGTTGCAGTCTGCTAAATTATCGATACGTGCTCTTTGGCAGATTCACATGTAGTCCTTGTAAGGAAAAAGAGCGAAATCACAGCATCACTCGGTTTTCCGCTTCATGTAAAAAGCGCCAGGCCACAAATTTCTTTAGATCATCCTTAAACTATAGCCTCTATCGAATGAAACATGAGCGACATCGCTGACATGCCTTCTTTTCCTATCCTCCATCAAACTGCTGTGTGTTTGTCTGCGCCAAGGTATCTCGTGAAAGGTATAGCAGATCGATATGCGGGTTTTTTTATGTGCACATTGACATTGCAGTCAGCGGCAGGAAGGTATGATACGTATTGGCGAGTGCAAGCTACGACTCGTCATCTTGATGAACGCGCTTTGCGCTCTGTTGTCTAGGTCAGCTTTGGCCTCATCACAGGTAAAACTACTTGATTGCCTGGATGGTACTCACCTGAAGTATGTTCCATCATCTTCGCAAGCAAATCTTCCCATTGTGTACCCCATGTTGTTAACTGCTCGTAATGGAAAGCTTATTGGTGGCCTTATCCTGAAAGTGCTGCAAGAGCTGCGATGTCTGGGTGTGAAAGATGCCTACAGCTTAAGAGGAATAAGAGCAAACCAAACCCCATGTCCGCATTACTTGCCACGACAACGTGCCGCAGATGTAATTTTTGCCTACCTGCTGCCACCTGACCACGCATGGTTAAAGCCAAGCTTCAGCTCAGATAATATGAATGCATTGCTTGGCCACGTCGATGTGGTCTTAGATGTTGCGAAGGCGTAGTGACATGCAAATGCCAGACGAGGTGGTGTGTTGTAATACATCTCGCTTCCACCAGCGTGGGTCTGCGCTTTACAGTAGGTGATGCTCTGTTGACTCTGACCTGATGGGGAAAGGCGGCCGTTGAACTGCACACATGTCTAGAGATGGGGATGCATGTCTCAGCCAGATACGAGGCGTAGGTGGGCTGAAGGGACGAAGAGGGGTGGATGTCGGAGTCGCGCAGGGATCGCGGCTGCCGAAAAGGCTAGCTTCCCGTGGTTGAACTCGATTTCACGACCGCCCGAGTGGCATCAATTCCGCTCATCCCCCTCTCTACCATCTTTACAACAATCGAATCCTCCATGCTTCCAACACCTGAACACATTCGCTATTCACTTCAGGTTCCGATGACATCTAGGCGCATGGGCTACTGCGATCTGTAGCCTACATTCGGCCACATCAGGTGTTAAGCCGGTTTCGTTCCCTGGCTGAGTGCCTCGACGGTCCATCATGTTTTCCGCCTTCGCGTCCACGGCCGACACAGATACGCTCGATGACGATTCCGATATGTTTTCGCTGCCAATTTCCCATGAAAGCATACATTTGAAGGGTGGCATCGCTCCTATGCCTGGGCTCAGCAACCTTGGCTATAGCAGAGAATCGGCAACATCGTCCGTGCACTATGGCGACTCCCATGATACATCAGAAGTTAGCGGAGGCATTCAGAATGGCCGAGATGAAAGAGATGATTCTACACCTGGAGCCTTTGTGAATACATATGGGCTTAATCATACTCCTTCGCCACTGCCATATCCAAACACACCACATTCAACGGTGGAAAATGGGTCGAATGGCATCAACGGAGTCAGTTCCGAACAGAACGGAAACACCATCTACAAGCCGGTCGATGTTTCCATCTCTCATCATCGCGATGGTTTGTCTAAACTAAAAGAAGCTTCTATCAAGCACGATTTCATGACAAGGACACCACAAAGCTTAAGCCACGAATCCCAACCATCGTCGACACCTGAGCTTTTACAGTCTCACGAGCGCCCTACCAAATATCGAATGCCTCCAAAGACCAAGACAACCGAACTGAAGGCGAGCTCAAGTATCCCTTCTGACCTCTCGTGGCCAGAGTTTGGGAGACAATGTATACTTGCAGCGGAAAGCAGTCGACTCAACCCGTTTGCTTTGCATCCAGCAGAATACAGACTGCTACGCAATCACATCAATCACGCACAGGTCACTATCTACATCAATATTCGGAACGCCATCTTGAGATTATGGCACCGCAATCCCTTGGTCTACGTCTCTTTCGAAGAAGCCGCGGGCTGCACTCGAGACAAGCGCTTCTTTGGGCTAGCCAAAATAGCATATATGTGGTTGCTCAGGAACGGGTACATCAATTTCGGTTGTGTCGAAGTACCCGATACCGCATCAGCAATGTCGCGGAAGAAGGCAAAGGACACACCACAGCGAACGATTGTTGTTGTCGGCGCGGGTATGTCAGGACTTGGTTGTGCTCGGCAGCTGGAAGGACTATTTGCGCAGCTGGCAAATCAACCGACTACCGACGGCGACCGACCACCTAAGATCATCGTTCTTGAAGCTCGTTCACGCGTTGGAGGCAGAGTCTATTCTCACCCTTTCATCGACCAGGCTGGCTCTACCCTCCCCCCAGGGCATCGTTGTACAGCTGAAATGGGTGCACAGATTGTTACAGGTTTCGAACATGGTAACCCCTTAAATGCCATCATACGAGGCCAGCTTGGTATCCCTTATCATGGTCTACGCGACAACACGATACTTTACGATTACGATGGCACAGTCGTGGACAGGAATCAGGATATGTTAGTAGAGAGACTTTACAATGATGTCTTGGAACGGGCGAGTGTATACCGGAATAAGGCGACAGCGCAACGGATCGTAGAGGGCGATCGAAATCTCATACTCTTTGGACGCGACGCCAACGACAACGGGGGACTTACGATTGCGGAGCTGGAAAACTCAGATACACCTTTGTCTGTTAATGCAAAGAGCACGGCTTCGACAACAGAAGAAAAGCCTACGACGGGAGTAGAAAAACTCGCTGGTAGAGCGTACCAGTTGAGCGCCGGTTTCAACCCAAATATCACCGCCGCTGAGGCGATACAGAGCCTGGGATGGCAGGCAAGAGCAGGTGTATCAATGTCACAAACTGTGGATCTGGATACGGTTGCAAAGATGTCAGAGCATCCCACGCTGGGTCAGACCATGGACGAGGGTATCAGGCAATACCAAGCGATCGTGGACATGAAGCCCAAAGACATGCGATTGCTTAGTTGGCATCATGCCAACCTCGAATATGCCAACGCAGTTAGTGTCAACAAGCTCAGCTTGAGCGGCTGGGATCAGGACATGGGAAACGAGTTTGAAGGAGAGCATTCAGAGGTTATAGGAGGCTACCAGCAGGTTCCACGAGGGCTTTGGAAATGCCCTAGCCAACTGGACGTTCGCTTCAACACGCCGATCAAGTCAGTCCGATACAACATTGAGGAACAGCAGACGGGAAAGGCTGTCACGATCGAATGCGCGAACGGTCAAACTTTTGAAGCTGACCGGGTCATATTGACAACGCCTTTAGGGGTGTTGAAGTCGGGGTCCATAGCGTTCCAACCACCTCTTCCAGACTGGAAGCAGAGTGTGATTGAGCGTATGGGCTTTGGACTACTCAACAAGGCAAGCAGCCAGACCTCTCCTATCAGCCATGGCTAACAACGTGAACAGGTCATCTTGGTGTACGAGAAAGCCTTTTGGGAGCCTGACCGCGACATGTTTGGTCTGCTGAATGAAGCCGAGCGCGAGGCTAGCCTCCGACCTGAAGACTACAATGCACGGCGAGGACGGTTCTACTTGTTCTGGAATTGTATCAAGACAAGTGGCAAACCGACGCTTGTTGCCCTTATGGCCGGCGATGCTGCGCACTACGCCGAGGCAACGTCGAACGACCAACTGATCAGGGAAGTCACAGATCGACTCGATTCGATGTTTGCGCCGAACCCTGTTCCACTCCCTACCGAGACGATCGTTACGAGATGGAGCAAGGACCCGTTCGCTCGCGGTAGTTACTCCTATGTTGGTGCAAAGACGCGAACAGGCGATTACGATGTCATGGCCCGGCCCCACGGCCCACTGCACTTTGCAGGAGAGGCGACCTGCGGAACGCACCCTGCCACGGTTCATGGCGCATACTTATCAGGCCTTCGCGCTGCTGCCGAAGTGTTCGAGACCATGACTGGACCCATCGAAGTTCCTAGTCCGCTGGTGGAAAAAAAGGTCAAGCTTGAGCCTTCTGCAACGAACTCTACGGTGGACTTTAAGCCAGGGTTTGCACCTGCCGTGGTGCCGGCGCAGACAGGCAAGACAGCACGAGCTCAACGAGACGAGGACTACGAGGCTGCTATTATTGGCGCCATCTTGGAAGAAGTCGGTGAGCGACCGATCAAGCCCGGACGATCTGGAGTAAATCCGTTCTTGCTGTTTACCAAGGATTACTGGTATATTGTTAAGAAAGAGTGTGACGACGCCCGTGTAGGTGCTAGCGGAAACCCAGAGGCCAAAGCGTCGAAGCAGGAGGTCCGAATTGCCATTGGCCTCAAATGGCGGACGGCGAGTGAGGAGATGAAGAAGCCCTATCAAAACCAGGCTGATGATGCACGGGAGAGTGCGACTTGGAACGCGGCAAGCTTCAAGGAGCGGGTGGCTCATTGGGACAGCGAGGCAGCGCGCATACGACAGGAGTACATTCAGAAGAATCCTCCGCCTGGCGGCAACGAGGACCTGATACTGAACAGCCGTACGGCTATTGAGCTGGGAGCAGGCAAGCGACTGCGACGACTGTGAGGTGGAAGCAGGTGGACTTTTCATTACACTATCTGTTGTATTACCATGTACGGTTTATTTTATTTGCATTTGACTAGCATTCCAATGGCGTTTGTGGGAGCTCCAGGCCCGTGGGCAGGCTCGTCTGAGGATCTGGAGATTGAGACGAAGCGGGTAAATGGTTGAGGGCTGGGGCTTGGGCTTGGGCTTGTGGGAGGGTTAGTGCATTTGCGCCATTTCGTGTTTGTGGCGTCCAACAGGCGAGTTGGCGGAGGATTCATGGTCGTGTGAGGGTCGACGGCATGCGTGGGCGGCACAGTTCCCAAGATAAGACAGTAATAGAAGTATGGTAGTGAGTCGTCGTGGAGGGATTGGGTGTTGTGCGCAGCTTCTAGAAGGATCAGCGAGTGTTCGCAGCATTAGCCGCCGAAGGGCTAAGAGATATGGTTTGGAAACGACAGACGTGACCATGGGCACGGGTAAGCTAAGTGACGAGGGGCGAGGAGCGCGGCAGGCTGCGGGGCGCCTGCTTGAGATGAGTGAAGGCGTGGAGGTTGACGGCCACGTGGTTGGAGAAGACAGGCTGCATTTTCCGACAGCCCTGCAGCGGTTGTATGACAGTGACAGTGGCGATGGGTGGACATTCACCTGAGGGCTGCAGGGTTGTGGTAGTGCACAGCAGGAGTGGGGTGCAGTAGTGCAGTAGTGCAGTAGTGCAGTTGTGGGGGAGACCGGGCGCTCGGAGTTTGCGTGAAGTGGGAATGGCAGGCCGTCTCTAGTCTCTAGTTCCTCCAAGCCTCGTCGCTCTCGGGTTGATTCAAGACCACCGGCCGTGTGGTGTCGCTTCGTGTCGTGTCGTGTGTGCTGGGCTGCTGAACTGTGCCGTGCGTGTGCTGCGTCCTTGTCCACTCCACTTCCTTCCCCTGCTGCTTGTTCTCCCTGCCCCATGCTGCCCTCGGCACGTTCACGACGTCACCCGGGCCTCTCTACCCCAGCATTCGCTCGCGCTGCCACAGCCTGAGTCGGTCGCCGCACATGCCCTGCGCCGCCTGAACGACCACCACCTCGCCCGCCCCCCACTGTTCTGCGCGCCCGTCGCTGCGAGCTGCCACCATGAGCTCGTTCTTCGGCCGTCTCAAGTCGGGCGCTGTGAGTGCCCTCGCGCGCTGCCATGTGTGCAATGCCCGCAATGGGCCCTACTGACCTGCCTGCAGGCCCCGGCTAGCCCAGCAACTGGCCACCCGGTCGCGAAGAAAGACCCCAACGCGCCAGAGCCCACCCGGCTGGAGAAGCTGCTGGCCAACGCCGGGCCTCTGCGCGGCGACGGCAGCGACAAGTTTTTTGGTTTCGAGAACGTGAGTGCGCCCATGGACGCTGCATGTTGGGATGATGCCTGCTAACCGTCGTGCCTGCAGTTTGGAAGCACATGGTACGCACCACCCACCACCCACCACCCACAACCCACCACCCACCTCGCACCACGAACCACTCCTGACCACCCCGACCCACCCCAACCGCTGACTCTTCCCTCCAGCTACTGCAACTCAGTCGTGCAGTGTCTCTACTACTCCGTACCCTTTCGAGAACAGGTCATCAACTTCCCCGCCCGCTCTGCCCCCGAGAGCCTCGAACGCCCGCAATCCCTCCCACGAATCAACACAAACCTCCAGAATGGCCCACAGTCGGCGCTCTCGCCAACAGGGCGAAACTCGCTATCGAGTCCGACTTCGAAAACACCTGGGAAGCCAGCAACGACGCCAGGCGCCCCAGGGCAACCCCCCAAGCCTGAAGACAACAAGGACTCGCCCGAGTACAAGAAGAAGCAGGCGCTGGCTGCGGGGCCAGTGCTAACCATGGACTACGAGAACTCCAAAACATACGGCATGTCTGAATCGCTATTCACCTCACTCAAGGACATCTTCGAGGCCGTCATCGCGAACAGATCACGCATGGGTGTCGTCAGTCCACACAAATTCCTCGAGATTCTGCGACGAGACAACGAGATGTTTCGCACCCCAATGCACCAGGATGCACACGAGTTTCTCAACCTATTGCTGAACGAAGTCGTGGAAAACGTAGAGACATTCTCCAAGTCACGGATAACCGAGGTTGGCGAGACGGAGCAGAATGGCGTAGTTGCGCCAGCAATCAACAACAACAATAACAACCTGAACACCGGCTGGGTACACGAACTTTTCGAGGGCACGCTAACGTCTGAGACACGATGTCTGACGTGCGAGAACACATCACAAAGAGATGAGGCGTTCCTGGATCTGTCTGTTGATCTCGAGCAGCACTCATCAGTGACTAGCTGTTTACGAAAGTTCTCAGAGGAAGAGATGCTGTGCGAGCGCAACAAATTCCACTGTGACAACTGCGGAGGCTTGCAAGAAGCGGAAAAGAGGATGAAGATCAAACGGTTACCGAAGATCTTAGCGTTGCATCTAAAACGTTTCAAGTATACGGAAGATCTGCAACGGCTACAGAAACTCTTCCACCGCGTCGTATACCCGTACTATCTCCGACTGTTCAACACCACAGACGATGCAGAAGACCCAGACAGACTATACGAGCTGTACGCTGTCGTCGTCCATATCGGCGGTGGCCCTTATCACGGCCACTATGTTTCTATTATCAAGACTCAAGATCGTGGCTGGCTCCTCTTCGACGACGAAATGGTCGAACCCGTCGACAAAGCCTACGTGCGCAACTTTTTCGGTGGTGAACATGTATTGGCATGTGCCTATGTTCTCTTCTATCAAGAGACAACCGAAGAAGCCATGATGAAAGAGCAAGAAGCTGATGCTCGTGAAGCCGCTGCAAAGCAAGCCTCAGAACTCAACCCCGAAGCCGTCGCTGTCAGTGCCACATCACCGAAGACGAACGGTGCGCCAAATGGCTTTGGCCACGCACATCGCCTTTCGACAGCACAGACGCCTACAATAGAAGAGGAAGACCAGTTTGCAAGCCTAAACCACGCTGCTACTGCCCCAGCGCTCAATCCCAACGAACACACTCACCCTGTCGAACATGTCAGCACGCACATCCCTGTTCTCGGCGCAAAGAAAAGCAATGCTGGACTCGGCTTGTTTAGCAAGAAAAACAAGGCTGAAGAGAAAGAGCGCAAAGCCGCTGAGAAAGAACTGGAAGCACAAGCCAAGCAAAAACGGAAAGAGATGGAACAGCAACGGCGCAATAATTACAAAAGGCAAGAAGATGAGCTACAAGCAGCACTAGCAGCGTCGAGAGAGTCTGCTGCGGAGGAGAGTAAGAAGCGAGTCACCGATGACACATCCACCCCTCTTCCTGCTGTTGCTGCCCCACCTCCTCCTGCTGCTGCGGTTCCAACAAAAGAAGCGAACGGTGTTAGCACTCTCGGTAAAGCGTCTGGGTTGAGCCGATTCAGACACAGTTCCATGAGTATCAAGGGCAAGCCAAAGTTCTGGGGCAGCAAAGACAAAGGAGACGGTAATGCCGATGAGGCGAGCGGGAACGCAGACGAGCCAAGGGCACACGGTTTGGGTAGAAAGAAGAGCGTGTTCAAGTTCTAAACTGGCACGCACGCATGCCTACGCATTTTTGGATCCAGTTTGATGGTAAAGGAAATATAGACAGACAGACAGACAGACAGACATACAGACAGAGAGGAAGTGCTGGTAGAGTTGTACATCCCAGCAAAACACTTGTGAATACCAGTTCAGTTCAGTCACACAGCTTTCCTTCCCTCTAGATGACGGAACGTAATCCCATACATGCATCAATCAGTACGCCCTTCACCAACAAAATTCTCCACAACCCTAAGAGCATGGTCCCGAGCCCTTGTTCACCTTCTTGCCCAGTACTTGCAGTGCAGTGCAGGCTAACGAACCACAAACGTCGTTCGGAATCAAACTTCGGTACTGAACGGGATAGATGGCCGAGGTGCACGTTTCATACTGCTAAGTAACTTGATTGCTATCCACGTGTGTGTGGACTGGTTCTTGTATCTGGATAGGACACCATCGCATTGGGATTGGAGTGTTGATAGTTGTACACTTTGTGGGGCCGTGATATGCATGTAAACGCTAGAGTGCAGAGTATAGTGAAGTTGATTTGTATTTGGGTATCTCGTTGCAGTGTCTTTAAGAGTTTGCTGCCATCTTGCTTGACAAGGCGTGAGTGTTGTATGCCTGTACACCATCTCTTCCGGGCTGTGCTTGGCTGTGATATCGGACATTTCAGTTTTGCTCGTGGCCTTGACGAAAAATGTATTGAGAAAGTCGGTAGCCTTTCTAACAGCACTCTGTCCGTCGGTGTTGTATCGTCCCTGCGGTCGCATCTAGCAGCGAGCTGGCCGAGTTGACCTCGGTGGTCTGCTCTTTTCCTGACTCCTGCTGTGCGGATTTCCGACCCCCAATGTCTTGACCCCATGCTTTGTGGTGTATGCGCGCGTTGCTCAACCGAGGACCAGTAGGTAGACTATCATGAGCGTGTTAATGAACATGAGCGGTACTGGAACCAAGTCAGTATGATGGTATGGTATTTTGCTGAAACTCGGCATTTCAATGTCTTCGAATAGTGATCGGCGTACTTCTCATAAGTGTTCGTACTGAGGAAACCAGGTTTATTAAGCGTGCCTTCACGCTCGCATCGTCGCGCTGTCCGAAGCCGCTGTCGGCTGCTCCGGCAGTCCAGCCAACTAGTTGGTTGTCAGCGTATTCCGGTCGAACATTAGTTCATGCATTGAATGTGACTGAAGCGCTTGGCGCCTGGCGATGTCTGTAGTGTGTAACATTGTAGGAGGGGTAGCGGGATTTGTAGCGGCGTGCTAGGGAGGTGTTCGGTTGACGTACTGCGTGCCAGGAATCGGTCTTCGGAGAGGATGGCTATCGCGTTGATGAGAAGGACAGCGACTGGGAACAGAATTAGCAACCACTTGAATTATAAACTGGGACGATGCCATACCATAGAAAAGGCCACCAAGACCAAAAGTGAACATTCTGATGTTGCAGCGTTGAAGCGAACTTGAAGGGTAACGTGTTCGGAGGGCTATTGGGGGCTTATGTGGTCGAGGTGGTCTTTACGGTGCTGCCTGTACTAAGAAAGACAGCTGTTGTCGGACTGGATATCGAACGCCAAGCCTCAGGGTCATTGTGGTCACGTGTCGTTGATCGAAGCATGTGGCTGTCCTCCGAGTCTAGGCAGGATTGACCAGAAGGCATTTACAGCGCTCCCAGCTTGACTGAAGGTGCGAGAAGGCAAGCTCTAGACAGTATACGCTCGCTATGTCAAATGCGGTGCTGGGCATGATTCAGCGAGGCTGTCTTGCGAACTCGGAGAAGCCCGATGCATCGCTGTGGTTCACACCCGAGCAGGGATACAGTCATCACCATCAAGAGCGCGCGCCTTTACCGTAGATTCCTTCAGAAGGCCATGGGAAGCACGGCAGCCAATCTGTACAATTCTCCGGATCAGCGCGAACAAATCGACACCGGTTGAGCGCACCTCATGCATCTTCTCGGCGCAAAAATTCCACAAATCTTGGAAAGCATCAAGATGATCGGCGCGGATCGGTGGGCCTTGCTCACGTTTAAATGGAGCATCCCCAGTTTCACCCTTTGGCAAAGGTTTCTGCAATCGAATGGTAGAGGACGGATGTCTTTCCTGACCCCACCACGTGCCCTTTCAACATGTCCTTTCCAGCGCGCGAAAACGTCATGTCCGTCTGCCAGGCCCGAAAACGTGACGTTCTAGAACCATTCTGGAGAAGAGCCCTCTGCGCTACAACAGTGCCCGAGTTTGACATCCGCGCTGTGCGCTCCGTGTGAGCTGTTCCTGCCAACTTCACCTCACGACCGTCCGGCGTAGCAGCAGCAGAAGTCTCCAAGAGCATCGCTCTCGCATTGTCGAACACCTCCTCAGGCGGCCTAGAACAGCGTGGAACCACTGATCTTCCACAAGCACCCGGATTTAGAACAGTCGCACCTCCTCGCCGCGGCGCGCTTCAACAAACGTTTAGCAGCCACTTTTTCGCTCCTCAGGACCTTCTCTTCTCTCTGTATCCTCAGCGACTGTCATCGCATCCGACACTCTCCATGTTTGCGTCGCGCCGCTTGCTCAAGTGCTCTTGGCTGGTCTAGCGGAGTCCTGACCTGAGCCTGCAGTCACCGACGGTCATCGGGCAATCAGGGCTCCGTACTCTACGCTGTCCCTGACTCAAAGAACTCCCCATAGTATACGAAGGTTACAACCTGCAAATACCACCTCTTAATTGTAATGGCTGAAGAAATGGAGGAGTCGGACAATGGGTACTTCCCTATCACCGATCGGCCTAAATCTCCGAGCTCGATACACAGCAACGATTCTATGTCGATACACTCATCTACTCCGTCCGCCATGGTAGCTTCCTTGACCGCGCTGCAATACCTCCCGCTCCCTCTCTTGGTATTGTCTTCGGAAAAAACTGTTGTAATCGCAAACGAGGCTATGGGGCGTTTGCTGGGGATAGACTTTGAGAGCACTGCTTACCATGATTTTTCCATATCAGAGGTACTGCAGGACGAAACCATGGGAGATCTTGGTATCGACATACTACAAAACGGCTCTCCACTGTTAGTTTCATGGGAGGTACGTGAAAGTGTGCTGTCAACTTCAGTATACAGCCATTGACACGTGAGCAGGACTTCCTTGATTGTGTATGCGATGACGCCCAAGCCAATAATTCAGACGTAGAGGAAGACCATCTGGAGAGTGGAAACACTACGCCCACTGCGCACTCATCGAGACACCGGGCAGCCTCCCCCACGAACCCTCCGCTCCCTCAACTAAGCACCACGAATCTGGCGCGAACTACCGTACACGACATCTCAGTGGAGGTACTTGTGGCGCCTCTCTCGCGGGGTCCTGGTGGCATCGTATCGAAGTTGGACAAGAAAAACTCCCATCACAGCGCCTTTCAAGCCACCTGCATCATCTCGATCTGGAGGATAGAAGATACTCAATATTTCACATTGACCTTCACCAGCGCTACACCTACGCAAGCCGCGCAAAGTGCGCGCCCATCAAGCCGAGTTGTAAATCGTTCACACACGGGGCCTCATCTTAAGAAATCGCATAGTTCAGGATCGAGCACATCTTCTGGTCGCCGTTCAGGGAGCAGCTCTATAACTACCTCGAAAGCTGTCACGCCTACGATGCAACAACCGATATTCCCACCTCGTGGTCCTCCCCTACAGGGCGCCCTGTCGGACACGTCTCAAACCTCGATTTTCCAGAAAGCCACTCAGCTTAAAGACGCGATCCTGAATTCCATCAACATGCCCGCTTACGCTATGTGGAAAGATGAGGGATTCGGTATCCCAAACAACGCACTTCTACGACTTTTACCCAAGGATGCGACTTATCCCCCTGGCGATCAGCGTGCATTCTTAGCTCTTTTTGAAGTCTGGACCGAGGACTTTCAGCGTCGACTTGATATTGACGAGTTTCCCATTGTGCAAGTATGCCGAACAGAAAAGCGTCTGGAGAAAGTGCGGCTTGGAATGCGGCAGCCAGGTACCGGTAGAGGCATCGTATTTGAAGTCAATGGAGAACCAGTCGTGCATCCGGAGACCGGCGATTTCTTGGGTGCCATTGTGGTCTTCAAGGACGTCACAGAGTACACCAAAGCAATAGCGGCGCAAGTGGAAGAGAACGAGAAGCAATTCGAGTACATTGCCAACTTCATGCCAGTCATGGTTTGGACAACGACTCCTGACGGCCTCCATGATTGGTTCTCGCAACGTTGGTACGATTACACAGGTCTGACAGAAGAACAAAGTTTAGGGGAGGGCTGGAGACTTCCATTCCATCCTGACGATATGGTCACGACAAAACACACATGGTTCCATTGTCTCGCTACTGGAGACGAGTACAACACAGAGTATCGATGTCAAAGATACGATGGAGAATGGCGCTGGATGCTCGGGCGAGCTATTCCCTTCCTCGATGATTCTGGGAAGATCATCAAGTGGTTTGGTACCTGTACTGATATTCACGACCTAGTCATGGCACGTCAAGAGGCAAGAGAAACGCGCGAACAGCTCCAAAAGGTCATCGAACATGCGAAGATCATGCTGTGGGCTGTCGATCGACAGAACAAAGTTGTTCTGCTTGAAGGCGATAGGGGCCCGGACAATGACAGGAAGGATGTCCTCGGCAAAGACATGTTCGACCAGTTTCGCATGAATGCACCCGATCGAGAACGTTGGAGACGGCCAATACAGGAGATCCTCAACGGAAAAGCTCAAGATGAGATGGTGGAACGCTACATATCCTCAGATCGCTACTTTCGGACACGGCTTGTACCCCGTTGGAGCTCCACAAGGACGGGTGGTATTGAGGGAGAGGCGTTCATTGATGGAGTCGTTGGTGTTTCGATGGACATCACTGAGTTGCGAGAACGAGAGGATCAGCTGAAAGAGCAGGAGAAAGAAAACTCTAGGCTTCTAGCTAATGCGGCGGCCGCTAGAGAAGCGAGTAGGATGAAGAGCCAGTTCCTCGCTAACATGTCACACGAGATTCGGACACCGATCGCTGGAGTCATTGGCATGAGCGAGCTGCTCTTCGACATGGATTTGAATGAGGAGCAGAAAGAGTGCGCAGAGAACATTCATCGATCAGCTAACAGCCTCCTGACTGTGATCAACGACATCCTTGATTTCTCAAAGGTTGAAAGCGGGCGGCTTGACGTTGAGGAAGTACAGTTCAGTCTTAGTGTGGTCCTCCGCGACGTGAACAAGATGATGTCCTTCGCAGCACAACGGAAGGGTCTGGCATACCACAGCTTCATTGAACCAGAAGTAGAACAAGACTTGAGGGTCATAGGCGACCCTGGACGACTCCGTCAGATCCTGACAAATGTCTTGACGAACAGTATCAAGTTCACATCTGATGGATCGGTGAAGTTGAACGTTGCGATCACTCAAAAATCGAAAGATGTGGCCACGGTAAACTTTGTTGTACAAGACACAGGTATCGGTATCGAAGAAGAGGTTCGGAAGCACCTGTTCCAGCCCTTCAGCCAGGCAGATTCCTCTACGGCTCGCCGGTTTGGTGGGACTGGTCTGGGGTTGACAATCAGCAAAAACCTCGTGGAGCTTATGAAGGGCCAGATTTGGTTGGATTCGAAGCTGGGTCAGGGTACTACAGCGACATTCTGGATCCCATTCGCGAGAGCATCCTACTCCGACGACGGCTCGCCGTTGGTTGACCTTGGGTCGATTCCCGATAGACTTCAAAGCGATGTGTCGGTTTCTGTGGGAAGCTCTGAAGATCACACCCCGCCGTTGACGCCTAGGCACTCGACCAGCGGCCACTCAAGAATGCAATCCTTCCCACTTGGAGGGAAGCTGCCGGAGCATCTTACCAGTATACCGGAATCCGAGAGGAAGAAAACCCACGTTCTGGTTGTGGAAGATAAGTAAGTTCACCTGATCCACAATCCCGTTTCTAGAACAGAGACTCACAACATAATCTAGTCACATCAACCAGCAAATTGCTTTGAAGACAATCAAGAAGTTACACTTCTCAGTGAATGCTGTTTGGAATGGCCAAGAGGTCTTGGACTATTTGGCAGAGGAGTTCACTGCATCTCATCCACGCCCTGACATCATTTTGATGGATGTCCAGGTACGACAGATCGACTGCTCCTGTTTAATGCACGGCTGACAATGGCTATAGATGCCCATTCGAGATGGCTACTCCGCAACACATGCTATCAGGACCGAAGCTCCTTGGAGGGACAAACCTGAGATTCAGGGTGTTCCGATTGTCGCCATGACAGCCAGCGCCATCCAAGGTGACAAGGAAAAATGCACGCTGGCTGGTATGGACGTAAGTTCTCATGGGACAATCCCCTATATCGAAGAACTGTACGCTGATGCTCTATAGGACTACTTGGCTAAACCGGTCAAAGGCAAACTGCTGGAAAAGGTAAGGGTGCTCGACCCCATGATAGATGTCAACTGACTCGTGCCAGATGCTTGTCAAGTGGGCGATCGAGGGACGGCGAAAAACGGCCAATGCAAAGCCATCCGTAAACGCACCTGATCGACATGGGAATATGTCGACTCCGCCCCACACAGCCGTGGATAGCGTTAGCGCAAAGGATCGTTCGCAAATCGCAAGCCAACCGGAGCGACCTGAAACAACGGCTTCCGCACTGACCGCTCAACTAGACCGCCTGCATTATCAAAACGATGCAGCGTTCGCAAGGACATCGGAGAATGAAGCGGACAGGGCCCTGAGGCGAATCCAGGCTGAGGAGAGAGATACGAAGCTGCGGGACGACAAATTGCTATCACTCACGGGACCTCAGCTTCACCGCCATGGTGCCGCTCAGGGGCGGGAGAAAGAACTTACCATGCCGCTTACAGAGGAAAACATGGAGAGATTCACCCACGCCCAGGATGGGGATGCCGTCCCACGCAGGTCAACAGAATCTCCAGAAGCCGGATCAGAAGTTGTCAACCAGCCGCATAGCCGGACACAGAGCAGAGTCGAGCAGCTTGTGCCTCGACCATCACTTTCGGAGTCTCGTCTTCGTGAGAGTCAGCAAACGATCACGCCTCAGTCACCGTCCTAATGGGGACTACCTGTAACTTGGATTAGTTCTGCCATGCGGAGTTTCTGCAACACCGAGCGCTTGAGCATAGCTTCAAGCAGGTTCGCCGAAATACTTTTACTCAATGGTCCCGTGTACTTGTTCTTGACTTGTTCCAAGCATGTCCAGAGTCATGTTGAGGGGATTTGAGGTACAGCACGACAGAGAAAGGATTGTTGCTCCTGCCATGTTTGGATGCATGCATTCGACCGATGCCCGCTGCATCCCCGATGGCGGTGCAACCAATTGAAAACCAGCTTGATATGCAGCGCCATCATGCACCCCACCTTGCCTAGCACTTTAGCCAGGAAGTCTGCAATAGACATTGGAAATAAAACAACATTCACGATGACATGTTATCTCATGAATCAGACGCCCCGCTTTATGCAACGCTAGCACCACTAGTTCTGTCTAAAACTGTCTTAGACTGTCTGTAACTATCTAGGCCAATTACAATCTGCTAATATAATTAGCAGGCAAAGCGTTAGCAGAGCGTCTAAGGAAAAATAGAAATTGCTTTAGTGCAACTCTAATTTAGATTGTAATTTTTTAACACTATAATTAACAACTGCTAGCTATTACTATCTATATTTATTAAAGTAAGAGTTGCATAATATATAATAAACAATTCTCTACTTGCCTGTCTATATTAAGAGTCGCGCTAATTAGTTTAAACAGGCAAAGTATATTGCAATAGTTTTAAAAAACTTGCATGCTTATACCTACTACTAACATTCTTTATGTTGCGTCTTGCTCTAGTCTACTACTACTACTTCTGTATATACTACTACTTATCTGTAACTATCTAGAACTGTCTTAGCTACCTTATACTATCTGCAACTATCTGCAACTACTTGTTACTATACAATGTTAGTGTTTTAAAGGTAGACTTTAGTGTGCAGCGCGCTAGTAGACAAGCACTACACTACACCCTCCTACTAGCATAGACACGCAAGACTATCTAGTACTATCTAGTACTATCTAGTACTATCTAGTACTGTCTAGTACTATTTAGTGCTTATAGTCTAGTTGCATCCTGCTTATCTAGAAGGTTACAGCAACATAGTTGCGCTGTAAACAAGGCTAAGCCTATCTATTGTTAGTAGTTATTTAACTATTTGCAACTATCTAGAACTATCTGCAGTTATCTAAGACAGTATTGTAATCCTACTTAACGTACCTCTTCTACTTAATAAGTATAGCCTGCTGCAATGATTGCATAAAGTATGCTTGTGCTTATAAATATATATTAAGCGCTATCCCTTTGCTATCTAACGTAGCAGCCCCTATGCTATTGTTAGCTTAGTTAAAGCGCTTGCTTAGCAAGATACCTTAGATGTCTATTAAAAAGTTGCCTAAAGTAGTTAAAGCTGCTTTATATAAGGCACATGCGTGCTTACAATAAGCAGTTATTACAGCCTGTCTCTAGCAGATACTTGCGCACATAGAGCATGCTTCCTAACAGCTATACTTTAAATAGATCTAAACTTTACAATAGTTAATATTCTATTATAGTAATATTGTCCTTATTGCATAGATAGGCTTTAGAAAAAGTCTTATCTTTTACGCGTACACTCTCTTAACGTGTAAGATTACCCTTTAGTTAGTACTACTAACTAGGCTTAGAGAAGAATAGCTAAGAGACATTTAAAAGTTCTCTAGCGCTATACTATGTTTAATTAACGCGCAAACCTGTAGTGCTAAAAAGAAGTTACTAGCTGTAGTTGCGAACAGCAAGTACACCTATATTCTTCTAGGGCCTAAGCAGGCATCTACATAGGCGTTCTAGAAGGCACTAGCATAGCCTAAATTCTAGGCTTATATTAGTCTTGTAGCTATTAATAAGTGCTATCTTGTACAGTAGTAGAAGACCTTTTGCCTAGTGTTTACTATGCTAGGTTAGCTTTAGACTATCCTCTATTTAGACATTGTTTAGTTTAGATGTTCTGCTACGCTTAATAGCGTAGCAGAAGACTAAGTGTTAATAACAGCTAGATTTAGGCATTTAGGGGAAGGGAGGTATAAAACATCTATTATACAGACATTTGTAGATTAACCTAATGTCTTTATATACATTGTACTAATTCTATAGACAAAGCTAACAAGTTAAGACGTGCTCTAGTTCCTATTTGCAGACATGTTTAATAGGACAAAGGCTACCCCTAAGAAGATACTAAAGACTATTATCTTTATTAATAGCAAGAAGAAGATATATTATGCATTAGTCTAGATTATAGATACTCTTGTCTATCTAATAGCAGGGTATTTAGTAGATGCACAATACAGCGCATATGTATCTACTAGCCTACACTATGTTCTTAATATTGTGCAAATCTTTACTGCAAACGTCTCTTAGTATAACTAAGACGTAACCTTTGCTAAGTTTTGCAGTCTAACATCTAGAGCGCAAGTAGTAATTACAACAACTACTTTAGGTATAAGCATTAATATTGCTAATATTAATTAGGTTGTAACACATAATATACTAATTACAAAGAGTACAGGTAACTTATAGCAGCGTCTTAGTTATAGAAGGCATAGTAAAGAATACATAAGTAAGACTTATGTTCTTCTCCCTTACTAGCTATTTAATATAGAGGGTTGTAATCCTGCTGTAAAAGAAAGTGCGTTATAGTCTAATACACGTGTTAATACACTTGTTATATAGTAGAGTTAGCGCATAGCATCTTATAACTAGCTTTTAAGAGATTATGTAGTAGCTAGACGTATACTAAGTTAACTGTCCTAGAGCATAACACCTAGAGATCTTAGTAAACCTAAGGATAAAGTTCTATGTAGTTATAACTATAATAGAGATTAAGAAGAACCTATAGGCAGTAGCACTACTAAGACTACTGTTGCTCCTAGTACTAATAACAGGAGGGTGTAGACTGCGTAGGATTAAAAAAACTACAGCAAGCTGCTACTAGCTTAGCTTAAAGTAGTAAATAGTTGCTGCTATTGCTAGGGTTTCCTAGTTAACCTTAGAGAAGACAAGCTACTACTACATAAGCAACAGCAGGTTTCTAAAGAGATTTATTGCTTAGCCTATAATCTAGCACTAGCTGTAAGCTTAATAGTTCCCCTACTCCTGCCTAAAAGTGTTAAGCAGCTCTAGAGTAGTTTAAAGGCCTCTTATATCCTTAATTATCTAGACTAGTATGCTATAGAACGTGTAACAGCTCTATACTGCACGCCTAGCTATAGGTATCCTATGCTCTCTAGGTTGTACCTTAATAAGGTTAACTACTAGAGGATTAGCTACTAATTAGTAGAAATAGACATAGCTGCGTTTACAGTAGAGAGAATGCTTAAAGCGTTTCTTTTTCTTACAGACTAGAAGTTATCCTAGAGCAAGAGCAATATGCTAGTAGCAAGACTGCCTCTTATTTGTAAGGCTGCTCTCTGTAAATAAGATAAGGATCTCTCTAAAAAGGTAGAGTTAAAATAGGCAAGAGGGGCAATCTACGCTGCCCTAAGCTAATAGTTGCAATATTCTCTGCCTAACTTATTAGAAAGTGCTTAGCAACTGCTAATATAGTAGGATAATAAGGTAGTAGCTTGTGTTGCTTAAGCAGACGCACTATCTAAACAGGTTATTTAACTAGTACTACTAGCTCTTTATTCTGCTGTAAGAAGTGTTCTCTATTATAATAGTTTGCCTTCCTGCTCTAGAACAGCGTTAATGCTCTAAGGTTAGAAGTAGACAAGGAGTACAGTGCGTAGTAGTAATTAGTCTATTTATATAATAGATGCTCTATAAACTATACCTAAGTCCCTACTCTAGGCCTAAATATTATTAATAGATAAGCAACCTATGTCTGCTTACACACTAGTTGCTAGTAACAAGAAGCTCTAAGACAACGTGTTTGCAACACCTAGCACGCTAAAGTTAAGTAGACTAAGGCTAATATTTACACTAACTTCCTTAAGGACTAGTTAGAAGCAGACACTTTCTAAGAAAGGTAAAGAGTTATACTACTATGCATAAATACTATCTAGTACTATCTAGAACTGTCTAGTACTATCTAGTACTATCTAGGACTGTCTGCGCATGCTTTAAAATAGTAAAAGCTAGTTTTAGCTAGTGTAGTAAACATAAACCCTATTAGTAGTTGCTCTATTTATAGTTGTAGATAGTTGTAGATAGTACCTTTTTATGCTCTAAGCAGACGCAGATAGTCTAAAAGCTAATTAAATAGTTGCAGATAGTTTGCAGGCTAATTAGATAGCTGCAGATAGTTGCAGATAGGTAACAGGTCTGCTAAACATAAATAAGGTTTAGTAAGTAGGTAACATTGTTAGGCAAGCAGTGTGTAGATTAGTAGCTAGGTTTACCTTTACTACTTTAGCAGAGGTAGATAGCAAAATTTTATAGCAAATTAAAAACCTTTAACTAACTTCTACCTTACTAAATAACAATTTTTTTTTTTAAAAATGTTTAATAATTAATACTAGCTTGCCTTCTGCAACAACGCTAGTAGTGTTGCTAGTAATACTACTACTAGCTAGCTGCGCTTTGTGTGTAACTACGCAGTATGTTTATTATAGTGCAGTTGTAGCTATAGACTATAGTATTAGATTGTAATTAATAGTACTTTAGGGTGTTAACAGACGCTGTTAGGTGTTTTAAAATAAGCTAGCAGCGCTGCCTGCCCTTTGTTGCTAGTAGCAGCAGCAGCAGCAATAATAGCAGCAGCAGCAGCAGTAGCAGCAGCAACAACAACAGTAGCAATAACAATAATAATAATAATAACAGCAGCAGCAGCTTGCTGCTGCTGCTGCTACTACTGCTACTGCTAATGCTGCTGCTACTGCCGCTGCTAATGCCGCTGCTAACAATAACAACAACAACGCTGATTTTGTTAGTAGTGCTAATCTTCTTAACAAAGAAGATTAAGACTTTAGCGCCTACTGCTTGCCTCTTAACAGAGAGGATTAGCCTATAGCTAATAATTGCAATTCTTCTTAGGAATTAATGTCTAAGGGCACACCTGCATTAGCTAATGTTAGGAGTAATACCCTAATGTTAGACAACAGGGGTGCTAACTAGGAAGACATTTTAGTAGGTAGAGAGGAGGAGGAGAGAAAGGAGGTAGAAGAGGAGGTAGAGGTAGAGATAGAGGTAGGTAGGTCTATAGGTAATTTCTAACCTACTCTTAGTAGTGTCTTTACGTTGTAAGTCCTATGCGTCTAGTTTATAGTATAGTACACTAACAGGTTATAGTATAAAGTCTTTATCTTCTTGTGTACTGCGTAGAACTCTGCCCTCTTTAGAGGTATTAGCTAGGAGTGCGTAGTACAATAGTTTGTTAAGGACTAGGAGGCTGTAGACACGCTTTAAGCTAGTAAGAGTGTTAGCCCTAGGTAAGTAGGAGTACACTTCTCCTAGTTAATAGTACAGCCTAGCTAACTAGCCCCCCTTGCAGGACGCTTTAAAGAGGCAGAATTAGATTAACTATGCTAGGTTAATTATAGAGATAGAGCTTAGGTATAAGCTCCTAGATAATAACAGGTGCAGCGCTTATAAGGCTGTAGACTACAAGTGTTAGGTGTACTCTGTAAAGAGACGCTAAATAGTTAACTACAGCATTAGTGCTTGCGCTTACTATTACTAAAACCTATAAGCTAGGGGCTGCAAAGTCTCTAGTTTTAAAAAGAAACAACTAAAAGACCCTTGTGGCGATAGTAGTGCTAGAGGTACTAGGCCCTAACCTGCTATAGTATAGTTATAAATCTAGTTTACCCTAGTAATAACTATTACCTAAGAGTGTAGTAAAGAAGCTAGTTCTTCTTTATAAGGTTAATTTTAAAGCGCTCTAGCTAGTTAGTGTTAGCTGTAGAGCAAAGCAACCTAGGTGTTATAAAAGGTTAGCTTTATAAGTTTCTTGTAGACTACTATAGCGTGTCTGTTTATAGGCGTACAAAAGGCTGTATATTGCTAGAAGTATAGTTTATACAATACTAATAAAATAGACTTGCATTGTACATGCTTTTAAAATTATAAAGCAACTAACATGTGTGCTAATTTAGCTTCTTAACAAATAGTTAGGTTGCTAAGATAAGTTGTATACTGCTAACTGCTTTCTACATACAACTACATTGCATACAACTGCTAATAAGTGTCTACAACTATCTACTACTGTCTGCTATTATCTGCTAGGTAGGTTAACTATAGATTTTGCGTAGATAGAAGTACTACTAGTAAGAGAATTAGTTTCTAACTGTGTAGGGATATAGAAATGTAATTAGGCTAGATAGTTATTAGCGCGTACTGCAATTAACAGAACAACAGATATTGCTTAATCTAGTAATAAAATAGGTTCTACATTATCTTAGCACTAGCTATCTTGTAATATGTATTCTAGACACAACAGCTGCCCTGTATAGTCCCTAGAAGAGCAATCCAATGTATTGCACTTTAAGGGCAGCAGCAGCAGCAGTAGCAGCAGTAGCAGCAGTAGCTTTATTAGGCTAGGAAAAGTGCCTTGCTATTCTAATTGTCTTCCTTGTGCGCTGCATCCTTATTATCTAGCTTAGTAGAGATATTGCTAGTGCTGTTCCTATAGTTCTTTGCTAGCAGACTCCTAGGTCTAATGCCTAGCTATAGCTTTGCTAGCATTAACTTTCTCTGCTTAGCACGTTCCTGTAATTCTTTGCTAGCTAACCCCTAGGTCTAATGCCTAGCTATAGCTTTGCTAGTATTAACTTTCTTTGCTTAGCATGTTTGCGAGCACGTTTACGCTCTTACTTATAATCTCTCTTACTGTAATTGTTACGCTTTGTCTGTAAATAGCGTTAACCTTTAGTTGTAGAGGAGTAGTAGTTAGCTAGCATTTATAGTGTTAACTTTTGTAACTATAATTGCGCAAGTTAGTTAGATATAGACTAAACGCTATTAAGATAGTTTCTAGGCATAGTTAGAGTTAGTTAATATAGTTAATAATAGAAGGGTATGTCTAATGTTAACCTAAGCGTGCTGCTGTAACAATGCACAAAAGGGACAAAGATAAGCGCTAGTCTAAAAATAATATAGTAGAGTAGACCTAGCAACTATCTAGACTAACTAGATAGTCTAAGATAGTTTTAGTAGAGACTAGATAGTTGCAGATAGTTTTAGCAACCCTAAATAGTATTAGCAGCTGTTAGATTGCCCTTAAATAGAAATAAACCTTACTGCTTCTTCTTCTTATACCTCTTTCTCTTTGCATCTGCTTCTTGTACACCTTACCTGTTCTCTCTATCTAGATAGCAATGTTTATTTCTGTCTAAGAGCAATCTAATAGCTGCTTCTTCTTCTTGTACCTTTTTTTCTTTATATTTGCTCCTTGTACACCTTGCCTGTTCTCCCTACTTGTGCTGCATAGTTATCCCTATTAGATACAGACATAATTGCTACTAAAGCACTCTTTTATTCTTAATATAGACACGCATCTCTGTAATTTCTCTTAGCTATTTCTATTAATGTACTAGTTGTAGCGTATTATAAGCTTTATAATCTACACAGCGCTAGAGACATTTAGAGCAACACTAACTAGAGTCTCTTTGCTACTTAGGAGATAGAATAAGGCACGCGTATTATCTCTAAGCGCCTGCTAACAATTGCTATTAAAGCACTCCCTTATCTACCTATACAATTAACAACTTGTTATAAACAGAACCTTCTTTAAGCTAGCGCATAAGGCACTCTACTTAACAAGGACCTAACTCCTGCCTGTTACTAAAGTAACAAACTTAGACAACTAGAGCAAAATCTAATAGTGTTCTACAACTATAAAGGGAATTGCAGACAAGGAATTAGAGAAGGCAGAGGCAGAAGCAGAGGCAGAGGCAGAGGTAGATAGTTAGAGGGTTTTTACACCCTGCAGAAGAGAGCTTTAAGGAGCAGAGGAGAGGCAATGTTATTCTACGTACAAGTAAGGTAGTTAAGGTTAGCACAGGTGTTAATGTTGTTAGTAACAGTATAGAGTTTGCAGATATTTAACTTATATTTTACTATTCCTAGGCGCTAGGTAACTTCTATAAGGGCGTTGTTAACTTCTAGCATAACGTACTCTAAACCTACATACTACTACCCTAGCAGCAGTAACAAATCTAGCTAGTCTAGCTGTTCCTGCGTACAGACACAAACTTAGAGAATACAGACACCCTCTCTTATGTTACTTAACCTAGCAACCTTAATCTCTCTGCTAGTCCTCTCTATTACTACCCCTCTTAACAGCTAGTTAACCTAGGCTAAAGCCTAGCAACGCAGTGTATCTATATTTTTAGCAAAGAGACCTTGCACACGTACACTATTAACAACCTAGTAAACTTATACAGCAATAGGCAACTTAGCAAGAATAAGATTAATAACGCAAAGAACAAGTTTGTTAAAAAGGCTAGCAAAGGAAGACATTGTTATTATAAGATAGTAGATTAGCTAGAGAGTAGAATAAGCAGAGGAGGTAGAAGAGGAACATACCTATAAGGACAGAAACTATTTAATAAAGTTTAACTATAATAGGGATAGTAAGAGTAAAGTCTACTGTAAACTTAGCGCAATTAGGTACACACCTAGTGTACTTAGGATAAAAGCAGGAATATAAAGAGAACAGTTAAACGCTGCTACATACAACTATCTACGTAAGATTAATCTCCTCTACTGTAGATATGCTAATAGTTAGGTTATAAACTGCGTTAAACCTAGCGTATATAACCTCTGCAAATTTGCTAATATTAATAAACTTATTGTTATTAGTTGCAGAAGGTAAGACGTTGCTAATAGCAGACTACTAAACTTGCTTAGCGTTAAACTATTAAATGGTTGCCTTTAGGAGGTTAACCCTAATCTGCTATATATTAGCTAAATTAAACATAGGCTGCTTTAGAGAGGCAACGTCCTTATACTGCAAGACTAGATCTTTGTAGTATACTGTCTAGGCTAAGAAGAACATATTAGGGATAGTAGCTAATGCTAAGTGTATTCTAGGCATGCTTTCCCTATACTCTGCCTCTAGCTTATCTTAGAGGGCTTAGAGCTAAGTGTTGCACAACACTGCTTACTAAAATACAATATTAACATTATGCGTAGAGTTCTTGTTATTCTAAAGATTAATCTTGCACGCGTAGTTAAGGTGCTTAAGCGCAAAGTTAGCTAGTTTATAAGCGCTGCAGTACCTACACTAATTAATAAGACTAGATGCAAGGATTGCATGCTAGAGCTTAGAAGTATTAGCAGGGGATAGGAGCTAATAGTAGTACAGCATCTTGCAACTATAGTTTGTCTAACTAGCACCTATAAAGAAGATAATAAGTAGATTAACTATTTATTATAGTATACTAATGTTAGCATACTTAATTACCTGCTAGATTATAAGTAACATCTCTACCTTCTGTAGATACTAACACATAGTATAGAAATTAACGTTAGCATGTGTACTATCCTAAGCGCTAAATACAAAGGCAGCTAAGCGCACCTCTTTAACTATTTTAAAGAAGACATCTAGTGTTAAGGTAGTAATAGCATAATCTAAGTCTTCTTTGCGCTTCTATCTGTTTTGTCTACTGTAAAGCAGTCCTTTCTTCTACAAGCAATTATAGAACATAGCTACAATACACGCAGTAAAACCTTAGGCTACAATAGGCTCTATAAAATAGTACTTAACATTGTTGTAGGAGTTCTAGGACCTATTCTATAACGTTAAATTACTAGATACGCAGTGTACATTAGTCTTACTGCTAACAGGTTTCTAGTGCGTCTAGACAATAGTTAACAACAAGTTGTATTAGATATAGAACTATGCTAAGACACCTATAAGCTAGCAATGTTTGTTATATAGTAGGTAGGCATGCTGTTGCTTATACTGCACTGCCTACATATAGCAGGCTGTAAGTTAGTTGCTATGTATAAGAAAGAGTTGCTTAGTAAAGTTATTACAAATGTTTAGACAGTTAGCCTTGTAGAATCTAAGTTAATTAATAAATATATTGTTATAGACAGCATATGTGCCCTTAATAGTCCCTTTATTAGCAGTAATGCCTGCTAACTGCTAGAATTCTGTTTTTAAAGGCAGGAGCTAGTTAAGCGTAGGGAATGCTAGGAATTAATTAGAGCAGGTATAGAATACTAAAGCATTAATAGCATTTATGTAAAGTTACTGTATAGCCTCTACAATAAAGAAGTGTAAAATACAGGCACTTATATCACTCTAGTTAAGTATGCTATTACTAAGCATAATATCTACTAAACTTAATAGATAATTAGAGTTGTGTATATCCTGCGTTAAGCTATTTAGTAGTATCTTATTGTAGACTATCTAAGCTGCATTTGTAAAGTAGTAAAACTTAGCTTTATACCTAAGCTCTTTGTATTATATTTAATCTGCAAAGTTAATATTGTTATATACAGCGTAGGCCTAGGGATTGCAAGCGTTCTAATGCAGTAAAACCTGCATTTATAGTAAGCTGCTATACAGCATATATGTTTACAAAGCAGGCAGCTACTTGTATTAGCAAATGCTTGTATAGTACAAGAAAGTAATAGACAGTAGCAGATAGTAGCAGATAGTAGCAGATAGTAGCAGATAGTAGCAGATAGTAGCAGATAGTAGCAGATAGTAGCAGATAGTAGCAGATAGTAGCAGATAGTAGCAGATAGTAGCAGATAGTAGCAGATAGTAGCAGATAGTAGTAGATAGTTTAAGAAGTGTACAATATAAATAGCCTGTATATACCTTTGCATGTTTTTTAAGCGCTCTTATTATACCTAGGCTAGATTTATACAAGTAGCAAATACCTAAACTAGACATTATCTTAATAATGTAGCAGTTAACGCTAGAACTCTAAAGGTACAGATCTATACACGTTAACATAGTATTTAATCTCTTCTTCTACCTAGCATAGCAAACTATGCAGGTTAGCATAAGGATTAACTAGTTTAGTCTCTTCTTCTTTACCTAGTAGTAGGACTGCTAACTAGCTTAACAGTTAGTACAAAGCTTTGCAAGAAGCCTATACTAATGCAGTGCATAACAATAGACTACTTAAACAGCTTCCTTGTAATCTAGAGTTTCTAATAATATTTTAAAAATAAACTTCCTAAAAGGCTTATACTTAACTAACCTATCTAGCTCTGCCGTGTATCTCTTAATAGAATAAGTTTCTTACTAAAGGTTACGCTCTACAAGGTTATCTACAGCCCTCCTTATAACTCTCTACTATTAGTCTAACTAACTATAGCGCTAGTAATACACTATTACACTCTAACTATGTTTCTAGGTACTAACTTACGCGTTAATAAACTCTTTAAACGTCTATTTTGTTTCTTAGAGAGTCTAGACTATAAGATTTAACTTCTACTTAGACATAAGGCGTAATATACGCATTATTAAGCATATAGCTAACAAGCGCTTAGGTGTTAGTAAAGAATTACATTCTATACTAAGAGTGTACCTTTGTTTGTAACTAGTTTATACAGTAGGCGTTTGTATAGTAGGCAACTAGGTTAATAGGCAGCAACTGCAAAGAGGCAAGGAGAAGCAGATGTCTAGAACATTAGAGAGTAGGCTTAATAAGAAGAGTTAGCAACGTAATAATGTGCGTGCTAATAATTATAGTAAAGGTACCTTACTTATAGAGAGCAAGAAAGAGTCAAGAGTTAGAACGTTAGAAAGAGGGCTTAATAGGGCTAGTTAAGAACGCAACAGCAAGCGCGCTAAGGATAGTAGTAATAATAAGTTACTTGTATATAACATTTCTAGACAAGCGCTTTAAAATAACAATAAAATAGTAATTATTAGACATTGTTAAGATATAAAAGTACTTTGTTAAAAATAGGATGCCCTGCCCTACAAAGCTAAATCTAAGTTGCACTAAACACAGTTCTATTTTCCCTTAGACGCTTAGCAGAGCTTTGCCCTGCCAACCTCCTATTAGTCTAGATAGTCCTAGACAGTCTAAGATAGTAGCAGATAGTTTAGCGAAACAAGCTAGCCTAATTCTGTTAGTTAGGCAGGGGTACGAAAGCTCTGACGAGTGTCTGATTTATGAGATAAATGACATGATCCTTATGATATTGCGGCTCATCGAGGACCGGGGAAAGGTATCACGAGGTCAACTGATATTTGGTAGGTCGGCGACCGGAGCCTCACTTTATTGGCACGGAGGTTTTTCGCGACTTGGTGCACTTGCCCTTTCAGATACCGCAAGCAACTGTGCTGTGTCCGCATGCAGAAAGACGTCTATCGGAATAGGGAAACATCAGACGCTCTCCCGCAAGACAGTGCGCAACGGGTTTCTCCATGCTAGGCTGGCCCCTGAGTTGTCAGGAACCATCACAGGATCTTCTTGGTCGCGACATCGAATTAGACCCAGAACTTGTCTCCACACTCAGCTTCCCACTTCGCAGACCATCGACGGGTAGCTTGAATCCTTCGTGTCTAGATTTCAATGCAGAGCATGTTAATTGATTGGATCGCGTGACGACCGGCATGCTGCATCCTGGAGGTAGCCCATGGTTTGCTGGAATAGGGGACTTGATAGCGATCGACGGTGTCGCCATGTGCACTTCACTGTTTCGAGACTGTGTCCATGTCGAATGGGAACGTGAAATCTCGAATGGGGAAGCAAACCACATGGCTGGGTGTTGTCATGATGATCTTGTTCACAATGGTAAAGGGAGATAGACAGGATCGTCACACGGCACGTGGGTGACAACCATCAGGTTCAACTTCCTGGTCAACCATCAATACTAAATTACCCCAAAGAGATATCGAAGTGCTTTGACCTGCTCTTTTTTCTTCTAACGGCGAATCCTGTGCACACGCAAGTGCAAAGCCACGGCCGTCTGACAAGTTGACAACTGGCAACGGCGCCTCATTTCAGAGCGTTACATCGCGCTTTGGACTTGAGTTATGACCGGCGTATGGCCGGTGAGTTCGAATGTTGCTGGGCGCGGAAGTGCTATTGGCCGAGCAGGTAAAAAGCATGCAGACCTGCTGTCCCTCCTAAGTTTTACTGCCCAAACGCTAGCGGACTAATATACCGCTGTACTGGGTGCAAACTACTCTTACTTTCTGCCTCGCCGATGTGGGAGATGGTGTGAGCTGAATGATTTGGCTCGATTCACATGCCTGGTCGGCTTGACTCGGCTTGCTTTCTAGGTCAACGTAATTGCGTGATTGGGACTGGCGCAGCTAGACGTTGGTTCAAGGTTGTTTGGCATGGAGAGACGCGTGCGGAGGGGAAGCTTTCCGCCGGTGGTAGCGTGGCGGTTGGTTTGCGCCGGTGTGCTTCGGATGGAGGGGCAGCCGTAAGGCGGCAAGGCAAGGCAAGGCACTGTGTTTTTGAGCGGCGCGAAACGGGCGCAGAAATAATTGCGGAAGGTTTTGCTGTTTGCAACGCATTTGGATAGTCTCACATGCCCAGTCATCACCATTGTCGACATATCCCATTGTGGAGTTTGTGAACACGAAGGGGGGCCCACGAGCTTCGACACTCGAGTGATCTTGGATACTAAGAGCCGCGCGTCTGGTTCGTGCTATGTGAGATGAGATCTGACACGATTCCATGTGAGGAATGTGTGTAAGACGATCACAGATGATTCCATCTGGTTGCACGGGCGACATTCTGTGTTCTCCATTGTTTTTGCGACGGTATGTCAAATCCCTCCACATGATCCAGGATTGTGGGAATAAAAGGAACCAAGAGCGTAACGAGGCACTATAAACTTGGCGGCTTTTGAAAGCCGCCGCGAACCTGCTCAAAGGAAAGAGTTGTGGGCACTGGAGCAGAAGTGCTAACTTGTGTTGATCTGGCAGCCTACCGCAGGGTCCACAGGAAGAATGCCGAGCCTTTGAAGATGGGAACTGCCGTGAACTTGAGAGGGGCAGTTGTGGAGTTGTTCAGGACCGTTCAAGTCATTTTTGAACATTGATCCTTCTCTGTCGGCGGTCATTGCTGCTTAGTAGTCACTTGTGGTGTCAACGGCTTTGAGGGCTGATGTGCCGTATGTCGTTAGTAGAGCGACTTACCTCTCGCGCTCCTGCACCACTCCCGTCGACATCTGTCTCCAAAAGACGCCAAAGTTAAAGTCGATACTAGCGCGGAGCCACGTCTGCAACAAGGTTGGAATGTGAAAGCGCGGTGGGACGGTGGGGCCATGGGGCAGACGGCTGCCGTTCGCCAACCACAGGAGTGCCCTGCATGATGAGACGCCTAGCGAACAGTGAGGGGACAAGCGAAGTCGACATGGCTGAGCGTCGATGGTTGTGAGTGGTTGGGGTCTGCTATCGCAAAGCAGGACGGAGCGGAGCGCGGAGCGGTGAGGCATTCTGGTTTTGCTGCCTTCGTAATGGTTCGCCACCGGCCGCCTCACGCACTCAGGCATCACGAATCACGAGTAGGAGCACTGCATGCTCGTCGCGCATGCAGCGCGTAGCTGGCCGGGGACGTTTTCGAGATGGTGGGGTGTGCACTGTGCAGTGTGTCTGCTGTACAGCAGATGGAGCCCCTCGGCGCCTCTGACCGCTGATAATACCTCATCTTGCATTTTCAGGTCCCCGCTCAACGGTCATTTTGAACAAGGCGTCAGTGCGGACGGGACGCCATATGACGACACTTGGGAGCAGCGCACCACTAGGTCCAACCAGACAAGTCAGCAGAAGACACTTTACTCAGCTTGGCGACCATGATCAGATTGCAAGCTACGCAGCCCGTCCACTACATGACCAGTTCAAGAAACGGTCGGGGAGTGTGCAGACTGCGTCATTGGTCGGGGATACGAGTTGCGAGAGCTGGAGGGACCTGAGTCAGCCCTCTGACGCTGGTGGTGTCCTGCTGCTCACGACTGACGACTGACACCGACTGCGGTGCTTGGCTAGAGCCTAGCTCATGCTGCGACGGACTGTCTGGCACCACGGGGCGGATTGCGCTGTCTCGACGGCGGAATGCTTTTCGAAGCAGGTACAGCGACCCCAGCCAGTCACCTGCATTGGCTCTGCTTGAATGGACGGGCTGACAGGTCCCGGAATTGTCGTGCGCTGCTCCAGGACCCACTCCCGAGCCAAGCGACCTGTATAGCAGCAAAAGGAATATGAACGGCGATCAAACGCTTGACCAGTGCTTAGCCAGCGAGCCAGCACAGGCAGTGCCTCAGGGGAGGCTAATTTCCTCTTGGGCACGGTGCGAGGCCCCGCGCTCAACAGACAGTGGTGAAAGCAGATAGCGGAGCCAGCACTAAGGAGGGCTGAGGGGGAGGACTGAAGGTTACATCTTCGCAACGACGTGGAGGAGGTACACGGTTAGCGGCCCGAATGCCTCCACCACTCGGTGTCCGGCGTGTGGATAGGAGGGCCCCTTTTCCTCGCCCTCTGACGGTTGGTGTTGCGGTCGCGCAACCGTTGCCTGCAACCACATGCATCAAAAGCAATACTGGGAACATTATCAGATCCTCTCCAAGCTGGTGGGAAGGGGAATCATCGAGGACATGATGCACAATTCCCACCGCCACCTGCCTAGCAGCACACAGCGGGAGTTGGTATTTGGCCTAGCGCTGCCCGCTGCGCAGTACCAAAGCGGCTGCATGGGATTCGAGTGAAAGACTAACGCTGCATTGGGCATGCCTGACAACCCTGGCTTTTTCTCTTTTGCCGCCACTAAAGCCATCCCGTCTCTGACCTGTGCTGATTCGCGCGGACGCACGCTATGATGCCTTTGGTGCTAGCAGCTCGGCGCACCATCGGACCCTCACGGCTGCCAGCGCTGCCGGCCATAGGCCAGCGTTAGTGACTTTTGAACAGCGACGTAGGTGCACCGGGATGCATCTTGGCTCGCAGCCTATGATGAATGTGCTGGGGTTGCGAAAGACAGAATTTAACACCCCATGGATGCCCGCTGATCAGCACTTTCATACCTCAAAGCTTCACTCGGTTTTGCATCGTCTCTGACTACAACGCGCACTACAGTCAATCAATTCCTCTTACGACTTTACGCTCAGCACATCCTTTCTTCTTTGTCGCTGGTCTCCTGCCGTCATCCTGAAGACGTTAGCGGCCGACCACACTTCCACCACCGCGACACGCAAGCCTACTCTTGCGGTCCGCCCCTGCGCCCGCTGGACACACACCTACCTTCTCCACAAGCTGCATCTGAAACGCTCGAGCACCAGTCAGTCGTGCTGCCAGGGCCCAACCTCTAATCTCGCAAGCCCTCCGCTACAGTTCCTGCCTAGAACAGGTCAACTGATCGACATACCGAGGGGTTTATCATTGCTCGTCTCGGCGAACCACACGACGGGTGTCCCCAGTGTCAGACGTGAGTTCAAAAGGCTCGCAGATCCCACCACTACCTGCCATTGATCGTCTCTATCCCCACGTTTACCAACCTTCGAACCACCGGTTTCAGCCTCTGGATTAACAAGAGTTGCGTACGCTCCGTGTAGCACTCTTCTTTGTTCACTCGTACCCTTTCACCCTCTCCCAACTTTCACCACCTCTGCTCTTATTCCCGCAATGGCTATGGCCGTCGACAGCCGTCAACAGTCCCAGCTTGCTGGTATGGGTTACGATACATTGCGTTACCCAGCACCACCGCACTTCACCAACCCGTGGGTGTCGGCTCCTGGTGCTACCCAGCAATTGTACTCGACCTCACTCGCACCCACCTCGGCCGGACTCGAGCAGTCCCAGCCTCGTCCTACCAGCATCGCGATCCCGTACCATGGTATCCCAGTAACATCCGCTCCTCTTGGACAAGGTATTGCTCTCCCGGAAGGTCCTTTCGCGACAGAACACTTACTAGATGCCTCCCAAGATCTCATGTCAAGGAGCTACACAGGCGGATACGCCACATCGGCTTCTCCAAACAATCAAACGTATGCACCCACCTCGGCTCCTTATTCTCAGGTGGAATATGGCACACAAGATCGGGTACCCTACACATATCAGGATGCCTCCCGTCGCTCTTCACATCCGTCAGTCCCCTCCACAGCGCTCTATGAATACTCCATGGACACTCCGCGACAACGCCAAAGTTCACTTGTTGACTTTAGCAGAATGAACGCGCCGCAGCAGCCTCCCCGAAACAGCTTCAGCGACGCCCTCGACGCTAGCCGCGGTATGGTTTCCTTGAGCCAGTCTGATATCACCCCGAGGAACATCTACGGTGCTCAAGGGTCCAGCCGCAGCTCGACCGACTCATACGGCTTCCCTTCGACACATTCAGCACACTCGTCAATCTCATCTGCTAGCTACGGCGCTAATGGCTACTACGGCGGCGATGGCTCCGTCACCGACTACAGCTCTGCCTCTGAGTCTGTTGACCTCACCAACTCGAGGACTCTGCCCCGTCCCAGCGCGCTGTTGGGAGCCTCCATGCCTCCTGCGCCGCAATCGATGATGGGCCAGTTCAGCTCCAAGGTCTCATCGAGCTCGCAGAAGAAGCACAAGTGTAAAATCTGCGACAAGCGCTTCACTCGCCCCAGCTCGCTGCAGACACACATGTACAGCCACACAGGCGAGAAGCGTATGTTACAACACACCCCTTTTTCCTAGAATTTGACTGACATGGGAACAGCCTTTGCTTGCGAAGTTGAGGGTTGCGGCCGCCATTTCTCTGTTGTCTCCAACCTGAGGAGGCATCGCAAAGTACACAAGAACGACGGAGCCGAGGACCACCCATCGCCAGACGACGCATGAATAGCCGAGGGTTAAAAGATCGACCTCTTTTACCTGAGCCTCAGTTCATCGTTTCACGTATCTAACTTTTGATGCATTTGTTTGAGATATCCCCTGTCGCGTTTTCGTAGCAAAGCGGGTCCCGTATAGGATTAGACGGCCGTTCTTGGATCTCTCGCTTTACCACGGTATCGAGCACCTTTCTGCCACCTCGCGTTACGAGGGGCCATCATGGCGTTTCCCGGCGTTCGCATCGATTACGAGTACCCCCTTTCTGGACGAGTCAACCTCGCCACCTGTATCAGTACGAGCTCTTCCGGAGTTTGGTTAACTACTTTTTTTGTCACATTTTCCGACCTTCTGTGGTCCATGGGCACATACGCCCATGTCGTCATCATAGAGCACGACCATCGTTATAATTTCGACCCGTAGAAGGGTCTGCATGTTTGCATGACGTTTTGTACAGTAGCCTCGGGGGAGGTATAATATTACCCGAAGGACCGGGGTGGTTGCACTCGTTTCAGACGAGCTTGCGGGAATGACGCACTGCCCTCGCGGAATGCGCAACAATCAAAGACCTTGTCACAACACATTCCCATTGTTTACCGCTTCTTACCTTTGCAGTGACGACAGTCCGACGCCATTGACTCAATCTTACTCGCCTTCACGGTTCGCTGTCATTTGACCCTGTTCTGACTGGCGCAGACAAAAACATCCCGGTGCTCCGCAATGCCATCACTGGCGTCCGCGAGCGGTCACGCAGAGATGTGGGGCTCCGGGACAGCGATAAAAAACACCTTAAATGTTAGAATCTTCGGCGTTGTATGAGTCGAGTGATTTCAACAGAACTGATTACTTTACAGGATTCGAAGTTAAAGACCCCCATTGAAACGTATCTTAGGCCTGCTTGAAAACAGAGGAAGCAACGTAACATTGCTAAGCTGCTATCTCACAACATGTCTCTAAGAATGCGGAATCAAAAACTGGATATCCCGGACATTCTCAGGGCTTTCAGACTAAACGGCTTGGCATACATCATGAAGCGTCAAACCCCTTGTTAGCGCGCTGGACCCTGAAAAAGTCACCGCAATATCAGGCCTTGCTGGTGCAACTGGGGCCGTCGTGGTGGTGATGGCTGTTCAGCGCTGTGCTTCGCTGGAGTTCCGGGGCATTGGTCATAATTTGGCAGGCGGTTGCAAGGACGACTCGCTGGAGCACGCAACGCGAAGCCCGTTTCACATGTTGTGGCCGCTGGCGCAGCACGCTGATGTCGGGTGTCCTTCTCAGTCTGTCCTGTCGGTTGCAGCTTGCCTTCACTATCTCCCAATGGCGACGCCCGGCTGGCTGTGGAGACCGAAGGTCGGACCGACCAACCCTGAGATGAGATCGCGTCGTGCCTGAGAGCGATTACCCAGTCTGAAGAAGATCTTCAAGGGACGCGACGACACGCATGACACGAAACACAAGGCTGAATCGTTGAATACCAAGCGGCGAGCGTCGGGGTCCACTGGGTATGGTCGCCTCGTTGGTGGTGGTGCTTGTGGACCATTCACGTTGAAGATGTACACTTGCACAGTCGCACATCACCACTCCTTTCATGTCGCTACCAAAGACTTCTGGGAACTTGGAAACATGGCTGTACACAGCCGTCAGCCACGCGGTCGTCCCACTGTGCAATCCACCTTACAAAGTTGACGATCTCATCTTCAAGCAGCAGTTCAAAGTCGCTCAAGCACTGCCAGCTGGCGTCCAAGCGTTCGCTGTTGGTTTATGGTTGGCTACTGGCAAGCCACATGCTACAATCTACCAGGATGCGCACAAAGGAGCCCGCGAGCGAGCCTTACTCCCATGCACACAGACGCACTTTCAAAGCACAACACTGGTGCGCTACTGTCTCAGGTTTGATGAGCCGTGAATCAACATGGCCCTTCTCCTACCGGAGAACGCCCTTTGCACCTTTCTGGAAATGTACCAGAAATATCTTTGATGACCCTTGTACAGGTCCTTGTGGAAGAGCATGCCTGCCTATTGCAGCGGCTCACGGCAAGGAGTACGCTTGCACTGTTGTCAAGTGCCCATGTCAAGTGCGGCTCTTGCGGTCAATTGCGGGGACACGGTACAGGAATACCTAGTTGGACTCTTCATTCGCGGTCTTGATACCTGTGACTTTTCTCTTTGGAGACTTTCAAAACTCTGTCAAATCGTCGATGGAACAGAATGCCAAACCTGAATGCGCGCTTGAATATCGTCGATCCATGTCATACTATGAATTGTTCGCGTGCGCGACAGACCCCATGCTCCCCAGCCATTCACAACATTCACAACCGGAAGGCAGCCGCCAAGTGGACTTCATCGCTCATCTCCACCAGTGGGAACAAGCAGCCGTCAGGATTAATCTCCACCGCGATGCAGAACCGAACGCATGATTTTCCAACGGTGGAAGTCAGAGCAGCGACCCACCTCGAATCGAGATAGCTGCGACGCCATCCCGTACCCCGCGATGTAAGCGCGTTGCAGAGTCCCCCCACTAAGCACGCGCGCGCAATCTTCCCACCCAACACTTCGAACCTTCCTATTTTGTTGCAAGGTCCTTTGCGCTCTCCACTCTGGTATCCATAGGACGCGCAATGCTACAGCCTTGCAAATGTCTCCTCGTATCTTTTTGATTGCCACAGCTTATGGCATCACGACATCGTAGATGCAGCATGATGTGGGTTTCTGCTGCATCCTTCATTCTCTTCCATACGAAATCTTGTTCCGCTTCACAGATGGCCCATCCGTGTCGTCGTCCTCCGCGGCCTTCTTTTTCTTGCTTCCTCCTCTCGCGCCGTTTGTTGTGGGCTGACTTGATTCGCGGGTGGGAAACGACGAAATCGGCGTAGCCACATGGGAAGGGGTCGTTCCTGCAGAAGCCGGTGTCGATGCCTCCTACGGTTGCACAATCAGCACAAGTCCTGCAATGCAGACTGTACACACACACACACACACACACAGACAGTCAGATCTGCTGTCAACGTACCCTCAAGAAACTGGACGAGCTTCGACTGAATATCCTGTCTACGTCGCTAACCTGAGCTTTGCGCCGTGTAGCTGTGCCTGCCCCACTGGTCGTTGTCGTGGTCGCTGCGCCCTTGACATAGTTGTCGAAGCCTTTGATTATGTTTCCAGCGCTTGTCTCCTCGAGGTATTGCGTCTCGACTCGCAGAATGTTGTCTTCGAGTTGTTGCTACGCACAAAGTAAGCGCGACGCGTCAAAACACGCTGTACTTTGCACGCACCAGGTTGTTGTCCAATATGCGCTTCTTCTGCAGTGATTCACGCAAGTCGCGTCGTAGTCGCTCGTAGTAGGGCATGCCGCGCGAGGCAGCATCTGAAGCTGCGTTGGCATTGCCAGGTGTTGCGTTCTCGGTCATCGTGGACGTATTCGCATTCGCTTTGATGTGTAAAGGACGAGGTGAAGTGGGTGTTATTGTCGTTGTCGTTGCCGTCTCCCCACAGAGCTCGTTGATTCCTCTTCGAACGTCCAATGAACCCCAGCTTGCCATCTCTACGGTACTAGCGCGTCTTGGCAGCCGCGGCTGGGCCTTCGTTGACAACAAGTTCGAGCCTTTCTCTTATCCCAACTACGTCCGTAGCAACCCACTATCCACCGCCACACACTCTGTATCTCCCTACCTCCCATAAACTCACCCGAAGAAGCGGATCACTGGGCCTTCGCCGAGCTCGGACGCCCGATATCAACTGCATCGCGTGCACTGCGACGAAAACTTCAGCCTTGAGCCTTCATTAAGGAATCGCAACCACACCCTCTCTCACCACGACTTGACGCCGACATGGCCATGGACGCCAAGGAAATCGAGCTGCGGGGAAAGGCGATCGGCAAGGCCATCCAGGAGAATGAGCCTGGCGCATCAGTGATTAAACTGCTGAATGACCTAAAGACCGGCGTTCACGCGACCGAGGACATTCTGCGATCAACGAGGATTGGCGTCACGATTAATCGTCTGCGCACACACAAAGACCCCGCCGTTCAGAAGCTTGCAACCGAATTGGTATCGAGATGGAGGGACGAGGTCAAGAAGCAGCCCAAGAAGGGCACACCAGCGAAGGTTGCTTCAGCAACAAATGGCAGCGCATCGCCTGCGCCAGCTTCTTCGGCTGCAGCTTCACCTGCGCCCAGTCAAAGCAAGCAAAAGCATACTGTAGACCCTGCGAAGCGCAACCACAAGACGGACAAGGTCAATTATGAGGTTACTGGAGAGGAGGCGCGAGATATGTCGGTGCGCCTCATGTACGACGGTCTGGCGCATATGAGCACCGAGCGTAAGTCACGGCGGGTATACCAGCGTTGAAAGGTACACTAACACAAGCTCAGTGCCCGACATGATCCTCTCCGTCGCAAAGCAAGTAGAGGCCGCCGCATATGCAAATGCCGGGAGCGTCAACGAAGCCTACAAGACAAAGATACGCTCGCTCTTCCAGAATCTGAAAGCAAGGTCCAACCCTGGGTTGCGAAAGCGCGTGCTGTCCGGCGATGCACCACCCAAGAAGTTCGTGGTCATGACACATGATGAGATGAAGTCTCCGGAGCAGCGCGAAGAAGTTAAAAAGCTAGAGAAGGAGAACATGAACCAGGCCATGGTTGCGCAGGTCGAGAAGAGTATCTCGAAGGAGTTCCAGTGCGGGAAGTGCAAGCAGAAGATGGTTTCGTACAGTCAGGCGCAGACGAGGAGTGCCGACGAACCGATGACGACGTTCTGCGAATGCATGAACTGCGGTAACAGATGGAAGTTCTCGTAGTGTGGATGTAGACTGGTCCCTGGTCTTGAGTGAAGCGCGAAGATTGGTTTTGGAGATTCGAAAAGTTTGCAGCAGGGCGTTTCATGGGCATGGAGAGGCGCGTTCGACCCTAATTAGGATTATCTTTTTTTGAGTACAGGCAAGCTGCTGTGTTCCAGGTGGAGAAGTGCCTACCAGCCTTCGCACCTCCCTTTAGCCAAGTCACATCATGCAATGTGGCTTGGGATGAATGTATCATTGTAAACATCAACAATCACATAAATCTCAGGGTGAGGCCTAGTGATTTGCAAATGGCTGCGAGAGCTTTGGAGGCGAAAGGTTCGTGACACTTCATCCATCTGTAAGGTACTTCAGACACAATATACTGATTTGAAAAGGAAAGTGTACATTCTACAGAGCCCAGTGAAGAGCGTGCTTCTTGACCTCCGGCTTCCATCAAACAATCCGCTCGACATCCTCTCCAAATCCCGCGTCACCTATAATAGCCTCAGCCTCATCTCTCCTGGCTCTGAACCCCACTCCAGGAATCCCACTTCGCAATGCGAGGCTGCTGCACACCACACTCAGGCTACTGAGCGCCATAGCCAGCGATGCCCACACCGGATCCAGTCTTACATGTTTCCCACCGATCTGCATACCGTGATCACCCATTTTACCTCCTGTGGTAATTGGAAATAGAACGCCAGCTGCGATAGGCATAGCTACCAGGTTGTACACCGTAGCCCAGCCGAAATTGAAGTACACTCGGCGGAACACGACGCGAGACAGGTCGAGAAGGGTAAGGATCGTGGTGAGATTACTGTTGATGAGGATGAACGAGGACGAGGAAAGCGCAATGTCTGAGCCGCTACCGATGGCTATGCTTAGGTCTGCAGTGCTAAGCGCGGGTGCATCGTTGATTCCGTCTCCCACCATTGCTACGGTGGCACGCTTCGTTTTTCTAGTCCTTTGGGATAGCAATGGTATACGAAACAGTGTCGACTTTGGTGGTCTGGTCAATGTCTGCCGGAGGTCCTCTATCTTCTGAGCCTTCTCATCCGGAAGCACGCTGGCGATGATGTTGGATGCGGGAATACCGACTTGAGCGCCAACGGCATTTGCTGTTGTAGCATTGTCGCCTGAGAGCATCCATACATCAACGCCCCTCTTCTTGAGGCTACGAACGACACCAACAGCCTCTGGTCGAAGCGCGTCGGATATGGAAAAGATACAGGCAAGTTCCCAGGTATTTTGTATTTCGGCTGAAAGCATCGCGGCCAGTGCTATCGACTCTCCACGAGCTTTCCATGAGCCTAAGGCGATCATCGTGTCTGGAGGTATAGAGACATTGTGGTCAGCCATGTGGGCTTCATTGCCAATAATCGCTTTCATAGCATGCCCGTTGACGTTGAGCACTCCTGTTAAGCCTTTGCCGGGTGTCTCGCTAATGGAGCTTATGGTAGGAGAGTAGATTCCCTCTCTGCTGCAGAATGATACCAGCGCTTGGGCGATGGGATGACCACTGTTCTCCTCCAAAGCTTTGACGATACCGAGAACGAGCGAAGGATCTTGCGAATTAGCGAAGGCATGGTCGGTGACTTTGGGATCGCCCCCTTGGGTCAAAGTGCCTGTCTTGTCGAACACAACGCAGTCCAGTGAACTGGCTTCTTGGAAGGCTTCGCCGCCACCTCTGACGAGTATTCCGTGCTTTGCTGCTAGTCCACCGCCAACAAACAATGCAGTCGGTGCCGCCAAACCGATACCACAAGGGCATGCAATGACGAAGACAGCGATTGCAAACCTGAGAGACCAAAGAGCCCAGCCCCCTGCTTGTTCGTCTCTCCAGTCTCTCGGAATTGCACCTGTGGTACCGAGCATAAGCCAGACAAGCCAGGTCATAATAGCAATGATGACAACGAGAGGCGCAAAGTGTGCGGTAATTGTGTCCGCAACTCGCTCAATAGGTGCTCTATGCGTCTGTCCCTCCCGTACTGCGTTGATAATCTGGTCCAGCATTGAAGTACCAGATATTGTGGTAATCTTCATCTTGACAGGCGCGACTTTATTGACCGTTCCCGAGTAGACGTAGTCTCCCACCTCCTTCTTGACAGGGCGTGATTCGCCGGTCAAGCTAGATTCGTCGAAGTTCGTGCTTCCGTCGAGGATCACTCCATCAAAAGGAGGGGAGGTACCGTGGTGTACACGAACGACGTCACCGATCTCTAACAAGTCTGTTGCTATCTTAACATCGCCTGTTTCTGGAGCAACGAGAACAGCTTCGTTGGGTCGCAACCCTCGTAGAGATGTGACGGCGTCTCCAGTCTTGGCCTTGCTGAAGGCCTCTAGAAAGCGTCCGACAAGGAGAAAGAGAGTGAGGAATACTACGGCATCAAAGTATGAGTTTTCCATCGAGCCAGATGATCTCTTGGTTGCTGCTAAGGCCAGCTCTGCAACCGAGGCGAAGAAAGCAATCGTCGTGCCTAGTGACATAAGCATGCTCATGCTTCCAAATCGTGTGAATCGGTGCCACATGGGAATGCGACTACCTGGTCGCCACATCGCCCTTAGTTCTTTGAAGGCCCGAACATGGAACGACTTGGCCGAGTAGACATATGCAGGAATGGCAAGAAGAAATAGCGCCCAACTGAGTCGAGTTGCATTGCCAGCCAATACAGGTGTCATGATGTACTGACGGACATGACTGTCGGCTGGTATCAAGCTCATGAATACAACACCCAGGATGAACGTCGGAATGGTCACAACAATGCAGACAACCAAATGACGTAGTGTCCGTCCCCGTTCTGCAGCATGCATTGCCTTGGCTCGTTCCTCGATGGTAGGCGGATGGAAAACCGATGGCAGGAAGGCCAGATTTGTTTCCTTGATTTTATCCAGAACTCGTCGAATACTGAATCTTGGGGGGTCCGGGACATACTCGATGTGCAAAATTGGGGATACCAACGACAACGTTGGTCCTTTGATGTCGACTTTGTGGCTGCCCTTAAAGCTCTCTCTTATGTTTCGTATGATGTTTTCAGGACAGTGGTCACAAAACATTCCGTCAATACGTATCGAAACAGTCCTGGTGGTGGCTTCCTGCGCACTGGCATTTGCTGGGTTGACGCTATCAAGTGTTGCCGTATAGCCAGCGCTTTCAACGCTCTCTTTGATATCCGCCAGATGCTCTTTACCTCCAAAGGTAACGGTAGCACTGCTCTCAATGAGATTGACGTCGACCGTGTCAACCCAAGAGTGTGATTTCAACGCATGAGTGACGTGGCCAGCACAAGAACCACAAGTCATATCGCCGATCGTGTAAACGGCTTGCCACTTATCCAAGCGTTGTTCATTTGGAGGAAAGTATTTTGAGACGATAGCCTCAATATCCTCTAGCTTCTCCACGCTGGCATCAAACCCACAGTCTTCGATCGTTTCTGTGATCCCTTTGATGTTGTGCTTGCCATCGAATATCACAACGCCGCTATTCGTTAGGAGGTTGATATTGACTGTGTGGACCGACACCAGCTGTTCCAGAGCATGAGTAATACTACCGACGCATGAGCTACATGTCATTCCTGACAGAGCCAAGGTCGCCTTGTAGGTAGATGGGGAACTGGTCGACTCAGTACTGGCAAGTGACTGTCGGTCAGACGGCTTCAGCTGGGATGAGATTGTGCCATCCGAGCTGTGCTTTGCAGACGTCGCGACGGTCATTTGGACCTTGTCGTTTGAGGTGGAGTTCTGATCCAGGTCGAGGACAACACCTCCCTGCTCGGCCTTGCACTGCTCGCATTGTTCCAAGTGTACTGTCTTCTTGCGCATATTTTCCTCACAAAATCCAGTCCCCTCCAGTGTCGCCCAGTGCGATATTGCACGTTCTAGTCTCAAAGGCAAGCCACAAACCTGTTCATAGGTGCCGCGTCCTTGTGTTGCTTCGTAGACAGCTTTGTCGTCCTGGAAGATGCTATGAACGTCAAATCCGGTGGCGTCCAGCGAGCCCAGGATCTCAGTAGCCGACAGGTACGGACTATGGCGAACGACGACTGAGTGCGCAACGATAGAAATGGCAGTTGATTCGGGAGCGGGATCAAGCGCATTCAAGCTTTCGCGAATAGCTTCCACACATGACGGGCAGTGTAGGTTAGCGATAAAGCAGGTTGTGGTGACGATGGCTCGATGCGGATCGTGCGCCCTGAGGGTCGGATCCTTGAGTGACATGGTACTCAGAGGAATGTGACGTGGTTCGCAGTGTACTGCTATGGATTTGAGTTTCCTGTTTGATTGGTGGTAGGTGCTATGGGTGCAACCAGAAAGTGCATTCGAAATGTTAGGAAGAAGAGAATTCACAGTGGGTGTTGCATTAAGAAGAAGTTCGCACGAAAATATTTTCACTGCACTGATACGTAACCTGCATTCCATTACATCTCGTGCCGCCGCTCGCACATATCGCGCATCTTGAAGTTTTGTGGGTCCGTCGTCCGCACAATGCGCGCACCTTCGTTCTAGTAAAAGCCGGGCAAAACATCCTAGGCAGCAGCTCCATAAGCAGTACTACTGGGGGCTTTTGACGCAAATACTAGGACTCTGGAGCCTCTATGAACGTTTCTGCAAACACTTCCGATATGGGAGTTCGCACATATATCAGACGATGTGGCGAATATCTCTCGCTCAAGATCGCCACCTTTCTGCAAGGCTGCCAGTATCCCAAGACCAAGTATGATTGTGTCTAACATCGTTCAAACCAATGCTATTGACTTTTTCCCGCAGGTCTACATGTATTTACATCTGTCACTACCTACACAGACGCAGTTCATGGCAAACGCGTTCGAAAGTGGATCTATCGTCTATTGAGTAGCAGTCTTTCTTAGGTATCGTGAGCAAAACTGAAGGGATTGGTACGAACATTTTGGGTACATCAGGTCGTGCGTTTCTTCCTATGTTGGAACGGACTGGTGCTCACGAGACAGTTGGACAGGCGTTTTATCCAGCGTTGGTGAACTTGCTTTTTTTTTGGCCACCACGAACAAGATGCTCTCGAATACGAAGATTTGTGAGGTGACGTTTCATTTCAAACTTACGCTGTAGGTATTTGCTACCTTGTTTAACTCGAAGACACTGTAATAAAAATGATCAGTGAGTTGTTGTTTGAACTGCCAGCATAGGATCTCTTGGCCAGAGGAAAGCTGCGTTGGGATGAGCACCAGGGAGTCGCTTGAGGGTAAGGCATAGTTTTGTTGACCAAAGAAACCACATGGGTACTGTGATTTCTGTAGGTTGATGCTCGGGGAGAAAAAGAATCACACAAGACTGAAGGAGAACTAATCATCCGCCCGAACAAAAAAATAGGAACTTCGCGACAGAACCGTCCACCCTTCATCGTGACGTCGGTACGGTCTCTTTGTCATGGTGTACGTCCTTGTCCGCATGCTCTTGTGAAGACGCGTATCCTGGATGAGCTTCGCCACCCTCAGCTTTGACAAGATCACTGGCGGGAGCACCAGCGATTTCGCCCTTTGTCTCCATCGCAACTGTAGGCTCGGTTCCTTCGCAGCGGCGTTCGTACGGAATGAAGGCGTCATAGTACCTCGGTATTGTGAAGCCAAGGATGATGACCAGCATTGTCAGATTCGCTAAAATGAATCCCGTGATGTACATGGGATCATACCGAAGAGTGTTGAACTCGGGATAGGCGAAGCTGAAAATGATGGCCAAGACAGGTCCAGAAATGTAGCGTAGTAGGAATGGAAGGAAAGCAGGTATCTTCCAGTTCTTTCCTTGTCCGACAATAACATTAAGATCGCGTCGAATTTGATTGCCCTATGTACACCATTAGCGAAGGCTTCAGGTAAGTATGGTAGACTTACGGAGTAGAAGGCCAGAAACCAAAATTTGCGGAGAAGGACATTACTGCTCCAGAACGACGGAACAGCGGCACTGGGTGCGCGTGCAATAACGGTCGCAACTATGGCAAACACTACATAAAAGCCAATGCCTGCAGCGGCGCCAGCTCTTGGACTGTTGATACCGTGCGCCAACACAATACCAAAGACCTGTCCGCCGAAGAAGCCAAAGTTGTAAAGGCTGAAGGCTACGAGGCCAGTTTGATCGACAATATCACGCCAACGGTATACTGTTGTGGCACTTGTAACTTCGGTCCACACCACAAAGATCAACGCGATATTGTTGATCCATCGGTCCACACCGTCAAGTAGGTAGTAGCCAAACTCTGTACAGTACGGTAGGCACATGAGGAATGAACCCACAGTAAGCACAGTGACCACAACCGGGCGCGAGGCCTTGACCATTCCAGAATCGCAGATCAAGGTCACGACAACATCCAGCATAACGAAAGCCGAACTAAACCCAAGAACGACAAGGGTAAAGAAGAGCAAAATTGCCCAGAAGTTGGCTCCAGGCATCTGTAATACAGCTTCTGGCAAAGTCAGGAAACCCACGACGAAAGCACCAAGCCTGACGCCATCTTCAGGCCAACGCTGGAGGTATCCAACAACTCCAAAAACAGCGAAAGCAGCAAAGTTCTCAAAGAGAACATTGCTGCCACAGATAAGAACGGCATCCATGACAGCATTTGCGTGCTTTTGGTTGTAACTTGCATAGCTCGTGAAGTAACCGAAGCCGATACCAGTGGAGAAGAAGACTTGTCCGACCGCAGTCTGCCATACTACACCAGACGCGAGTTGATCGCCTCTGAAGTTGGTCCATAGGAGCTTGACGCCTTCGCTGGCATTTGGGAGGGACAATGAGCGTCCTACAAAGATGATGGTGGTTACAATCGGTAAACCCATGGTGAAGTATACAACTCTGCCAGTCATGCCGACTCCGCGGAAGATGGAAATCCAGATTAGGAACCAGACGAATATGCTCCAGCCAACAGTCTCGCCGATGAGAGAGACGTTGGGGTAGCCGACGTATGAAGCGACGTTGTTGCCGTCGTCAGTCAAGCCTCCTTCGGTGATATCACCAACACGCAGGACATCGTTCCAGTAAAACTCCTCTATGCGGCCTTCCCATGGCAGTGGGCTTGTAAAGCTGTGACGAAAATAGCTCATGATCCATGCCAAGTTCACAGTGAAGTATTGAACCACTATAAAGGATACAATCACTGGACCCATGCCAACACCCTTGAGCCGTCTATTTATATTGTTGAATGCTATGACGGTGCCTCCTCGATAAGCTTGACCGATGGAGACTTCGAGGACCAGGGCAGGAATGGCGATTAGGAACACGGCGAGCAGGTACGGAATGAACCACTGGAGACCGTAGTTGTTGTATACGACAGAGGGGTATCGAAGCAAGTTTCCCTGTCCAGCGCAGCCACCCATAGCGGCAAGAAGAAAGGCAGCGCGCGAGGGCCATTGGTCACGTCCATCGTCTGATTTCGATGGCGGAGGTGCCAGATAGCCACTAATTTTATGGATGAAACCCATACTGTCTGGCGGTGGACAGTGATGGAGAATATAAATGGAGGGAGGGAGACTGGATGGGGGGACAAACTACGTAGGCAAAGGATGCATTTTGTACCTTGCTTGTCGGTTTAGACCTGCCAAGGACAGTAGCAAATGCAGGGATCCTGAGTGCGTTCATCCCACATCCGCTCGGTGTTGGCGTTCACACCACCAGACGCCCGGCAGGGCTCTCGGGCTAGGCAAGGTGTAGACGCAGTGCGGTTTCCATGTTCCGTAGTCTCGCTACCGCCAACGCCCCACCTTCGAAGAAGAGCCTTGGGTCTTTGGGTATACACAGAGACTCAAGGAGTGTGTGGTAAATCTTCCTGAGATGCCGTGGGTGCGTGGCAAGCACCGATATGCCGTAGGATGTGATCCAGCTCTAGAGCAAATATCGCCGCTCGCGGATATTCAGCATGTTTAAGCTACAGTGTGACAGCGATACAGTGCAGATTTCGCAGCAAACGGCGCGCAGTTTGATGCCAAGACTCCGCTGCACGATGTGGATACAAGACGCGAGCGGAGGTTCGGCGCACGTCAGCTGTGGCGTGTGAGAAGTGCTTCTAGCGAATTAGCAGCAAGTACATCTGCCGGTTTCCGACTTGACGAGCCTGGGCATAGCTTGGCCTCCGCCGCTCTTTTCAAGTCGTGGTCTCAATCTTCGTCATGCCTGTCAGCCACGAGGAGGAAGGCGCCGTGTTGTTTTCGTTTGTCGCGCTTAAAGAGCTTTGACACGTATTTTGGAGGAATTTCGAAATGCCAGAATCGACTAATGTCGTGGACGGCACCTTAATAGTCTGCGACTAGATACTGAGCCGGAACTCTCAGGCCTTCACTCATCTTACCAATGCAGCAATCCTTCAGGATCAGCAGCAAGATTGGCTTTGCAGCATAGGAGTGGGGTTTCGCAGCCTTGCTCTGCCTCCAGACTGTTGCTTGAGGGTTATAAGCCAGCAATCATGTGCTTCTTCAGCCTTGACTTTCTTGAAGGCTAGGCAAGGGTCCTGACGAGTCGATAGTAGAAATTGAGCGCGTGCGCGTCGAACACATCCTCATATGGGTGAGCTGAGTCATTTCCTCCGGGCGGCGAGGCCCTCAAGAATTTGACTGCTTCTCAGTTTGAGCCTCCCACTGTAGGTGCTTGGCCATGGCCCTTTCTGCTTCTAGTTCCGCCACGAGCGTACCAACCCGGTAGGTAAGCTCGGTGATCTTTGCATCTCGAGCTTTAATGGTAGTTCGTGTCACGTCGCGACCTCGTTTCAGACCTTCGGCAGTCTTTTCATGCTTCAATAGTAAGTTACTGAGATCTCTTTCTGTTTCTGAATTGAGTTGAATGTTGGCATCCTGCAGCAGGCCGAAGACATCGCGGACGAGGTCAGCCTCGGTCACATCCTCGGTCACATCCTTGAAGCGACTGGGCGTAGGCGTCACATAAGGCGATGAGAATGGTGTTCCAGTCTGAGGCACCTCTTCAATTGGGCGAGAGGGAGTGAAAAGCGATCTGCCTAGCTTGGGGGAAAAATGGTCGGCTTGAACCGTTCGAGTGGTCTGCGGTGTCTGCAGCTCACTGGCGTTGGTCGCAACTCGGTCCTTGTTCCAGGGTAGTGTCCGTCTTGCCGAGGGCGTCACGAAGTCGCTTGTCCGGGCAGCCTTCCTTGGTGTCTCGACTGCGGTCATGACACTGTTTAGTTCTTCTTTAAAAGCCTCGTCGGTGGCGTTGAAGTCGTACTCGTCGTCCACGTCAGGGCTGGCCGCTCGAACTCGCTTCCGAGTCGAGTCACGACGTCCCGACTCACTCGTGCACGGCGGTGGAGGAGACGTTGGACGCTTAGACGGCGTTTTTGAGGTTGTATGTGGAGACTCGGTACGAGTGTTGTTTGCAAGAGCGGCTGCCTCACGTGGATGGGCGTCGCTGTCCCATAAAAAGAACTTGCACCGAGATTGATCGCCCTGCTGCTTTTGACAGGTACGGACTATGAAGTGTTAGTCGTCGTGGCGCCAGTAGGGTGTTCACGCTGCTGGCAAGCCTACACCATTTGCCCTGGTTAGGGCCTTGTTTCTTGACCTCGAAATGATTTGCCGGCTGACGGAGAGTGCAGTCGCCTGGCGGTAGTCAGTTGCATGCTGAAGAGTGTCTATGCCCTGCACGTACAGTGCCATACGCCATCTATGAACAGGCCTTTTTGCGCAGCTCGCTCAGCTCCAGCAGCTCCGCGGCGTCGTGTGAAGCCGGACATGCTCGCAACAGGAGCACAGATCTGGACCTTCAACCACGATAACGCCGTTGTCGCGACGAGAACTGGTGCATGTGCTGCTTGTGTTCGGCCTCGCAAGCTGACAAGTGGTTGGCGGATGACCTCAGGATGGAGTGGTGGGGCTAGGAAGGAGCTCCTTCTGAACCAGGGTCCAGCTCGACAGGCACCAGCTGCAAACGTGTTTGACCAAGGCGGGCCGCTTCGTACCCAAGTTTCTAGCTTCACTACTCGTCCTACCCGTCTCTGATCGGCATGGGAAACGCTCCCGGTGCTGATGATCGTGCATCTACTCCCGTACAATACAGACGTGCAGTTCTCCCCCGCGGGGCGGCGAGCGGTCGTGAGCCCCGGCTGAGTGCAGGTCTCGATCTCACAGGGTGCAGGGTCAATGCTCGTCTCTTGTGCAAGTCGTTCCAAGGGAACGCGCCGGAGCTGAGCTCCCTTCCCCTCGCATGCCCGGCATTCCACTGCGAATACCTAGCTGTGCAATGTAGCCAGCAGAAGCTACCATATCATTGTTCTCACCTCGAGCCAACCTGCCGACCTCAACCGTGAGGGCGCCCAGTTCTCAAGATGCTCGTCCGCTCTCTGAAGATCCCCCCCGCCTTTCTGTTCCTCCTTGTCTTCCTCGCCTTCTTTGGATGGCAGCTCAGCCAGGGCCCTTCTCACGAGGAGGCCCCCATAAACATGTCCCCTGTGCCTGCCGAGGCGCCTGCTGAGGCGCCTCCCGAGCAGCGGATGCCTCGTATCGCGCTCATGACATTTGTAACCGAAGAGCGCTCATACCACCACCTCTCGCTCAAAAGCAAAGACCGTAAGCCAGACTGTGTTGCACTCACTCACCACGTTAAGCTGAGCAAACGCTACAGACTACGCTCGTCGCCATGGCTACGATTTCATCGTCGACTACGAATCGCACACCGACCGCGCCGTGATCTTTTGGAAGTACAACATGGCCGAGCGTCTCATCAAGACTGGCAAATACGACTGGATATGGTGGCTCGACTTCGATACTCTGGTAACCAACACAGACATCAGGCTCACCGACATCATCGAGGAGGAGCTCAAGAACGTCACCGACCCTGATGCCATCGACTACCTCACCACCCATGATTGCAACGGCTACAACTCGGGCTCCTTCCTCGTCCGCGGCCACGAAAGGTCGCTCAAGCTGATACATGACTCCTTTGCAATCCACGATGAGGCGAAGAAGAAGGATAAACATATGAGCGAGCAAGATGCTACCGTGCAGCTGCTCAAAGACGACAAGATCATGGCTGAAAGTGTGCACCAAGTGCCGCAGTGGAAGCTGAACGCGTTTCCGCAAGAAATTGCGTGCTTCGACGACTCTCGACAGGTGTGGAAGCATGGCACCTTCATCATACATTTCGCTGGGGCATGGGCACACGTCAAGGGTGAAGATCCTACCGGCCAGCTTATGAAGAAGTACGAACACGATATCATCTGGGGTGATTGGAAGGAATTCTACGATCAGTAGGGGCTCCTGTTGTTTATAGCGTTGGTGCTGCTGGCGTATATTTCACTGAACTTTTACCAATACTCAAGTTTTGCATACCACTACGTGGAACGAATCATGCAGTGGTATGCAGTGCAGCTACATTTACAACACTCGCGCACCAAGGCCACGAGTACTGGCCTCTCGCGCCGCAGAGCAACACCTTTTGCGACAGCCTCATGGATGCGACTGCTGAGGGCTTTGAGCCTGTTTGCAAATGCTCTCCAACATCTATGGATCTTGCTGTAACATTGTATGTGTTGTGCTGCAGACAACCTGCAAGCTGAATACGTCCTGTGATTCTGATATCGATGGACTCATTTCTAACTGCTTCTGCTAGCATACATACAAAGCATGATGACGATTGCAGATACTATGGTAATGACAACATAGGGCCCGCAGCGAGACGTTCGGAATCGGTAAATGAGCGGTCCGCTCGCGCTTGACTCCACTCATTGCTTGGAGGCGTCGCCTAACGCGAATACACGTCGTATGCTGATCCACGCCTATATTCACGAGAGAACCAACCTGGCGCAGTTGTGTTCACGTTGGCGTCAGAAGTACCTGCTGAAACGCTTGATACATGACAGCACCACGAGAAGATGTGGTACATGGTATCTCATCCCTCAACAGTGGGATCTGGTTGATATATGGAGAAAATTGGAGCTGCTTGAGATCCAGCGGGTCTCGGTAAAAAGTCAGCATTATTCCTCTTCTACCTGGAACCGGGTTGCTAATCGTCGAAGTGCCCCCACGTGAATCAAGCAGGGTTCGGCTCGAGGACGTTATCGCGGGAAGTGTTTCATGTCGATCCCACTACAAGACCCCTGCCTTGCACCGTTGGCACACCCAAAGGAGCTCAGGGATGCACGCATGTGAAAAGACAAAACGTTGCTAAAAATCGTCGCGAACTCTTCACACGCGAAGAACCATGGCGCGACTTCCAAAAGCAAACGCGTCCACATTAGCGTTACTATCTCTAGACATGCATCAGTGACGTGCCTCGCGGCTCTCGCTGGAAGTCTCGGCGAGCTCAACGGCGTCTTGTGCAACTTTGATTCGTTCCGGGGAAGATAAGGGTTGGGAATTTGGCCGCCACTGGGCGCTCAGTGGTGCACAAGCAATTGTTTTCGTACCAAAATTATCTCAACAGCTTCGAGTAAGGCAGAGACCCACACCAATGCGCGCCATCGACGTCGGCCGATTTAGAAAGCGACTTGCTGCTTGCCCGACCCAGTTTTCTTTCGCAATCCACTGAATCCAGTTGGCGACAAGGGGCAAGCTGTCGTCTGGTCGAAATGAACATCGTAGATCGGGGTCCTCGAGCGTATATGTGGCAGCCCGTCTGGACCGCGCATCACTTCTCCACCACATCCACTTGCAAACACGTCCCACAACCCTTTCTTTACTCTTCTACATTCACTTACAACAACGTTTTCTCTTGCTGTCTCTCGCTTGCAGGCAGTCGACAATCTTTCGTTTTTGAAACTTCGTCCGGCGAAAATTCCACGCTCGACGTCATCCCATCATTAGCTCAAAGCCTACACGAGCCCATAAATTTAGCCATTGACAATCGGCTGCACCCCAAGAGCTTTGGCAAGGTCGCTGGACCTCCGAAACATCAGCAGCCATGACAACTCCCGTGAATGAGCGGCCTGAGCCAACCTACAATATGGACAGCAACGCGCATCCGCCCGCACCTCATCAACGCTCGTCCGACGACGACGGAACATATGTTGGCGAGGATCTGAGCCACCAACACTCCAATACGTCAGCATCAGCAAACCCTCCGAGACTTGCAACTGGAACTCGGCCGCGCTCTGGAACCCACTTGACGGTGGAGACGCAATATGACCACCCCAATTACCAGATGCAATCACCCTCTCAGACACGCGAGCAGGCAAGCAGACTTGACGATGATCTTGCGCTACTCCAGATTGAACGAGGCATCATTGATGCTGAAGCGCTCGAAAGGGGGCATTCGGTCAGTCGCTCCATGCAGCGTGTTCGGTCCCGACGCGAAGAGCCCATAGACGACTTCGACGCAGCGACGAATCCTCTGCACGAACAGGCAGCTCGTTATAAGCCTCCAGAGAACCCGACCACAAAATTCTCAAAGTTCTTTAAGAAACTGCACAACTCGAGTTGGGTCGTCAGGTACTTTACCTACATTACGCCCCTAGTTCTCATTATCCTCATACCGATTCTTCTCGGAGCCTTCGCTTTCCCGAACGCCACTGTCGGCGGCGTTGAACTTATCTGGTTCTCGATATGGCTTATGATTGTCTGGTTGACACTCTGGGCTGGCAGGGTAAGTTCTGCACACCTGGTTCTTATGAACAAATTCTGACGTCTGCTAGCTACTCGCAAAACTGCTTCCATGGCCTATTGGTCTTGTGTCTAGCCTCTTCACGAATAACAGCAAGAAGTGGAGAGATATGGGAAAGCAGCTCGAGCTTCCGGCAACCTTGTTCTTCTGGTGGTTGGCCATCGAAATATCCTTCCTCCCTACGATGAAAAATCATAGTACTGGGGACCAGGGATGGCAAAAAACCATGAACAAGATCCTTGTTTCATTCTTCGTCGGATTTGTCTTGAACTTTGTTGAGAAGATCATCATTCAGCTCATCGCTATCAGTTTCCATCTCCGAACCTACCAGGACAGGATCGAATTGAACAAGTTCCAGATCGGCAGTCTGGTCAAGCTCTACACGTACTCGAAACAGAAAATCGCAATGGAGGACTCTGAATTCGAACACTACGACCAAGGACCGTCTGGCGCACGCACTCCCGGCCAATTGGTTACCGAGGCTCAGAAGAACATCAAGGAAGGCTTCAATAAGTTTGGTGATATTGCCGGAAAAGTTGCCGGCGATTTCACTGGCCGTCAAGTCACGTCGAGCAACCACCCGAGCCAAGTCGTCATCCAGCTCCTTAGTACAAACAGTGGAGGCCAGGTCCTTGCTCGTCGCTTATACCGAACCTTTGCACGACCTGAGACCGAGACAGTACACGCTGAAGATTTGAAGAATGCTTTCGAAAGCGACGACGAGGCAGACGCTGCTTTCTCCATGTTCGACAAAGATATGAACGGTGATATTTCAATGGAAGAGTTGGAGGCTGTCTGCGTTGAAATCGGTCGTGAGCGCAAGTCTATTACAGCATCGCTCAAGGATCTTGACAGCGTTGTCGGCAAGCTTGACGACGTGTTCATGTTTATCGTCTTCATCATCACGGTCATTGTCTTCATCTCCCTCATCTCGACATCGGCGTCCGGTGTACTTACTTCGGCTGGTTCGACACTTTTGGCTCTCTCCTGGCTGTTCTCTGCAACAGCACAGGAGTTCTTGCAGTCATGCATCTTCGTGTTTATTAAGCACCCCTACGATGTGGGTGACCGCGTTCAGATCTACGGTAACAGCGGTGACCTGGGACGCGGCGATGATTACTTCGTCAAAGAAATTGCTCTCTTCTACACCGAGTTTAAGAAGATGCAAGGTCACGTTGTCCAGGCACCTAACAGCTACCTGAACACGCTGTTCATTCTCAACCACCGACGCTCCGGAGCTCTCGCTGAAGCTGTACCCATCATTATCAAGTTTGGTACCACACTCGAACAGATTGACCGTCTCCGCCAGATGTTGCTCGAGTTCGTCACGTCGGAAAAGCGTGAATACCAGACCAACATCCTTACCGAGCTGAGGGCAGTTCAAGAAGTTCATTGGCTCGAGCTGAACGTGGTTTTCTTCTACAAGTCGAACTGGCAGAACGAACTGCTACGTCTGCAACGTCGCAACAAGTTCATATGTGCACTCACAATGTCTATTCAAGAGTGTGGTATTGAAGGACCTCGCATGCGCTACCCTGGCCAGAAAGAGTCATTCCCTGTCTATCTTCAGAACCTCCAGAACGCTCCTACACCTGGAGTTGGACACAACGGCAACCCTGACAATCCGAGCGGACAAATCAACAATCAAAGTCAAGATGAACCTTTCGTGCCGGCAGCAACCGACGGATCCAACGACGCTCCTGGTGGTGGCCCCGCTCGTCGTGGCTCTATCCTGCGTCAACCCGGTCAGCACCGTGGGGAATCAATAGCTGCTATGGGCCGTCGCGTCGACTTCTCGCTGGGCATGAAAGGCATGATTGATGACCCCAGCGGTGATGTGCTGGACGACCGTGATATTGCAGCCCGCCAGAGAGCCACCGTTGTTAGAGTGACATCGCCGTCACAACACTCTCAGGAGCGAGCGCGATCCTCTCAGGATACCGGCCATTCTACTGGCATTCAGCGCGTTGGCACGAACAGTACTATGGGAGCGCGAGAGCGCAACCACCGGAACAGGTTCTTCAGCCGTAGCCGTCATGGTGACGAAGAGACCGCTATGGCCAATATACCCGAAGGCGAATCTGATGGTTCTCCAAGCGGCAACGAAAAATTGGACCCACGTTCTGGGCTTGTCAGCCCTAGAGCTGTGAGGATGAGCGAGGACTCTCGTGCGCCTACCTCTTCTGGTGCCCTGCACCCACAAAGTCTGAATCCGGTTAACTCCATCACTTCAGAGAGGAGCTTTGCTTCTCCCAAACGGGCGCAGACCGACAACATCGAGATGAGACACTTCCGTTAGTCTTGCAGTGGTCTTTTCTTGTCCCTCTTTCCCCTTCTTCCAGATTGCGTGATGGCTGGGTCTTAGGGTGTGAGCATCAAGTAAGAGAGAGCCATGTAGTTGCATTTCTACCGCAGACCAAGGGCAGTGCGCCGGGTCGTGCGTGCCATTTCTTTAATCTTGCATTGTAGCGCGCAGGCGAGCGACCATACTGTAGATCCATGAAATAGATTGAAACCTACCTTGAAAGCCGCTCGCCCCTCCTTTCTCTCGTGCCTCTAGAGACGCCGCCAGGCCACGGTAGCGGCTGCGGGCGGGAGGGACCCTGACAGTCAAGCTGCCGCATTCAGTTGGCAAGACTACCAGCGGGGTGATGCAATCACCGGCCCCATGGATCCCAGCTGCAACAGCATCTGGCCTGTCAAGTGCAGTTTGTTGCTTGCCGGACTGCTTCAAGTAGGTGTCTCGATGAGGACGAACGTACCCTGAAAGGTGTTTTGGTCCAACACGCAATCGGACGGCGCTACTGTCGCGTAAACAAAGCTAGCTGCCAGCCCCCTGCAGAAGTGGGGCGGCTTCTGGCGGTGTGAGGAGAAGCAACGACCTTCAGAGATTCCCAACTAACTCCCAAGTCCCGACATTGAAGCCACTGCTACAGCCTGTTTGATACAGCGTCGACCATCCACCATGCGAGGAGAGGTACGTCTACCTGCATTGCCTATCCCAGACCCGCCTGTCCATCCTCAAACAACAGCAACGACACCCCTCCTCCTACACAGTACGCAACTGGGACACGAAGGTTGCTCGGCTGGTTCACCCGCGCGACGGCTGTGTGCTAGCCGAGGACCAAAGAGTCGCATTGAGCGTCAACAGCCTTTTGATTGTCGCGGGAACGGGCTACACGCAGGCACAAGGACCATGTGCTGACAGAGAGCTTCACAGATCTGCCACCTCCACATCGGCCAGGCCGGTACCCAGCTCGGTAACAGCGCCTGGGAGCTGTACGTCGCGCCAAGCACGCATCCATGGTGAAGCACAGCAGCTGACACACTCTCCCCAGGTACCTTCTTGAGCACGGCCTCAAGGCTGATGGTCGCCCGGACCCCGATGTGAAGGAGCTCAACGAGGGCGGCTCGTTCGAGACCTTCTTCACGGAGACTGGCAGCGGCAAATACGTCCCTCGCTCCATCTTTGTCGACCTGGACCCTTCTGTATGTGGCAGCTTCCGCATAGCACATCGAGATGCTGATTGGCATAGCCCATTGACGAGATCCGCACTGGTGCCTACCGCCAGCTGTTCCACCCTGAGCTGTTGATCAGCGGCAAGGAGGATGCTGCCAACAACTGTGTGTATCTGCACGCGCCTTCACCAATTAACACGACTGACATGCACAGATGCTCGTGGCCACTACACCATCGGCAAGGAGATGGTCGACGGCGTGATTGACAAGATTCGCCGTGTCGCCGGTACGCAGATCGCGCTCAGAATGCTTGTCAACTAATACTGACGGCAGGCAGACAACTGCTCCTCGCTCCAAGGTTTCCTCATCTTCCACTCCTTCGGTGGAGGTACAGGTTCCGGTTTCGGTGCTCTCCTCCTGGAGCGCCTTTCCACCGACTACGGCAAGAAGTGTAAGCTCGAGTTCGCCGTGTACCCTGCTCCTCGCGTCTCTACCTCTGTCGTCGAGCCCTACAACGCCGTTCTGTCGACCCACAGCACGATCGAGAACTCTGACTGCACATTCCTTGTTGACAATGAGGCGGTCTACGACATCTGCCGTCGCAGCCTGGATATCCCTAGGCCCAACTACGAGCACCTCAACCGCCTCATTGCTCAGGTTGTCAGCTCCATCACCTCCTCCCTGCGGTTCGACGGTGCCCTCAACGTTGATCTGAACGAGTTCCAGACCAACCTTGTGCCTTACCCGCGTATCCACTACCCTCTCATCAGCTACGCTCCCGTCATCTCGGCCAAGAAGAGCTCCCATGAAAGCTTCAAGGTCAGCGACCTTACCTTCCAGTGTAAGTATCCCACCAATACGTCCAGCTATGGCATCAACTGATCATTTCAGGCTTCGAGCCCAACAACCAGATGGTTGTTTGCGACCCGCGCAATGGCAAGTACATGGCTGTTGCTCTTCTGTACCGTGGAGACATCGTCCCCCGCGACTGCACTGCTGCCGCTGGTGCGCTCAAGGCCAAGTCCTCCTTCAACCTGGTCGAGTGGTGCCCCACTGGTTTCAAGCTCGGAATCAACTACACCAAGCCCATCAGCGTCCCCGGCAGCGAGCTTGCCGCCGTCGACCGAAGCGTTTCTATGCTGAGCAACACTACCGCCATTGCCGAGGCCTGGTCGCGCCTTGACCACAAGTTCGATCTCATGTACTCCAAGCGTGCTTTCGTCCACTGGTACGTTGGTGAGGGTATGGAAGAAGGAGAATTCTCCGAAGCCCGTGAAGATCTCGCAGCATTGGAAAGAGATTATGCTGAGGTCGCCAGCGACTCTCTCGATGATGAGATCGATGAGGGCGAGTACTAGAGGAGGTCGCCAGCGACTCTCTCGATGATGAGATCGATGAGGGCGAGTACTAGAGGAGGTTGCCAGCGACTCTCTCGATGACGAGATCGATGAGGGCGAGTACTAAGCGTTATACCATTGTGATGAGAAGAAGCTTGGACATTTTGTTGGTTTGATATGTCAAGTTGTCGTCGTGGTGTTTTTGTGGGATAGAAAGCCTCGTAGGCAATGTGTAGACATATCAACATATTGACCCATGATATCTTGAAGACCAATCCCTAGGCTTGCCATCCTATACATTTCCTCAACATCGTCTCAGTTGTTCCAAACTTATGTGGCTATAGCTTTCGATATATCTGCAGTATGCGGCAACAGTTGCGAGCTCTCGATAGCGGCCGGAACTTGTGGATGTGCGATCGACTGATCCTGGCAATGGTTGCGAGTGCGGCGAAATGCGGGAATGGGCCGAAAACAAAGTCACGTCATGCCGAATCGAGCGAGCTCCCCGCGATTGTCATGCTTCGAGCTTCTAGCAAACGAACACACCTTCATACTTCCTCACTATGTTCAGCTTACCCAGAATTTTCCTGCCATCCTTCCTCAGACCAGGAAGCGGTAACCACCAAGCAATCGAACTCCCCTCTGTCCAAGTCCACGACATCGAGACTGCCGCCGAAAAGCGCCCGCGAACCTTGAAGCACCTGATCAAAGCGAACCATGCAAACTATTCGATCATATACCATGACCTGCGTTTTCACAATCACACACCGCATGTATGCTGCTCCAATGCCTTCAGTGGCTGAAGGCAGCTGCTAAGCTTGCTGAGTAGATCCTGGGGTCCGCGTACATCCTTGGAGCCACTGCGGAACATTTGAACGATGTTTATGAGAAGGAAGCCGAGAGCTTGGAGCCGTGGCATGACGCACCCGCAGAGATTACCAGGGATGACTGGAGAGATTTCCTGGGAAAGAGAGAGTGGGTATTCTACTAGGTAGAGTAGATAGGTGCTGACGGCGTCTAGGTACCAGCGCGCTTTCGTGGATTTTTTCGAGGATCAGCTTGTATTCAGGCGATATGATGTTGAACACGTACTGGAGGAGTATCTGCTGGGTGGGAAAGAGCCGTTGATCAACGGCTTGATCTCAGGGCTCGCGCACCCCCTCATTCACCTCGGATACGCCTACGAACTCGGGTCGACGACCGTTGCGATCGAAGCTCTGGCTCTCGCCGCATGCTTTTACAACCCTCTCCATAAATACATCGACGACACCTCGTACACAAAGCCAAGCCCTTATCGAAGTGCCGACCTTCAGGATCTCCTATTCAAAGTCCAACAAGACAAGCGTTTTGATGGCATATACCCTCACCGTAGTGGGGACATTTCAAAGGTTCTGGAGGAACAAGAAGAGGCATTTCTGGAATACTGGAATGCTTGGGAGCTGTCAGATCCGCAGAAGGCGTTTCAGCAGTCTCAGGAACTTGCGGTCACAATACTGATGGGCACCGAGGCCCCAGAGGACACCAAGTTCGACTTCTTTTTCGTGCATATCCTCACCTCTTCCCATGCGGTCCGTGTACTGCTTCCTTTGGTCCCAGCCAAGTTCCATGTCAATCTGGTACGGCAATGGTGGCTGTTCACCCTTGCTGTGTACATCGCGCAGACACGGCCTCAGATCGACCCAGATATCATTGAGAAATATCGTCTAAACGGGCGAGGTTGGAAGTTCGTTGTACACAAGGCTCTCGACTCGTCTGAGTCCACAGACGCGCATTATGTTAAGGGTATGCCGATATCCTCTTTCCCCATATGCCCCACTAACCCCACACAGCTTTGCGATGTATGAAGGCAATCTCAGAAACGTGGGGCGATGAGTCGCAATACTTTGAGAAGGCGGCTGTCAAGTTTGCAGACGAGTTCGAGCACTGGGGAGGTTTCAGCACCGAGGAGGATGCTGCTAATTTGGCCTACCCTGAGAGGCAATGAGCGACAGGTTGCTGGGCGGTAAATTGCCGTGACGGAGTTGTAAGCTAGGGCGTCATGGGTGTGTATGGTATTGGGTGATCCTTTAGTCCAGACTTGCATATCAAAACAAGCAGTCACGCACAACTCGCATAGATTGACGATCAGCAAATGATAATGCCATGTTTTGACATGGAGAAAGACCTGGCAGCCAACACCACAAGCCCCTTGGCTTCTGACAAACAGCCACTATCATGCAAGGGCCGGGCGAATCGGTGATCGAAACTTGTCTCATTGTGCGTTGTCGTGATTCGTTGGTCGTCTTGAGCTTATGCATGGTTAATCATTTTGCACAGAGGGTGTTTTCGGCAATCAGAGGCTTTTGAAGGACTGGTCCAGCCTGCAGGAAGTGGGGTGACTAACGCTGTCAGCTCGGCTTGGAAAGGCTTCAGAGAGCTTCAGCATGTGCGTAGGTAATCGTTGCCGCAAAGAGAAAGACGTGATAACACGATAATGGGTGCGTCAACAATGCAAATGTTTATGAGGGGTCTCTCAAAGGCTTCCACGGCGCCACGGCGTGGAGCAGGCATGTCGACGAAGTGATGGAGACGAAAAGATCCTCAACCCCGCTAACTGAAGACCCAACTTCGCATCTCCAAATCAAAAAGGATTTCTGTGTGTTATGGTGCGAACGTCATACCGACGCATCCGCGGTCTTTTTTTGGTAGCCTGTGAATCCCATCAAGTTGCTAACAAGCTTTCCAGCGCTAAGCACGCTTTCGAAACGCTTTCGGCACGCACGCGCCACACCTTCCGGGATCACAGGCAACTTGCGTCATACCCGGTGCATCAAGAAAGCCAGCAGCGCGTTCGCGATCAGGAAGAGTCCGGCAGCACTGTGGCTCCGGCTAGTAGTCCCGCTGATACATCAGGCCCTTACTCTTCGTCTTTTCTCCCCCACAGAGATCTTGCCTTCTCACAACAATCCTCTTCCCTACCTCCCTACGCTCCATTCCGTCAGCTTGCCCCACCCTGCGAACTGGTAGTCTAACCACGCAATCCGGGCACAGCTCTGACACCAACACACCAAAATGCCCGCAGCACTCAAGAAAGCGCTGGACAAGCTCAAGCCGGGCCACAGCAGCCATGCCTCCGACGACGACAGTGGCATCAAGTCGCCCACCGGCGTAAAGTCGCCGGTCGGCATGACTGCCAATGGCAGAGCCCAGTCACCGCAGGCCACGCCACGCTCTTCCGGTATCTTCGCCCACAGGCCAAGCGGTGAGATGAGGCGCGACCAGATTGTGTCTCCCACGGAGAGCAGGTCGAGCCTCGATCACGGTGCCGCCCCGCGCAAGTCCATGACTGGTGTCTTCCACCGTAACACGCAGAGCCCCAACCGATCCGGCTCGAAGGACCGCAAGCACGAGAGAAGCGGTTCACTCTCCACCCACAGCCCAATGCGTGTTGTTAAGGAGAAACTTCATATTGCAGACTCCTCCAGCGATGAAGGCAGCGGCCCTCTCAACCGAGAGGGTGAACATATGTCTCGTAACCAGCTGCGTAAACACGAGAAGCACGCACAGCAAGAAGAGCGCCACAAGCAGAACCAAGAAAAGGAGGCGGAGATAGAGAGGAGAAGGAAGGAGATGGAGGAGCAAGCAAGCGCCGAATTGACGCCAGAGCAGAAGGCGAAGTACGGCGCCGTCCCTCCCAACAGCTATGCCGGCGAGTGGAAACATCAAGAGCGCGCCAACATTCAGGATTTCTCTGCTGAGGATATTGGCAAGGAGGTCATCTTCCGTGCCCGCATCCACCACCTCCGCAAGATGAGCTCCAAGTTCGTCTTCTTCGTGTTCCGTCAGCAGCTCGCCACCATTCAAGGTGTTCTCATGGAGCACTCAGATATCTCCAAGTACATGCTGTATTGGGCAGAGCATCTCGAGGTTGAGAGCGTAGTCCTTGTGAAGGGCATCCTACAGGCGCCCAACTCCAAGCAGGGCGAGGTTACCGGAACCACCATTCACGACGTCGAAGTTTCCGTGCACGCACTGCACGTCGAAGCTGAGATCTCCGACCACCTCCCCTTCAACGTATACGAGGCCGAGGTCACACAAGCCGAAGTCGATGCTGAGATTGCTCAGAACGACCACAAGGAGGGACACAACCGCGTCAGGATTGCAGACAGGACACGTCTGAATAACCGCATCATTGACCTACGATCAACTGCATCGCAAGGTATCTTCCGCATCCAATCTGGTATCTGCAACCTCTTCCGCCAAGCATTGGACGAACAAGGCTTCATCGAGATTCACACACCCAAGCTGCAGGGTGGTGCCACCGAGTCCGGCGCCAGTGTCTTCAAGGTCGAATACTTCAGCCGTGGAGCTTTCCTTGCTCAGAGTCCTCAGCTGGCGAAGCAGATGGCTATCTCTGCAGATTTTGGCAAGGTGTATGAGATTGGTCCAGTGTTCCGTGCAGAGAACAGTAACACATACCGTCACTTGACCGAGTACACCGGTCTGGATCTTGAGATGCAGATTGATGAACACTACCATGAGGTTCTTCGTGTTCTCGACCGCACCTTCAAGACCATCTTCAAGGGTATCTACGAGCGTTTCCGCCCTGAGATAGAGGTTGTGAAGAAACACTTCCCCCACGAAGACCTGGTTTGGCTGGACCAGACCCCCATTATTCCATTCGCCGAGGGTGTGCGCATGCTGAACGAGTCTGGATGGAGGGACGACAACGGCAACCCTCTTGACGAGAATGAGGACTTGGGTACTAGAGATGAAGTGCAGCTGGGTCGTGTAATCAAGGAGAAGCTCGGCACCGACTACTATGTACTGGACAAGTTCCCGGCCAACGCACGACCATTCTACGCCATGCAAGACCCGAATAACCCTGAGCTCACCAACTCATTCGATATCTTCTGTCGTGGCCAGGAGATTCTCAGCGGTGGCCAGCGTATCCACGACTCCAGGCTGCTGCTGGACAAGATGTCTAAGCTCAAGATGGACCCTTCGACCATGGAAGAGTACATCCAAGGCTTCCAGTGGGGTGCACCACCGCACGGTGGTGGCGGTATTGGTCTGGAGCGTATTCTCATGCTTTTGTTGAACCTTGGAAACATTCGCCACGCCTCAATGTTCCCTCGTGATCCCAAGAGTTTGCCTGAGAAGGCAGTCATCAAGCAGTTGCGCCATCCAGATGCAAGCACTATGCATCCTCCTTGGGAGGGACAAGATCGCGTCTTGGCCAAGATCGACTTGCAGCCCATTGAGAAGCTCATCGCCAACTATGGAGATGCAACCAACACGTCGTGGCTCGAGCCTCGCACAGAGGTCTGGCGCGACCAGCACACTGGTGCGGCGGTCGGTTTCGTACCTCAGGATGGCTTTGCAATCACTGTTGGTGACCCCTTGTGTCACGAATCTCAGTACCTCAAGACCATGACCGGCTACCTGAAGTACATCAAGAAGGAGCGCAATCTCAAGCCACTTTGGCTCCTGGTGGGTGCCCCTGTGGAAGAGGTGCTTGCCACAAAGTTCAACTGGCGAACATTCTCAGTCACTGGCGAGCAGCGAGTGGACCCAGCCCACAACCCTGCAGACAAGGATGCAGACGTCCAGCGCAAGATCCGTCACGCCGAGAAGGAAGGTGTTAAGATCAGCGACTACTCCATTGGTACACCACCACCACCAGAGGTCAAGAAGCAGGTTGACGCTCGTGTTGAGGACTGGCTGAAGGGCCGCAAGGGCCGCCAGGTACACTTGACCAACATCCACCCTTGGCAGGACGAGGAGCACCGCCAGTACCACATTGCTCAGACACCCGATGGTACAATTGCTGCCTTTGTCGCAATGGCACAGCTCTCGCCCGACCACGGTTGGCAAGTGAAGTACTCGCTCGACTTCCCCAACGCCCCCTCAGGCTCCATCGAGTACATTGTCACCCACGCACTCAAGGCCGTCGCCGCTTCTGGTGCCGAGTCCGTCACCTTCGGTGGAGGTGCCAGCTCCAAGTTCACCCCAGGACACAACGTCAAGGGCACTCGTGTCAAGGTGCTCAGCCGCGCCTACCACGCCATCGCGACTGAGCTCAAGCTTACCAACAAGACTGAGTTCCGTGAGAAGCTCGGCGCCATCGATGACCCGAGCTACATCTGCTACCCGCCGCACGGGCTGGGCCCTATGGCGATCAAGGCAATCTTGAACTTCTTTGAAGACGATGACATGTAGGAGGTTATGGAATACACGATTATTGCAGCGCAGCGAAGGTATGATACCACTGGGGCGTTACGGCCGAGTACACGAGTTGATGACTGCATGTTGGCTCACATCTCCTTGGCAGTGTAGTGAGTCTGGCGGTGCTTCGTTTGATTATCTATAGATGACTTTGTTCCCTAATTCAATACCCCTTACGCTATAAATTAAGCTGGTCAACCTTCATGTATTCGTGACTGCTGCTTGTGAGGTACTCTGTGGAACAGCTTGTGAACACATGAAAGCGATAAAGCTTGTACACTGACTACCTCCGCGGGCACGTTTCAAGAACAAAACAATTTTCCCACTTGTTATATGCATGATGTACGGCAGCTGGTATCTCAGTCTGCTGAATCTTCATGTGACGAGCACAAGCTAGCCAATCGCACAGCTCCCGACCCGCTTACTCATACCGAACATGCAATGGCCGCTGCATTCCCATATGTTTTGAGGCTCACGGAACACAAAACGGCACTTTTGTTACTCCACAAAGTCGCGTCCAACCCCACAGCACTCGACGTCGATGCTGGCCCTTGCAACGCACGAGACTCGGACAATCGCTCGTCCTAATCGGGAGCCAGCACAGAATGAACGGCAGCCGAAGGGGTCCTTGGCAAGCGCGGGGGAAATTCGGATTGCGGGGTACGCCATACCCAGACACTCAGCGGGCCGGAGTAGAAAATCGGCTTCGTAAGGACGCCGGTCGACGTTTCGAGGGTCTCGTGCGGGCCTGCGAGGTCGTCGGAAGCATGTTCGTCGCCAGTATGCTTTTGGAAAAAGTTGATTCTGGAGCGTCATGTCCAACGAAGCTGGAAGATGGAGGCTTGTAAATATAAGACAGGCGCGTCGCCAGATCTAAGTGAAGAGCAAGAAATTCGGACTGAGCCGGCTACGTCAAGGAAGTGCTCTTTTCTGTGCGAACGTCAGCTCCTCTGCTGAGTTCCCGTTCCTCGATCCTTCCTTACTTACCTGTCTCCTCCTCGCGACCTTCACGATGTTTCTCACGGTATTCCTCACACCGTACGCTCTCATACTCCTCCCGGTCCTCTACTACATCTTGCCATACCTCCGTAATTGGCAGATAAAAGATATCCCTTCGCCGTTCCCAGCGGCGTTCACCAACCTTTGGCTCCTCCTTCAGGCCCGACAAGGAAAGCGTTACCTGGCTGTGGACAACGCGCACAAGAAGTACGGAACACTGGTCAGGATCCAACCGCACCATGTCAGTATCGCCGACGCCGACGCGATCCCCGTCATCTATGGCCACGGCAATGGAATGCTGAAGAGGTAAGCCACAATTCGAAACCAAGTCAAAGGGTGGTGCTGACAGGCCCCCAGCGAATACTACGACGCTTTCGTCTCAATCCGCCGCGGCCTCTTCAACACGCGCGACCGCGCTGAGCACACACGTAAGCGCAAGACCGTCTCGCACACCTTCTCGGCCAAGTCGGTCCTCCAGTTCGAACAGTACATTCACCACAATCTCGAGGAGCTGCAGAAGCAATGGGATCAGCGCGCCGCCTCCAAGAAGGGCGATTGGTACCAGATGGATGCGCTGCACTGGTTCAACTACCTGGCTTTCGACGTCATTGGTGATTTGGCTTTCGGCGCGCCATTCGGTATGCTCGAGAAGGGCAGGGATTTTGCAGAAGTCAGGAAGACGCCGGATGCTGAGCCCACGTTTGCGCCTGCGATTGAGGTTTTGAACCGGAGGGGTGAGGTTTCTGGGTATGTTGAGCTGTTCCAAGGTCCTCAATGTCAAAGCTGACTTACTTCCAGAACAATCGGTATCCTTCCTCAGCTCAAGCCGTACGCGAAGTACTTCCCCGACCCCTTCTTCAGTCAGGGTATGAAAGCCATTGAGAACCTCGCCGGCATCGCCGTAGCCCGCGTAAACGAACGTCTTGCACGACCAGACACAGACCGCGTTGATCTCCTGGCACGTCTCATGGAAGGCCGCGACGAGACAGGCAACAAGCTCGGCCGCGAAGAACTCACAGCCGAAGCCCTCACCCAGCTCATCGCCGGCTCAGACACGACCTCCAACACCTCTTGCGCCCTTCTCTACCACTGCCTCCAACACCCCGAGGTCATCCGCAAACTGCAGCAGGAGCTCGACAATGCGCTGCCGAGCGACGAAGTCCCTACCTTTGCGGCCGTGAAAGACCTGCCGTACCTTGACAACGTCATCAAGGAGACTATGCGCATTCACAGCACATCTTCTCTCGGTCTGCCCCGTATGATTCCCCCTGGTCCCGGTCTCACGCTCAACGGACACCACTTCCCCCAGGGCACCGTTCTTTCCGTCCCAGCGTACACAATCCATCACTCCAAGGAGATCTGGGGTCCCGATGCAGACACATTCAGGCCAGAGCGTTGGGAGAAGGTTACTGAGCAGCAAAAGGCTGCTTTCATTCCTTTCAGCTACGGACCGAGGGCGTGTGTGGGCAGGAACGTTGCCGAGATGGAGTTGGCGCTCATTGTGAGTACAGTGTTCAGCCGCTACGAGTTTGAGTTGAGGCAAGGCGAAATGGAGACGAGGGAAGGTTTCTTAAGGAAACCGCTCGGTCTCGAGGTTGGCATGCGCAGGAGACAAAAGTAGTGCCACTGTACTTGGAGACAGAAGGAGTCGTTGAAAATTGATACTCTTCTTGTGTGCTGTTGTGATAGCTAGCTTTAGTGCACCAGAGTAGGCTGACTCTGTAACACTGCCTTCCCCGTTGAACAAAAACAAGACCATCGTATGTCAGTAAGCGCTGATCGTTTGTTATGTTCCATGCTATCCACCCCGAACCCCAACTCTCCTTGCAACGTTACCGTGTTCTCGACTGACTCAGGGGTTGGTTTGCTTGTACGCCCGCAATTGACGGACCACTGCTGGTGTCTTTGCCCACTCAGTCTTTTCGCCATCCTTCACGACAACAACTTTCTGCCTCTTTTCTTCGACGGTCAAACCAGGACCTTTGAGCTTCGGCATGGGAGGCTTGGTCGGGATCTCTGGCCACTCATCCTTTGCCTCGTGCGTTTGCTTCGCTGGGTGGATGTCCTTGAAGTCGAAAGCTTCGGGATATCCTTCGTGTCGGCTGGCCACATCACCATCGAACATATCAGATACCGAAGCTGCAACTGCGGCAAAAAGTTGCATTTGCTGCTGATGCGCTGCGATCCATCTCTTCAAAATGGCTTCGTGGATCTTCTTGAGGCACTCCAGGTCCCCATCCTCATACGCAACTCGGGCAATGTGCAATACTCGTTCAATTCCCTGAAAGATCGAGGATGTCCAAGCTTGCTTGACATCTGTCTCTAGTAGTATGTCAGTATGCTGTGAGATGCGGTAGAGATAAGAGTTATGTAGACTGACCGGTTCGGTCAATCGCATCTTGTTTGTATATGAGTCGTGCGAAGTCCTCAATTTTTCTGTATGCTGCTCCAAGCGCTGCAGCTTCGCTGATCTCTTGGCAACTCTTTGCCGGTTCGGTACCGAAGGTCATTAAAGCAATCCATTGCTTGCGACACATACAATAATGATTGTCCTTGTGGAGGTCGGCAATAACCGAGATGAAATTGCGTTCCCGATACGTATACAGCGTTGGACGAGGGGGCGAGTGCAGTACAACCCTCCCGATAGGGCGTAGGGTCGAGAAAGGTTGCAGAACAAAGAAGATTGCTGCGGTAGCCTCATCAGATTGCCAAAGCTGCCTACACGAAGGTGCTGGTGTGATTGACAATCGCTTCAAACCTGATGGATTTGCGTCGGATGGTGGCGGTGATATAACTTCGACAAACTTCCGGATGGTATCTCGCAGCTGGTATAGTTCATACTCTTCGTAAGATCTGTCGATCCCAGTGAATCCTCTGATGTTTGATTGCATGAAGGCAAAGTTGATCTTAACATCCAAGTGGCGGATGCGACGTGCGGCTGGTTGACAGAGTGCTTTGGTGAGCTCTTTGAAGATATGGCAGATATCCTCACGATCCCAACGCCTTCCAAACAGCTCTATGAAAGTTGGCCAGATCCTGACTTGAAACTTTAGCTCGCTGTACACGAGCAAGGCGGCCTCCTCATGAAACTGACGGTTGACGAACAACACGGCAGTATAGGCGGATTCGGGATCAATACGGTGTACTCGTTCGGGTTTGATGACGCCTGGGAAAAGGTAACGGAAGATCATCAGCCGAAGTTCTGTCGGTAAGCGCGTGATGTAACAAGGAAGCGCCTCAGTCCCTTTTTGATGTTCGTCACAAAAGTGGAACGGCGGTGCGTACGGTACGATTCGATTGCACACATAGCTGCATTCTGCCCTGGCCTGGCACCTGCCAGCTTTCCCATAGTCTCCCAGTCCCCTGTACCACTGATGTGACCTGCATACGGGGAGCATGCCATCCTCGAAGACGTGGGCCTTCCGACTACAGCGCTTGCCGGCATACGTGCGACCGTTGCAATGAGTTGCTAGCGAAGTGCTATGATGATCGCAGTGTTCTTCGTGGTTGCCATCATATTCAGACTCGTCGTCAGAATTGGAACCGGTGTCGAGTTCGGATTCATCGTTGACGCCATGATCGCCGCCGTAACAGCTGTCCGATTGATCATCGGTGTAGTAAGAGCTGCTGGAAGAGTTGAACGCGTAGCTGGGTGTTAGAGGAGCAGGACTGGGAGGAGGGCTTGGAGGAGGACTCGAAAGCGGAGTCGACGCTCTCCTAGCTTTGCTGCGTGTGGCAACCATGGCGAGATGAGTGGTAAGGAAGAAAAGTTGTTGATCTGAGCGAAGTCAATCTATCAGTCAACAATCCAGGGCAGGAAAGAAGCACGACGCGTCGCGCGCCATCACGTGCGGGGCAGTGGTGAGCGAGGGAAGGTGCGGTCGATGGCGACCGACCTCATCTCCGAGGGAACTGCGGCGTAAGAAAACAAGCTGCACTTCCGCACGTCTGATACCTCGCCATTGGTGGAAACTGTCCTGCATTTATGGGTATTTGCTACGCAGTCTTTGGCCTTGTGCCTACTTTGCACACTGCAGACGTGCTGACACCAATACTGATTCGTCGCTCCTTCACGGCACACCCATTCTTGTGGGCCACTCTTTCTTTAATTCCCTCGCTGGCAACGTTTTGTTCAATGCAATTGCGCCATAACACCTGTTCAGTTCTCCTGCCCTTCACTAGCCTCCTTCTTCATTTACCCATGCCCATGCTGCTCCCATAGCTTATCGCTCAGTTGATGAAGTTGACGCAGAAGAAGTGCAGCAGCAAGCTCCCAAACACAAAGTCAGCGAATGCGCGCTCGTGCGAGATGCTCTCGAAGTCGGCCTTGTTCTCCGGGTTGGTTTGAATGCGCAGGGAGGCTGTGAGGACGAATTGGCCGACGCAGGCGCTGAAGCCGGACAGGAAGGCGTTGAATGGCTAGGTAGGTGCAGGTCAGTGATTGTTGCTCTGCATGATGTTCCAGAACTCACAAAGTTGCCAACAAGCACGACGTAGAGGAATTGCAGAGCGCCAACAGCGACTAGGAACAGCATGAAGCTATCCAACAGCTTTGTGCGCTGTGTTGTCTTGTCGACATAGCGGTTCCATACGCCTTGCAGGATGTCTTGGGCGTCGTTGGACGACTTTGGTTTCGCAGGCGAGTAGGGTGTGCCGGGGACGGTCTGAGGAGCGGCTGTGCGTTGCTTGGGCGGCATTGTGGAGACCTAGCGAGCGAGAGTGTGGCGTAGAGGGTGATGGATTGGGTTGTTGTGCTTGGTGTTGAGCGGGAGCTTGAGCTACGTACGCATGTTGAGGCCACATTCGTAAGCCCCCAGGGCGGCAGGATCCTGGTCGGCATCGGCACTGCGGACGAGCGAGAGCTCCCCGCAGAAACACCAAGCTAGGTACCGTCATCTGTCAGCTACTTGCACCATTCCTCACTCACCTCCTTTCACAACGTTACTGAATAATAGCAGAAGCTTCAGAAGCACCCAATATTTCGATACACACTACCAAATTCACCAAAACTTCGCCAACACTATGGTGAGGACCTCCAAGAGCTCCCCTCTGGCTTCTCACCCAATCAGACACGTTCAATTGCCCTCCATACTAACACCACCCAGTCTCTCGCCAACACCGCTCTCCTCCTCGGCGCCCTCACCGCCGGCGGAGGCATCACAGGCTACATCCGCACAGGCTCCATCCCCTCGATCGCCGCCGGCGTGACTGTGGGCCTGCTGTACATCTTCGGCGGGCTGCGCATCCAGAACCGCAATGCCTACGGTGTTGAGCTCGCCCTGCTTGCCTCGATTGTCCTCGCCGGCAGCTCCATTCCCCGCGCCATCAAGTCGGGCAAGCCGCTGCCTATTGGCTTGAGTCTTCTGGCGACGTTTGGACTGTACACCTTTGGTACCGCGTTCCAGCGGGGAAGCGCGAGGGTTTGAGAACTAACAAACGGAAAGAGACGAAAAGTGTGGGGCATGTACACTGCGTACTCATAGGGTTATAATGCATTAGGGTTGAGTCTTCACTATACCCATTTGCATGCAATGCATGCTAAGGATTGCTATGACCTAACTCAGTGCCCGTCGCTCGCCTTGCCCAGTCTAAACTCCTCCCTCACAGCCTCACCCAACCGCCTGATGCCCTCGTCAATCTTCTCCGCCGGCGCTGCCGCATACGTCGCACGGAAGAACAGCGTATCATGGCTCTCCTCATTATCCGCATAGAACCAGCTCCCCCTCATAGCCAAAGCGCCATGATCAATAACCTTGAGGAAAATCTCCTCCTCGATCGTCTCAATGCTTTTCTGCGGGTAATCCGGATGTTTGGTAAAGTCGACCTGCATCCAGTGAAACATGCCAGCCATGGGGGGATTCCAGCTCATGACGTCGCGAGGGAGATGTTTAGCGCAGGACGCGAGGATGGCGTCACGTCGCTTGGTGTATTCAACGCGGATGTGCAGCAGCCAGTCCAGATAGCCTGCGTGACCCCAGTGCTCGTCCAAAAGCTTGAAGAGCACTAGTTGTGAGATGCCGGACGGGTTCTGCGTCGATACGTCGGCGTGCTTCTGGTACTTCTCGATCACCTCCGCTGACGCTGTGAGCCACCCGATTCGCGACCCCGGCGCGATGACTTTGGAGAAGGAGTCGAGCCGCATGACGCGTCCATCTGTGTCCATGGAAAGCAGACTGGGCACGAGGGACTGGAGGAACTCGGCGTGCGACTTGGGTAGTGGGACGTCTGGGGCGTTGGGGCCGGTGTAAGGTTGCATTTGGAGGAAGTAGTATGGCTCGTCTTCGAGGATGTAGACGTCGTGCTTTTGGCACACCTTGTACAGTGCTCGTCTGCGCTCTGTGCCCTGTGTTGCGCCCGTGGGATTCTGGCCCGTGGGCACTGTGTAGAGAAGATGAGGCTTACGGCAGCCTCTGGTGTTGACGTCCCAGTTGGAGAGAATGTCATCCATGGCTTCGGGGAGCAGACCTTCAGCGTCCATGGGAATGCCGCATACGCGAATACCCATGGGTCGTGCTGTCTCCACCGCTGCCGAGAAGGTGTACTCCTCCGATAGCATCACGTCGCCGGGCCTTGTCAACAACCTCAGAGCCATATCAAGTCCGGATGTGCTTCCAATACTCATTGTGCAACGCCAGTCCTCGTAGGGAGGATCGTGTACCATCTCCGTATGCTCGGTGACCCATCGCAGCATCTGTGCAGCTCCAGCACCCTGGCCATAGTTGAATGCGGTCGAGATATCATAGGTGGACTTGTTTTCTGCGAGGTCGTGTTTGCCTGCTGTGATAACGACGCCTGACTTCTTGGTGTCCGCCTCTGAGAACTTTCCAATGGCCGGTACTTTCATCGACAGTTCCTCGAATGGGAAGTACTCGCTCGAAGGTATTCCGCCGCCAAGGGAGATTATGCCTGGGTTGCTGAGGTACTTCGCTGCTTCCTTGAGAGAATTTCCTTTCCGTATCTGCGCTTCATGGCTGAAGTAGTCTGGGAATTGGACATTAGTTCACGATAGTCTCACCGGGTGTACTGCAGTGGTATCAACATACGTTGCCATGATTTCGCCTTGGGTTTGTGGTCGTGTGATCGTAGTCTGAAGTTGGCTGTGTTGGCTGGAGCTGCGGTTCCCCACTGAGCTTTGTCCGTCTTCTTTCGGCGTCCATATATATCGTTGCTTTGTACGGGAGCAGTCAAAGGGTTGGGTAATGTAACTCCAGTGGTGTCTGACACTGCCGACACTTCAATAGCAGAAGGTGGTGCCATTGTCCCTGTTTGAGTCGCGATCTCAAGTGTGTAGTCGTCAAGGTCGTATTGATTGGTAGCAATACGTGATAGTCTCTACCTTGTCTTGCAGGGCGTAGTTAAGTATCAGTTCAATCCAACTCAAGGGCGTGTAGTACAAGAGGTGGTTGTTGGGGTACGAACCTCTTTATGATTCATGCTCTATCAGTATAGTACGCCCTGCGCGCGTTTGAGACCCACGGACCTGCTTCGTTCATACCCGATTAGTAGCGGCTAGGTACGGATCTGACGAGTAACGTCAAGCGACCCAGTGAAATGAGCCGCTAAATAAATGCTTGTACTGGTTTCACGCCCTACGTACTATATACGCCGAGCTGCTCTCCGAACCACTCCTATAGGCATGCTTGCGATAAGAAACGACAGCGGCATTCGCAAGACATCATTTGCCCTGAATATGGTCACTATCAAATGTACATCCGTGTCGATGCGGAACAAAGAAGGATTCAACAGTACGTAAGACGTCTGGCGTGAGGGACCAATCGGTGGTTTTACAAGGTCATTTGTACCGCTGGAGCATACACGCCCGCAAACGCTCTAGACGGACAAAGCCGCAGTCAACCGCGCTTGAGAGCAGCGGCCTGCGCACATCAACATGCTGTTCCTAGAGGGTGTTGGCGAACCCGACTCAAGTAGATCGTACCTTCCCCGATCGACTAGCAGTGTCTGGTATAAAAATCATGCGTAGTTCGTCCTGGCTTCTTGAAACCACCATAAACATTATCCATTTCCGTCATCTACCTCTCTACATAGAGTCGTTACTTGCCTCGGCTCTTGGTATAGAACGCAACACAAATGCTCAAAACAAACATGGACGAAATTTTTACGCTCGAACCGAAGCGCTTTATGCAACCATACCATGCAAACCTGTCTCCATGCCCACAGTGGTAGCCCGCTCTTTGAGCGGGATGTTCTCCCTCCGTATGCGTATAGCGTCGAAGAAGCAGTAAAGGACGAGACACCACACGGCCTTTGGTGATTGTTGGATCTCACATGACTGTACAGTTCTCGTCTTTACCCTCTTTACCGTCCTTGCCCTCTTTCCCACCTTTCTTCAGCTTGCTTTTGTCATTGCTCGTTGGTGTGTGTGCCTGGCCCGAGGCAGCAGCCTGGATGATGGCAAGACGCTGCTTTGCTCTCTCGTCTCCATGATCGGCGGCTTGCACGTACCAGACATTCGCTTCTAGCGGATCACGTCTGCATCCAATACCCATCTCTGTAAAGTAGCCGCAAGCATACTCGGCTTTGGGAAGACCTGTATCGTTTAGCAATTGGGCTCAAAAAGCAAGTGTGCTGTAGACTTACCGTGCTCTGCAGCCTTCTTTGCCCATTCATATGCCTCATTCTCGTCCTTCTCCAACACCGGCTCGGCACCAACCATGTACCATGCACAGAGATTCATCATTGCTTCGGGGATATCGGCTTGAGCGGCGCAGTTGTAGTAATGTACAGAAAGAGCCGCGTCTTTGGGACAACACAATAGTCCATGCTCGTAAGCCTCTCCCAGCTTCAAGGCAGCGGCTGGATGTCCCAGTTCTGCGGCTTGTGTAAATAGCTGGACTGCATAGATCTCGTCTTTGAAGATGTCGTCTCCGTAGCCTGTTTCGTGCAAGAGACCCAGCTCGTATGGCGCATTGTTGTACTGGTAGTCGGCAGATTCAGACGCGCGCTTAAGCCACTTGACGCCTTCCCTGTACTTGCCCTGCAGACCCATATCGCCTCTCAGACATGCAGAACCAAGTCGTGTTGCGGCTCCAGGATGATTCTTTGATGCCGCAGCACGGAAAAATTGCACGGCTTTGGCGTAGTCTTTGCGGCATCCCCAGCCAAACTCGTAGCAAAGGGCGGCGCGGTATCCCGACTCGGCGTGACCATGTTTGCTCGCAGCGACAAACAGTGGAAATGCTCGGTCATAATCGGGCTTGTCCTTGTTGAACAAGCCTGACGCATACCCATCGGCAAGGTAGTACTGCGCAAACGGGTAGCTGCGATCGGCTAGACGCTGCAAAATCTGTCGTGCTTCCTTGAGCATCTCTGCAGGTGTCAGGCCATGGTCGTCGTTTGTAGGACCCGATGCCGTGATCTCACGTGCAACCTGTACCATGAACAAGGCAAACTCGTACTGCACCGGACTGTCCTGCGTCTTCTTGACGTTTGCCCTGTACATTTCCAGCGTCTTCTTGGTGTCAAGCAGCGATGCATTTTGTCCAACAGCGCCTCGCAATTGCGAGTTCCCTATGTTTGCAGCTGGGGCGATTTGCTGGTTGTAAGGCAAGTTCAGCAAATCCACGTAGGATACAGGCCTGGCGTCTGGGGACCGGCGGTTCGCCGAGGCCTGTCGCTGGTAGTTGACTGGAGAGCCACTGGGCGACGGAGGCCCACCCACGGAGAGATGTGGGGAATGTGTACGACCTTGGGCGTTCAGCTCCGAGCCCAGAGCGTAGGCTGAGCTGGGTCGCACGTGGGTAGTGCGGGGTACTTGCAGTGGTGAGCCAGTGCCGAAGTCAAAGCCGTTGGAGTGGTTCGACTCAGCACCGGGCGACTGGACGGGAGAGTGGACAGGAGAGCGCATTGGGTCGGGGGCTGGGTACGTGGACAGTGGCGGTGTTGGCTGCGAGTAGTGACCGGCCTGGTACTGTTCGCGCGGCGTGTAGACCGAGTCGGGCTCGTCTTGTATGCTTGCCATCTCTAGCTCTGCAGCGTGGGAATACCGGCTGCCATAGGAGCCGTCGCTGATGTGTAACTGGCGGATGGGTATGTCGCGGGTGACGGCTTCTGAGGCCGCGGAGTCTCTGTTGCCTCCCATGTCAGGCGTCTCTCTGGATGGTGTTCTTGAGTGGCCGACAGAGCTTGGTGTGAGAGACGAGCCAGACTGCCGCGACTCGCGCCCTCCTGCTACTGTATCGGAATGCTCGTCGATGCTGAACGAGGGGATCGGCGGCCTGGGTATGCGGCTCGATTCGACATGCTCTTCCGAGGCATGGGGAGGCGGGATCGGTGGCAGGTCCCGTGTGGGTGCCGCTGTGGTTTGGTCTGCCATTGTCTGGCAGTGTGTCGCGTTGTTGTGCTGGCCAGCAATGTGTTGCAGCTAGACACAGTGCACGGTAGATTGGGCAGTGTCGGCAGATCTGGTAACGGTGGGTCGAAAGTGATTGCGAGTTCGCAAACGGGCAAGTCGACGTCGATCTGAACTGCGTCTGCGTCTGCTTCTGCGTCTGCTGCGCGTCTGCGTCTGCTGCGTGTCAGCGTCCAAGTTGTGGCGTGGAATGTGCAGCGTTTCGACAGGCTGCAAGACATGCATGCGCCCAAACCCTGGATCGCGGTGTAGGGAACGCTTACGCAGGACTATGCAAGTGCAGCGGAAGAAACACGGCACTGGGAACCTGGACGCAGATTCTACCGTCCTCTGAGCTGACGTGACTGACCTCACACCTCGGGACGCAGACTGGGCGTCTCGCAGTATACTATGTATGTCTCGAGTCGTGGCTGCTCAGGCTTCCCCACTATGAGCTGCAGCGAGGCAAGCACGACCGACGAGGCAGACGTGATCCTTGAAGCTGCCCCACCCAAGTGCCCTCGGCTCGTTCGCACTAGAAGCTCGGGCTGCTGATGCCTCGGATACGAGCTGCTAAACACCGCCAACAATGGGCTGGGGGACCAGCAGACAAGCCGCTACGCTCTACGCACTCGGTTCGTTCCGAAAAGTGCTGCTTTGGAGGCGAGTAACAGAAGATGCTGTGCAGGAGAGCTGGAGGAAGGGGGATCCAGAATGGAAGAAAAGCAGCGTCTTCGAGAGGTTCAGCTGATGCTGATGGCGCCCCCCTGGCAGTAGAGTCGGCTGCTGGACTGCACGCCGCGTGAGACAGACGTCTCGATGCGGAAGAGAAAATAGCTAGTAGCGTAGATTTCTCGTGTGCGTGTAGAGGATGCAGTCGTCATTCGCCATGGCTAGTGCTGGGCTCGAGGTTGGCCGCCACTGTTGAGGAATGTAATGCCCAGCATCCAGCACGGCAGCACCCAGCGGCGAGCGCCCATCTGGTATCCATCTCCTCGCAAGGCAGACTGCTGCATGTCGCTTCTGGCGGGCAGACCCGAGTCACGGCACAGCACTAGAAGCTCGTGCAAGCCGGCACTGCTGACTCAGGAGAGTACAGGAAGAGAGGAAGCCTTGGTGGCCTGGTGGCCCCTGGTGGCCCCTGGTGGCCCTGCAGGACTAGACAGACCAAGCGCGTGGCGCTATGGACCCTGAGGCTTCACCGGATGGGTTTCGGCTGTCCGTCAGTAGTCAGTAGTCAGTAGTCAGTATAAGTGCATGTAACGCGCTTCTGCAGGGACAAATGGGTGGAGGGATTCTGGCGCACTCTTCGTGTTCGTCAGGTTCCCAATAAGAAGGAGCTGCCTCTCGCGGTACAGAATTAGTCGCTTACGAAGGTAAGCCATCTACAATTCTCGGCGAATCTCCAGTGTGAGATTACAAAGTCTCTGGAACATAAGGCTCTAGAGGACTGCAGGGTTTTCTGTGTAGCTTATGCAGAGTTGCTATCGAAACCAAGGGCCGGCCTCCAGACCGCCATGTCCATGTGAGGGTTGACTTTACTGGGCTGCTCGCCTCGGCGCAGGCTATCTTGGCTGCTAGTCGCAGCATTGCACATTGCATATTGCATAGCGCACGTTTGATTACCTAGGCATCGTCTTTGCTGGATCGGTGAGAGACAAAAAAAAAGAAAAACCGCCATCGTGGCAGCCCGCCGATCCAGGGCCGGCGAGGGCAATGCGTCCAGATGCACGTACTATGTGCACTCGCTTCTTCCATGTAGCGGGGGTGGGGTTCTTGAACGGGTGGTACTGCCTGCGTGCATCTGCTTGTTCTGTAAACACGGTCGTGGTAGAACGAGCATGGGGGCGCGCACAGATCGTCTAATTACCTGCCATGGACACCAAACGAGAGAGCCCACTCCATACGGCAAGGCGAAGACACCAGTTGCCATGGCCGAGGACGATCTGCTTGTTGTAATCACGATGCTCACGGCTAGGCTCCATGTACCCGTACTAGCTAGCGGTGGTGAAGCGCGTCCAAAATAGCACGCTGGCTGCTGCGAGGCGTCCGCGCCGCTGCTTCTGGCAAGGGGCAACTCGCCCCATCGTTCAGTGGACTGTTGACCTCGCAACTCCCGCTCCAGGGCTGCACCAGCACCAGCACCAGCACCTGCACCAGCACCAGCATCAGCACCGAGCCCTGCTGCCCCGTCGTTCGCTGTCTGCCTCCACATCACCGTCCTTCTCTCGCTGGCTCGTTCGCTGTTGGCCCTCCACTTTCGCTGAGACCCTTTGCACGTTGCGTCTTGCTTGTTGCACCTGCCCGGGTTCCCGCATCGACTCCCCGTGCCTGTTGCCCCCACAGCAACGACAGCAGCGTCAACACCAACACCAACGCCGCGGCCGCCTGTCCCCACCCGCTCGCTCGCACAGCAATCGCAGCACAGCAGCGCCCTCGCACGGGAAAGCGGCTCTTCTTGTGCCGTATTCTTTCCCCGCGGCCCTTGCTGGCCTAACTCGACTGGGCAGCGTCACGCTGAGCGAGATTGCATTCCTCGACAATGTCTCTGCCACAGCGACCAGATGGGTCCCAGAGGGAGCAACGACGTGCCTCGCGCGACCCAACAGCGCACCGCCGCCGCCGGCCGTCAGACGCCGAAAACACGCGCTCGCACGACCGCACTCACAGCCATAGCAAGACCGGCGCCCACACCCACGCCCGCCCACTCCCCTCGCCAGGCACTCCCGTGCCCATGGACCGAGACCCCATCATGCGCAGCCAGCAGTCGACCCCCGCGCACGATCTGGGCAGGAAGCGCAGTCTGATCCGCCCAGAGCGCCGCCCCAATGACCCCAACGACCCCAACTACCACTACCGCAAGCATGCCCAGAGGATGAACGTCCACCCCTCGACCACCGGTAACGACCCTATCATGGAAGATGCCCTCGAGGCTGAGACAGTCAGCTCAGACAGCACCGACCTGAAGCCGCCACACATGCGCAATGCTTCTGGCGGCGGCTACCATGACAAGCAAGCACCCTTGGACGATGAGTCGCCCCATGCAGCCCGCAGGCTGACACGCAGCAAGACGATGGAGAATCTGGAGAAGCAGCGCCAGAAGGAAAAGGACAAGATGCGTCCACCAAGCTTGTGGAACGTCTACTGTGCCATCATCACCTTCTGGTGTCCCAATGCAGTACTCAAGTGCTTTGGCAAGCCCCAAAAGGCGCAGCAGCGTGCCTGGAGAGAAAAGGTCGGCCTGGTCAGCATCATCTTGCTCATCTGCACATTCGTTGGTTACCTCACCTTCGGCTTTACCGAGACCGTCTGCCCATCTGGCGGCAACGTTCGCCAGCGAGTCAACAAGGTTGGTGGAGGATACATGATCATTCACGGCAGAGCATACGACCTAGCGCAATCTACGCACCCTCTCGCCCGAGGCATCCCCTCAGGAGCTAACGTTCTCTTCGATCTTCCCGAGAAGCATGCTGGGCAAGACGGCAGCTTCCTCTTCCAGAACGTCAACGGCGCTTGCAAGGGTCTCATTACACCCAAAGACAACTCTGGCATTCCTGAGACAAACGGCAACCTGGGTTGGTACTTCCCTTGCCGGACTTTCAACCAGGATGGCTCCAGCAAGCCTAACACTACTTTCCTCGAGTACAACGGCTACCAGTGCCACACCTCGGACAACGCTCGTAAAGCCTTTTATGGGTTGAGGAATGCCGGAGACGTGTACTTCACCTGGGACGATATCCGCAACAGCTCCCGTAACCTGATGGTCTGGGGCGGAGACGTTTTGGACCTGACGCTGCTCGATTGGTTCAACAGCACCCAAGTGAACGTCCCGTCTATCTTTGATGAGATCAAGAACAACCCCGCGGTACGCGGAGTTGATGTCACCCGCGCCTATTCTTCTAGCTATGAGAAGCAGGTGGCACGCTGCTTCACCGAGATTATCAAGGTTGGCTCTATCGACACCGAGAGCATTGGCTGCATTGCGTCCAAAGTCGTTCTCTACGTCTCGCTTGTCTTCATTCTGGCTGTTGTCATGGCCAAGTTTGTTCTCGCTCTGACCTTCCAGTGGTTCCTCAGCCGCAAGTTCGGTGCTGACAAGACTTCTTCGGGCAAGGCAGACTCAAAACAAAGGAAGCAGCAGATTGAGGAATGGAGTGACGACATCTACCGACCGCCGCCACGACTCGCAGACCCTGCCGCTGGACCTGACCGCTCGAGCAAGCGTGGCAGCACCTTCTTACCATCCACCTCCAGGTTCACCAGTCCCTACGCTATGGAAAAATCGTCCAAGACCCGGGCGCCGCCAACAACCATGACCAGCCAGAGTGCAGCTTCTCGCCTGCTTTCGTCCAACAGCGGCATGTACAGGCAGCTGAACGCTAGCCAAGGCACACTTCCTACGACATACCTCGACAGCAAGAACCAAGGTCAATCACGATCAAGCCTGCTTTTCTCAGGGTCGGCTGAGCAGAACCGTTATTCCAGTGTCATGGGCGAAGAAGGACCCGGCCCATCCGGCTTCATCCATGAAGCTGTTGTGCCCCAGCCTCCCCCTGAGTGGCAACCATTTGGCTATCCTCTGGCTCATTCCATCTGTTTGGTGACAGCATATTCCGAGGGTGCTGAAGGCCTGCGCACCACCTTGGACTCGATTGCCACCACTGACTATCCAAACAGCCACAAGTTGATCCTGGTTATTTGCGACGGCATGATCAAGGGTCAAGGTGAAGACCTGACTACGCCTGAAATCTGTCTGGGTATGATGAAGGACCATGCAGTTCTGCCTCACGAAGTCCAAGCGTTCTCCTACGTTGCAGTCGCCAGCGGTTCGAAGCGACACAACATGGCCAAGATCTACTCAGGTTTCTACGACTACGGCGAGGACTCTCGTATCGCATCGGACAAGCAGCAACGTGTTCCCATGATGGTCGTCGTCAAGTGCGGTACCCCTGATGAGGCCACCAAATCGAAGGCTGGCAACCGTGGAAAGCGCGACAGTCAGATTATCCTCATGTCGTTCTTGCAAAAGGTCATGTTCGACGAGCGTATGACAGAGCTTGAGTTTGAGATGTTCAATGGTATCTGGAAGATCACTGGCATTTCGCCAGACTTCTACGAGATAGTGCTGATGGTGGACGCCGACACAAAGGTCTTCCCAGACAGCTTGACTCACATGATATCCGCCATGGTCAAGGACCCAGAGATTATGGGTCTCTGTGGCGAGACGAAGATTGCCAACAAGAGGGATTCGTGGGTTTCGATGATCCAGGTGTTTGAGTAAGTTTCCCTTTTGATGTTGGACGATCGCGCCACTGACAACGGTAGATACTTCATTTCGCATCACTTGGCCAAGTCATTCGAATCCGTGTTCGGAGGCGTCACCTGTCTTCCCGGATGTTTCTGCATGTACCGCATCAAGGCCCCTAAAGGCGGCCAGAACTACTGGGTTCCCATCCTGGCTAATCCTGACGTTGTCGAGCACTACTCGGAGAACGTGGTCGATACGTTGCACAAGAAGAACCTGCTACTGCTAGGTGAGGATCGGTACCTGTCAACCCTGATGCTCAAGACCTTCCCCAAGCGAAAGCAAGTTTTCGTACCCCAGGCTGTCTGCAAAACCACCGTACCGGACGAGTTCAAGGTCCTGCTGTCACAACGTAGGCGATGGATCAATAGTACAGTCCACAATCTGATGGAGCTGGTACTAGTGCGCGATCTGTGTGGCACCTTCTGCTTCAGCATGCAGTTTGTCGTGTTTATCGAGCTGATGGGAACACTGGTTCTACCGGCCGCCATCGCCTTTACCTTCTACCTCAGTAAGCTCCCGTACGCGAGCATTAAGCTGACTACAGTGCTGACATTTTCTAGTCGCCATCGCCATCAAAGCAGCCATCTTGCATACAGAGGCGCCCGTTATTCCTCTCGTCCTCCTTGCGCTCATCTTGGGACTGCCGGCGATTTTGATCATCGTTACGGCTCATCGCTGGTCTTACGTCGCCTGGATGTTTGTTTACCTACTGTCCCTTCCCATCTGGAACTTTGTTCTTCCAACGTACGCGTTTTGGAAGTTTGATGACTTCAGTTGGGGCGACACACGGAAGACGTCAGGCGAGAAGACCAAGAAGGCGGGTCTGGAGTATGAGGGCGAATTCGACAGCAGCAAGATCACGATGCGAAGATGGCACGACTTTGAAGCAGGTAAGGTGCACCATTGTCCCCTGATGAAGTCTACCACTAACGTTGGGCGCCAATAGAGCGGAGACTTAAGACACCTGGTGGCGGGTGGTCACAGACAACGACGTCGGCTGGAGGATGGCCACAGCATCAGCAGCAACAGCAAGGATACGAGACGTACTATGACAACTGATTTTCGCATTGTGGCGTCGTTTAGGAAGGGAAGCCGTTCTGTCGCTTGCACGGCGAGCTAAAAGGGTGCATATTGTACGACGTTTCTTCTCGATGCATTGCCAGGGTGCTCGGACGCATTCTCACGCCATTCTGCTTGCTTGTATGGGTGTTATTTGTACATGTTGGAACGGGCCGGTACAGAGGCCATCTAGACTAATTGTAGCATTAATTCATTCATCCCACCTGAAGCAGCTGGGTGACACGAGCAAGACGAGTAAGAAGAGCAAGACGAGTAGGAAGAGCAAGACGAGTAAGACGGGTAAGACGAGCAAGACGGGGGAGGTGTTGGAGGGGATGGGAAGCATTGGCAGCTTGTCATGCTTTTACCTGACACTCCCGTCTCCACTGTGCATTGACACTGGTCGGAGTGTGGCGGCTGCTGTGGAGTGCCAGCGACTGTGTACACGGCATACTCGTGCGAATCTTGGCTCGAGGTCCCCCGTCACACACAGCGACGGACAGTGGGCGGCAGCAAGGCCGGTGCTGCTCTCGTGCCATGCCTGTGTCCGAATGTGGACTGACATTATCTCGTCTCGCTTCCTGACACCCTGACACGGGCGCAGGACGACCAAAACGGCACTCGAGCGACAGGGCAGGGAGAGGTGGCGAGTAGGCGACGAGTGATTCGCTCCACGCATGAGGTGTGCGACGTCGCCAGCTCGCAGGACCCGCCGAGGGTTGAACGTTGTCGTGTTGGCAGGCCATGTGAGCTGTAGCACACAGCACACCCCCATTCCCCCCGCCTTTGCTCGTTGAAAAAAACGGTTGTGCAACTGCACGCCTGGAAGCACGCTGTGCCGGCCGCCCAGGCCTGACAGCGGGCGACAGGCGGTTGGTTGCTGGCTTCTGCATGGCGATGAGCACGGCGCGAGGATGTAGAGAAGGGGGTGCACGCGAGGCGTTTCTTGGGCACCAACACAGCTCAGCACACACAGTAGAGACAGCACGGTGGCATGGTGGAGTCGCTGGTGGTTTTGCGGAGGCACGTCTGGTCTAGACCAGCGCGTTGCTCTCGCGAACCACAGCGTTTCGAGTAGCATCTGCGCGGTGGCTAGGCTTGCACTTGATCAGCGAGGAGTGAGGGTGAGCAGCGGCCCCTTTGCGTGCATGCATGGATCGATGAGCCTGCCGGCGTGCAGGCTCCAATAGTGCCGCGCAACGAGGGCACCCGAGATGGACATGGACGTATGCGTAGACACCCCACAGTGCGCTCAATACTGCTACTGCAGCTTTTTCGCCTGCAGCTCCCGTGCAGGCGAGCAGGCGAGCAGGACAGGAGTCAGCGTGTGGTCAGCGTGCTCGGCGTGCTCAGCGTGCTCAGCGTGCTCAGCGTGCTCAGCGTGTCGGCCGGCGTTCCTTACATAGCGCCTGCGTCCACATGTGTGTCTGGTGAATGCACGTCGTCGTCCAGTAGCAGCCGCCTCGACCCCACGCCGCACGCCGCACGCCGCACGCCGCCCACTAGCCGACTGACTGAGTGACTGCAGCCGTTCGCAACTCTGTCGCAACCACCGCGCGTCCAACCGCAGTCTTCCTGTCCCCGTGGCTCTGCGCTCTGCGACCCATACTGGCTGGCCGACACACCGACAGCGGGCTGCCATGACCAGCCCGCACTACTCGCTGCCACACGACGACGCCGACGCCGACGACCAGGAGCACCACCTCGCGCCCGCGCCGCCCAACATCGTCGCCCTGAGCTACTCGGCCCACGCAGACGTGCACCCAGGCCCCAGCACAGGCACAGGCTCCTCGACGGCCTTCAGCGCGCTCGCTGCCACGGCCACACTCGCCACGCTGTCGGACAGCAGGCCGCCCACCAGCCACGGAGAAGATGAAGTCAGTGACGACGACGAGAGCGGGGGCATATCCTTGATAGACTTGACCGAACCGCCCGCGCCGCCTGCCCTGCTCTTCCACGCCCTGAGCTCCGCAGGCATTCACCTGCACGCCGCCATGGCCCACTACCACTCGTTTGCCCACGACACAATCCCCCCGCCGACCAGCGACATGACCTCCTTCCACATCAGCAACGTCCACCTACCCCCACCCCCGCCGTACTTGGGGCACCTGTCGAGCTCCGAGTCCTCGCTCGAGCCCCCGCCCACCCACTACGAGGCCCATCTCAGCATCAAGGACAAAGCCCAATTCGTGCCCATCACCTCCTTCTTCCACTACCTGACCCCGGAGAAGCCCACCGTCCCGGGGCTCGACCTCGTCCAGGTGCCAGACGTCATCACCCGGGACCATCTGCAAGGCGACAAGTACGACTTCCAGGGCATCGACTGGAGCATACGCAACACCACAAGATCCTCGGTACGGAGCAAGCGCAGAGAGTGCGAGGAGGAAAGGCTGTCGCCCAGCTTGAAGGAGACCCGCACGGTAGGCAACCAGACAAGCCAAAGCTGGGCCAAGACTAACGCACACCAGCAATGGACCCCTCCAATACCCAACACGGATAACTTCTTCTCGTTTCGAAGAAACACCACCTCGCATCGTGCCTACTTTCCTCACTTTCAGCTCCGGAACGTCCTGGCCGCCACGTCCAGGAACGACGTTTTCTACGCCGCAGGCCACAAGGTCTTCCGCACCGACGCCGAGGGCTCGCCTGCCGAAGCCATCGTAGATCTGAGCAAGAAGCTAGCCCTCGACGGTTCTATCACAACGATTGCGACTCTCAACGACGTGTTGATAGCAGGTGCTTTCGAAGGCGAGTATGCCATCACCGATTTGTCGTCCACAACAGGTACGCCTTATACATTTGGCCGTACGTCAGACTTCACCTCGGATGCCAAGTCAAAGATCGTCAACCACCTACATCTCTTCGAATCCCGGACCACATATCATCCACAGGGTGTCTTATGCTCGAACGACAATCGACTGCGCATACTGGACTGTGCGACCAACACCTTTACCCACAACTTTCAGTACTCCGCCGCCGTCAACTGTTCAGCCACCAGCCCTAATGGCAGAATGCGTGTCGTAGTTGGCGACTTCCAAGAGACGCTCATTACAAACGCCGAAACAGGACGGCCCTTCGAGGCGCTCAAGACCCATACCGACGACGCCTTTGCTTGCGCCTGGGCAGACGACGGTATCCATGTTGCGACCGCAGCTCAAGACTCCACCATTGTCGTCTGGGACGCCCGATATTGGGCCAAACCCCTCACCGTCCTTACGAGCGAGCTAAGCATTCCCCGCGCTCTGCGCTTCTCCCCAATCGGCTCAGGCCCACGAGTCCTCATCGCTGCCGAAGCAGACGACTACGTCAACATCATCAACGCGCAGACGTTCGAATCGAAACAGGTCTTCGACTTCTTCGGCCCACTTGGCGGCGTAACATTCACGCCTGACGGCCAATCTCTGTTCGTCGCCAACGGGGAACGCAGATTCGGCGGCATCATCGAGCTCGAGCGCACAGGCTGGGCGGAGCGAACCGCAAGACGGCGATCCTTTGACAGCGAGCGCGACGAGCTAATGACAGACTGGGCGAGCGACCACGACCTCGAATACGGGGGCCGGTCGCATTCAGGCGTCGTCGAACGGCAACGGAGAGGTGTCGATATGAGCCAGCTTGTCGTATGACGGCGGCTTTGTAGATGTTTTGCATGAAGAAAAAAAAAAAATGAAAAAATGAAAAGAACCCCGCGGGTAATAAGTATCAAAGGAACTAATCTCAAAGCATCATGGTCTTTCCACTTTTGCTTTTTCAAGGCGTTCATAGACGCGGGCTGGGCTGGCAGGCTCTTTGTTTTCTTTCGAGTTTCCACACACACACATACGACATGAACGAACCGGACTGGAATTGGAATTGGGACTGGGAGATACCACAGCATCAACGATGGGCATCGCGAATTGGTGTTGACGAGTATTTTAATACTGCATTTTCCTCTCACATGTTATATACTTTGGTTTCTTGTCGCTCTTTATTTTAAGTGAGAGAGAGAGAGAGTATATATTAATTCCTTCTCATCTTCTGTGAACACACTTATCGCAATTTCTCCATTCTTAGTGCAAAGACAGATCAAGAAGAATAGATCAAGGCAATGACTGGGATATTACGTTTCATTCGTTTAAGAGCAAGACTACATGATATCGCACTTGGCAGGTAGCCCGCAAGGCCCCTCACCATCTTTCTTCTTCTCCTGAGGGCCCGTAGGCTGCTCAGGTACCCTCTGCGTCGTCGGGGCCGCCGTTGCTGACGTCTCCTTCACGCCGTTGGATGTTCCGTTTTCTGTTTGTTTTTGTGTTGTAGTCGTGTTCGGCGTCGTGCTGTACGCCGTAGCCGCTGGCGCTGCGGCCTTCTTCTCGATGCCATCTAGTCACGGGTGCGCCTTAGCAACGGCCTCGTAGAAGGCCTTGCCCTGGGCGGTCGCGATGCTGAGCTCCAGGGCAGTGGGCTGGCGTGAGCCGTCGCCGCCGGAGAAGGTACCAGCGCCCCAAGGGGAACCACCGTGGATCTCCTCGAGGTTGGAGAGCTGGGCGAATGTCGTCTTGTAGCCGAGCGGGACGTAAATGAAACCGTGGTGCACAAGTGTCGACATCGAGGCGATTGCTGTGCTCTCCTGACCACCACCCATGGTACCAGTTGAGATGAATAATCCGGCGTATTTTCCCCAAAAGCTTCCTTGCTGCCATTGCTTGCCAGTCTTGTCCCAGAAGGTCTTGAATTGGGCTGGGAAGTTACCGTAACGGGTGGGGATACCGAAGAGGACACCGTCGAAGGCCTCGAGCTCGGCAGGGTCGTTCAAGGTGGGGATGTCGGTGGGCTTGGGTGGGGCGTACATCTTCTGGAGGACGTCGTCCGAGAGAGTCTCAGCGACCTGGAAGAGCGTGGCATCGCCGCCGGCTTCGCGGATGCCCTTGAGCTCAGCTTCGGCCTGTGGGGGTGGCGTTAGCAAGCTGCGGGAAGAGGGCGGGTGGGAAGCAACAACATACCAGTGTCTTGACATGGCCGTACATGGAGTAGTAGACGATAGCGATCTTGGGAGCCATTGCGAAGGATTGGGGGTATCAAGTGCAGGAAAGACGAGTTGGAATGCTGATCGAGGGGGAGGAAGAGGGGCAGCTTCCGCCCTTATATGCAGAAGCGTCAACCCCGTACGAGAACATTCCAGGCCGGGCCAATGAAACCGAGGGCAGCAGCTCGATCAGATCAACGCGGTGGTCTGTCTGGGTGTGATTTCATCGATGCAAGTGCTCGCCTTTCCGATCGCGGTCAAGCGTACTCGACGAACCGCATTAGCGCCTTCGAGATGTGGGGCAGAGCTCGATTACCAAAGGCTGACATGAAAGTTGTCACCCTATCAGGGATTGTGCGACCTGCTTACCTACCTCAAAAGCGATTGCGGTACTCTTTCCGTCCCCAACAAGCATAGCTTTATGTACGACCGCGATTGAGAAGATGTTGGTAAGCATATCGTGTCCGGTAAAGAGGAGCTTCCGAGCCGCATGCAGCTTACAGCGTGTTGTGTAAGCATGCGAGATTGTACCTGGGTCTAACGCTTTCGGCACTACGGCTTTCGGCAATGGCGGGGCGGGGTCATCAATCGCCCAGGAAACAGTCGACTCTGCACATACATCGACAACCTCATAACAGCTTTTGTCCAGTCTCGTCATATCATCAACGCTCAGCTCGCACGGAGCTGTACACTTTCAGCATCACGTATAGTTTGAGAAGTCTCGGTCAGCTAGGGCGCTGATGTAACCATCAAGCTTTGGCAGAATTGGTGTGAGTTCGCAAATAATACATTGTTGTATGCCTAAGTGAACGCTAGAATGCTAGAAAAGTACGACATCCTGTCGTCCCATGCATATGCCTGCCCGAAAAAAATGAGGTATACAGGTACTTTTCGTTTTGTGTTCCGGTGGCTCTCTGGCCTGGTATCATCCAGGCTCGCTGCCTGTTTGCATGTAAAGTCGTTAAAGTCGTAATGCTGAAGATTGCAATAGGGGTACAGAAGAAAAGAAGTAGTCGTCGATCGATCCACGATCAAGTTGAGATGGAATGCAGCCTCCTGCGGACGCCAGCAAGGAACTCGTCTTCCTCGATGCGCTGGAATGGGCCCTCGATCTCTTTCTCATACAGTCCAGTGCTTCCGTATGGGCCCTTGCCGCTGAATTCAACATTCGCCGGCCAGAGTCCGTCGGATACGGCTTGAGCCAGAGCGAAGTCGCCGTGGACGGAGCCAAAACCAGGTTCAAAGATGCAGTCCGCAAAGAAAAGCTCTACATAGAGCTCCTGAGGGATAGCACTCTTAGCACGTCGCTGGACCAAAGCACGAGCTTGTTGCAGCAGCTTCTGCAATGCATCTGTGGCCTCCTGGGTCGAGCGCCCGTGCTCGTGGCCACACAGATGAAGCGCGCGCACCTGCATGTCGCCCCTGAACCTAGCCTCCTCGTGAGAGAACAGATCGGCGCATACAGATGGAAGAGAGATAGACAGAGTCTCAAGCTTGGGGCAGCTGCGGAAGGTCTCGCAAAGATGCTCACTGTCGCTTGGCGATCCTGGGTGAGGGTGCCAAAAGCCATCCTGCGACCGTGGGCTGTGCTCGAGTACCCGGAGTGTGTTACGAGATGCCTTGACGACAGCCATAACACCGTCAATGGTGATGGTGGAGATGCAAGTCATGTGGAATTCTTCAAGCTGAGTAGCAGTACGAGCAATCGCGAAGAGGTCATCGTCTGTAATTGGCATAAAGGTGGTATCACCAAAGATCTTCAGCCGCCTCAATTGGCCAAAGTTGACTGACTGCAGCGCCTTGAGGTCGATCTGGTTCTCCTTCTCTGCAGCCTGTTGCGAGGTCGGGTCGATGCATTGGAGCTCCAATGACTCAAGGGGCTTGCCGCATCCAGTCAAGAGGGTGCGCCATGAGGGTGCATCAAGGTGCCTAATCGTAGTCCATGGTACGGACAGGGATGTAAGGTTGGTGCAGTTCTTAAGAGAGTCGAAGATCATGCGGTTCGTCTCGGCGGTGTAGAAGCCGTGAAACCACATGCGCTTGATCTTAGAAGCCAGCTCCGGAAAGTCGTTGAAGTTCCTTACAGTTTGCCTTAGGGAGGCAAAGGGGTCGCGATACACAGCCGTGCCGGTGGGACGGTCAATGAGCTCATACAAGGGGTAGCTTGATCGTCGGTTGGACAGCTCTGCCCATCGCTGCAGATTGTCAGATGGGTTTCCTTATCGTGGACTGCGTCATGCTTACCTCTCCTCCCTTCCAGCGGCGGATGTACACATTCTTGAGGGCGTATTCCAGGGCCCACTCGTGCCATTGCCAGCAGACGGTCCGAATAGCAGTGATGGCATCCCACTTGAGCATCTCTGGTGGGACGGGGCCTCTCACATAGCGCTGGAGAGTTGACTTCTGGAGTGGCAGAGGTGCCTGGGACAGTCCAAAGGTATACGTAGGGCCATCTCGGACATTGGCTTCAGCAACCTCCTCGAGGATCTTAGAAAGGATTTCGAACGGTAGCTCTTTGATTTGCATTGAATTATCGACGACGTGTAGATGAGCTGTTCTGTAATGTCGACGATACGAAGTAGGGTGTAGGTGACTGTCTTTTGTGGGTGGCGATGTGGTGATGAGTCGTAGGTGAATCGAGATAAGCTTGGTTAGTTGGGTGGTCTGGACTGCAAGTGAAGGTGGGAAACTGTCTCTTATACTCGAAGCACTCCTCGGTCGTCAGAATTGCAGAGTTTTATTAGACAAAGGGCACCGTGGTACGTTGTTAGTCAAGAGTCAAGAGTTTCCCCAGCTCCATGCAGCAGCGCCAACTGCTCGGACGCCGGGTACAAGAGTGGAGCAAGGCTAAAAGGATCATTCTGGCACAAGCAATGAATGACACTGATTGACCAATAAACTAGGAGGCACGCACTAGCACGCGCGTGCTTCCGCGACGGAGAGGCGTTGGAGAGCCTGGTTGCCTCTGCCATGAATGGATTTCTGTGATGTAAGAGTGTGCCAAGCGCTGCTTTCCCCGGGCTGGGCAAGCAAATTGAGCGACTCAGCCGTCACGTGAAACAGGTCACAAGGTCATCTCGCAATTTTGAAGGGGTAACAGATTGGTGTTTCTGACACATCGAAATCCTTCCGCGAGACCTCCGACCACCGTCTCCCATCCTCGTGCCTGCTCAGCGCTTTGCAGCTGGCGCCCGCTTGCGACCGGCCTGCAGCGTTGAACGTTGGACGTTTGCAAAACACGACGCTGGTGCTGCCGCTGCATGCCGCCTGCCCCTTTGGTGGTTGCTGAGGCTTTGCACCTACCTTCACGATGCTTGAAAAGGAATGTGCGGAGAAGGTGGCTTGCTCGACCCTTCCTACACGCACCCGGTCGCACAACTTCCAAGACGAGTGCAATTTTTCGCATCTCCTGGCGGCTGCAAATGCCCGTGTCGCCATCGATACCACGTCTCACACCTTCGATTTCGTCAGTTGTCGCCATAGTGTCTCACGCAACGCAACGCATTCGTCTGTGCATCGTTCTTGAATATGGAGACATTCGGCCTTTGCCAATGGAACCTTCAACTGCATAGACTCGACATCCTTGAGGCTCTCAGATCTTTAACATGGCAGTCAGAGTACATGAACTTCGGAAACAATGCTGGAGCCACAATGGCCCCAAGTCTTCATCTCCTGAGGTGGACCTCACCGCAAATTTTCACAATGTCCCCAAGTCATCCTGCTGACACGCGTCTTCAGCGTTTGCATGGAAACGAGCTTAGCTGCAGCAGCTTTGTCTTCGAAACAGCTTCTTTGGTAATCTCTTACGTTTTCGAACCTTCCCCGCCTGCGACCCTCGTGTCTCCACACGCATCGTTGACGGTTCGGGAACTACTTTAGCTCGGGATGCCAGCCGAACACACCGCAAAGACTCTTCCTGCAGCCCAGCTGTGAGGTTAGTCCTGGCACTGGCCAGACTGAAAGGCTGGGCAAATGCTCATCCACACACTGATATGTGCAGATCCTATGCGTCGTATTCGTCAGCACTGCGCATCGTGCTCTGTTTGGTAAAGCTGTATGAAGGCGCAGTCGGGTTGTTTCGAGATCAACAACACTTCCCCGGCTTCCATGAGCTAACAAACACGCTACCCCACAAAGATCTATGACCCCTGACATGGTTGACTTTCGCCTCCTGCAAAGCGTAAGGTCCAAAGCCAACCTATCGCACACACTTGCCAAACCCATCCGGCTTTGGTCCTCGGGGATCGCCTGCTTGTCCGGGGATGCAATTTGGGCATATCAGACGGTCACGAGGCTGGACATATGACACGTCGGCTCAGCACTAGGCGCCGCAACGCTACCGAAGGCATCGTGACCTTCTTTTCGCCTCAACTTCCAAGCATCGTGAGATTTGTAAGCTAACCGCATTGACAGCGTTTACGTGGCAAGTAGAAGACGAATACTAGGATCACCGGGCTCTAATGTTGCAGGAAAGGCCGGACGCAACAATCGCCAATTTCGGCTCAAATGCTTTGCATGGAGTTGTTCACTAGTTCGTAAGCATTGCTGCAACTACACTCGGTGGCCTTGTGCTCCCTTGCGTATCTATTCATAGAGTATACAATTGCTCCGCAGGCCTCCAAGGTCCTGATAGCTACAGGTGCTTGTATCCGGCCATTTCCGCGTTGCAAGAGCTGGTGTGCACAGATCACGACAGCATGGGGCGACACCTCCCGACTCCCACACCACTTTGGGTGTCCGTCATGCTATCGACCCCCTCTGTCGATAGATGAGTACGCGAAGGGAAGAGCTTGTGGACATCCAACTTGCAGTGCCAGAATGCCCAGACGCCACACCATCGACATTCCATATGTTCTCGAATCGGGACTTCTATTCGTAGCGATGCGTTCTTAAGCCCTCACCTTGAGGTTGTGAGATCAGTGTTGTCATCCTGAAGGTGCGGTACGATACCGTACTCGTCCTTAAAATCCAGGAATGCTGAACATGCCTTATCGCGGTGGCACGATGAGGCGGCTGCATATCATCCACGTCCCAGTTGCCAGAGCCACGCCAATGAGATAACGGGTTGTTATCGTCGCCCTTAAGGAGCACTTTTTCGAGATGTATGACACTATAAAAGAGCCTCGTCTAGCCTAGCGGTTGTCATTGGAGATGGTTCAGGAATTCACACAGTAAGGTCTTGCCAATCTGGGGCGTCTTGTTATCTTGGCCAAAGTTGAGTCCGCTACCAGTAGGTACTTGTGGGGTCACGGCGCGCAATGGTTGCTTCAGTAACTCCCTTTACCAAAACATCCCAATCAGCTCGCAATGTCTCTTGGTGTTCTCTCTGAGTTCTTGACCTAGTCATCCGCGACTGTATCTATGCTCGGCGTCTGTGCAGTTGTCTATGGAATATTCTGGTTGAATAACCATAAAATACGCTTTACTTCCTGTCGTGCGGTATAAACGTTGCTTGTGAACGACAACAATCTTCAATATATCAAGCATTTGAAGGAAACCCTTGCCACCGGGGTGAAGCTGAGACGTAGAGTACAAAACAGTCTAGCGACAACACCAAGTGGGTGTGAAAGGCGAGGGAGGCTCAATCGGAAGAGTACAAGGGGTACAGTAAGGAAGAGGTAAGTATTTGATGTGGGGCCTTGCTTTTGGAATACCTCCACGCTTCAGCAAGAGCTATGGAACCTTTAAGAAAAGTTGTCACGTCTTCATATCTTATTCTACTTTGAACGCAACTAACATGTTCACCATGTTTTGTGCTTTCGCACAGCCGGTTGAGTTACCTGTCAGAGCCCTCATCAGATGCATACCCCTACCATAGTGTACGCGTCTGCCTTGTTTATTTGTTTGCAAGTACGAAACCCTGATCTGCAGGGGCATCTGTCCACACGACACCAGATCTGAACGCTATCACATACCGTGTGAAAACCATGATGTAGGATAAGTCTCGAAGTTGTATCTTAGATTTTACACGGCCAAGGACTGGACTATCTACGGAAATCCCTTCGTCCTCAGATGAAGCGGAACAGTCAACGGACTGGTCTTAGCATCCGTGTCACATTATGGTACCACGTTTGAAGGAGTTCTAACAAAATGTTCATGGATAGTAAGATCATATACCGCTAGAAGCGCGGGGACGAATGCTTCCACGTACCAGACAATCGCCTGCCGTTCAATGCAAGGATCTGCGAAGCTTAACTTCGTGATAGGACGGAAATTAAACACTATACTCCGCACAAGCAATATGTAACCCCATGTTCGGCTTTTGATTGCCGACATATCCCAGTCTCGCGGCTAACTGCTTCGCAGCTTGTACTTTACTACAGCAACGAGATAAATAGAACCACAACCAGTCACTGCTACGTAAGGTCACGAGTACAGTCGGTGCTCGTAAGGAAGTCGGTATATTTCTTTCCATCACTGTATTTTCTCCGCCTACCACGTCTACCCCGGTCATTTTCAGCTATGTATACTTCCTGTGCTGCCGCTTTAGCATCTTTTTATCCCCACAGTCAGCATGAAGCTCTCCACCCTTGCACTCGGTAGCGCCCTTACCACTGCCAATGCTGCTGTTGTTGGCGATCGTTCCCAATTCGAAGAGCGCGCTACCTATGCTGTCGTTGGCAAGCCAGAGGGCTTTGCCTCAGGGACAACTGGGGGTGGTAGTGCAGCCTGCGCGATCCCGTCTAGCGTTGCGCAATTGAAGACTTGGCTCACCGATAGCACTGCTCGTTGCATTGTGCTCGACAAGGAGTAAGCAATCTCGGCTAAAGCAGTGTACAGTTGTAGAAACATGCTGACCGTTGATCTTAGATACAACTTCAAGGGCACTGAAGGCACCACCACTGAAACAGGCTGCCGACCAGCATCCAACACATGTCCCGGCAATGGAGGCCAAGATGCTATCAACAAGGCCTCATGGTGCACAAATGGTAATGCAGGTGCTGGCGTCAAGTCCATCAGCGTCACCTACGATACCGCAGGTGTTGCAGGTATCAACGTCGGCTCCAACAAGAGCTTGATCGGCGTTGGATCCAAGGGTGTCATTCGCGGAAAGGGTCTGCGTATGGCGAACGGAGCAAAGAACGTGATCATTCAGAACATCCATATAACAGAGGTGAGTTTAGAGTTTTCATCTCACCAAAAGGCCCGAAGGTAGGCTGTAAGCAGTGCTTCTTGAACAATGCCTTCAAGGCTATCTCGCAACCCCATACAGGACTCTACAGAACTCCAGTTGCGTTTATTTGCCCCAGTTTCTGTGTTGAAGGGATCCTCTGAAGGCCTCTGCTCGCACTTCTTTAATCCAAGATTTGTGTTGGAGACATGACCCATTCTGGTCCTCACCGTCAACAAAGATAAAAACAACTTCATTGAAAGTAAGCTAACACGATGAATCCAGCTCAATCCTCAGTACATTTGGGGTGGAGATGCCATCACGGTGGATGGCTCTGATCTAATCTGGGTCGGTACGTTCATCCCAAAATATCCTTCACCACACAGACCAGAATTAGCCGGACAACCTTGGACAACGAACAATCCAAACTGACACAGACCTAAACAGACCACGTAAAAGTATCCCTCGTCGGACGCCAAATGTTCGTCGCAGGCACTGGAGCCTCCAATCGAGTATCCCTCACCAACAGCGAGTTCGACGGCTCAACCAGCTGGTCCGCCACCTGCGACGGCCACCACTACTGGGCTATTTACCTGACGGGGTCCCAAGATCTCATCACCATGAAGGGTAACTATATCCACCACACATCCGGCCGTAGTCCCAAAGTCGGTGGCAACTCGCTAGTCCACGCCGTCAACAACTACTGGTACGCCAACTCCGGCCACGCCTTCGACATCGCTGCCGGTGGCCAAGTTGTCGTCGAGGGAAGCACCTTCCAGAACGTCGTGACGCCGCTTCTTAGCAATTCTGGAAAGCTGTTCGGATCTCCATCTACTAGTGCTAACACTGCGTGCACCAACTACCTGGGCCATGCATGCCAGTTGAATGCGTTTGGTAGCTCGGGCACGCTTGGTGGAACGGATACTTCTTTCTTTAGCAACTTCAACGGCAAGTCTATTGCTTCTGCTGCTGCTGCCAGCTCGTCCGTTGCGAACACGGCTGGAGTTGGTAAGATTTGAGCGTTTTATTGTTTGGTTGAGGGGTTATTGTTCATTCCTCTCTCTGGGTGATAGGTTCTTCTCATGTCAAGTATCTACTCCCCATTTCAACGTATCCTCGGACATCTCAAGCCTGTAGTTAGTGCTCCAACTTCTCGTAGAGCGCTCGATGAGCACAAACCGTCGTATCCCAGCTTGTTGACATTCCATGCGCATTGTAATCCTGATATAGTGCGATTTCGTGCATGCATACCGAATGCATGAGCGGAAGTGGCTTCTGTAAAGTGTCAGTCTGGAAAAGGAAGGACCTGAAATGCACACTGAGAACCAGGAACAGCACACGATCATGATAGAGTGTTCCATCAGGTATAGAGCACCATGCCACAATGTTCCTTTGGATGATTTCATAGCCATCCTTTCAGAGTCGCTATCGTCTTGAGATGAATAACCATCATCCTGCTCGAATTCGACAGTTTCGCGCTTTGATGCAAGGAAGCTGATTGTGGCAGTCATTGTAAGAGGACGCGGTCTGCAGGTACCTTTAGCGTGTTCCCATTATATGAGACCTTGGAGGTAGTAGATCAGTTGCTTTCTGACGTGACGAGATGTCTCAATCTGGTGTCTTGAAGGCATACTATTGCAACGGACCATCCTCGTTAACCAAAAGCTATTATCATACAATCCCAACCTGCTGCATATCTTGAGGTCTCGCTTGCCCCCAAATTTCAGTAGCCATAGCCCCAGGTACAATAGCATCTCCCACAAGCCGATACTGACCGTCTTCCATCCGGCGCAAAATCAAAGGAACATCGCACCCAGGAAGGAGAAAGACGTCGTCGCGTAGGCGGGCCGCTGTTGCGGCCCAGCCGATGCGGTACTTGGGGCCCTTGTCCAAGCACATTAAGCGCATGTTGGATTTAGCCATTTGTATGAAGCGATTCCATACTAAATCAAACAAGACACGATCAGTACTCATGTATTCCTGCTCCCATGCTTTGTAGCCATGGGAGAAGATAGGGTGCCATTGTCGTTTGGCGTGGCCTTCCAAAGAGCGTGCTCCTGTATAGAAATCTCTATTACCACAGATCCATCTAATGAATTCGTTCTCGGAGTAGTCTGCATCTATGGGGCATGACTCGGATGAAAAGCCTGGAGGAAGCTGTAGCCATGTACAGGTGTCATGTTGGCTTCGTGTCCCGGCACTGCGGTGTAAATTGTGTCGTACAATTCTTCTCTTATATGGGAAGTGCGAACTGTTCTCGTCCAGCCTGGTTCGTGGGTAGGGAATCCATCAAGGGGTGTATCAGTCCATGCCTGTCCTAAGCTACGAATCGTTCCTATGTGGAGCGCAGGTGTCCCCAGCGTATTTCTCTTGTATGAGACGTCCGAGGCAGACAGACCAGTTGCTTCCCGATACGGTATTGTATCCCAACCGCCAGATTGAAGTTCAACTGCAGCACCGGCAATCAAGGCGATTACACGTGGGTCGGGAGGGGATCTGTCAAACCCATAGAAGTCCGGGCACCATGATGGCAAGTCCGAGTTTGAACGGCAGTGCGGTGCTAGTAAAATGATATTGAGAGACTTCTTCTGGATGTAGCCTCTCGTCATGGCAAGCGTTACTGCTGTTATATCTGTTGCATAGTCTGGATCGAGTAGATATTGGAAGGCATCGAATAGAAGCCCCATCAAGCCAAACACTCGATCATGTTTGACTCCACACTGAGATTTCCTTGTTCTCTCCAGTATTTGGACCAGTTGGAAGGGCCGATTGAATTGAACCGAGTTACGGATGTTGTAAATGGCTTTGACTTGGTCCCATCGTTCACTCCTGGGGTAGGAGTCGAGTAGTTGTAAAAGGACATGCAGCTTCGCAGCTGCAACGAGCCTGCCATCAATGAGAAAATGAAGGTTGTTGCCAACCGCATACTCCTGGACGATCCAAATTCGACCCCAGTAACTATCGTTGCAGAAAGCCTCAAGAGCACACTGAACAGAATCGTTCTTCATCATGTCGAGAACAGAAGTGGTTTGGTACTGTGCGGGACGTGAGATGTCTACAAGTTTGAGGAGTTCGAATATCTGGTTAGCTTGTGCTGTGGCTCCTGTTTCGGTCGCAACTACGACTATCTCGGCGCCGGCGTAGATCTTTTTCATTCGAAGTACTTTAGCGCTGCATTCGGCGATATCTTTCTGATTTGTACAAATAGCATCGACCTGTCGCAAGGCATAAGTGGGAATAGACCGCAGTTTCTACCGGAAAACTCTTACCCATAGATGTTCTTTTCCGGAACGACGGAGGTGCTGAAGGATTCTGTGAACGTTTGGTCGAATTTTGAATAGTTTGTCGTCAATGGCGATTGGTATTGATGCTTCCATTACCCCCCAGGTGTAGGAGATAGCAACATAACCCAAAGTTTGAGCTGCAGATAACGAAACATGGACGAGATCAGCTTGTATCTGTGTCGCTTCATCTGAAAATGGCCGAAGCTTGAGAAGCCTGATGTCTTTTTCTACCAATGGAGTGTAACTGTAGAATTCCTGGTTAAAATTGTGTCCAGGAGCAGTGGAATCGGGTTGGCAGTTGTCGTGATCAGTCCACGCATCGGTTGTGATTCGTAGTTCAGGTCCCACATTGGTGAGATCTGTCAAACGAGTCGGGCTGTCTTTTTGTGCAGCAGGCGCTCTGGGAGCACTCTTCCTTTTGCCTTTCTCGATGAAACCAGTTTCGCTTTGACTGGAAGCATCAGTGTCTGTCGCAAACTGCCAGAATTATACGTACACGTTGCGAACGAACAAACACCTCCCAGACCGCCTTGGACGAGCTCGTGATTCTGGTATAAGGAAAGCCATCAAAAGAATAGCAGCGCATGACACTCCACATATTGACCTTGTCGTACTATTGTCGATAGTTCCAGAAACGACACCTAAAACCAAAGCGGCAAAAACACAGACAGCGCTGAACACTCCATACCAGACTGATGACAACCTCGCGAGCCTTTGTCCCATTGTAAGGATTTGAAAACTTGCTGAGGGGGTTGAGCGACAAAGTTCTGGAAGTAGGTTGAGCAAAGCTTCTAGCCGATACTTAACATGTCCTCTGTAGAATTAGCTAGTGCGATGTTAGTTGGAAGACCTTATACAGAGATGGTTATGAGTGGAATGAGCAAAGAACCTGCAAGGCTGAAATTCGGCGGGCGGGACACAGCCGCGCTTGGAAGCATGCAAGATGGTCACGTTCCCTGCAAGTCTCGCAGCCACCTCACCTCCGTCTCGCTGCCATACTTTCAACATTATTCGCATGTGCAAGCAAATACTTGCAGCATGTCAACGTATACTTGCACGCTTTTGTCCAGCTCTCCTCCTTGTTCAGCGCTAGTTTGATGCTCTGGTCATGAATACGATCTTTGCGTATCTCATACGGCATCTTGACGCCTGGTCCACCCATGCCCACTCTCAGACTACTTCCTGCATCGACGCCCTGGTTTTCCACAAACTCGCCCAGTTGCCTCAAACATTCAAGGAACGCCACCATGGCGGTATCAAACTTCCGGTGCAGGAACCCAAAGTTTATGGGGAAATCACCTGAAGAGTAAAGCTCGAGGCGTTGCTTCTGAACGTTGGGGGAGCTAGCTGTAGAGGCGCGGGTGTCAGCAACAGAAGCACCGTTCTTGACTTCGTGCTTCAATATTGTTGATGTCGAACCCATTGGGGACAATTCGTAGTTCTGAAATTTATAGCCTAGGCGTTCGGCAAGTGTGGCGAGGAGAAGACAGGTTTGGCCCCAGGCGGCGTTGATTTCAGGCCAGTCTACGTATGGAGAAGGAAGACGACCAAGCCGTAGTCCATTGATTGTGGCAAAGTGGTTGTCGTGCGTTATGTTGAATGTGTCGTTGTAGACACTTCTTCGTTGGAGTTGGTTTAAGATTTGGGTGTCGTGGGCGTATCGTGCTGTGAGAGCATCGCGCTCATTCTGGAACTCGGTCAAGGTCGAGTTGAAGGAGTTCCTGTCTCTCCAGAACTCCTCCTCTTCCTGGTCCAGCTGGCGAGCTTCCACTTCAAGAGCGGCCAGCTGAGCGTCCAGATCCACTTTTTCTGCTTCTAGCTTCTCAAGGTTGGCGATGGCAGTAGCTTCAGCTTTCTTTGCCGCTTTCAGGGCAGCATCAGCGGCCTTGACTTCCTCTGCGCTAGGTACATCCGTGTTGGCGCGGCGAAGATAGTCTACGTAGGCGTCGCGTTCCCTTGTTGCCACTCCAAGTCGTTTTTGTAGGCCACCTACAAGGAGCTCTGTACATTCGACGCATATAGGGTGGTCGATGTCTGAGCGCGCAGACAGTATCTCGAACATGCGCTGTGTTGTCTCCAAGCCATCTGCCAAGCTTGCCCCTCCTACTGTCCCTGAGCCCGCTGTGACACTCGCTCTCCTCGACAACTCGGGCGTAGTGGGTTGTGTCTGTGTTGCATCCACCGGAGTTTGTTGGTCAGGACTGCGCACCGGGGCTGGTGGCTGATCTGGTGGGTCCATGATGGATTCAGACATGTGCACGTTGATGAACGACATGGCGGGGTTCTGGCTGCCATGTTGAAGCCTCGAGGATGGTACATTGCGCTTGAACGTGGGGTTTCTTGCGGACTGGATCGCTGTTTCGTAGGTCTGGTGTCTTGAGGACGGGTATGTAGGGCGGGACTGGCGAGGGGGAGGGTTTCTGTGGCCTTGCTGCTGAGCCGTGACAGCTGAGTCTGTCCAGCTAGTCAGCAGGGTACGTGTTTGTAGGGTGTTGGCCAGCCATACCGGTCAGAAGCTTGAAAGCCGCAGGGTTGAGCTGGTCAATGGAAACATCAACGTCGATGGGCGTGCGGCACTTCTGGCAGTACAAGCCGTGGCTCTTCTTATCGTTGGCCATGACGCTACCGGCTGTCTTCTTGCATGTCAAGCCAGTCTTGGTGTGGAGAAGAGAAGCAGTGAAGTGGGTGCAGTATGGGGTAAATCGGAAGCTTGGATCCCACATGTGGTCATCCGTTTGATGTGCATCATGCTGCAGGCCTAGCTCCCGCAGGTGCCCCACTCCAACGCGATGAGTCGCGTCCCAGCCATCATGTTTCGCGTTCTGGCTCGTGCTTCCGTCCCCGCCGTAACAACGACAAACGCTTCCCGAGACCGAGACAGCACGCCCAATTCGTCGCATCGCTCAGGCCCCAGGGGCATCCGTTCGTCTGGTTACCGCAATCACCATGGAGCCCCCGGCGAAGCGACTGCGCATTCTCCAGTCCGTCGACGTGGACGAGACGAACCCCGACTACTTGGCCGCGAAGCAGAAGCAACAGCAGAAGTTCAAGGGCAGGCTCGAGTCGCTGTTCGCCAAGTACGAAGGCATGCATGAGTCCATGAGTGACGAGATCGACTTTACGACGGGCAAAGTGGTCGTGGACAGGGGCCATCTCCGGAGGGTGCAGCGACAGATGGAGCGCAAAGAGCCGACATTGCTCGACGGTCTTCTGGACCCTGGGCTGGAGCAAGAGGACGCAGAGGAGAAAGAGGAGGAGCAAGCAGAGTCAGACGACGAACTGGCGCCTACCCAAGCACTGAAAAGGAAGAGGGATTATGGCGGGCATCAATTGAACGTTGCGCAACCTGCAGACCAACTTGGTGCAGAGCCTGCTACATCATCTTTGCATCCTGTACCCACAGAAACAGAACAAAAGAACGCGCTCCAGGCGCCAAACACGCCAGGCCCCGCAACGAGCCTACTGCAGCATGTTCAATTCCCTCAGACACCACTCGGTCAACAGGCGCAGGCAGCTTTCTATGCCAATTTGAATCAGACGATTGCCCTGGCTGTGCAGCAAGCCGTTGCACCGTTGCTGTCAAGCGTCTTCCAAACTACACCAAGTGTGCAACTCGCACAAGCCCCGGTCTTCCCAGCGCCATCTCCACACATACCAGCCAGTGACAACGTGAGACCCGCAACGGACCCGAAATGGTACTTTCCACCAATGTCAGTCGCAAAGCAGGCGCAACAGATCAGCGGGCAAACATCATCACCACCTGTGATGAACAAGCCATTGCCAGAATCTACGAACCGAGTCGAAGCCAGCTCGCCCCTTGTCCGCCGTCGAAGGAGCCCTCAAGTCCATATTAAGAGGAACCTTACACCCAAGAAAAGAGCCAGTCCAACTATCGATCCACAGTTGAACTCCACGAGTGTTCGAAAGAATTCCTTACCTGCATCGAACAACAGCGACGGCTCGAGCCTCGATGTAGAGTCTGCAACGGACACGCTGCCTAGCACCAAGCCTAAAGCAAGCAAAGAATCGACCCGGAAGTACCATTTTAGTGAAGAGGATGATGTCTATATCAGCATAAAGAGAGACCTGCACAATCTATCCTGGCCAAGGATCAAAGCAGGCAAAGAAAAGTGGTCAACGTGGCCCGTGACTGCCTTATCGAACCGCTGGAGGAACCATATCAAGGACAGGAAGCTTTATCTCCGAGACATATCGGAGAATGGACACACAGCACAGCAAAGCTCGTCAACGCCGCATGAGCACGAAGAGCAATTCTTTTCGAGCAAGGAGATTCCAGAAACTTCGTCAGCATCACATCACCTACCCACACCAAGCTCTCTCGGACAAAACGACAACCATGTGGAGGGAGCTATCGTACCATCGAGTTCACACTTCGACGACGAGGAACTCGAACTGCTGTCCCTGGCCGGGGCAGACGTTGGCCAAGAGCTCCCTACTTGCGTCGACTACGAAGACGACGACACCTGCCCAACACCCGACGAGATCCTCCCCTCCATCGAAGGCGCCGAATTTCGCAATGAAGACGAACTGCAACTCGAGATGCTCAAGACGGAAGAATCCGATGCCGAAGAACAAGTTCCACAGAAAGTCCTACCCAGCACCATCCCAGAAACCCAAGATTCCGTCGTCGTCGCCTCTTCACCAAGCCAAGAGCGGCAGACAATACAGAAACAAAAGCCCAAGCCTAAGCCCAAGCCTCCACGCACATACCGCGCCATGTCCGACTCGGACTCGGATCTCAATCTCATCGGTGCCAGCGACGGGCCCACGCCCACAACACCACGCATCACCATCAAGCACGAGTCCCTCACCCCACAAGCAACCAAATTCCTCTGCAGCTCACCCGCCTTCAAAACCCCACAGGCCGCACCGCACCTCGTGTCCTCGGGCGCTAAGTCGACGGGGAAATTAAATCGCAGAGCCTATCTAAAGGAGGTCAAGCAGTCGTGGACCAAGAAAACGCCAGGCGCAAAGGGATCGCAGAGTAAGAGGAGGAGCTTGAATGTGCAGCCGACTGCGCAAAAGAGGGTCTGGGCTGAGATGGGGAACAGTGATGATGAACTTGCGTGATGATGTACGATACCGTAGATGTAGATGTGTTAGACGTGTTAGATGTGAGAACAATACATACATACACTACTATGATTCCACTTTACATTCAGCAGCGGTCTACCAGGGGTACTAGAACTCCTATTCGAACCGTGTCGTGAAGAAGTGAAAGGTGGAAGTAACACACCACCACCGTCATTATATACCCCATATATCCCGCGATCTTCAATCAACAGTAATAAGCGGGTCGGTAACTCAGTGGTAGAGGTAAATTATCCCAACAGTGTCACCTACCTACCTAGGTACTCAAGCTAACAGGTATCAGTGTAGGATTGCAGCCCTCCAAAGCAGTTCATCCCGAAGTCACCGGTTCGACTCCGGTTCGGCCCTGACTTGCACAGCTTTCTTTTTGGAGTCTGCGGGGACTGTGAGTCTTGTCTTTTGGAGCTGTGGAAGTAGGTGAATGATTTTGCTGTCTGTCTGTTTGTTTGTTTGTTGTTATGCGCCGTTGTTTCGCTTGCAAGTGGGTCGTGTGGGAAGCTCCACTTCACCTTCCCTTTCTTTCAGGTTGCAGAGAAAGCTGGCTACATTATCTCAGCGACAGCTCGTCAAACGGTGCTGCTGGAAGCCTTCAGCGTAAATACCACTATCCTACAGCTTTAGCAGAAGTTGCTGAAGTCTTGGACCGTTCTTTTTAGGTTGCAGGTAATCTGCAGACTGGCATTGAATGCTTCTTCTATATTATTAAGAACTGCTAGCTTGTAGATGGCTCATTCTGCAACGAGAGAGCCTCTGTATGGCGTACCGACCACATCGACTGCATCACTCGATTGCGAACTCGTCAGAGAAAAAATCAAGAACCCCAGCCGCTGCCTGTTCGCCCCCTAACGCGCTTTCTAGCCTGCTCTTGCACTCTTCGTCGCCATCTTTGGCTCCCAATGTGAGTAGGACTAGCTCCTTGAGACTGCCTGCAATGTCCGTCACTGCGATGACTTGTTCTTTGTTCAATGGTATTTCGGCGGTGCAGTAGGGAAGGAAGGTGGTGACGGCGTTTACTACAGCTTCATTTTGCTGTCCTTGCGGGGCATGTGATGTCGCCTTGGTATGAACTCGATACATGGGTGTGGCTTGTATGTGCGGATGTTGAGGTTGACGCCGACGGGTTTGCTCTTGCTGGTGGAAATAATGAGTTGACTGCCCGCGCGGATGGCACCGTCAGCGGACGGTGGCCGACAGGTCCAGCGAGTGAAGACGACGTGTCTTGTATATCACGTTCGGTGCGCTCATGCGCTCCTGGAGTTTCTTGTGCAAAAGCAGCGTGATGGTGGTAAGGCATCGTGTTGCTTGGTCTGCAATAAGATTAGGCGGTACCTGACAGGTCCAATTGCGTATGAGACTGCCTTGGTGGTCAGCTACGAATGAACCTCCATGCTCAATGTGCTGCGTGTTGAGGGATTGCCCGCACCTATGATGCTCTTGAGTGAGTACACTTGCGAGTGGCGAGTGTGGAGCTTCGCAGATGGAAGCTGGACGCAGCAAGCAAGTTCTAAACGAGAGCTCAGTGGTGACGAGAGTGCCGAATGGTCCAAAGCGGAAGGATGCGCGTGACCCAACGCAGCGGGAAGGTGCAACTGATCAGCCAAGCAGGTTGAAGATCAGTAGAACAATGCAACAAATCTGAGCTGAAAGTTAAATACTCTTTTGGCTACGCCTTGGTTGACGTCGTGTTGTCAGGCTGGTTCATGGTAACATACGTATAATACATCTACATCGATACATGCTATGCAATACAAGTCTAGCGTCCGTCTATAGTCGAGTTGGGTATCATGAGAGGGGGAATTATTCACAACATACGCTGTAGGAGCGTAAGACGATAGCGAGAAGAAGTCGCTGTTGAGCCATTGAAGGAGTAATGGTTTGAGATGTGGAGAAAGCCTAGGAATGGCGGCGAACGCGTGGCATCTACTGTTCAGGGCGGCTATCGTCCGAAGATGGTTGCGGGTTTGAGCCGTCTGATGGCTGCACCACAATCAGAGGCGTTGCTTGGGAATGCTTGTCTGTGGCTGCTTGTTCCCTCAGCTTCTTAGCCTCGTTCTCTTTGGCGACGGCCTTCTTGGCTTCAGCTCGGTGCTCCTCCTCAGTCTTCTGGTTTTCAACAACTCCGCTGCCTCTCCAGAAGCTCAGCAACTTCCCTTGCTGCACAGGGTCGGGTTGCTTCTTTCTTAGTTCCTCAAGCTCACTCTTGACAGTCTTCAGCTCAACTTGTAGTTCCTCGAGGTCTTCCCGGATATCATCTCGAGCGTTCTTGGCCTTTCTCCTCTGCCGCCATTGCTCAAATACAATAACGCTTATTCCGACAGCGAAGATGAATGCTTCAGCCACAAAGTTCGCACCCGTCTCGATTGCTTTCTGCTCGGAAAGCGGCCGAATGCGCGGTTTGAACTTCTCCTCTGTTCTCTTCTTGATGTCTTCTTTCTCTTTCTCCGTCATTTCTTCTTCTGCTTTCATCTCTTCCTCTGTCTTGACTGTGGGCGTTGCATGTTTGTCCCGTGCCGCCTTGGCTGCTGCTACTTCCTTCTTGATCTGTCGGTCGATGATTGCAGGGTCCTGCAGGAGACCGAGGCGCATGCGCATGTCGATTCGGTGGACGCGCTGCGCAAAACCTACACATATTCTACGGAATCGCTCGTGTTCGTGGGCGTTGCGCTTGATGGCGTTCTGATGCAGTTGAGCGAAAACTCACAGGGGTAGCAACCTGCAACTTACGGCCATGGGCTTCGCCAGCGTCCTCACGAATAGCGAGGTGATTTTGAGTGTGAGAGACATATTGGGCTAGGCGGAGGAGCTTCGACGGTGTTATGAAGGGCAATTGGCTTGACATGGGCGAACCATAGCAATCTTGATACAACACAAGACACTACAATGGGAATGCGTCTAGTTGCAGAGGGTTGAGAAGCAGAAACGCGCGTTTTGGAGAGAGTTGATGGATGCTTCGAAGCTGCCTGAAGTTCCGCAGCTCGGAAATTCGCCAACCCCGACGTCACTGCACTTGCCGGGGTAGATTGCAGGCAACCATTACGACAGAGAAGTGTGAACAGAGCGAGCATTTTGGACAGCAATATAGATACCAAAGGATTTCCAACTCTGCATACGCATCCGGAACATGTCCTCTACAGGCAGTGCGTCATTGCGTGAGGGTTGAAGCACGCGCAGACTTGGCGGAGCAGGGGTGGTGAGCTCTGGCATGGCAACGGCGCTTAGCTGTTTGTTTGCACGGTCGCGAACTTCAACACCAGCGCTCACGCCTCCACGGCATTCGACATTCGACATTCGACCGCCCAACCTTGGAATGTCTGCCCCGTCCATCCACGCCGAGCCGCCGCCAGAGGTGGTGCGCGACCCCGAAGGCCTGCAGTATGAGACCGGGCCACAGCTGGGCAAGGGCGGCTTCGCCATCTGCCACCGCGCGAAGCTGCTGGGCCACGACCACCTGGGCAGCAGTACAGTCGCTTTGAAGATCGTCAGGTCCAAGATGGAGCCCCCCAAACTGGCACAAAAGGTGCGATGGATTTCTCTGCACCCACGCCGCCCTTGCTGACGTGCCGCAGTTTGTGACGGAATTGCAAATCCACTCGAAGCTGGCCCATCCCAACATCGTCGAGTTCTACCGTGCCTTTTCTTTCTACTCGAGCACCTACGTCGTCCTGGAGCTGTGCGAAAACGGCTCCCTCGCCGACGCGATCAAGAAGCGCAAGTACTTCACCATGCCTGAGATTCGCCGCTTCATGGTCCAAACATGTGGTGCCATCAAATACCTGCACCAGCGCAACATCGTGCACCGCGATCTCAAGACCGGTAATCTCTTCCTCGACAAAGACATGAATGTCAAGGTCGGCGACTTTGGCCTCGCTGCCCTGCTGCTCTCACAGAACGACTACGGCGCCATTCGACGGACGACCATGTGCGGCACACCGAACTACCTTGCCCCCGAGGTCCTCGAAAAAACAGGCAAGGGCCACGACGAGAAGGTCGATTTGTGGGCGATTGGCATCATGATGTACACGCTCGCTGTGGGCCGGGCGCCTTTCCACGCAGCGAAGCGCGAGGACATCTACCGAAAATTGAAGGCTCGCGAATACTCCTGGCCCGACCCAGTGAAGTGCCCCAACGACATCACAGACGACTTGCGCGACATTGTATCGCTACTGCTCGTACACGAGGACGACAGGCCCACGCCGGATCAGATCGTAGCACACCCGTTCTTCAAATTGGGAATGATCCCGTTGGAGCTGGACAGCGGATGCACTTCGAAGATCCCAAGATGGCCGAAAGAGCGCGCGCCTACAGCTTCGACGATAAGACGAGGGTATACTGAGGAATGGTGGACGTTGTGCAAAGCTTCAGCTGTAGGCGAATATGAGGCAGGGAAAGCTTTTGGCGCATATGGAAGCAGAAGAAACAAGACGGTCGCTCGTGACTGCCAGAAAGAGATTGAAGCTGGCAAGCAGCCCAACATACCCTTCAGCAGGGACGTAGTCTACGTGCCGTTCCCAGCACGCGTGCAGTGGCCACACCAAGCTGCGCCTGGAGGACTGAGCGAGATTTCAGAGGAAAAAGAGTCGTCACAAGAGGGCCAAGCGCTAGTGGAGACCTCTGGGAACGACCGGTTGAAGGGACGCCTTCCTCGTGTCAGGAGAGAGATGCCACCACCAGCATTGAAAGAAAACGAGCCAGCAACAACGCAAGAGTCGGTACCGTCAACGGAGCCGGAGCCTGCTCGCAGGATTTTGGACAAACAGCCTACGAGATTACGAGCAGTCCGCAAGATCTCTAGCTCTGCACCAATCACTGCGGCCACGGCACCTGCACCTGTACCGTTGCGCGTACCTAGAGAAACTCGGCCAACAACAAGAGCTCGCGCTGCGAAGGAAGGAGCGAAGAAGCCGTCGCAAGAAACGGAGACCGGACTACCTGATCTTCCGCCTCTTCGTGCAATCAAGACCACCGTGCGAGTGGCCGAGAAGCCGGAACCCACACCCCAGTTTATGACATCTACACGAAGCACCAAGCTGTCGTCGTCAAACCGAAGCGAACCAAAGTTTCGTCCTGTCAGTGGCGAACTACCGGCCACTGATCCTGTAACGGTTTTGGCTCGTTTGTACACGTTCCGAGACAACCTTGCGCGAGCTCTCGACAAGAAACCGTCGAAATCCCGAAGAGAGCAGCCTCCACAACTGCCATTCGTGACGAAGTGGGTCGACTACTCTCGCAGATATGGAGTCGGCTATGTCTTGGATGACGGTAGTATCGGCACTCTCCTCACAGCAGACGAACAAAACCCGGTCACAGCTGCAATCGCCACGGATGGGTACAACCACCTCAAGAAGAACGGCAGGAACCGAGAAGCAGCGAAAAGTGTGCCACTCGAATACTACACCACGGTCAAGAAAGACCGAGGTCTGTCTCAAATTGAGGTACAGGACCGTCGACGCACGGAAGAGATTCGAACAGTATGGCACAAGTTTGGAAAGTACATGTGCGCGACTTTCGGCGATGAAGAGCTGGTCGTGAAGGAAGGGCCAAAACAGTCCAACTTTGTAAAATTCTATCAGCGACTTGGCAACGTCGGCATCTGGGGATTCGACGATGGTTCGTTCCAGGTATGTAACGGCACGCAGGAGGCTTGGGCTCTAGCTGACGTTTTGCAGTTCAATTTCCCGGATCACACGAAGCTCGTACTATCGTCAGATGGAGGCTATGCCACGTTCTTGTGCCTGCCGTATGAAGCAACAGCGCTCCTGGAAGCGACTGGCAATGTACCGTGGAGACACGTCAGGGCACGTGAAAACCTCAAGGGATCGTTACAACAGCTGCTGTACGGTTCGGCAGACAAGGCCGACGGGTACAAGGAGATTACTCAAGGCAATCGGCTCCGAGAAAAGATCGAGTTCATCTACGCGGTCGTCGAGGAGTGGGTGCGGGAAGGAGGCCTCGGCTGCCTCGTCGAACCCAAGGAATACTCGTGGACAGGGCCGCAACTCGAAGAGACGAAGCGACTGGATTGGGCGAGTGTTGGGCGCGCTGGTGGCGACGTCTTTTCATGAATTTTCAAGCCTTGTGCTTATGTTTCTCTGGTTGGCAAGCGATGGCGTTTTGGATTCTTCTGGGGTATTTCTACTCTCGGCATTGGCATCTTCCGTGGCGTTTCATTTTCTCTTGACGGTGCCTGGGGCATGTTGTGTTCGCTTTCGTTGGCACACTCCTGTACAGGGTCTCTTGCATACAGCAGGTTGGGTTGGCGCATTGTGTTGGTAGCGTAGCGTTTGCAGACGTGAATTACTTAGTACGAACTGGGCGTGTGCGCCACTCAAGAATGCCTGAAGCTCATCTGGCTACTGCCTGGGTGGGCCACGTAATATTGCACATGGGCAGAGGATCCTAGGCGAGGTTTGCACGCCGTGATGGTGAATGCGGCGGACAAGCTTGCGCGTCCATGGTGTAACTGCACGTAACAGGGTGTGGCTGTGCGGCCTACCGGTACCGTACTCGCTGTAACTTCCGATACGGCCGACGTGGGCTGTGACATCGTTGGTAGGATGGCTGAGGCGTAGGGAACGCTGCCCACTAATCTTACGCACCACGCTCTCACTGAAGGCCGCTCCTTCTCTCTCCCCACACATTGCGCCTACACGCCCCCAGCGTCCTCATTCCCCGCGCTTTCGTCTGCTGTGAATCGAGTCCAGCAGCACACACGACCCGCCCAACGCCCAAGACACCCAACACCCCGGAGCTTGTGGTCGGGCATCAGCCATGGTGGTATAGTCCACCCACACCCGCCACCGAGCCTCTGCAGACACTGACAGAGAACCCTTACAGGCGGTATCGAAGCGCGCCGGGCGCAAGAAGGAGGCTGGCGCCGCCGGTCCTGCTCGTCCTGGGCAGCAGAAGGCCCAATTCGCAACCAAGGCCGTCTTCGAGACAACCAAGAAGAAGGAGGTGGGCGTCTCAGATCTGACGCTGATCAGTAAGATCTCGAACGAGGCCATCAACGACAATCTGAAGAAGCGCTTTGAGAATGGCGAGATTTACGTGCGTCGACCTGCCCGCGCCAGCCCCGCGTTTCATGGACACAAGGCGATAGAATGAGGGGATAGCAACTGACCGACGCGCAGACATATATTGGACACGTGCTGGTGTCTGTCAACCCGTTTCGAGACTGTACGTGGTAGCATGGGCGTCATGAAGGGGCGATACTGACGACAGGCAGTGGGCATCTACACTGAACAGGTTCTCGAAAGCTACAAGGGCAAGAACAGGCTGGAAGTATGGCGCACGAATCCGAATATGCGCTCAGATCTAACACAACCAGGTGCCACCGCATGTCTTCGCAATCGCCGAATCCGCCTACTACAACATGAACGCCTACAAGGAGAATCAGTGCGTCATCATCTCTGGCGAATCAGGAGCAGGAAAGACAGAAGCTGCGAAGCGCCTCATGCAATACATCGCGAATGTGTCAGGCGGGAAGAACTCGTCAATTCAGGAGATGATGGACATGGTGCTGGCCACAAATCCATTGCTCGAATCTTTCGGAAACGCAAAGACGCTGAGAAACAACAACTCGTCGCGATTCGGAAAATATCTCGAGATCCACTTCAACGCTCAGGGCGAGCCTGTTGGAGCGAACATCAACAACTATCTACTGGAAAAGTCGCGTGTAGTCGGCCAGATCACAAACGAGCGCAACTTCCATATCTTCTACCAGTTTGCGAAAGCAGCTTCACCAAACTACAGAGGTAAGCTCGATTAGGACGCTTGTATGCGAAGCAAATACTAACAAGCTCAGAAATCTTTGGTTTACAACAGCCGCAATCGTATCTCTACACCAGCCGATCGAAATGCTACGACGTCCCAGGTATCGACGATCATGCCGAGTTCCAAGACACATTGAATGCTATGAAGGTCATCGGTCTACAACAAGCAGAGCAAGATAACATCTTCCGCATGCTGTCGGCAATCTTATGGCTTGGAAACGTATCGTTCGTGGAGGACGACCAAGGCAACGCTGCGATCGCGGATCAGTCTGTAGTCGACTTTGTGGCCTATCTGCTGGAAGTTGATTCTGCGCATGTCAACAAAGCTCTCACAATCCGAGTCATGGAGACAAGTCGTGGTGGACGTAGAGGTTCTGTGTACGACGTGCCATTGAACCCCGCTCAAGCCTCTTCGGTACGAGATGCTCTGTCCAAGGCCATCTACTTCAACCTATTTGACTGGATCGTCGAGCGCGTGAACCAGTCTTTGAAGGCGCGAAGTGCTTCAGCCTACTCTATTGGTATTCTGGATATCTACGGATTCGAGATTTTCGAGAAGAACAGTTTTGAACAGCTGTGTATTAACTATGTCAACGAGAAGCTCCAGCAGATTTTCATTCAATTGACCCTCAAGGCAGAGCAAGAAGAGTATGAGCGGGAGCAGATCAAGTGGACACCCATCAAGTACTTCGACAACAAAGTTGTGTGCGAGTTGATTGAGGAGAAGCGACCGCCTGGTGTTTTCGCAGCGTTGAATGATGCCTGCGCTACAGCTCACGCGGATCCTGGTGCTGCAGACCAGACGTTTGTTCAAAGACTCAATGCGCTCTCATCTAACCCCAACTTCCAGCCTCGCCAGGGACAATTCATCATCAAGCACTACGCTGGTGAGGTTTCTTACGCAGTTGAGGGCATGACAGACAAGAACAAGGATCAGCTTCTTAAGGACTTGCTCAATCTCCTAGGACAGAGTTCCAACACCTTCGTTCACACACTGTTCCCCAATCAGGTAGACCAGGACAACAGACGACGTCCTCCTACGGCCGGAGACAAGATCAAGGTATCGGCAAATGACCTCGTTACCACGCTCATGCAAGCTCGACCGTCCTACATCCGTACCATCAAGCCAAACGAGAACAAGTCGCCGAAAGAATTCAACGAAGCGAACGTGTTGCATCAAGTCAAGTACCTTGGTCTGCAAGAGAACGTCCGTATCCGCCGAGCCGGTTTCGCATCTCGTCAGACGTTCGACAAGTTCGTAGAGAGATTCTTCCTGCTCTCTCCCAAGTGTTCGTATGCAGGAGAGTATACTTGGACAGGGAGCTACGAGCAAGGTACCAAGCAGATCCTGAAGGACACCAACATCCCTGCGGAAGAGTTCCAGATGGGTGTAACAAAGGTCTTTATCAAGACTCCCGAAACACTATTTGCCTTGGAGACGATGCGCGATCGTTACTGGCACAACATGGCTATTCGAATCCAGCGAGCCTGGAGGAACTACCTGAGCTACCGAATTGAATGTGCCACGCGGATACAACGCTTTTGGCGCAAGTTGAACGGTGGCAAGGAGTTCATCGAGTGGCGCGATCAAGGCCACAAGGTTCTTGCTGGCCGAAAAGAAAGGCGAAGATACAGTTTGACCGGATCGCGAAGGTTCATGGGTGATTATCTCGGCATTGCAAACCGAGGCGGTCCGGGTGAAATGATTGCTCAAGCCATTGGAATCTCGAACGAAGAGGTCCCCTTCTCATGTAGAGCGGAGACACTGGTTTCGAAGCTTGGTCGCTCGAGTAAGCCGGAAGCCCGCATGCTCATCCTGACCAAGAAGAACGTATATTTGGTAAAGCAGGTGCTTGTGAACGGACAAGTTCAGATCCAGGCTGACAGGACGATACCTGTCGGCGCCATCAAGTTTGTCAGCGCGTCGAAACTCCAAGATGACTGGTTCTCTATCGGCGCTGGCTCACCCAGCGAGCCTGACCCACTTGTGAACTGCGTTTTCAAGACTGAATTCTTTACGCAACTGACAAACGTTCTGCGAGGATCGTTGACCCTCCAGATCGGTGACACGTAAGCTCTTCCCCGTTTCCCTCTTGGCCCATTTCGTACTGACTGTTTACAGGATTAATTACAACAAGAAGCCGGGCAAGCCTGCACAAGTCAAGGTAGTAAAAGACCCCGGTGCGCGTATCGACTCATACAAGAGCGGAACAGTGCACACAGGACAAGGCGAATCGCCCAGCTCCGTCTCAAAGCCTACGCCCAAGGGCAAGCAGATTGCCGCCAAGCCCATCACCAAGGGAAAGCTGTTGCGGCCCGGTGGTCCTGGAGGAGGCCCATCAAAGCTCGCCAGCCGCCCTGCGCAACCGCGACCTGTGCCCGCTCCTGCCGCCGCTCAATCAAGAGCAGTCCCTCCTGCGCCCATGCCTGCTGCAGTACAGCAACGACCCGTACCTGCCGCGATACCCGCTGCCCCCACACCTCAGCCGAGACCTGTACCGCAGCCCGTTGCAGCGCTCAACGGGTCAGCAAACCACTCGAAATCGTCGTCAGCATCACGGGTACCACCTCCGCCCCCACCACCACCTGCTGCACCTGCTGCGCCCAAGGAGCCTACGTTCAAGGCTCTGTACGACTTCGCTGGCCAGTCAGCTGGTGAACTAAGTCTGCGAAAAGACGAGATCATCCTTGTTACGCAGAAAGAAAACAATGGTACGCGACCCCTCTCTTTCCCCCACCATTCACAACACAGTACTTACAAACTACAGGCTGGTGGCTAGCTTCCCGCCTTGACAAATCTGCCTCGGGCTGGGCGCCCAGCGCATACCTCGAAGAGCACGTTGTCAAATCTGCGCCTCCACCACCACCACCTGCGCCGCCTGCGCGCCCCGCAAACGGCAAGCCGAAACCTCCTGCTCCACCAGCGAAGCGTCCAGCGGCGCGCAAACCCGCTCCAGATAGTAGGGATAGTGGGTACTCAGGAAGCGCGAGTGAGACGGGCGCGAGGGACAGCAGTGGGAGCATTGCTGGAGGACTGGCAGAGGCGTTGAGGGCGAGACAGCAGGCTATGCAGGGAAGGAGGGGAGATGAGGACTGGTAGATGTGCGGTAGGCGGAGCGTGAGGATTGTCTAGTAGGATGGTGTAAGTATGTATGAAAGTCAGATGAGAGCGAGCATGTGTAGTAGAAATTTAAACAAGTACAACAAGCCATTCACCCTCCGCTATGCCTTTTTCTTGCAGCAGACCAACGCTGTCTTCAAGAGAGCTTGACACTTAACTACGAACAGAAACAGCACGAAGTGGGTCTCCATGGATCTTCTGCGCGTTGCACAACACATTCATGTCCATCATTTCTGGAGCTAGGACTGTGTCGTTGACGCGTTTGCATCTTAGTTGAACTCAGCTTATTGGATACGCTCAGTGGGAGGAATAGTCAGTGAGTTGGAAGCTACAGTCTTGTCTTCTAGCATGCAACCTACCCTGGGACAATAGCAATTTCAAAATAAAAACAAAAAAGAGCCACGCTCATTCAACTGAGTTGTGTAAGACATATGCTTTCTGTCATAAGAGAATATGTCTGAGATGACCTTCCATCAACAACCAAACGCCATTCATGAGTTGCGACCTCGTTTACCGTCCGTCGATCTAGCTCTAGAAGATCCACTGGAAGCTTTCCTTAACCTCAAAGCTGAGTCTTGATCTGCACGTTTTGTTAGCAGTCTGTCTGTCGAACTAGAGGGGGGTGTCGGCACGACTATGCATACCTGATATCAGCGCTACTTGCGCCTACCAGCACTTCGAACCAGCCTTCCTCGGCAATCCACGCGCCTGTCTGTCCCAGGTTTGTGTCGAAGTACCCGACTGAGTATTTGTCCAGCTTCATATCTACCATCTTCGTCTCACCGGGTTGCAGGAACACTTTACCGAATGCCTGCAACTCCTTCTCCGGGCGCGGCAGGCTCGATCGGACGTCTTTCACGTAAGCCTGAACGATTTCGTGGGCTGCGATGGGTCCTGTGTTCGTGACTGGAACACTGAGCGTGATTTTCGCGGACTCGGTAAGCACGCTGGAAGACAGTGTGGGCGTGCCGTGGGAGAAGGTGGTGTATGTCAGACCGTGACCGAAGGGAAAGAGCGGCGCGATTCTGGAGCGCTCGTAGTGCCTGTATCCGACGTAGATGCCCTCACCATACACAGTTTTCAAGTTCTCGCCCGGCCAGTTATGGAATGCGGGGTTGTCTTCGATACGCACTGGGAACGTGGTAGGCAGTTTCCCGCTCGGCGATGCGTTGCCGAGAAGGACGTCTGCAAGTGCATTTCCGGCTTCCTGGCCTTGATACCACGCCTGCAGGATGGCGGGCGCTTTATTCACCCAGGGCATCGATATGGGTGTTCCAGATTGGTTGACGACGATGGTGCGAGGATTTGCTGCTATGACTGCTTCAATGAGGCGATCTTGGCTACCATCTTTGGGGAGGTCCATGGTTTGCCGATCATAGCCTTCGGATTCCCATTCAGCATCAAGACCAACGACAAGCACGGCGACGTCGGCATCGCGCGCGATATCCGCCGCTTCCTGGAGGCGGTCGATCTTGTCTTCTTCTTGATAGCCGATACGGCAGCCGCCGTAGTCGTAGCGGCGACCTATGATTGATACCTTCGAGGCGGGGCGGACTTCGCTGGTGGATTCGACGAGGATTTCGACGGGAGTGTTGGCGGTGAGGTGAATAGATTTGAGGACGTCCTGCGACGCGGAGAACATGGCCTCACCCTCCTCTGTCCAATCCCAGTTGTCAATAAACAGCTGTCCGTCAAGGTACATGCGCCCAGGTCCCACAGAGGCGAAGCTGAAGCTATGGTTGCCAGTTGATTTAGGGGTCAGGGTTGACTTGACCTTGAACGAGAATGCCGGCAAGAGCTCCATAGGTGCTGAGTCCCAGAGCCACAGGTCTGTGCTGACTTTGTGCTGAACAACGGCTGGCTCGCCTTTGAACCTGTCTCCGCGGTAGTATTCCAATCTTACACCTTGCTGTCCGTCTGGGGCTGTGCAGTATGGTGTCGCGAGCGGCAACCACTTTGAGCTATCACAACCTTGCGCGAACGTGACTTCACCATCGAATCGGTTGCGCATTCCATCCCATGGGCTTGTTCGGTAATAGGGGTTGAGGCCTGCGCTGCCGCCGCCGTTTGCGATTGCTCGCTTGACGTTTGGTCCTATGAGGGCAATCTTCTTCGCGTTCTTGATCGGTAGTACATTGTTCTCGTTCTTCAGCAACGTGAGGCCTTCAATACCAGCTTGAAGAATAAGGTTCCGTGTCTCAACGTTATCGATCGACTGTTCAGGAACTTCTGGAGTCTGATTGCCCAGACCTTTTGTGCGATCCACCAAGTAGAGCACTCTGGCAGCAGCATTCTCGATATCCTCTTTTTCCAGCTCGCCAGTCTCAAGTGCCTCCTTGACTTGTTCAAATTTTCGCCATTTGGAAGGCCCAGGCATCTCGACATCGACACCAGCTTTTATTGAAGGTGCGGTGGCATATGTGCCAGTCCAATCAGAGATGATTGCTCCGTTCCACCCCCATTCGCCACGCAGAATGTCTTTGATGGTGTGTTCGCTCTCATCAGCGTGTGTGCCATTAACCAGGTTGTACGAGCTCATAAGCGCCCACGGCGATGCCTCGCGGACCGCAATCTCGAATGGCTTGAGATAGATCTCACGTAGTGGTCGCTCTGCAATGATAGCATCATAGGCCTGGCGCTCTGTCTCCTGCTCATTACCGACAAAGTGCTTGATAGTCGCAGCGATACCTTTGCTTTGAAGGCCCCGTACATACGAAGCTGCAAGCTTTCCTGTGAGAAAAGGGTCCTCGGAATAGGATTCGAAGTTCCGTCCACCAAGTGGCGAGCGGTGCATGCAAATTGTGGGTGCAAGCAGAACGTCTGCGCCGCGAGCCTTGCACTCCTCTCCCAGGTGCCTTCCAATCTCTTCCATCATCTCAAGATTCCACGTCGAGGCCATGGAAATACCACACGGGAACAGAGCGGCCTAGTACAATCAGCTTTGAATGGGTACATAATACCGTGCTGTTTCGAAAACTTACGGGTGTGCCATTAGTGAAAAACTCTCCTCGGGCACCGTTGGGACCGTCTGTCGTTTTTATCGATGGTATGCCCTTCTCCGGCATGGATACTGTCCGCCAGAAGTCCGCTCCTGCGAGTAAAGAGACCTACTGCGGTTAGCTCACTGAACAAAGGGAGTCTGTCTGGCCTCCCGCGTGGAGCATACTGTCCAAGTACGTGTTTGGTAATTGGTAGCCAGAGAGATCAAGATTTCGATGCTCGTATTACTTTGCATATGGCGCTTGAGGAGGAAAAAGAAAGCAAGTCACAAGAGTAGACGTGTTGGAACCTCAGGCTTGAGAATAGTCGCATCTGCGGTGGAATCACCGCAGTGCATATAAAGAGCGCTGACAACTACCTGGAGAGCACACATACCTGTTCCTCTAGGGTCAACTTCGAAGCCAGCTCTTTTGCCTTGTCGTCTGCCCTCTCTAGCGAGTAAAGCTTCTTGCCTGCCATTGTTTCTACCTCCGGTGATGAGGTCGGCGTAAGCGATGGAGTTACGGTATCGACGGGTGTGACTTGGAAAGTCGCCTGCTTAAGGTCGATGAGCTTGTTGTTGTCCTCTGTGGGGCTGAGGGTCCCAAGGTGCATGGTAGTCATGGCGAATCAAACTTGGTAATCCGCTCGGCGAAGACGAAGGATTCAAAGGAAGAGCCGCGTTTCTTGTCGCCTATCGGCAGGATGTTGTGAGCTTGAACTCCTAAAACTATCACAGGGGGGTGGGGTGGCAGGAAAACGAGTGACTTGACAAGCGTGATTGTCAGTGCCAGTGAATTGTCATCTTTTAGTACTTTGCGTGCTGAAGTATCGACGCATAGACCACTCTTCGCGTAGATTCAGAAGAGAGCACGTCGAATATCCGGATGTATTGGGCACAAGCCTTGTACCTAGTTGCGGCACGCATGCTCGTCTCAGATCTACCTCTTGGGTACTATTGGTCAACGGGACAGTAATGAACCGAAGTTAACGCGCTCCAGTATTCATCTGTTGCGAAGGAGGCTCTTGAGCGATTCCAATCTAGATCGAAGCGCGGGGGCTTGCCCGTGGCGAATTCAAGGGTAAGATGCGTGAGCACGACGCCAAATGCTTGTTTGAATCATGCTGCGTGAGAGATATGGACATCCGACCAAATCCATTGCGATAGCTGGACAAGGAAGCACTGATTGAGTGCATATTGAGGCAGTCATTGCAGCCGTCGCACGCGTGCTACTGACCATTGTGGTAAGCAGCCATGATTGTGATTCGATGTTTGGAAGGCGGTGATGGCGGTCCTGAACTGCGAACCGGGGACGGATGCTCCGGGCCTAGTATGGAAAACTTCCGGAACGCGACATGAACGGTCAAGTGGTGGAGAAACTGTGGTAAGAGGTTGTGCGGGTCTCGTTGGCGTCGGAAGGAGCGGGAAGGACAGCGGAAGAAGGCCCGGGCGACCGGTGCCACAACCCACCCCCTTCTCGTCAACCACGTGCATGACAGGAGATCGTGATGTCTGCACATACACGGAAGTCTGGGCAGCATTCGAAGGCTGAATCATACAAATCATACCGATGCCCAGGTTTACTTCTGAAAATGACATGTGAACGACCTCACCGCAACTCTGTTGAGAAGGGAGAAAGCGAACGGATACTGGGATCTCACAAAACATCCGCACCGAAATTCCGAGCGCTATCACTCTATAGCCTGAGGTCCAGTTCAACAGGCCCTCTAAGGTAGATAGATACTGTCACGCAACCAGCCAGGCAGGTGATCCAGAGAATTTGAGCCAGGATGCAGTTTCCGTCTAAATTGTGCCCTTAACTCATCTGTGTTACTACCCAAGACGAGCATATATTTGAGGCAAATGAACTCTTGATAAAGCTCAAAGTTTTGATGATATTGTGCGGGGAAACTTGGAACCACGAGTGGCCGGTTTAAGTTGCCTTAGCCATCAGCTGAACGGCAGTTATCGTTCCCTTATCTTGCTTGTGCCGGTGGCTAAGGTGTTTCATCCGAATCGACAGACTCATTCCCATGTTGCAGAGGGACTTGAAGGTAGCAGCTCCCGATTCTCACCCTAGCAACAACAACTAGAGGTCCTTAGAAATGCTCAGACAAGAACCTCGGGATGTCAAGAATCCTGAGAATATTCAAGAACTTTTGATGGTTCCGCAAAACCACTCTAATTCCCTCCTGATACGCCTTCTCGGGGAAATCTTCACTAGAGGGAAAGCCATAAAGAAAGAGGCTATGTACTAAAGTCACATGATCCACACGAAGCTGTATACAAAGACACTTTTAAATTTCGTCGTTTTTATGAAATATAGAACACTGGATCATGAGTACAAATAAGAATTTGATTATCAAATCGAACGCCACAACTGCGTTTCGCAGCCTGATCATGCACGCTCCAACGCATATCCTAGATACTATGGTATACAAACAACCCACAAGCTAGTACGCAAAGATCAATCAATCACACCAATCACTGAATCCATCCCCGTCATGTGTTCGTAATATCGCAATGCACCGGGCGCCTCATAACCGTCAAACGAAGTCTATGCCTCCGCCATTTCCACATCCTCATTAGCACTCGCTTGCTCAACCTCTTCGATCCTCTTCTTGAACCCAGCCTTCTTGGTATCCACTTCGTCACGGCTGAGGTCCCTCATCCAGCTGTTGTTGCGGACTAGCTTCTCTTGAGCCCGCTCACGCCGTCTATCATTGAGTGCCTTGAACTGCTCGGCAGCCTGAGGCGTGTTCTCACTCGCGCCAGCGCGAACGGTGTCAGGCAAGGTGAAGTATTGCACGCCGCCAGTGCCGAATGGCTCGCTGTTAATGAACGTGATGTTGTACGTCTGCGGGCAGATCGATACAGTAATCTTGTCGCTGTGCTTGACAGAATCGAGACGGTTGTCCTGTTCTGCGAGGTCTTCGACCTTCGCAAGACGCTTTTTGAGGTAAGGGTAAGCTACCTTCGCATGATCCACCTCTTCAGTAGGCTCAACTGCCTGGTAAGAGGCGATGTACGCACGCCAGCGCTTGGTGCGATCCAACGAACTGGAATCAAAGGTGGGATCATCCTTTTTGAACAAGCGAACGGTGGCTTCTGTCTTCGCAGGATCCTGCAAGCGGGTTAGTGACGTGACGTTGGGTTTCGTGGAGATTTGGCTTACATATGTAATGCGGTACGTATCGGCGTCCTTCGCGTACTTCTCGACTGCCTTTCGATAGCTGATTTCGTTCTTGTGGGATGTGGTGTCGTTGATGCGGTCTTTCCTAAACAAGTTGTAGATATCGAGGCTTTTGTCTTTGCTATCCGAGCTGACTACAAGAAGAGCGAAGCGGACGAGCGAGTTCACGAGCCTGTCAAATGAGTACATCTGCCATCCGATCTGCAAGTAGTAGCGTCGCAATGTTTCTTCGATGAAGTTCATGTCGACTTCGCCAAGAATTTGATCCTGGAACATCTCAAGGACCTGCTGGTAGAAGTTGGCGGTTGAAGACGTGTCCTTGAAGTAGTCATCAGGTTGCTTGTCTAGCATCTTGAGTCTTCGTGCAGCTTTGGGTTCCATAGCTCGGCTGACGACCTTTCGAACGTCGTCCTCACTTTCCTTGAGCTTCAGTAACCGCTCGTACAGGTAGACGAACATGCGGAAGAAGCAGTAGATGGACGAGTTGGCGTACATGTTGTACTCGATGCGTCGGTAGGGCTCATCGTGCTCAATCTCTTTGTCGTCGAGCGCTGCGGGCTGAGCGGAATACTCGACCCAGCTACCTGACGCTGGCTCGTCGCGTCCGTTGGAGTTGGAGCTGTCTACAGCAGCCTCTTCTTCAATGCCCGATGCTATCTCGGGGGTTGTGTCTCGGCTCGCTGATGCGAGGCTGTCCTCTTTATCCTTACGAGACTTGCCACGAGGGTCAAGTACATCGCGGCGCAGATCACCCTTCTTTGGCTTCTGCGAGCGCTGAGAGATATCGTCATCGGGACTTGGAGTATCTTCGCCGGACTCATTGGGAGTGTCACGGCCGGATGTCTGAACCCGCTGCTCAAACTTGGCCTGGTCGAGACCAAAGAACAAGGGAACAAACTCTTTGATAAACGGAACCACCTTGGCGTATTCAGTACCGCTGTTGTTGTCCGCGAAGGTAATCATCAGGCGGGCTACGTCGAAGAGAACCTCCTCATCTTTGAACGAGAATGCGAACTGATACTCCGGCTGAGGAATCTCTTGGATTTGTCGCAATCGCTTCTGTTCCTCGTAACGGACGAGGATTTCATTAGTGAGCGACTTGGGTTGGAATTGTCGCTTGTCGGCCTGCTTCACAGACAAGCTCTGGTGGTCTAGAGACTTCCAGAAAATCTTCTGTGTCTGGTCGCGCCACACCTTTTCCCACTCACGCTGAGCAGCCTTCCAATCTTCCAGTTTGCACTTGAGACGATGCAGTAAGACTGGAACCACACTCCAGGGCATTGCGAAGAGCTCCTTGATAACATCTTTGCCTCGATCACGTCCGTAGATCTTCATGATGACGCGCTTGTAGATGGTCTCGCTCTGCCCTCCAAGACCAGGAGGAAGCACAAAGTTCGTTCGGTCCTCTTGCTTCATTGTCAGCAGCTGGTTCGCGATGGGTTCCAGTTGCTGGATGGTGCGACTACACGCTTCAATGTTGAAGTCGTAGTCATGGCGCTCTTCTTCGATCCTGTGAAGACCTTCTTCAAACTGGTTCTTGCGATGCGCAATGAAACCGGAGTCTTCGGAAGCCCATGTTGGGTGAGAAGCCCACTCGTCGTTCAAAACCGACTTGCATAATTCATCGCGCCCGCTGCACACCCGCTCGCGTTCCCGCTTGGGCAGCAAGCGATAGCTGGGGCCTAAGCTGCGGCAGTTGGAGAGTGAAACACGCGAATTGACGGTTCTAGGACGTGTCTTCTGCGGTTCATCGTCCTCGCCCATGAATTTCTTGAACCAAGCAAACAGCTCTGGGTTGCCGCCAATGAAAGACTGTGCGCGATACAGAAGTAGCGTCTTGTCGATCAGATCTTGTGAGTATAGGTTGCATAGCTTCAAGAACTCGTTCATTGTGTTTTTGTTTCCAATGAACTTCTTCACACGGTCAAAGAAGGCAAGCTCATCCTGACTTGGTGTAGTCGTGGTCGTTGGTGGTATCGGCTCAGGCAGTGCCGGTGTGAGCGTTGGCGAGACAGGAGGACCTTCAGGTACTGCCTGCTTCGCGGCATGACCGGTTTTAGCGCGCTTGTTTGCGGTGCCTGGACCAAAGTTACCACCACGGACGTTCGATGTTGGTGGCTCCTGTGCGACTGGGGCGGGCATGGGTGCAGCAACTGGTCCTTGTCGGTCGCGTTTTCGTTTGTTGTCGCGGTTCGCGGTGGGTGTTGGAGCAAAGTTGCCCATGGGTGGCAGACGTGATTGGTCTGCCCGTGGAGTTTGTTGGAGGTTGGGTGTATGTCCGTATCCAGTAGCATCGCCGCGAACATTGCTGAGCATAACCGCATCTTCAGCATGCCTTGCTGCTGCCTGCTGCGCCCTGTGTTGAGCAGCCGATTCTGGAAGGAACTGTTTGAAGTCCTCTAGGAGGTCCGGAGCGCCGTTGAACAGCCCAGTAACTTGCGCGTATACATCCTGAATCGGTTTTGACTCTCGTTGGTACGTCTGTAGTATCTCCAAGAACTGCTTGTAGATATCGGGCTGCGATGCAAAGCGGTTTTTGATCTTGTTCACGTAGCTGATGGCATGGTTGAACTCAACAGGACCACGCTTTTCAGCGCCAACACCACCCATCTGAGCAACCTGAGCTGCACCATTCAATGTCTGAACGGGAAGCGCTGCCGAAGCATCGCCACTGAGCGCGAGCATAGAACGTCCAGTAGCAGCGGAGACCGCGTTCTGGAGCTGCGAGACACCTTGTTGCTCTTGTTGATGCGCAAGCGCTGCTGCAGAAGCTGCAGCATCAGGATGCGGGCGGGTAGTCGCCTCTGGTGAGAGCGGTGTAGGGCCTTGTTGGGGCTGCTGTTGATTGTACAGTGGCTGGCCGAGATTGCGGTTGTTTGGTGAGAACAATGACTCTGCAGGTTCTTGTATCCTCTGTTGCTGAGGCCATGGTCGCCCCTGTGTGGTGTCATAGAAGGCAGCCTCGTGCTGAGGAGCGGGGTTGCCGTTGACCGCTGCACTGCGCGGTGGTGACAAAGGCCGCGGCGCAGGCATAGTTGATACCATCGTGCCCATTGGCGTTGTGACCCTGATCGCATTGGGGTCTCCATTTGTACCACACTCAATCTTATAGCCTGGAGGTAGAAACGTGTTGAAGCCCTGTATCAAATTGGGGTTGCCCGCGAACAGCGTCGATACTCGCTCAATGACACCAGGTGTGTCAATGGCACCGCTCTTGAAATCTTTCATGATGTCCAAGAAACGGTTGTAAACATCGGGGTGATCGGCGAATTGAACTTTGACTTGGTCAAGGTAGCTCAAAGCGTCCTAGACAGAATTAGTGGGCTGTCCATGTAAGCACATCCTGGTACCACTCACATTAAGAATGGGCTGCTGACCCTGGCCCATACCCATTGCACCTGGCGGGCCAGTGAAAGGCATCAGCATCTGAGCCTGCGATGGAGCCTGCACAGCGTGCTGCGTTCGAGGCGTAGTTTGGTCGTGTTGAGCAGGAGCATTACCATACAACGGCCCAGCAGCATTTGGCCCGCCTATGGGCCCTGCCAGTGTGTTCGATCCGGCTAGAGGTCCTGATTGCCCAAGCAGACCGTTGGGTCCGTGTACTGTTCGTGTTGATGGGGCGACAGCGACAGGCTGGTGGATCTGGATTGGCGCAGAGTGGTTCTGATGCGCAGCTTGTTCACGTTGCTGGCGCTCATGGATTTCTCGGTCGCGTTGCTCAGCTTCGCGCTTCGCGTGCTCCTCTTGCTGGGCAGCGTGCTGGGCAGCGTGCGACTCCATCATCTCGCGCTCTCTGGCCTCGCGCTCACGCAGCTCTCGTTCCCTCTCGGCGTTCGCGTGCTCCTGCGATGGGCCCTGCGGCTGCTGCAGGGTCTGAGAGATTCCGGGCAACGAATATGGCGGCCCTTGTGACATCTGGTGTCCTTGCGCAGCCGATCCTGCCTCTGTCGAAGGCGCTCGTTGCGCAGACTGGTGGGGCGACGAGTGTGGTGGTTGACCTGTCAAGCCAGGAAGTGGGGGCAGGTTCTGGTTGTGGGATGTAGCGGCGGCTGATGAGTAAAACGGGGTACCTTTGTCCCCAAGTTAGCTGTGTTTGCGGTTTCACTGTCCGCGACGAATCATACCAGAGGGTGGTGGGAGCACAAGTCCAGGACCTTGCGCAGGTGACGCGCGTGTGGAAGGTTGTGCGTTCGCGTTGTTTGGCCTGCCGTAAACAGTTCTGTTAGCATTTTAATTCCCAATTCGTGATGCGTGGGGACACTCGAAAGCTGCTTGGTCCCTGAACGCCGGCGCAACAAGGACACAAGTGGGGTTCACGCACCCATAAGGATCCAGTGGTCGCGCAGCTTGTCTCTGATTCTGCTCTGTTTGCTGCTGCGATGTTGTCCCAGGTGCAGGGGCCTGGGACGAAGGCCACCCTTCACGATGTGCTGGGTTCATGTCGGCGTTTGCGATCCCTCGGCTGTAGGGGGAGTTGCGAACTCGCTGGAGAAACGCGTTTGTGGTCGAATAGCAGTCTCAACACTATGTACAACTCGGGAAGAGCTGTAGGAAAGTGCCTGGAAGCTGTGTATGCGCGGTGGTGGCTCGCTGCCGGTGCCGTGATGCAGCCGCTGCGTGGAGAAGATCGTACCAGCTCGAGCTGGTGTTGATCTCGAAATTCCGCAGTGACAACGCCAAGGAAAGCAAGGCTAACGCCGTCAGATTATGTCGCCATGTATTGCGACCCAGTTGCAGCTCTTTGTATAGTTAAGCCTGTTGATGGCGAGGTCAGACTGTTCAACCTTCTCGTCAGAACCAGGGTCGCTCCTTCCTCCAGAGTTAATCCGAGCCGAGACTAAACCCGTTCTGGTATCATCGGCCAATGAGACTGCCGATGGAAGCGCGTCATTCACCCGATGACGGCCGCATACAACTAGCAGTCGCATTCCTCCAAATTCGACACCTTCAGTGAGACGTATTCTCACGCGTTAGCGAGTGTCGCCTGGACTGTGTCAAGTTTATCGCATCAAGCTTTTCCACTGTAGCATTTATGTTCATCCTCATCGAAGCTTGATCAAATTAACACGCGAGGCTTCAGCAGATTGACTTAAAAAATCGGGTATCATTGTCGCAAGCAAAACAAACTATCTAAATAAGACCTTTGCAACACAGCCTCAAATCCAAAAGAAAAACGTTCAAGAGTGTCCCTTAGAGCCTTGCTTGTCTTCACCTTCCTTAAGAGGATCATGCTTATGCACGAAATCATCGACCCACTCCTCTATCTCATCAGCCTTGTCTGTGAACCAGTCCCACCAGTGCTTGTGCCCTGCTTTACTCGAGGCTACAGGCGGTGCGCTAGTGGTAACGCTTGTGATAACGCTTGATGACGCTGAAGTTGATGCGCTCCCTTCTGCTAACGAAGTTGTGTCCTCAAGACCAGACGCCGAAGCAGCGAGACTGGACAGTGAGTCGAAGACTGCAGACATGGTGGCTGCAGAGGGCAGTGAAGTCGTTAACGTGTGGGCACCAACGGGGTCCGTCGGTGTCTCGTTGGGCGAGTCTCCATCGTCGTTGTGTAGACCTGTTGGCTTCAGAGGGAGACGTAAGGTGCCGTTGTTCGGTGCAGGAGTCAAGCCGATGGAGTCACAAATGATATTGTACAGCTCAATGTTCTCTGAAAGGTTTATTAGCACGAATGTTCAGGTCAAAGGGATTGTGGACTTACGGAAAGGTTCCATGCGGCTCCCTGGCGTATGTGGGAACGCGGGTCCTCTTGCGACGAAGATGGCCCTCATGAGCGGGTGTTCATGGTCATAGCCGTGTAGTCCTCTCGGGTGGTACACCTCGCCCTTTTTCTTCCCTTCTTCGACGTCAAACTCACTCTTTGTGACGATCGCCCAGCCTGCCTTTGGTATGATCCAAAGTGGCGCTATACGATCGTTGTTTGAGAAGTGGTAACGCGCAGGCATGTTTTCGCGCAGATAGATCTCGATATTTGGGTTGTCCCCGTGTTCACGTTTGATCTTTTCGTATAATGGATGAAGGTTCTTTGGATCCTTGGGCCTCAGACCGTACAGAGGCCAACCATCAACGTGGGACAGCTCGGCTGGGTCCACAAGGTCTTCCAGCTGGATCATGCGAGTCACGTCGGTGGTGGCCATGCCGTGATCAGAGACCACAACAACATTGACAATATTGGTGAGGTTGCGCTCCTGGAGACCTTTGAGAATACCACCAATCATGGCGTCTGCGTTGGAGATGGTTTGCCGGATCTCTGTGCTGTTTGGTCCGTACCTATGTCCATCACCATCGACGTTAGGGACGTACGCAGCAATAAGCTGAGGGCGAGGTGTGTCGGCCTTTGCACCTATGTCTTGAGGGCCAGGTACATCAAGCAAATCCATGATTCGGTCGACCTTTCTGTCCAGCACTTCCGAGCCATTGTACTTGTCCACGTATGCAATTTGTTGGTCCTCAATATGCGCTTCGGAGCCTGGCCACATATGCACCGCCGTTCTGACCTTCTGCTTCTCTGCCGTCACCCATAGGGGTTCTCCACCCCACCAGAATGACTGCAGGCTGCGCTCGGGGTCTGTGTAATAGAATTCTTTCTCCAGCAGTGGGTCCCAAAAGCTGTTACCCACGATACCGTGCGCTTCTGGATACATTCCGGTTGCCATTGTGTAGTGATTTGGAAAAGTAACACTTGGAAAGCTCGGCAACATGTACTTGGGCGAGATGCCTTCTTGTACAAACTGGCTGAGCGTGGGCGTGATGTTGCGGTACAGGAAATCAGCACGGAATCCATCGAGTGATATCAAGATAGTCGTTGGTGCGAAGAAAGACGTTCCGTTCGAGATGGCGGCCGCTGAAGATGCTGCAACCTGGCTGTCCGCGGGATTTGAGAGGCGGTACACAAAGGCAAGAAGGATGGAGAAGAATCCAGTAATCGAAGTATACACGCAGATGCTTCGCCATCGCCTCGATCGATTCGCCTGCATCCTTTGTCAGCCATTGAAAGCAGGATTACGTGGATAGACATGCCTTCTTCTGCGCCCGGGTCGCATGCAGCCGCTGCTCATCGCTCTCAGAACTTCTTCCCGACCGCAACAGGCTTGAAGTTGATGCGCCAATCCCCTCTTCTGCGTCGTATGTCGGCGTGCTCGTTCCCGTGTTGAGGCCTCTCTTGCGCTCCGTCATCTCAGTTCTCTTTCCACCGCCATCGCGCCTTCCAATCCTCACGCCAGAGCTGAATAGACCAGATATTCCTTCCTTTTGTGTCAGCAGCCGCTCGCGCTCGTCTTCTGATTCCAGAAGGTCGTGATCGCCGTCTGAAAGCTCCGCGGAGGGTCGGATGTCGTAGTCGTCGTTGTCCGAGGCGTCTTCGTAATGTGGGCCGCCGACGGCTCTGCCATGTTCCTCTCGTGATTGCGACGACATTTTCGGTGTCCAGTTGGCGTCCGACTATGTGGCCATAGTGATTGGGCAAAGCGCAACGCTGGCGTTTGAATTTGGAGGGTGAGCACCTCGATCTCACCGGCGCGCTAGCGTGTCGTGTTTCATGCAGGGCACCGTCGATCATTGACACATGGACAACGTTCCGTAAACCTTTTGTTCTTACGAAGCAAATAATGGTGTCTCTAGTAGACACTGGACATAGGAATTCATTGGGTTTTTGTTCAACAGATCGTGCAAGAATACTGAGCATTCTCGTATGTACAATTCTTTTCACATCCATCTCATTGCACCTTTAAAACCGCAACACCGTTGGCATCAATCCAACTCGATCCTGAGCCAGAAATCTTGCCCTTGGAGCAGAGCCACAAAAGCAGCCACACATGTTCCACGATCTCCCCCCAGCAGTAGAGCTTGACACGCCCCAATGTATCATCACATTCCGCGTCTCGATGCAGAGTCACCCCCCAGCCAATTCGACCGCTCTGAACGTGCTCGTAAAGCAGTGACCAGAATTCCCACTGCAAATTTGGAGGCCACCGCTTGCATTCGACAAGCCAGTAACCGCGCTCGTCCGCGTCTAAAGATTTCCGGCTATTCAGCGGCTTGAAGCGATCTGGGTTCTTTGTCTTGATTGTCGCAAGGTGCCTTGTGATTTGTGAGGGCAAAGTGGTGGGACACGCTACAGATATCGCAGGTGCAGGCGGGAATGCGTCGACCGGAAGCATCGAGAAACACGATTGGGGCATAGTCGTGTGTGATTTGCTCTGAAAATCTCGAGTCATGTATATCGACAAATCCGTAGGTTCCTCCAAAAAGGTTTCTCCCATATCTGCAAGCCCCTCTTCCCTTGATACAGCTGGCAATTTTAAGCCTTCATTTATCTCGCTCTGCTGGCTCTGGCTGGGGCTGACCCTCCTAGAGGACCATTTCTCAGTGCTGTCAATGCCTTCATCTTGATGTTCATTGTCATCGGAGGTGTCTTCGGATGTTGTTGAGTAGGTGTCCTGCAATTGGCTCTGTAAAATTTCCACTGCTAACTGCGAGTCTTCAATGAAGCCGGTGTTAGCATCTTCCGGGGCAGAAGAGCTGTTACGTGGTTCTGTTTTACCATGAGCAAGACTCGTCCTGGGCGTTGCGCGTTGTCGCCAGCTCAAGTAGCTACGATCAAGTTGAGCCAAGCGGCTAATCGGACGCACTGAATCGTCAATAGCTGAGGCCGGTTCCTGATCATGATGATGGTCTTCGGAAGACAGATTGGACGGAAAGCTACCATACGATTCTTTGCTAGCTGTCAGTACCGATGAGTTGGCAGTTCCTCGCGTTGTGCTCCGTTCCCCTTGCACGGAATCCAATCCTGTTGCCTGATCTATTTTCGCTCTTTTCTGCACAGGCTCATCGCGATGGATCCGAAAAGGTTCGAATGTAGTATAAGCATTTGCCAAAGACCGAAAGAGCTCATCGTTTTGTCGGGTAACAGGTGCTGATATATGAGCAAGAACTTCGTCGGCCATTGTTGATGCCGAGCGTGCGCAAGCGTTGGTTCTGCACTGCAATCATTGTGCACTAAAGAGGACAATGTGTTGATGTTGGAGCTTGGGATGCGCCAAAATCATCACCAAGAGTGGAGTGAGTGATAACAGATTGTTCACAATCGTAGATGCGGCGCTGCCTTGGTCTTGGCGACGCTAACCGCTTGAAGCTTAGGTCTAGTTGCGCTTTCACACTTCGATGAGGTCTGAGCAACTCAACCACACAACTGTTGATGTTGAATAATGGAACAACTTCCTTAAACTCTGTCTGGATTTAAACCTCGCTTGTAACTCAATCCAGATAAGGCTTACCTATAGCGCCTGATTGAGGAGGCGCTTTGATAGTCGCGTTATTTAGACTTTAGTATCACTACGGTATAGCAGGTCGGGTATTTTTAACCCGCACAGATCGGATTTTTTACCTAGATTTTAGATAGGCTTATACCTAGAAAGTATAGATGTTTTTACACGTATAATCTAGGTATTTACTACTTTATTATTAGCTGATTAGCCTAATCTATCTGCTTACGCTAAGCTCTAAGACCTCTCCCCCTCTCTCTCTTCTCTATATCCTGATTCCCAACATCTGCGGCTCTAAGCACTTACCCCTCTCTCTCTTCTCTACATCCTAATTCCTAACATCTGCGGCTCTAAGCACTTACCCCTCCTTTCTTCTCCTCTTCTCCTCTTTCTTAGTTCCCTTTATGCTTTTTAAGGTCTTATTCTGCCTTAAAGTATCTTCTTATTATAGTTCCTATAGGCAGTAAATAAGTAAGAATTAGTAGATTTTCTGTAAGTAAAGAAGGGGCTTAGCTATTATATCCTCTTCTAAAAGGAAAGGAGGAAAGAAGAAAGAGAGAAGAAGAGAGAGAGAAAAAGAGAAGGAAAGAAGAGGAAATTATATAGATAGATAGCTTCTAGTTACCTTATAAGGCCTATTCTTCCTCTGTTATCCCCTCTTTGCTAAAAAAAACATAGAAATCTACTAATAAATATTAGGCTTTAAGGCAAGGTATACTAAAGGATAAGGTAATAAGTTAATAACATAAGTAGTAGTAATATAATTAGTAATAAAGATATATTATTAACTGTAAAGTTATAAGACTTTCTTCTTATAATCTTTTTTAGATAGTTTCCTTTTTAGGAATAGTTATTACCTAAAAAGGCAACTTAAGCTATTTAGCCTAAATATATATATATTAGGCCTAAATACGGGTACTTTCCTAATTAGGTTTAGCTCTTACCTAATCTAGTAAAGTACTATCTAAAGAATGCCTAACTAGAGAGTGTTAGAAAGCTGTGCTTATTATAGCTATAGCTTTACTAGATCTAGAGTTAGCTTTCTTACTATAAATAGCTTAAGGACACGTTGCCTTTACTAGTAGGTTACATGTACACCTACGTAATCTGCTAGTAGGTTGCGTAATTGCCTACGCAATCTGCTTAGAAATCTACTCTTAATTTCTAAGCATCTATTTGTAATAACTATTCTAGACCCTTTTAATTTGTAATAGAGAGAAGCAGAAGTAGAGTATAAATACTACTTACTTTCTCCCTCTCCTAGTTCTGTACCTAGCATTTAATATAATAACTTGTCTATTATATTATCTTATTTTATTACTATATTTACTCCTCTTGCCTCTTTAGGCTATAGATAAAGGGCCTAGATACTTAAGTAACTGTTTAGAAATAAGTTGTTATACTAAAACAGCTTAGAGTAGTATATTACTACACTAGATACTAGCTTCTAAGTAATTATAGTTTTTAGACTTAGAGCAGTAGTACTCTGTAAAAACTATAGTATAGTAATAAGTACTCTATAAAAAAAGCCTGCTATAAACACTATATAGTTTATTCTATATCTTTTATTATTATGCTTCTAGAAGTTAAGGCTACTAAACTAAAGGTACTAGATTCTTAAGAGGACTAGAGTAAGGCTGTAGACACTCTACAGAGTAGTTATTAAAGATTCTACTAAGATAAGATAGTATAACCTGCTAGTAGGTGCCTTTTACCTTAGCAGCTTTCTTCTATCCTTCTTTTACTTAGCACTAAGAGCCTTAGGCCTTCTTTTACTAGCTACCTAGAAGCTTAGGCCTACTTACTACTAGTAGGTAGCTATTTCTGCCCTCTTGTAGCTCTCTATCTGCTATTTTGCTTACTTCTTCTTAAATATATTAGCTTTCTAGATTGCTTCCTTTTATACTTATAAAGTCTGCCTTATATATTAGCAGACCTCTTAGCTTAAAACTAAGCTCTTCTCTAAGGCTTCTACCTTTGTTTAGCACAGTAGTTAGCTAATATTACTAAAGGTTATATAATTTTTTGTCTAGTCTAATAAGCAATCTATTAACTAAGTAATAGCTCTAGCTATTAGAGCTTCTTTTCTTAGTCTCTATTTTCTTCCTGCACAGGTAGTAAGTGCCTGTTTTTAAGTATAGATTAGCCTTACCTACGCGCTTCTTTAAGTATAAACTAGCTGCTAAACCTTAGTGCACTAAGTGTTCTACCTTCTTTTAAGCTCTAGAGTACTAGCCTATTCTTCTTTTAGCGCCTTTTAAGTAGTCTAGAGCCCCTTCTCCTACCTAGTTTTAGCGCCTTTCTTAGCAGTCTAGCGCCTACTTTTTCAGTACCTTTTAAGTAGTCTAGCGCTTCTCTGTTTTCTCTTACTATTTCTAGGGCCTTTTAAGTAGTCTAGCGCCTCTTTTTTACTATTCTAGCGCCTTTTTAGTAGTCTAGTGCTAACCTTTTAGTATCTTTTTATAAGGCAACTTAGCTTTAGACTGCTCTCTTTCAATCTACACTTTTTACTAGTTTAGTATCCTTTTACTATATACTTATTCTTTTACTTAGCTCTTACTCTTAGCCTTTTCTACTACTTTAAGCACTAGGTGCTATGCTTTTCTTACTAACTACCTAACTTACTTCTTACTTAACTAGAATTAACACTTAACTATATCTTTAGTATAAGCTGCTTAGAAGCAAACTTACATAACAATATTACTAAGACTGCCTAGTACTAACAAACTCTAGCAATATAAGAACATCTTATTATAATTCTATAAGTATTCTAGCAGCAGTATAACCTAGAAAACTGCTTAGATTAGAAAAAGCTCTTAGTAGATCTTACTAGGATACTACAGAGCACTACTGCTAACTATTTAAGTACCTTTAACTTAGAGGAGCTTGCTTAACTCTCTACCTTTCTTATATTTACACTCTAGAAGGCACTTTTAATAATAATATCTGCTGTTCTACTTTTAACACTAATAGCTGCTGTTTTAACTAGTGTAGTCTTATACTATTTTCTATGCTACTGCCTACAGACGCTCTTGCCTCTAAGAGCCTATGTTACTAACTTAGACTCTTATAGTAATAGCTTAGAAGAAGACCCTACGTTAATTAACAGCTTACTACTTACTATAGGAAATTACGTCTTAGGCTATACTTCTATAGATAACAATTGTAGATACTAATTAGATAATAGCTAGAGATTCTCTAGTTGCAACACCTCTTTTTACTCTTAAGACAGCTACTAATTAAACCTAAATTAAACTAACAGCACTAATAGGTACTACTCTAATAGCTACAATTTAGAGAAAGGCATTTATAATTTAGATTCTAATAGATATAACTATAAGGGCTCTAATCTATAGAAAGATAGTTGTAATGTAGATTCTAGGCTAGCAAATAGGTACGGCGTACTACAGGGTATAGTAGGTGTAGAGTAGAAGCCGCACAGACTAGTAGTAGAGGTAGGGTAGAGGCCGCATAGACTAGTAGTAGGGGTAGGGTAGGGGCTGCACAGGCTAGGGGTAGGGGTAGGGTAGGAGCCGCACAGGCGAAGAGTAGGGGCAGGGTAGAGGCCGCACAGGCTAAGAGTAGAGGCAGAGTAGAGGCTGCACAGACTAGTAGTAGAGGCAGGGTAGAGTAGAGTAGAGTAGGGGTAGGTAGTGCGCTTATCTTAGTCCTAGCGTTAAACATATACATCTAATATAAGTAGTAAAGGTACTAGAGGACTAGTGCAAGGTAAGTAATAGTTATTACAGCTATTTATTACAGTTACAGTTTATTACAGTTAGTTACAGTAAGAGATAGTTATTACAGCTATTTATTCTAGTTATAGTAAGAGATAGTTATTACAGCTATTTATTACAACTATAAATCTAGGATTTACTAGTACTACATTAGCTTAGCTCTTTTCTAAGGTCTTGCTTCTTGCTAAGATAGTGTTACTAGAGGCTCCTTCTTAGCACTACTGCTGTTATCTTCTACCTCTGTAACTTCTTTATCTTTACTTGTATAATTGTCTGTATCTTTACTTAAACAAACTTCTATATTAGCTCTAGGGCAATCCTCTATATCTGCACTAGGACAAGCAGGTAGCTTAAAAAGATCTTCTACCTTATCTATTTTAGGGCCTGCTTCCTTCTTCTCCCCCTCTTGCTGCTGCTTTAGAGAGAAATAATCCTTAAGAATTATAATCTAGTGTATCTTTATAGCCTTAAGCCTGCGCTATTAATCTCTAATTATATCTCTTGCAGTGTTAAACACTTGCTTAACTTCTACTTCTATAATTAGTACTAAAAGTACATCTTTTGCTATATAAGCAAGTTGTAGGTAATTTGCAGCGTTTGTCTCCTACTATTCTAGCAGATTAAAGTTTTCTACTAGTTAAACAGGAGGAGTGCTAAGATAGGCCTTACCTTTCTGCTAAGTTTAACACCTATCCTTGTTAGATAAACCTAAACTTAAGAAGCTCCTGCTAGCTTACTAGAAAGTTGTTGCTAGCCTTTAGAACTAATTATCTTCTCTAAAATACTAAGAAGGAGTGTTTTATGCTACTGTAGAGCTACTAGAACTAACGCTGTTATAACGCGCTATGTAGTTAAAGAATTAGTCTTAGTACATATGTTTGTTTTAGGGTTCCTAGGTGTTGTCCTACGCAGACAGTTAGTAGAGAACTATAATAACTAACTATAATAACTTTACTTTATACGCAGTAAGCTTCTGCGTTAGATTTAAGATAGTTGCATAGTTAAATAAGAAACCTTAACTCTTGCCTATTCTTAAATAGTACTTAGATAGTTTTGCAGTACCTATTTCTGCAGCTGCCTTTACAACTCTAAGCTATTCTAAGTTATTAGCTTAACTAAAGTTGTTACTAACCTTATAGATTATCTAATCTAGGTAATTAAATAGTTAGTTGTATATTATCTAGATAAATGGAATTTACAGTCTTTAAGCTCTGCTTAGAGAATTAGTTGCTTTTTTAAATTATTGTATCATTTTTGTAACAGCCTGTAGGTGCTGCTACTTAGTTGCTACAAGTTAAAGTTTCTTAAGGTCTTTGAAATTAGCCTCTGCTCCCTTAATATAAGTAGAAGTATGTTCTTTGTAACTAGTAGCTTTAAGTGCAATTTCTTGCTCTAGCTATTTATTAATATAAGGCTAGAGCTTAAGTGCACGCTTACATATATGATGTATAGAGTTCTACCTAGTCTTAACATCTTAGATAACTAAAAGTTGTTAATTTGCTAGTAAATTACTTTGCAGTGTAAGAAATCTCTTAAATTATTATAGTAAAATGTTTATTGCAATGCAGATAGCTTAGATCTGTGTAGTACTTAGAATGTAATAAATATACGTAATAAAGAATAAATACCTTGCAGAGAGAGTTTAGAACAGACATGTTCTTAGCAATGCTTTAAATATAATGTCTTTATAGTCTTTCTATATTCTCTATCTCTTCTAGTACATTAAGCCTTAGATATAGTATAATGTCTTGCATAATAAGGTTAATAATATATACAAGACAAGGGATAGTGTTCTCTTCTTTGTCTTAAGTAATGTTGCGCTCTTTTAGCAACCCTTGTAAGAACTATGTTAAAGTGCTGTTATTACTTGTGTTGTTACAATAAACACCTAATAGATATCTTAATGTTTTAGTTCTCTGCAGAAATTAGAGAACTTGTTATGCTATAGAGGAGCTAGTATGTTTTCTACGCATTAGAATAAAGTTAAAAAGGACTTCTTGTAGTTTCTAGCTCTTGTTAATAAAGTAGCTCTTAATAGCTAGAAAACTTAGGTAATTGCTTGCTGTCTAGACGTCTAATGCAATAGACAGTTTAGTACTTAATCTAAGATCTTAGAGAAGTCTGTCTTTAGCAGCTTTAAACTAAGCTTAGAACATCTAGCTAAATTTATAACAGGTAATTATTACAGCCTTAGGCCTAAGGAAGCGGATAAAACGTTAGAATAATAGATGCTTAACTGCTTAAAAAGGGATATTGTTGTTAATAACAAAGCAAACAAGCTCTTCTTTAAAAGCTAGATAAGAGTATTCTAGAATAGTAGAAGACTAATTCTAGTTTCTTTAGCGTGTAGTGTGTAGACGTAATTAGGGGTCTAGTAAAGCATAAGTAGGACTTTTAGTTTTTCTACAGGCTTAAGTTTTAAGGTGCTAAAGCAGGTGCTTTGTCCTAACAGCTTTTATAGCTAGGTGCTAGAGTGCTTAGCTACAGTTATAACAGTAAACGTGTAAGTAACTATTTTTTATCTTAGCAGCTTCTCTATAGTGCTTCTAGACTTTGCTAAAGCAAGATAGAGTATTCTAATTTAGTTTTCTGCTAGTAGGATTGCTTCTCTATGTTGTGCTTTCCTACTACTTATCCTAGGCTGTAAGTCGCTCTTAGTAATCTAGGTCTGTAGAACATGGCTGCTTAAGAAGAGATACTAGACTTAGAAAAGCACCTTTAACAAGTTAATAAGCTAAAAAGGTATAGGACAAAAGGATTTTAGGTAGGCTAGAGTAAGAGGACTCTAAGTTTAGAGATAGTAATGCTATATATATAATAAAAAGCTGTAAGAAATTTGCGTAACAAGCTTAGAGGTAAAAAAGATGTACAAATTACTTTATAGAAGGCTTTATTAAAGGCTTTATAGAAGAAGAAGCTACAACTCTAGAAATATAACATTAAGAGAAAGCGCTAGTAATTGTCTGTAGAACAAGAGCTAACTATAGATTTAATTTACTGTACTAAGTTGTTAGTTAGGTAGAGATAAGGAAATTTAAAGATATAGATGTCTTAGAAGTCTGTGCAACAGGCATTAAATATGTTAATTAGCTGTAATACTAGGCTATTACGCTAGAGGCACATCTAATCTTAGTTACTCTCTATCTCTATCTTGTTATTATTATTATCTACCTTATCTGCCTTATCTGCCTTATCTATTGCCTAGTAGAACTGCTTATTAGTCTTATACTTATTTAGCATAGACTAAAAGTACTCTTTAAGCTTAGTATTAGATTCTTTAATCTCCTCCTTACACTTATCTTTGTTAGAAGCTGCAATATACAGGCAGTGGCCTGTAAGCTAAATATTACTATCTATCCTATCTAAGAGATCTAGAAGATTAGTTTCCCTAATATAATTAGTAAGTAGATGTAATAATAGGATGTGATAACTTACTTCTAGTTGTTATTAGTTACAATTGCTATGCTCTTTAGCAACATCTAATCTTAGAAGGCAATCTACTCTTCTTTCTCTTTCTTACTCTTAAAAGTGTTACTTTGTAAGCTTCTAAAGACCCTGCTTATACTCTTGCTAAAGTAGCTTCTTAAGCACGCCGCCTTTAGAAAAGAGCTGTTTTTTGCCTTAGCCTTAGGTTTAGGGAGTGTTGCTAGTTGCTAGCTTATCTATAGCAACTTCTCTATAGTTGCTAAGAGCTATCTAGTATACACAAAGATTAATTTTATGCTCTAGACTATTCTACTTCTTATAGACAGCCTCTAGCTTATTTTAAAGCTACTTAGCTGTTAAGGGTTAGTACACGTTTGTAATAAGAAGCTGTAATAACTTACTACTAGTACCTAACTTAAAGCGTTGTTAAGCAACATCTTCCTTAGCCTTAGCTACTATTGCAGCTTGTGTTTTAAAAGCTACTAACTTATAAGCTAGTAGTAGTTGCAACTTTGTTCTAGCTTAGAATTTTGCTACCTAGTTAGCATCCCCTGCCTTCTTAATAGCTAACTCCTCTCTAGTAAGGCTTACAGCTCTGTCTCTCTGCTAAATTGCGCAGGCACTGTTGCTAAGTTTACCTTTAAACAGGACTGTAGTGCTAATCTTTTAGCTAGCAGATTTAGCTTAGCCTTAGAAGTTAAGGACATAATTAATCTTATTATCCTAAGAGTAGAACTCTTAGTATTATTAGCGCTAACTGTTATAATAGGCTGTAATAACTACCTAGATAAGCTTATCCTACTCTTTAGTAGTGAAGCTAGGTAGCATACAAGTGCCTGTAGTAATTGCTAAAGTTATTATCTTGTCTTCCTCCTCCTTTTTAATATTCTTAGGCTTAAGATCTATAGTGCTAACTGTAATAGAGGCCTATAATAACATAGTGCTTACATAGAAAGAGTAGAGTAGTGTAGTAGTATAGGTGTGTAGCAATGTTAGTAGTTATGTTGTAGTGCTAGCAAGCTTTAGGTAAGTGTGTTTTGCTAGATAGCACGTAATTAAGGCCCCTTTATCCTACTAGCGCTAATATTATAGTACTTTTTTGCAATAGTTACAATATTGCGCACATAGCTCTAATCTTAATACACTTAGTATTAGAAGAATGTGCATAGCGTCTTTATACTACCTATAAGTTTTTACAGATTATTATTATAGTTTTCTCTGTGCATAGGCGTTGCAAGTCCCCTCTACATACACTAGATTTTAGTGTTCTTATGCTAGGCAGCAGCTCTACTAGGCGTAAACCTAAACGTAAATATTAAAATTTGCTTAGTGCTGCAAACTGCTGTAGATTAGCAAATATTTATTATATTAAGTTAAGAATAGAATAAGACAACTTCTTGCGTTTAGCTCTATAAGCTAATAAGTTATTACAGATTTCTATTACAGGCTTAGAGTTCTAGCACGCTACTAATAGATATACTAAATTTAAGTACTTGCAACATAATAATCTCTAGTAGCGCATAGACCTCTGCGCGCACGTTAACTAATTTAACTATTAACAAATTCTACTTTTACCTTTCTCTACCTACAACTACACTCTCCTTCTATAACTACACTACTATAAATAACTATACTATAACAACTTTTTTACACTAGCTCTCTATTATTATAGCCTTCTATTACAGTTAGCGCTATAGCTAGAAGCTGCCTAAACAAAGCAAAGCTAACCTAAGGCAGAGGTAATGCTAGAACTAGCAGCAAAGCACTTAGAAAATAGCTTGCTGCTAAGGCTGCCTGCAAGGCGCCTCCTGCAACACCTACAACAGTTAGAGCTAAGCGCTGTAACAAATCTAGCAGTAAGTTATTATAGTCTTTTATTATATTTAGTTACTAATTCTACTATAGCTGTTGCGCTTTAAGAAATCTATTAATACTAGAAGTCTACTAACATAATTATTCCTAAGGTGGCATTCTTACGCCTAGTTTGTGAAATTGCGTAAGAATGCCTAACTAGTGTGCAGTTTAGAGCTGTAGCCCTAGAGGCTATTTAAGAAGCTACTAAATCTTTTCTTGTTAGTATCTTTAAAGGTATGTAAAAGCTCTACATTAAGAAAATGTAGCTAATACAAATAGATGTTAACTTAAATGCTATTTATACTAAGCAAGTAACTATAATAAGCAAGGACGTGTCTCTAGCTAGGCAATACTATAAAAAGCTTCTTGCTTAAACTCTCTAATTATTTAAATATGCTAAGTTGGTTTATGCTTATATGCAGGTACTCTAGGTTCTTATATAATTAGATTGTTTAATATACACACTTATATGTAATCTATTATTGCTACTATAATAAATGTATATAATAAATCTTTAAACTCTGCACTCTAAATTAGAAATAAAGAAGCAGCTTCTTAGGTATATATATACTATTACGTAATGTACCTAACCTCTACTACTAGTCTGTGCAGCCTCTACTCTACCTCTACTACTAGTCTGTATAGCCTCTACTCTACACCTACCTCTACTATATGTAGACCTTACTCTATACCTACCTCTACTACATGTAGACTCTGCTCTACACCTACCTTTACTACATGTAGACTCTACCTAACCCTAACCCTCTTAGCAAGAGGTTAGCGTAGGTAGAGGTTAGGTAGGGCTAGGGTACCTTACGTAATGTACCTAACCTCTACCTAGACTGTACCTATTTGCTAGCCTAGTAGATTCTAAGGCATATAACTATACAGAGGCTAATATATACAGCTCTAATAGCTATAGTCTAAAAGCTAATTATAATCTAGATTCTAAAGTATATAACTACAATAGCTATAATCTAGAAGAAGCTATTTATAATCTAGATTCTAACGTATACAGTTATAATAGCTAAAACTTAGAAGAAGGCAGCTAAGAACCTATTTCTAATACAGATACAGATGTAAATTAGCTAATTTAGAGCTAGAAGTAACCTTAGTTTAATAAGTACATAATAACAGTTTCTACACTTAAAAGACCTCCTAGGCCCTAACCTTTTAGCAGATCTTAGGAAAATAGCATATCTAGTATTACTTAACTATTATAACTTTGTTGTTACCCTATAGTCTTAGGAATTTAATTACTAGTAGAATAATTTAAAGTAATCTACTTCTGCTAATTGCTAGCTTAAACACTGTTAGGACAATTAAAAAAAAGTTAGCTACTATTGCTAAATTACTAGCGTAACCTCTAAAAGAATATACTGACACTGCTAATTGCTAGCTTAAACACTGTTAGAACAATTAAAAAAAGTAAGCTACTTTTACTAAATTACTAGCTTAACCTTCTATAAGAATAATTAATAATCTATTACCTATAAACTACTATAGGCTAGCACTACTCTCCCCTATAGATGCTCTAACTAGCTTTAGACACAATTTTTGCGTTGCAGAGTTTATATAGTAGAAAAAATCTTAGAGGTTTGTTTTTTATATAGGAATCTAGAGAGACCTGCGCAGCGCTAGATAAACTAAAAATCTCTATTCTATGCTAACTGCTGTTTTAACTAAGAGCTTCTACTAACTATTTACCTACTTTCTATTGCTTTTAACTAACCTTTTCCTTTACTCCTACCTTAGTTTAGCTTGTTTTTACTCTTTCTTTTCTTTAGCACTAGCGTCTAGCTTAAGGGACTTTGCTGTTAGTAGTAGAGGGGGGGGGGGGGGGGCACGTGTTAGGGATTCTGCTAAGATAAGATAGCACAACCTACTAGTACATGCCTTTTACCTTAGCAGCTTTCTTCTATCCTCCTTTTACTTAGCACTAAGAGCCTTAGGCCTTCTTTTACTAGCTACCTAGGAGCTTAGGCCTACCTACTATAAGTAGGTAGCTATTTCTGCCCTCTTATAGCTCTCTGTCTGCTATTTTATTTACTTCTTCTTAAATATATTAGCTTTCTAGAATAATTCCTCTTATGCTTATAAAGTCTGCGTTATAGTAGTACTAGCTAAATACTTATTTAGTAATTTACTAAACTATTACCTAACCTCCTAACAGTTGTAACTATAAATTTTAGAGTTATTAATTCTAACAGATTTATAGGTAAGGTTGCTTAGTAAGTAGTAAACTAGTGCTAGTTGCAGTTTTTAAGAAGTTATTTATACTAATATAACTAATAGATTTAAATACCTACTATTAAGTGTAAGAAGCTAACCTCTAAGGGAATTTGCTAGTAAAATATAAGATAGATTTAATAGAGAATAACCTCTAGGACAGAGGTTGCAGAGTTTTTATAACTCTATTTTAAATATATTAGCTTTGTAGCAGAGCTCTAGTCTATACTAAAAAATGCAAGCTAGAGTAGTGCTAAGGCAGTGTATACTAAAGAGCTAGTACCTAGGCCTAGCCTATTACAGTACTTCTTTACTTATTCTTTATTTATTAGCGCGCGCATAGTTAAAATAACTTTATTACCTACTTTCTACTTTCTACATTTTTTATTATACTATGTTTTAAGTCTACGCGCCTTCCTCTTATAATTCTACTACTATCTAATTATTTAACTGCTCTGCTCTGCTTAATTTTAACAATAGTGATTTCTAGATTACTAACTACGTTGTGTTCCTCTAATAAGAAGGCGTAAGGTAAGCAAGTTAGTTACACTATTCTCACCTGTAGTTTGCTTATTTACTAACTCTTTTACCTTACCTAGGTCTACAGCACTGCTCCTGCAGATTCTGCCTCTTCTAACACCTACTTAGCTAAGAAGGCAAGGCTTATAACAGAAGATATTATGCTTAAAAGTAAGGAGATTAAGGAAGCCTTTAATTATGTTCTAGCTAATAACTAGACTAGAGTTCTGGGTAAGTAGTCTCTGCATACCTAACGCGCTAGCAGCTTTAAAGATTTTAAGGTCTATATTAACTATATATTATCTAAATAGGTCTGCACCTTTACTACTAGCAGCTACTTAACTAGCTGCGCTTCTTATATTCTTAGCTACACTTACTACTATAAGGTAAGTTCCTACTTCTTATTTCTTAGTATTCTCTTCTTTAGCTAACTATCTGCTAGGCTCTGTACAAGACTTAAAAGACTCTAAATAAGTACTATATATTCTTGTAGTTTAGTAAGAGTAACTCTGTAAATCTTCTAAATGTTATTAAGCCTATCTAGGCAGACCTTAAGAAGTGTAAAAACCTTTTATATTATACTAACCTTACATTCTAGCCTAACGCCTACTTATCTACTACTAGTTATAAGACTAAGTAGTCTAAGTATAAGGCTAAGGTTAATAAGGTTAAGGCTTATCTCTCTGCTGCTATAGTCTTTGCAGAGTGTACTGCTGTTACTACTAAAAAGGCAGTAGTCTAGGCTAAGACTCTAGTAAGTTATTTTCCTCTTTTCTTACCTGTTTTTATAAGTATTTACTAATTCCTTACTTAATATAGCTTGCTATTAACTTAACGCTGCTTACGCAATTTATTTACTTTAAGGCTAATCTCTTCACACGTCTTAAGCTCTCTTCTACTACTAGATATAATAACTTTACTTAAATGCTTATTAAGGACATTACTAACGCTGCTGTAGGTAATAAGGATAATAGTAGTAGCAGAGGTTCTACTAAGAGTAGTGCTTAGGTCTTCTCTTATCTATAGCGTTTAGAATTTTCTAGCTAGATAATACCTAGGCTTATAGCTCTTTTCTTTTATAATAATATAGCCCCTATCTAGAGCAGTCTATTCTTTAGGATAGGCTAATGCAACAAATAATCTCCTTAATAAAATAGTGTTTCTTCTCTTTACTTATGCCTATATCTTTCTTCTACCTCTCTCCTCTTCTCTTATTAGGAGTAAGAGAGTTAATTATGCCCTTCTAGGGATTCTAACTAGAATCCTAGAAGTAAGTTCCTATTTCTATCTCTTCTATTCCTTATTACAGACAGCTATCTGTCTAAGGCTTCTAGGTTTTTATAAACGTCTTCTCTTTCCTATATTTTGCTAATTTAGCCTTCCTATTGTACTAGGTATTTATATCTTTTACCTTCTCTTTTAGATTATCTTTCTCTATAGATAGAGTTAACTTTCTATTCTTTTAAGAATATACTATTGTTGTTAGTAATAACTAGGGGGCTTAGCTATAGGTTGTTATTTGATTATCTGTAAAGGGAGTTCTATAGGCATAACTTAAGCTAGTTAATATAGAAGACAGTATAGATTTTACTATTAATATCTAGTTTAATGTTATATAGAGAAATAGCCTCTATAACTATAAACATCTAGTTTTTCTAGTCTAGCTTCCTGCTTACTTATGTAAGAAGCTGACCTCTAAGAAAATTTGCTAGTAAAATACAAGATAGATTTAATAGAGAACAACCTCTAGAACAAAGATTGTAGAGTTTTTATAACCTTATTTTAGATATATTAGCTTTGTAGCAAGGCTCTAGTCTATACTAGAAGGCGTAAGCTAGAGTAGTGCTAAGGTAGTGTACACTAAGAAGCTAACACCTAGGCCTAGCCTATTATAGTACCCCTCTACTTATTCTTTATTTATTAACGCGCATTTTAGTTAAAAACAACTCTATTACCTACTTTCTACTTTCTATATTCTTTGTTGCACTATGTTTTAAGTCTGCGTACCTTCCTCTTATAATCTTACCTTTATCTAATTATTAAACTGCCTTGCTCTACTTTCTTTTAATAATACTGCTTTTTAGATCTCTAACTGTGTTGTGTTCCCCTACTAAGAAGGCACAAGGCAAGTAAGTAAGTTAGCTTATTTTAACCTGTGTTATAACTATTTACTAATTCTTTTACTTTACTTAGGACTGTAGTACTACTTCTACAGATCCTACCCCCCCTACTAATTACTTAGCTAAGAAGGCAAAGCTTATATTAAACAATATTGTTCTTAAGAAAGATAAGATTAAGGAAGCCTTTAACGATGTTCTAGAGGATAGTAAGGCTTAGGCTCTAGGTAAGTAGTTTCTATGTATATAACGCGCTAATAGCTTTATAGATCTAAAAGTCTATATTAACTACGCGCTAGCTAGCTAGTCTTGTATTTTTACTTCTAGTAGCTACTCTACTAGCTGCGCTAACTGTGTTCTTAGCTACACTTACTACTATAAGGCAAGTTTCTAGTTCCTATTATTTAATACTCTTTTCTTTTAGCTAACTATCTATAAGGCTCTATGCAAGACTTAAAAGATTCTAAGCAAGTACTACTTATACTTATAGTTTGCTAAGTGCACTTCTATAAAGCTTCTAAATATTATTAAGCTTATCTAGGTAGACCTTAAGAAGTGTAAGAACCTTTTATATTACACTAACCTTGCGTTCTAGCCTAACACCTACTTAGGTGCTACTAGTTATAAGACTAAGTAGTCTAAGTATAAGGCTAAAGTTAATAAGGTAGTAGCTTATTTCTTTGCTACTGTAGTCTTTGCAGACCGCACTGCTGTTTACACTAGTAAATAAGTATAGCGTACTACAAGATATAGTAGGAGTAGGAAAGAGGCTATATAGACTAGTAGTAGGTGTAGAGGAGAGGCTGCACAGACTAGTAGTAGGTGTAGAGAAGAGGCTGTATTAACTAGGAGTAGAGGCAGAATAAGGGCTGTATTAACTAGGAGTAGGGGCAGGATAGAAGCTATATTAACTAGTAGTAGGTGTTAGGTAGAATAGAGGGTACTTAAGAGGCACCTAACTGTAATCATTATACGTAATATTACTTAGATCTCTTAGATCTCTTAGATAAGATAAGAATTAATCTAATCTAACTAGCTAGATCTTTCTTAGATCTCTCTTAGCTCTCTTAGATCTCTTAGATAAGATAAGAATTAATCTAATCTAACTAGCTAGATTTCTCTTAGATCTCTTAGATCTCTTAGATCTTTAAGATAAGTTAGATCCTTAGAGGATTTTATATTACCTAATGTACCTAACACCTACTACTAGTCTATGCAGCCTTCTCCTGCTCTTACTTCTACTATATGTAGAGCCTGCTCTACACCTACCTCTACTACATATAGACTCTACCTAGCCCTAACCCTCTTAGCAGAAGGTTAGCGTAGGTAGGTGCTAGGTAGAGGTAAAGTACCTTACGTAACGTACTTAACTCCTACCTAGACTGTACCTATTTGCTAGCCTACTGCTATTACTACTAAAGAGGCAGTAGTCTAGGTTAAAACTCTAGTAAGTTATTTCTCTCTTTTCTTACCTATTTAGGAGTATTTACTAATTCCTTACTTATTATAGCTTACTGTTAACTTAACGCTGCTTATGCACTTTATCTACTTTAAGGCTAATCTCTACGCATGTCTTAAGCTTTCTCTTGCTACTAAGCATAATAACTTTGCTTAAATGCTTATTAAGAACATTCCTAACGCTGCTGTAGGTAATAAGGATAATAGTAGTAGCAAAGGTTCTGCTAAGAGTAGTGCTTAGGTCTTCTCTTATCTATAGCGTTTAGAATTTTCTAGCTAGATAATACCTAGGCTTATAGCTCTTTTCTTTTATAATAATATAGCCTCTATATAAAGCAGTCTATCCTTTAAAGTAGGCTAATGTAATAAATAATCTCCTTAATAAACTAGTGCTCCTCTTCTTACTTATGCTTATTCTCTCTTCCTACTTCTCTCCTTTTTTCTTTGTTAGAAGTAAGAGAGTTAGTTATGCCCCTTTAGGGATTCTAACTAGAATTCTAAAAGCAAGTTTCTATTTCTATCTCTTGTGTCCCTTGTTGCAGACAGCTATTTGTCTAAGGCTTTTAGGTTCTTGTAGATGTTTTTCCTTTTCTATGTTTTGCTAGTATAGCCTTTCTATTGTACTAGGTATTTGCATCTCTTGCTTCCTTTTCTAGATTATCTTTTCTTATAGATAGAATTAACTTTCTATTCTTTAAAGAATATACTGTTGTTGTTAGTAATAACTAGAAGGCTAGGCTAAGGGTTATTATTTAATTATCTCTAAAGAGAGTCCTATAGGCATAATTTAAGCTAGTTAATATAAGAAACAAGATAGACTTTACTATTAACATCTATTTTAACGTTGTATAGGGAGATAACTTCTACAACTATAAACTTTTAGTTCTTCTAGTCTAGTTTCCTGCTTACTTAGCTGTTTAAGAACTAGTTTCCTAGCTTTAGCTAGACTTTGTCCTTGTAAAGTTATAAGACTTTCTTCTTATAATCTTTATTAGATAGTTTCCTTTTTAGGAATAGTTATTACCTAAAAAGGCAACTTAAGCTATTTAGCCTAAATATATATATATTAGGCCTAAATACAAGTACTTTCCTAATTAGGTTTAGCTCTTACCTAATCTAGTAAAGTACTATCTAAAGAATGCCTAACTAAAGAGTGTTAGAAAGCTGTGCTTATTATAGCTATAGCTTTACTAGATCTAGAGTTAGCTTTCTTACTATAAATAGCTTAAGAACACGTTGCTTTTACTAGTAGGTTACGTGTACACCTACGTAATCTGCTAGTAGGTTGCGTAATAGCTTACGCAATCTGCTTAGAAATCTACTCTTAATTTCTAAGCATCTATTTGTAATAACTATTCTAGATCCTTCTAATTTGTAATAGAGAGAAGCGGAAATAGAGTATAAATACTACTTACTTTCCTCCTCTCTTAGTTCTGTACCTAGTACTTAATATAATAACTTGTTTATTATATTATCTTATTACTATATTTACTTCTCTTGCCTCTTTAGGCTATACGCTTCCTATTTTACAGTTACCTAGTCTAGTTAGTCTGGCTCTTCTAGATTAGGGAAGAAAGTAGTTTGTCCTTTTATTTCCCCCCTACTTTCTTTACAAAAAAGAGAAAGAAGAGTAGATTGCCTTCTAAGATTAGATGTTGCCTAAGAGCATAGCAATTATAACTAATAACAACTAGAAGTAAGTTATTGCATCTTATTATTACATTTACTTACTAATTATATTAGGGAAACTAATTCTCTAGATCTCTTAGATAGGATAGATAGTAATATTTGTAAAGAAAGTAAGGGGGAAATAGAAGGACAGACTACTTTCTTCCCTAATCTAGAAGACCTAGACTAACTAGACTAGGTAATTCTAAAATAGGAAGCGTATAGCCTAAAGAGGCAAGAGGAGTAAATATAGTAATAAGATAATATAATAGATAAGTTATTATATTAAATGCTAGGTACAGAACTAAGAGAGGGGGAAAGTAAGTAGTATTTATACTCTACTTCCGTTCTCTCTATTACAAATTAGAAGGATCTAGAATAGTTATTACAAATAGATGCTTAGAAATTAAGAGTAGATTTCTAAGCAGATTGCGTAGGCAATTACGCAACCTACTAGCAGATTACGTAGGTGTACACGTAACCTACTAGTAAAGGCAACGTGTTCTTAAGCTATTTATAGTAAGAAGGCTAACTCTAGATCTAGTAAAGCTATAGCTATAATAAGCACAGCTTTCTAACGCTCTCTAGTTAGGCATTGTTTAGATAGTACTTTACTAGATTAGGTAAGAGCTAAACCTCATTAGGAAAGTACTTGTATTTAGGCCTAATATATATATATTTAGGCTAAATAGCTTAAGTTGCCTTTTTAGGTAATAACTATTCCTAAAAAGGAAACTATCTAATAAAGATTATAAGAAGAAAGTCTTATAACTTTACAATATTTAGCTTACAGGCTACTGCCTGTATATTAAAGCTACTAACAAAGATAAGTGTAAGAAGAAGATTAAAGAAACTAATGCTAAGCTTAAAGAGTACTTTTAGTCTATGCTAAATAAGTATTGGACTAATAAGTAGTACTACTAGGCAATAGATAAGGCAGATAAGGCAGATAAGGCAGATAATAATAATAACAAGATAGAGATAGAAAGTAACTAAGATTAAATATGCTTCTAGCGTTATAGCCTAGTATTACAGCTAATTAACACATCTAATGCCTATTGTACAGACTTCTAAGACATTTATATCTTTCAATTTCCTTATCTCTACCTAACTAATAACTTAGTATAGTAAATTAAATCTATACTTAGCTTATATTTTATAGATAGTTACTAGCGCTTTCTTTAGAGATTACATTGCTAGAGTTATAGCTTCTCCTTTAGCTCTACAAAGAAGTAATTTATACATCTTTTTTACCTCTAAGCTTATTATGCAAATTTTCTACAGCTTCTTATTATATACATAGCATTACTGTCTTTAAACTTAGGGTCTTCTTACTCAAGCCTACCTGAAATCCTTTTATTCCATACTTTTTTAGCTTAGCAAATTATTAAAGGTGCTTTTCTAAGTCTAGTATTTCCTTTTAAGCGGCTACGTTCTACAGACCTAGATTACTAAGAGTAACTTAAAGCCTAGGATAAGTTGTAGAGAAGCGTAATATAAGAAAGCAATTCTACTTGCAAAAAACTAAATTAGAATACTCTATCTTGCTTTAGCAAAGTCTAGAAGCACTATAGAGAAGCTGCTAAGATAGAAGATAGTTACCTACACGTTTACTATTACAACTATAGCTAAGCACTCTAGCACCTAGCTCTAAAAGCTATTAGGATAAAGCACCTTAAAACCTAAGCCTATAAAGAAACTAAAAGCTCTACTTATACTTTACTAGACTCCTAATTACGTCTACACACTATATGCTAAAGAAACTAGAATTAGTCTTCCTCTATTCTAAGATACTCTTATCTAGCCTTTAAAGAAGAGCTTGTTTGCTTTGTTATTAACAACAACATTGCTTTTTAAGCACTTAAGCATCTAACTTTCTAACGTTTTATCTACTTCTTTAGGCTAGAGGCTGTAATAATTACCTATTATAAATTTAGCTAGATGTTCTAAGCTTAGTTTAAGGCTGCTAAAGACAGACTTTTCTAGGATCTTAGATTAAGTACTAAACCATCTATTGCATTAGACGTCTAGACAGCAAGTAATTACCTAAGTTTCCTAGCTATTAAGGGCTACTATATTAATAAGAGCTAGAAACTACAAGAAGTTCTTTTAGACTTTATTCTAATGCGTAGAAAACATATAGGCTCCTCTATAGCATAGTAAGTTCTCTGATTTCTACAAAGAACTAAAATATTAAAATGTTTATTAGGTGTTACTTATAATAATGTAAGTAATAACAGCACTTTATTATAGGCCTTATAGGACTTGCTACAAGAGCGCAACATTACTTAGAATAAAAAAGAAAACACTATCTCTTATTTTATATATATTATTAACCTTATTATGTAAGACATTATACTATATCTTAAGCTTAATATACTAAAAGAGATAGAGAATGTAGAAAGACTACAAAGACGTTATATTTAAGAGATTGCTAAGAACATGTCTATTCTATACTCTCTCTACAAGGTATTTATTCTTTATTATATACATTTATTACTTTCTAAGTTCTACTTAGATCTAAGCTATCTGCATTGCAAAAGACATTTTACTACAATAATTTAAGAGATGTCTTACACTATAGAGTAATTTACTAGCAAATTAATAACTTTTAGTTATCTAAGATGTTAAAACTAGGTAGAACTCTATATATAATATGTATAAGTGTACGCTTAAGCTCTAGCCTTATATTAATAAATAGCTAGAGCAAGAAATTATACTTAAGGCTACTAGTTGCAAAGAATATACTTCTACTTATATTAAGGAAGCAGAAGCTAATTTTAAAGATCTTAAGAAACTTTAACTTGTAGTAACTAAGTAGCAGCACCTACAGGCTGTTACAAAAATGCTACAATAATTTAAAAAAGCAACTAATTCTCTAAGCAAGACTTAAAGACTGTAAATTTAATATATCTAGATAATGTACAACTAACTATTTAATTACCTAGAATAGATAATCTATAAGGTTAGTAACAACTTTAGTTAATCTAATAACTTAGAATAGCTTAGAGTTATAAAGGCAGCTGTAGAAATAGGTACTACAAAACTATCTAAGTACTATTTAAGAATAGGCAAGAGTTAAGGTTTCTTATTTAACTATGCAACTATTTAAGATCTAAGGTAGAAGCTTACTGCGTATAAAGTAAAGTTATTATAGTTAGTTATTATAGTTCTCTACTAACTGTCTGCGTAGGATAAATCCTAGGCCCCCTAAAACAAACATATAGACTAAGACTAATTCTTTAACTATATAGCGTGTTATAATAGCATTAGTCCTAGTAGCTCTCTAGTAGCAGAAAATACTTCTTCTTAGCAATTTAGAGAAGATAATTAGTTCTAAAGGCTAGTAACAACTACCTAGTAAGCTAGCAGGAGCTTCTTAAGTTTAGGTTTATCTAACAAGAATACGTGTTAAACTTAATAGGAAGGTAATGCCTATCTTAGCACTCCTCCTATTTAACTAGTAGAAAACTTTAATCTGCTATAATAGTAGAAGACAAATGCTATAAATTACCTATAACTTACTTATATAGCAAAAGATGTACTTACAGTACTACTTATAGAAGTAAGAGTTAAGTAAGTGTTTAACACTGTAAGAGATGTAATTAGAGATTAATAGTGTAGGCCTTAGGCTATAAAGATACGCTAGATTATAATTCTTAAGAATTATTTCTCTCTAGAGCAGTAGCAAGAGAGGGAGAAGAAGAAAGCAGGCCCTAAAATAGATAAGGTAGAGGATCTTTCTAAGCTAGCTACTTGTTCTAGTGCAGATATAGAGGATAACCCTAGTATAAATACAAAGGTTTGTTTAAGTAAAGATACAGACAACTATACTAGTAAAGATAAAGAGGTTATAAAAGTAGAAGATAACAGTAGTAGTGCTAAGGAAGAGCCTCTAGTAATACTATCTTAGCAAGAAGCAAGACTTTAAAAAAGAGCTAAGCTAATGTAGTACTAGTAAATCCTAGATTTATAGTTGTAATAAATTGCTGTTATAACTACCTCTTTCTATAACTATAAAAAATAGCTATTATAACTATTTCTTACTCTCTATATAACTGTAATAAATAGCTGTAATAAGTATCTCTTACTGTAACTATAATAACTATATTTTACCTAACACTTTTCCTCTAGAACCTTTACTACTTACATTAATATTTAATGCTAGGACTAATATAAGTGCACTACTAACCTCTACTCTGCCTTACTTTACTTTACCTCTACTACTAGTCTGTGCAGCCTCTACTCTACTCTTACTACTAGTCTGTGCAGCTTCTACTCTACTTCTACTACTAGCCTATACAGCTTCTACTCTACCCCTACTATACCCTATAGTACGCTCTACCTATTTACTAGTATATTGTAGAGTCTAAATCTTATCTAGAAAGCTGTCTTCTATTTATTACTTTTAGTAATTCTAATCTTGTAGAAGGCTTAAATAATATCTACCTTAGTAAACTATATTGCATTTAAGATTTGCAAGAGAGTCTTATAGATTAGAAGTAGTAGGTACTTATCTTCTTTAGTAATTGCATTTAGTGCTTAATAATTAACACAGAATTAGAGGCCTTTACTAAGTTTCTTAATAAACAGCACTAGGGCAGAAGCACTAGACTTGCTAACTTAGATAAAGCCCTTGTCTAAGTAACTAGTAAGGTCTTATTAGAGCACTTAGAGCTTCTTACAGGATATATTGTATAGTAGTTCTAATAGTACTGTTTTAGGTTTTCTTTCTTGTTTAATTAGCTTAATACTATAATCTATATTAGAACTGCAGTAAGGTATAAGCTTATCTACTTCTTTCTTTATAAAAGTTCTAAACTTATCGTTTAAGAAATCTAGAAGAAGGTCTTAGAGATCTATTAGCTCTTTCTTCTTTAGAGCCTTCTAAATATCTGCTATTAACGCAGTAAACAGTTCTAGGTTTTAGTTAGTCTTAGACCTCTTTTTAGCGCCTAATACAGCTTTAGGCTAACAGGCTTAAGCAGTTAGTTAGGATAGGTACTCTTTCTACTCCTTACTTATATCTATAAGAAGTAGATAAACAAGAACTTCTTAGCTAGTACTATAGTAACTTTATTCTTATCTATCTATAGTTTCACAAGAATAAGGTTATACTCTCTTTTCCTATCTAGTATATATGCCTAGAAGGTCTTTCTATAGCTATCTATGTTAATCTGTATTCTTATAATATTAGTTACTTTAGTTACTTTTCTAGCTATACCTAATGCTTTATCTCTATACATTAAAGTATGTTAAAAGTTATTTTGTAATATAAACTTAGAAAAGGCTATATTGTATATTAAACATCTAGTATTAATTAATACGTATACTACAGTATTGTCTTATACTATTACATGCAGTAATATAGGCTTACTATCTAGCAACTGCTAGTAGAACTTCTAGAATAGTTCTTTTCTCTTTATAACTTCTCTTTTTAAGCTCTGTTTACACCTTTAAATAGAGGTTTCTAGTTTTCTAAACCTTTTAATTTTTGTTATTAGTTTTAGAAATCTTAGTAGTTACGCTTCTAACCTGGATATTCTCTACTCTTCTAGCTAGAGCTAACTTAAACCTACTTATATAGTAGCTCTTCTTTCTACATCTTAAACAGATATTAGCAGCCTTCTGCTAATCTATAACTTTCTAAGTCTACTAATCTGCTTAGTATTAGTTATCTAACTAAATTTTCCTAGATAGACCTTAGTAAGTTCCTAGTCTATACTATCTAGGTTTACTCTTTATATATGTTGTTTAAAGGTGCTGTTTATTATTGCCTTAAACCTATAGAGATAAACCTCTACTACTAAGACTCTAGCTACAAGGCTCTAGAGATTCTAGTTATTAAGAATGTCTAGCAACACTATCTTGTCCTAGAGGTCTAGGCAGAGTGTAGATATATACCTAGTCTTAAGGTGCTTTTTATTATCCTCTTTACTAGCATTATAGGCTAGCTAGATAAAATCTAGATTAAAAGGCTTAATGCTCTAGTTACTCTTCTTTATAGTAATAGTCTAGAGTTCCTGCTAAGAACGCTTCTTAAATAGAAAGTCCTTATACTACTTATCTAGGAATTTCTAGAACTAAGTAGTTATACTTATTAAGTTACATTTCTTCTATAATAAGCTAACCTACACAGCTTACCCTTCTAGCCTATTAAATATATAGGCAACTCCTAGAATAGCTTCTTAGTCTTCTATAGACTTTAACATTTCTTTTATCTAGAACTTAAACAATTTATATACACGTAAGTTGTTACTAAACCTACCTATATTAGGTAACTCTATAGCCTTACTTAGCTTATTATCAATTGCTTATACAGAGGTAGAGAGTGTTACACTATAGTTTAGCAATGTTATAGATATAATATAGGCTTAAACCTAGGCTTTAACTAGCCTTTATATTATTTTACTTATATCTTCTTTTTTTAGGTTCTAGTCAGAGTCTGTAGTAAGAGAGGCCTTATTATTAGTAATAGTTACTGCAGCCTTAGGTAGAGTTACCTCTAATAGGTAGGTAGTTAGGCGTTCTAGTACGTAAGCTAGTAGCTCCTCCTACTATTTCTCTAGTACTAACAAAGTAGTTAGGTTCTAGAGTTTAGTTCTAATATCTAATTAATTATTGTTACTAGTGCACAGCTTAATACTGTATTTACCTAGATACCTAGTAGTGTTGTTAAATGTCTTGCTTATTAATCCTTGTTTTAGTAATTAAATCTAATTACAAGGGGCTAACCTCTAAGAGAATTTGCTAGTAAAATACAAGATAGATTTAATAGAGAATAACCTCTAAGGTAGAGGTTACAGAGTTTTTACAATCTTGTTTCAAAAATATTAGCTCTATAGCAGAGCTTTAGTCTATACTAGAGAGCGTAAGCTAGAGTAGTGCTAAGTTAGTATATACTAAGGAGCTAGCACCTAGGTTTAGCCTATTATAGAAGAGTTAAAGAAGTAATATTAAAGACTATTATAGAAAATATCTAGTGTGCAAAAAGTTAACTCTAGCACGTTATAAGCTATATAGTCTCTAACTACCTTTAATTCTTTTAAACACAGTCTAGAGGAAATTTATAACAGATCTTATTATACAGTTACTTCTAAGTTACCTAAATTATTAGGTATACAACAATATCTTAGTTATATTATATAGACCTATTAAGATATCTTACTATATTCCTACTAGAAATATTTAGGATAGACCTAACCTAGTCTAAGCCTAGATAAGTGTTAGAGGCTTTCTACTTTAGGTATACTAACTCTTAGGAACACCTTAGAGCAACTACAGTTACTTCTTAGAGCCTATACAACACGTATATATTCCCCTAAATCCTTAGGAGCTTTACTTCTAAGAATTCGTTTTTTATTTTATTTAATACTATACGTTTTTATTCTATCTCTCTTGCCTGCCTGGAGTGCCCTTACAATTTAAATCCTTTATACTCCCTCTTAGAAGAAGTAGTTAAGAGATATCTAATTTTTTCTATACCTATTATAATAGTTAGAAATTAACGTTGCTAATGTGCTGCTAGCAACAACAACGCACTAGGCTTACAACAACACAGCCCTAATAGTAACCTAATAGATGCCTAGAGGTATCCTATACACAATCTAGTAGTAAACTTATTACTACTAAGTAGGCTCTAGGTTAAAACAACGCCTAGTACATTAAACAACTAAGCGTTAGGCCCTACTAAATTAAGAAACAAACAGGCTTACAGCTCTACTAGCCCCCTAATAGATGTACTATCCTATCTTAGTTAGACTAACCTAGCAACTAGTTTAAATGTAGACCTTCTAGCTGCTACTAAAGCGCTTAGAGTAGAACCTATAGCTATCTTAACTACAGGCTAGCCTTTATACGTTAAGCAACTCCTTAAGAACCTTTTTAAGGTAGAGCTTGCTAGAGCTACTAAGGCTAAATTAGCTATCTAGAGGAACTAGATTAACTAAGCCTTACAAGCCCTAGGCTTAACTAAAAGTAGGAACTAGTTAGAACCTAACTAGCGTTTAATAAGGCTAGAAAGATTATCTAAGTGTTAAACAACATTTAACCTAAACCTAAGCTAGGTACTAAGAGTAGAGCTCTATCCCTACAGCAAGTAGACTAGTAGATTAAGAACATTAAGACAGCCTTCTAATACGCTTAAGTGTTAGAGGACTTTATTACAAGAACCTACTAGGCTATAAGTACTATTTAGTTCAGCATCTATCGCGAACTAATCTAATAATAGATTAACTAGAGATCTCTCTAATTATAGTTTAAACTTAAAGTAGAAAAGGAGCGACTTGCGCAAGACCCTGTCCTTATTAAGTATAAGAACTATACTAAGTTCTTTAATATTAAGTAGAGAGAAGGTAATATAGTTAACACCTTTCTAATGCTATTAAATTACTAGGAGTTACTACTGCTACATAGCTTCTTTAAGTTTAATAATAGTACTAATAACTACAACTTTAAAATTGCTTTTATGTAGTCTAAAATCCTGCCTTACCTCTAGCAGGAAATCTAGCGTAATAGCAGCCTAGACAACATCTAGTAATAGCAGGAGTTTAAACAAGCTCTCTATAATGCAAAGATAGCAGCGTATCCTACAGTTACTTATAAGAGTAATAACACTAACTATAGTAAGAGGCATGCTACAACTTTTAATTAGAAGAGGAATAAGAGGTATGCTAGCTGTAGAGGCACACTATCTTATAGCTAAAGCAATAGTACTCTAGTAGCTACCTAGTCTAATAATAGCAATAATAGTTAGAGTTAAAATAAAGACTAGAGCAGCTAAAAAAGTTACTAGAAAAACTGTAGCAGCTACAACTCCTACTACAAGGAAAACAACAATAGGAATTTCTAGTTAATAAAAGAGTTAGAAAAAGAGAAGCTCTAGTTGCTAACTTATTCTAACTACAACTAGAGCTTAAAACTAGGGGGAAATAAACCTGTATTATAGTTATTATATCCTTCTAGGACTCTAATAGGTCTCTAACGCTGCTCTAAGCCCTCTACAACTTAGAAGTAGAGCTAAACCTTATTAGTTAGTAAGTAGTAGACAACCTCTACCTAGAATATAAATTGTTTTATTAAAGGCTAGTAGCTACATTTCTTAATAGTAACTACCTAGACATCTAATAACTCTACAACCTAACTATTAATTACCTAGATAGCAACAGCCTAGTTAAATCTGCAGGCCTATAGGAGTTCTAGTTAGCTGCCTTTAAGAGATATAACCTAGTACTAGGCTACTTATAGTTAGCATCTGCTAACCTATATATCTGCTTCTCTAAAAGCACATACAAGTAGTTTTCTAACAATATAAAGAAGGTGTATATTACTACTATATAGAACCTATTCTACTCTATAGAACTAGGAGAAAGAGCGTACCTAATGCACCTAGGTAACCTAGTCTACTAAGTTCTAGAGGAGACAATTAATACCTTATTAGAAACTAACTAGGAAGGCAGTAGACAACTACTAGTTAGAGGCTAAGCAGAGACGCTGTTCTTAACACAGAATACTTCTACAATAAGAAACTCCTCTAGCTTTAAAATAAAATGCTTAAAGTTGTAGACTACCTTTAGCATTACGTTGCGTAGTATCTAGATCTATAATAGCTCTTTAAAGCTATAGGAAAGCGTATAGTAGCAAGCATTATCTACAAGCTCTTTTAACGCTCTAGGATACTGCCTACAGGCATAGCCTAAGTCCTTTTAAATAGTAATAAAGACTACCCTTTAGTTAACTCTGTAGACAATAAACTAGACTTAGAAGAGCTTAAGCACGTTCCTTTAGAGCTATACTACAAGGAGTTTATATTTAGTAAACACTAGTCTAGTGTATTAGCACTGTATTAGGATTATAATTACTCTATTAATATTAAGCTAGAGAGTAAGATACTAAACATGCCTATCTATAACCTCTTTAGGAAGGAGCTAGAAATACTATAGGCCTACCTTAATACAGCGTAAGAGAAGAGTTAGATCTACTTAAGTAAGTTTTTTACTAGAGTACCTATTCTGTTTGTACTAAAAGCTAATAGTACACTATAACTTTGTATAGATTACAAGAGCCTTAACAAGGTTACTATTAAGAACTAGTATCCTATTCTCCTTGTAAATAAGATGCTAGATAGGCTATTAAAAGCTGCTATCTTCTCTAAGCTAGATCTACGTAATGCCTACTACAGGCTCTAGATTAAAGAAGGCAACAAGTAGAAAACAGCTTTTAAGACTAGGTATAGTTACTTTAAGTACCTAGTTATGCCTTTTAGGTTAGCAAACGCTCTAGCAACATTCTAATCCTACATTTAGCAAGCTCTAAGAGGTTTTATAGACTATACCTGCGTAGTATATCTAGATAATATCCTTATATACTTAGAGCACAAGGAGGATTATTAAGCCTATATTAAAGAGATTCTTAATTAACTTGTTAAATAGAGGTTGTTCTGCAAGGTAAGCAAATGCTTGTTTATAACAAAGTTAGTTAAGTTCCTAGGCTTTATTATAATACCTAGCAGAGTAGTTATAGATCCTGTTTACGTGTAAACAATCTAAGAGTAGCTAGAGCCTAAGAGATACAAGAATATCTAAGTGTTTCCTAGCTTTGCTAACTTTTACTAAAGGATTATCTTTAACTACTTTAGGATTTGTCTACCTGTTAGTAGACTATATAACCTCTGCCTAGAGGCTAGAGTTAGAGCTAGGAAGCTCTACTTTAATAAAGGAGAAGAAGAAAACGCTAGCAAAAACCTAAAAAGGCTTAATAAGATAGTACAAACTATAGAGTTAGCTAGAAGAAGTACACTAGGCCTTTCTTACTATTAGAAAGAAGTTTACTATACTATCTATGCTACAGCACTTTAACCCTACTAAGCTAATTATAGTCCTTACTAACGCGTTAGACTTTGCTATAGCTACTATACTGCTGTAACTACAATTATTAAGAGTACTAATAGAACAACACTAGAAGCTAGTAGCGTTCTAGAGCAGGAAGTTCTAAGGCCTATTAATTAGAAAGCACACCTATAATAAGGAGTTAGCTATAATTATTAAGGCGTTTAGGTAGTAGTAATATTACCTTAAGCACACTCTATTAATAATCTAAGTACTTTTTAATTATAATAACCTATAGTACTTTATAACTACAGAGGAGCTCTTCCTTAAGCAAGCACGCTAGGCAGAGAAGCTAGCTAGATACAACTTTAAGGTTAAATATAAGCCTAGACTAGAGAACCCTATAAATAGCTTATTAAGACGTCTAGATTATGCAAAGAGACTAGTTATTAAGAAGTAGCAGGCACTACGTAATGCTATACTACTAACGCTCTAATAAAAGCTTTAAATATAGACTATTTAGAAGTCTAAGGCTTAAAATGTTAAATAGGCAACTAGGGCAACAGGCAGCCTTAGTAAAGGTTCTAAAAGATCTTAGCAACTCTCTAAAACTGTCCCTAAGGAATTCTACCTATTAATAGGTACTAGAGATACGTCTCCTTTAGCTCTTAACTAGCTATCTACAGGCTATAACAGCTAGAGTTAATCTAATTTATTTAAAGCGTAGGAACCTAGCTTTGCTATTGCAGAAGCTCTCCTTTATAACCTTAATAAATAAGTTAGGTTACCTACTTACCTTGCAAATAATACTGCGTAAGGCAAATGTGTATACACTCTAAACACTCTAGAACGCCTAACTAACTATATTAGATAGGTTTAGGAGTAGAACGCTGCTTATAAGTTACTAACAAGTTAAGAAGTAAGCAAAGCAGTTAAGAGTTACTACTACTAGGAGGTTAACCCTAGTAGGATCCTGCGCAGAAGTAAGGAAGTGTAGATTCTTTAAGATATAACTCTTTACTAAACTATTCTTATAAAGAACTAAAACAACTTTATAGAAGGTTACTATAGTTACAAAAAGACTGCCTAGCTGTTAAAACAAAAGTACTATTAGCTAAACTTAAAAAAGGATGTATATAAGTATCTTTAGTGTTATACAGCATGCTAACTAAATAAGATCTATAAGTACAAGCTATAGGGGCTGCTTATAAGGAGCTAACCTCTAAGGGAATTTACTAGTAAAATACAAGATAGATTTAATAGAGAACAACCTCTAGGATAAAGGTTATAGAGTTTTTATAACTCTATTTTAGATATATTAGCTTTGTAGTAGAGCTCTAGTCTATGCTAGAAGGCATAAGCTAGAGTAGTGCTAAGGTAGTGTACACTAAGAAGCTAACACCTAGGCCTAGCCTATTATAGTACCCTCTTACTTATTCTTTATTTATTAACGCGCATTTTAGTTAAAAACAACTCTATTACCTACTTTCTACTTTCTATATTCTTTGTTGCACTATGTTTTAAGTCTGTATACTTTTCTCTTATAACCTTGCCTTTATTTAATTGTATAACTGCTCTGCTCTGCTTTTTTTTAATAATACTGCTTTCTAGATCCCTAACTGCGTTGCGTTCCCCTACTAAGAAGGCACAAGGTAAGTAAGTAAGTTAGCTTATTCTAACCTATATTCTAACTATTTACTAACTTTGTTACTTTGCTTAGGACTGCAGTGCTGCTTCTGCAGATCCTACCCCCTCTACTACTTACTTAGCTAAGAAGGCAAAGCTTATATTAAATAATATTATTCTTAAAGAAAACAAGATTAAGGAAGCCTTTAAGGAGGTTTTAGTAGATAGTAAGGCTTAGGCTATAGGTAAGTAGTCCCTGTATATACAACGCGCTAATAGCTTTATAGATCTAAAAGTCTGTATTAACTATGCGCTAGCCAGCTAGCTTATACCTTTACTTCTAGTAGCTACTTTACTAGCTGCGCTAACTATGTTCTTAGCTATGCTTACTACTACAAGGTAAGTTTCTAGTTACTATTATTTAATGCTCCTTCTTTTTAGCTAACTATCTGTAAGGCTCTATGCAAGACTTAGAAGACTCTAAGTAAGTACTACTTATACTTACAGTTTGCTAAGTACACTTCTACAAAGCTTCTAAACATTATTAAGCCTATTTAGGCAGACTTTAAAAAGTGTAAGAACTTTCTACATTACACTAACCTTACGTCCTAGCCTAATGCCTGCTTAGGTGCTACTAGTTATAAGACTAAGTAGTCTAAGTATAAAGCTAAGGTTAATAAGGTAGTAGCTTATCTCTTTGCTACTATAGTCTTTACAGAGCGCACTGCTATTACTACTAAAGAAGTAGTAGTCTAGGTTAAGACTCTAGTAAGTTACTTCTCTTTTTTCTCACCTGTTTTTAGAGGTATTTGCTAATTCCTTGCTTATTATAGCTTACTATTAACTTAACGCTGCTTACGCGCTTTATCTACTTTAAGGCTAATCTTTATATATATCTTAAGCTCTTCTCTACTACTAAACATAATAACTTTGCCTAAATGCTTATTAAGGACATTGCTAACGCTGCTGCAGGTAATAAGGACAATAGTAGTAGTAGAGGTTCTGCTAAGAGTAGTGCTTAGGTCTTCTCTTATCTATAGCGTTTAGAATTTTTCTAGCTAGATAATACCTAGGCTTATAGCTCTTTTCTTTCATAACAATGTAGCCCCTATATAGAGTAGTTTATCCTTAAGAGTAGGCTAATGCAATAAATAATCTCTCTAACAAACTAGTGCTCTTCCTTTTACTTATACTTGTCTCCTCTTTCTACTCTTCTCCCTCTTTTTCTGTTAGAAGTAAAAGAGTTAGTTATACCCCTCTAGGGATTCTAACTAAAATTCTAGAGATAAGCTCCTGTTTCTATCTCTTCTATCCCTTATTACAGATAGCTATTTGTTTAAGGCTTCTAGGTTTGTATAGACATCTTCTCTTTCCTATATTTTGCTAGCATAGCCTTCCTATTGTACTAGGTATTTGTGTCTCTTACTTTCTTATTTAGATTGTCTTTCTCTATAGATATAGTTAACCTTCTATTCTTTAGAGAATATACTATTGTTATTAGTAATAACTAGGGGGCTAGGCTAAGAGTTGTTATTTAATTGTTTGTAAAGAGAGTCCTATAGGCATAATTTAAGCTAGTTAATATAAAAGACAGAATAGACTTTACTATTAACATCTAGTATAATATTATATAGGGAGATAACTTCTACAACTATAAACTTCTAGTTCTTCTAGTCTAGTTTCCTGCTTACTTAGCTGTTTAAGAACTAGTTTCCTAGCTTTAGCTAGACTTTGTTCCTAACCTTTAGCTAGAGGGCTTTTTTTTAGTGTATATTAGCTTATTATTCTTATGTCTACTAGGTCTCTGCTATCTAGGCTTTAACAAAGTTAATTGTTTTAGTAAACTTCTATACTATGCTTGCTACAGCTTTAGTAGGTTTTCTTACGTGTTAGTGCAACAACTCTGCTATTAAGTCTAGGTCTATCTAGACTAGATCTACATTATAACTATGCTAGAGGATAAAAGAGCTAAACCTTATAGATATAGCTACCTGTTCCTTAATTATAATCTAGGCTACAGGCACCTAAGCAGACTAATTATCCTAGGCCTAGTTAATATAGGCTCTTAAATAGGCTTCTACTATAGAGTTTATATATTTAGTGCTTTTATTTATTTAAGAGTAGAAGACTGTAAAGAGTCTCTATATAATCTTTAGCAGTTAACACATTATCTGCTAGAAGTTACTAAGGAATTACGTCTCTTAATTAGAGATAATTGTATTAGGCAACTAGTAGTAGGCTACTACGTTAGATATAAATGCACAGGTAACTGTCTTTACTAACAGGTCTAGTAGAAGGACTAAGATAATTTCCTTAAAAAGTCTATCTGTAATAACTATAAGGTTAAAGTTACTTTTACTTTTAGGTAGGTCTATTATAAAGTCTATAAAGATTTCCTTCTAAATCCTATTAGGCAAAAAAAGGGGTTTAAAGAGTCTCTACTTTAGTTTCTTCTAAAGCTTTGTTCTTTTGTAGATGTTGCAGTTCTCTATATACTATTATAAAGCAGTTGACATCCCTAGCTAGAAGTAGGCTTAGGAGAGAATTGTGTACATGTTTCCCTATCCTAAGTAGCCTGTAATTAGAAAATAATAGGCATTGTTAATAATTCTAGTTCTAAGAGCGTTAGAGTTTAGAACCTACACTCTCTTACAGTAGCATAGTTAGTTTCTATTATCTACAAAGCACTTAGAGAGAGAAACTTTAAGGTTAAGCTGTATAGGAAACTTCTAAGCTCCTACAAAGATAGAAGATTTAGCAAGCTAGTAAGTCTTATTATTCTTAACAGCGTTTTCCTATAGTATTTTAAATTCTTTAATACTGTTGTATAGTTTTAAGTTTCTAACTAAAAGTGTCTTTGCACGTGTTTGTTCTAGTTTCTTATAGTAGTCCTCCTATAGCTCCTTATTTAAAAGGGTTATAAGGAGAAGTTAGTTTGCTCTATATAGTCCTAAGGAGAAAACCTATATACTATTAGCAGAGTTATCTTCTAGGCTAGTCCTTACTACTTGCGTAAATAGTTTTAATAGTTAAAACTATTTAGTCTTAGTCTTCTTGTCTCTTATAGACAGGGGGGTATCTTTCTTTTTCTTTAAAAGTGCGTCTGCTTAGTTATTAACCTTACTAGGCCTTTAAGCAAAAGTAAGGTTAAACTAGCTAAAGAAGCTGAACTACTAGACATGTTTTTCTAAAAGAAGTTAGGCTTTGTAGAAGTACTCTAAGTTTTTGTAATCCATAATAACTATAAATCTCTTTTCTTGTTTTAGCTCTATACTCTATTCTTAAAGGCATTTAACTACTGCTAGTATTTTCTTATTGTAAATAGTGTAGTTTACTTCTACCTTAGAGTTCTTAGCTAAAAAGTATACTACTATACAGAGTACCTTGTCTTTTTTATATAAGGATAATACTCCTCTTATTACCTATTCTAACATATTACACTCTAGTACTATTTCTAAATCTAGGTTAAAATTTGCAATTGCTAGTTCTCTAATAAATACAGCTTTTATAGTATTAAAGGCTTACTGCTAGAGTTCTCTCTATTTAAAGATTGCGTTTTTCCTTATTAAGCGTGTAAGGGGCTCTGCTATGCTAAAAAACTAGGTAATAAACTGTTAGTAGAAGTTTGTAAACCCTAGGAAGCTCTAGATTCTTTTTACTCTCTTTAGGAGTTTTTATAACTTTATAGCAGCAACCTTTACAGAGTCTATCTAGATGCCCTTACTAGCTTTGATAATAAATTCTAAGTACTTAGTGCTCTTAATAGAGAACTTGCTCTTCTCTATGTTAAGATGTAACTCTGCAGCTTCTAGCTTCTAGATAATTTCTTTAACCTTAGCTTTATGTTCCTCTTAGGTGCTGCTAGAGTAGATTAATAAATTGTCTATGTAGGCAGAGTACTATTTGTCTAAGTACTCTCTTAATACCTAGTTAATATACTGTTAGAACGGACTTAGAGCGTTAGCTAACCTAAATAGTGTTACTAGCTACTTATAGAGTCTAAATCTTGTTTAAAAAGCTATTTTCTATCTATCTCTCTTAGCAATTCTAATCTTGTAAAAGGCTTAGATAACGTCTACTTTAGTAAACTATGTTGCTTTTAAGATCTAAGAAAGAGTCTTATAGATTAGAGGTAGTAGGTACTAGTTCTTTTTAGTAATTGCGTTTAGCGCCTAATAATTAATATAAAACTAGAGACTTCTACTAGGTTTCTTAATAAACAGCACTAGAGCAGAAGCACTAGACTTGCTAACTTAGATAAAGCTCTTATTTAAGTAGCTAGTAAGTTGTTGTTAGAGCACTAAGAGCTTCTTATAGAACATATTATATAGTAGTCCCTATAGTACTATTACAGGTTTACTATCTTGCTAAATTAACTTAATTGCATAATCTATGTTAGGACTATAGTAAGAGGTAAGCTTATTAGCTTCCTCTTTTATAAACGTTCTAAACTTGTCTTTTAGGAACTCTAAGAGGAGGTCTTAAGAATCTGTTAGCTCCTTCTTCTTTAAGGCCTTCTAAATATCTACTATTAATACAGCAAACAGCTCTATGTTTTAGTCTGTCTTAAACCTCTTCCTTAGCGCCTAGTATAGCTCTAGGCTAATAGGCTTAGGTAGTTAGTTAGGATAAGCGCCTTCTCTACTTCTAACTTATGTTTATAAGGAGTAGATAAACAAAGACTTCTTAGCTAGTGCTATAGTTACTTTATTCTTGTCTATTTATAGTCTTCCTAGAATAAGGTTGTACTCTTTTTTCTTATCTAATATATATGCCTAGAGGGTCTCTCTGTAGCTGTTTATATTAATCTTTATTTTTATAACATTAGTTACCTAGGTTACTTTTCTAGCTATGCCTAATACTTTACGTCTCTATGTAGGGGTATATTAGAAGTTATTTTATAATATAAACTTAGAGGAGACTATGCTATATATTAAACACCTAGTATTAATTAATATATATGCTATAGTATTATCTTGTACTATTACATGCAGTAATATAAGCTTGCTATTTAGCTACTACTAGTAGAACTTCTAGAATAGTTCTTTTCTCTTTATAACTTTGTTTTCTAACCTCTATTTACGCGTTTGAATAAGAGTTTCTAGTTTTCTAAACCTTTGTTAGTTAAATTGTTAGTTTTAGAAACTTTAGCAATTATACTTCTAATCTAGACCTTCTCTAGTCTCTTAGCTAGGGCTAGATTGCATCTGCTTATATAGTGTCTCTTCTTTCTGTATCTTAAACAGACATAGGCAGCTCTCTGCTAGTTTATAACTTCTTAAGTCTGCTACTCTACTTATAGTTAGTTGTTAGACTTAATCTTCCTAGAGTAGACTTTAGTAGGTTCCTAGTTTATACTATCTAGGTTTGCTCTTTATGTATGTTATCTAAAGGTACTATTTATTAGTGCCTTAGACCTGCAGAAGTTAACCTCTACTGCTAAGACCTTAGCTATAAGGCTCTAGAGGTCCTAGTTGTCTAAGATATCTACTAACACTATCTTGTCCTAAAGGTCTAGTTAAAGTGTAGATATATACCTAGTCTTAAGGTTCTTTATATTATTCTCTTTAGCAGTATTATAGGCTAGCTAGATAAACTTAGTATTTAAAGACTTAACACTCTAGTTACTCTTTTTTATAGTAATAGTCTAGAGTTTCTGCTAAGAGTATTCCTTAAATAAGGAGTCCTTGTACTGCTTGTTGAAGAAGTCTTAAAACTAAGCAGTTGTACCTATTAGGTTATAGTCTTTCTATAATAAGCTAACCTATACAGCCTGTCCTTTTAGCCTATTAAATATATAGGCAACTCTTAGTACAGCTTTTTAGTCTCTTATAAACTTTAACTTATTCTTTATTTAGGACTTAAACGTCCTATACGCATATTAGTTACTGCTAAACTTACTTACGTTTAGTAACTTTATTACCTTACTTAGCTTGTTGTTAATTATTTATATAGAGGTAGGGGGTGTTGTATTCTAAATTAGCACTCTTATAGATGCAACGTAGGCTTAAACCTAGGCCTTAACTAACCTTTATATAGTCTTGTCTATGTTTTCTTATTATAGTTCTAGGTTAGAGTCTATAAGAGGGTAGGCTTTAGTGTTAGTAATAGTTACTACAGCCTTAAGTAGAGTTGCTTATAATAAGTAGGTAGTTAGGCGCTCTAGTATATAAGCAAGTAGCTCCTCCTACTATTCCTTAGGTACTAACAAGGTAGCAAGGTTCTAGAGTTTAGTTCTAATGTTTAATTAATTGTTGTTGCTAGTGCACAGCTTAATACTGTACTCCCCTAGACGCCTAGCAGCGTTGTTAAATAACTTACTTATTAATCCTTGTTAGTAATTAAATCTAATTATAAGGAGCTAACCTCTAAGAGAATTTGCTAGTAAGATACAAGATAGATTTAATAGAGAACAACCTCTAGAATAGAGGTTGCAGAGTTTTTATAACTCTATTTTAAATATATTAGCTCTATAGCAGGGCTCTAGTCTATGCTAAAAGGCATAAGCTAGAGTAGTGCTAAGGTGGTGTATACTAAGAAGCTAACACCTAAGCCTAGCCTGTTACACTGCTAGTTCTACTCCTAGTACCTAATACACTCTAGTAGCATTACTCCCTAAACTTTGTAACTAACCTACTAATGTTAAAGAATTACTAGAGGAATAAGTATAACTTAATTCTAGTTCTAGTAGATTAGTTTAGTAAGTATGTCTAGTACTTACCTGTAACTAAAACAGTTACGTCTTAAAAAGTAGCTAAACTACTACTAAAATAGTGCTTTTCTAAATAAAGTCTCTTTAATACCCTAATATTAGACTATAGGTTAGTGTTTACTAGCTAATTCTAGTCTAATATCTGCTATTATTTAAAGATTAACTACTACCTTAGTACAGCCTTTTACTTACAGACTAATAGACAGACAGAGCACTAAAACTAAGAGTTAAAAACTTACCTACGCATCTATATAAACTACTAATAAGATAACTAGGTAGAATTATTACTATACGTAGAGTACGCATACAACTTAAAAACTTACTTAGCATATAGAAAGTCCTCTATTAAGATAGCATATAGAATTAACTCTTAGAGCTTTAATAGAGTTCTAGATAAGCACTAGCTACACTGTCCCCTAAAAGCCTAGGCAGACGGTAGAAAGGCACTAGACCTCTACTAGCAGGTAATTAGATAGCTAGAGTAATAGCATAATCTATAGGTAGTAGTAGAGGATAGCTTAGAGCATGCTTAAAAGAGTAATTCTTGTTAGTATAATACTAAGCAGGTAGATAGACACTTTACTAAAGGCAAGCAAGTGCTGCTCTAAGCAAAGAACCTAACAACTAGCTAACTATCTAAGAAGTTTAACGCCTACTACCTAGGTCCCTTTACTATTGTAAAGAAGATTAGGAAGCTAGCTTACAAGCTAGACCTACTACTATTAATAAACAGAGTGCACCTAGTGTTTAATATATTACTACTTAAACTATAGAGGAAACTATTTACAAAAAAGAAGTTCTAGCTAAGTTCTATGCAGATTCTAGAAGACACTCTCCTAGTATAGAAGTATAAAGTTAAAGAAATCTTATAGCACTATAACACTTAAGCCTATAAGCAAGAGTACTTAGTAAAGTAGCTAGGTTAGCTAAATAAGAAAGCTACCTAGAAGCTACTAGAGAACCTTAACTACTGCAAGGAAATCCCTAAAGAGTATTTTAAGATAGTAACTAATACGTTATAGCAATCTACTTGCAAGCGCAAGACTAAGTCTAAAACAGGTTAAAGAAATCTAAACCTACGTTAGTAAAAGAGAAGTTTACTAAGGAAGTTCTCTTAGGATAATACTTATACTAAGAAACTATAGACAATATATTAACTTAAGGTTACTATTCTAAGGCTGTAGATTAGCCTAGCAACTATCTAAAGTAGAGGATAAGAGTTTTAAGAGCATTAGAGTAGGTACAAGGTTTATATAATTATTTACATTTAATCTATTGCTATATATTATTTAAAAAAGAACTTAAAACAAATAGAAAAGACCTTATAAGCCCCTAGTAGGGCTAAGCTTAAAGTCTAGACTACCTTAACAACAACGCTTAAGAGTCTTCTAAGCTACAGACTTAGTTAGAGAAACTATTAACTGCTAGAAGAGAGCAGCTAGAGTATTATTAGCAGAAGGCATATTAGTGCTATAGTAGTACTAACGCTTCTCTACACTCTTAGTAGCACTATCTTACTAGAACATGTGCTTAACGTCTATGTTAATAACTATATTAGAAGCTGCCTTCTAGCTAATAGTACCTAAAGCTGCCTACTTAAGTTAGCTATAACAAAGGTAAGAAAGTTAAGAAACTTATATTAAAGCGCTGTAGGTTATGCTTATGTAAAATCTAACAAGCTTTATTATAGTCTACTAGACCTAAACCTAAGTCCTTTATACAGCATTAGGAAGCAGTTTTATAGGTTACAGGCTTACAGCACTAAGATAGTAGGCCTTAGCATAGTTAAAAGCAGTTTGCTAGTAGTGCTAGGTTGTAGCTAGGACGTTATCTTTAGTTACAGCATTGCTTTATTAAGCGGTCTCTTTATTTATCTTATGTTTAGCTTACTTAATAAGGAAGTTAAGCATGTTAATAGCGTAATAGAAGTAAAGTGCAATCTATACAGATTAGCGTTAAGCAGGCACTAGGCAAAGTTCTAAACTTACTTTAACACATTCTCTAGTATTACTGCCTAAGTATTTAAAGTATATGCTAAAGTTATTCTTGCGTATGCAGTACCTCTTACAACGCCTTAAAACCTATATAAACAACTTAATTATTCTATTAGAGTTAGAGCTAGACCTAGTAAATAGCTTAGTTATGCACCTATAGTACTAGAACTAAGTAAGAAAAGGCTGCAAAGCTATGTTGTTAGGCAATATATACACAAAGTCTAGTAACTTAGCATTATTAATGTGCAAAGGCAGAGGAGGTATAATTGTAAAAAAGTAGAGTAAAAAGTGTATAAGTAGAAGTAGAGTCTAGATAAAGAAGAAGAAGTTAAGGTATCTACTTTTTATATACTGTAACTCTCTTACTTTTATCTACTACTCTGCTAACGTCCTACTGCCTTACTGCCTACTTTCTAAACAATTAAACGCCTAAACTTTATATAGTTAGCGAGGAATAATATGTGCCTAATAGAACACTTATTATACGTCTACAAACCTCTAAGTCTAGAGTAAATAACAACTTACTTTATAACAAGACATAGCTAACACTATGTAATTAGCACATAGATTCTTATAACAGGATTAATCTAAGTATAAAGTAATACCTAACATTGTTATAATAAGCTACCTATACATAGTGTGCTGCCTAGAGCCTACTTACATAGAAGAAAAACAACTCTTAGGCACTAACTAGACACTCTACAAAGTACTTCTTAGGTAAAGGTAATACTATATCTAACTAAACTACTGTAGTAGTTAAGTAAATAAGTCTACGCCTCTAGCAACTGTAGTTACTTAGACTAAGAGCAATAATGCCTCTATAGAGCTTATAGACAAAGAGCCTAGACACTTAAGTAACCTATAAGGAATAAGTAGTTACACTAAAACAGCTTAAAGCAGCATTTTACTACACCTAACACTAGCTTCTAGGTAATTGCAGTTTTTAAACTTAAAGTAGTAGTACTCTGTAGAGACTGTAGTGCAGTAACAAGTACTCTATAGAAAGAACCTGCTATAATTAATATATAGTTTATTCTATATCTTCTTATTACTATGCTTCTAGAGGTTAAGGCTACTAGACTAAGAGCATTAGATTCTTAAGGGGACTAGGGTAAGGCTGCAGACACCCTACAAGGTAGTACTAGCTAAACACTTATTTACTAATCTACTAAACTATTACCTAACTTCTTAATAGTTTTAACTATAGGTTCTAGAGTTGTTAATCCTAAAGGATCTAGAGGTAAGGTTACTTAGCAAGTAGTAAACTAGTGCTAGTTGCACTCTGCAAAGAGTTATTTGTGCTAATATAATTAATAAATTTAAGCATCTACTAACAAGCAAACTGGCTTTCTCTTAACTATTTTCCTCTTACATTAGAGGTTTTTTTAGAGTTTAAACTAGCAAGCAGTAGCATATAGAGTTTAGCAGTCTAGATTAAACTATAAAAAGAAGAGAAGCTATTATTAAAGGCTTTCTACCTTAGGTATGCTAACTCTTAGGAACACCTTAGAGCAACTATAGTTACTTTTTAGAGCCTATACAACACGTATATATTCCTCTAAATTCTTAGAGGCTTAACCTCTAAGAATTTGTCTCTTATCTTATTTAATACTATACGTTTTTGTTCTATTTCTCTTGCCTACCTACAGTGCCCTTACATAATTAGTCTATTATATATATAGTATAAGCAAGAAGAGATTTAAATCTATAAGTAAGTTAGCCTGCCCTTAGATAGAGAAGATCTAGGTAAGCTAAGCTTCTAGTAGGTAGGTTTAGCGTTTAGTAACGTTGCAATACACCTCTTAAGTAAGTTAAGTATATAAGACTTACCTGTTTAGAAGCTTATATTGTTTTTATTAAAGTATACATTACGTATACTAAGACATTATTAAGTAAGCTTTCTATAATACTAATCTATTGCTTATTCTACCTTTTATTTTAGAATGTCCCTATACTATAGTTAAGGTTAGTACTTCTCTAATTAACCTACACTTATATCTATTACTTACACTAATACTTATAGAAACGTTCTGCTATATAAAAAGCGTATACTGCCTTTATATCTGCTATCTAATCTGTCTACAGCTACTCTACCTTACTTACTATTTCCTCTCTACCTCTAAGCTCTCTAAGCTTACTACTAGCTTCTCTCTTAGGCTTGCTACTCTGCTAGCTGTTACTATTACAGTTACTGTTATAGTTATAATAACTATTATACTCTGCCTCCTCTTTGCTGCTCTACTTACTCTTACTCTTATCTTGCTTACTCTTACTGCCTTAGACGCCTTTAAGCAATAAAGAGCAGATATTATCTTTACTTCTTACTTTTACCTCTAGCACCTATAGTGCTAAAACAACCTAATATAGTAAGTTCTACCTAGAGTATATTAACAGTGTTCTAGCTAGTTATTTAGATAGCAGGAGCTTTAATTACTTAGGTAGTAGTTTCTACTGCTAATATTGTGCTTCTAGGTGTTAGGCCCTAAAGCAAGGTTTACTAAGAGATAAAGTAACAACATAAGTAGTAATAATATAATTAAGAATAGAGATGTATAGTTAACTGTAGACTGATTAATGCTAGGCATTAATCTAGTACAAGGGACTATTTATACTAGGCTTAACCTAAGATAAGTTACTCTGTAATAACTCTCTAAGGCGTTAGCTATTAGGCTAATAATATCCCTCTTCTTAGGTTAATTGTCCTAATTAACTAAATAACAGGCTAATAAGCCTAGGTATAGAACGCTATAGTCTAACATAGTTTATTGTAGTATATCCTGTGCTAATTAATAAGAGGCTTAAATTTCTACCTTTACCTAGGCGCGTGCCTGTTTTTTCTTTCTTACCTTTACTACTAATTCCTGCAGTAAGGGCACAGCTGTTATAGCTGTTAGTAGGGTACTATATATAAGGCTCTCTCTTGTTAATTTAGTCTATTACTCCTACATTCTACTACCTTCTTTAGTAAGTTTCTCTAAAAATTAACTTTTTGCTCTTTTTTTTATTTGCTTCTCCTTTAGGTTATTATGCGCTATTTTAGCGCATATTAACTAAGATAGATGCCTTTAGGTAGAAAAAGGTCTTTCTAAACTCTTTTAGTGCTAACTAGTATATAGCAGCCTATTCTGCGCTGTTCTAGGCTATAGTAGACTATATCTACCTGCGCAGGCTCTAGCTTTGCTCTTCTTACCTATTATAAACTTTACGCCTATATTTAACAATATAGCTAACTATGCTGTCTAGTCTATCTATGTCTATGTCTGCTATATTACCTAGTTTAGCACTTTAGAGTGTTGTGTAGGTAGTATAGTTAGCTGCTACTTCTCTCTAATTACTAATAAAAATTAGTAGATCTATAAGTCTTAGCTCTTTAAGCTTAAAAACAAGGATAGTGTCTAGACTATAAGGTGCTAAAGGTGCTTTCTTACTAACTTAGACTATTTTGCAGTATATTTAGCTATTTTAGGTTATTTTAGTGTATGCTAACATCTTATAGATGCCTAAGAAGCATTATAAGCACCTTATAGCTATCTGCTAACACCTTAAGAACTATAACCTTAAAGAACGTACTAAAGACAAAAAGAAGCTTAATATTACTTATCTTGCTAAGATCTGCTACTTTTTAGCAAAGAAGATTACAGCATAGGTCTTTCTGTCCTATTATAGAGCATTCTAAGCTATTTTAGCATATAACTAACTATTTCTAGCAACTACAGCCTTTATGCTAAAAAGTTGTACCTTTACTCTAGTGCTATCCTTTCTGCTTCTAACTTAATTACTAATGTCTAGCCTATTAGTTGCAAGCGTAACAAGGTGTCTATCTAGGCTAAGGTTAAGAGTTAGAAGCGCAAGTTAGATACTAAGATTACTACTAAGGCCTTAACCTCTACTAAGAAGGTAAGTTTACTACTTTTTTAGCTATTCTTAGTTATTATAGCGCACTCTAACATATACTAGGCTAAGAGCACTATTATTAACACTAAATTAAAAGAGTTAAACAGTTGTGCTGCTAACCTAGTTGTTAAGATTTTGTCCTTAGAGACTAAGAGGGATGCTGCTACTAGTCCTGCTAAGGGTTAGCTAACTAAGCGTATTAAGGCTAAGGAGAAGGAGTATAACACACTCCTTGCTTAGGCTAGTTCCTTATAATTTGCTAGTAGACATAGTAGATAATTCTATAGTATTCTTAGTTATTTTGTAGTATTCTAAGCTATAATACTGCACCTAGAGTGCTTTAAGATACCTGCTGCCTTTACAGCTTTTAATAATATATAATAACTTCTTCTTCTATATTCTTAACTATATTAGACTATTATAGGCTATTCTAGCGTACTCTATTCTCTATTAGATCTAAGTGCTATTAAACACCTAAAACCCTGTAGGAAAAATAGTAAAGGTAACTTTAGATTTCTTCTTGTCTAACTTAGAGATTTCTAATTTTTTAGCTACTAGGCCTAACTATCCCCCTTCTTTTTAGGAGGTTGTTTTAGCTGCCTTTTAATAGTCTGTAAGGTTTGTTATCTCTTTAAAGAGATTCTCTTTCTTATCTAGAACTCCTTAAGAGTGTTAGAGGAAATATTTACTCTAGGCTCTTATATGTTCTCTTTATTGCTATATCTAGCCTACTTTACGTAGTATAGCTATTATCCTTTATTATTTTAGCTTCTTTTAATAATTCTTTCTACATTTTATATATTATTACTAAAAAAGCAAAGTGTGTCTACAATCTAGCAATCTAGGTGTAGAATTATCTCTTTAGAATTAAAAGGTTCTAAGAGGGATATATAGAACACTAGATAGATACTCTTTAAGCTAGGTAGGTCTACTTTAAACAATATTAGCTTAATCTAGGCTACTATACGCTCTAGTCTAATATACTTTTAATCTAGCTTTTGTTTTAGCCTTGTAGACTTTATATAGTAATTTAAAACTATTACTTAGTTTCTTACACTAAATAGTATTAGTAGCCTACTCTTGTTTTAATATATCTCTTAGTACACATTTACTATAAGTATTTTCTTCTTACACTTTTTTTGCAATGCAAGCACTTTAGTTGCAACCTACAACCCTAGGAGCAATTCTCTCTACTTAAGAAGCATACTAGGCTAATCTGCCTCTCTAAGAGCTATTCTATAGTTTGCTTAGAATAGAGTAGTTCTTATAGTAGCGTAGAGGCTATTATTGTATACAAACTTTGCAACTAAGATCTATATTACCTAATTATCCTGCTCTAGGGAGCAGTAATACCTTAGGTACTGCTCTAGAGTTTAATTCTGTCTTTTTATTTATTTATTAGTCTGTAGATAATACGCAGACAATAATACCCTTCTAGAGTTTAAGTAGTGTTAGAAGGTTCTCTAGTAACCTGTATTTATTAGGGGACTTCTGTTTAAGACAATGTGTTTTAGAACTTTATAGAGTTAAATTACTTCTCTTATCTAGGCCTGTGCAAGGTTAACCCTATTCTAATCCTCTCTTGCTAGAACGTAGTATGCTATCTTTATTAATTAGTATATAATTATAAGTATTATGTTATAAACTACTTTAGCAAGCTTGCTTAGAGGCAACTCTATAATAAAATCTATTATTACTTCTTTCTACAGCCTGTCTAGTAGTAGTAAAGGCATAAGCAATCTATATAGACTATATTATACTAGAGTTAATCTCTTATAGGGCACACATTTCTAGTAGTACTAGCTAATGTCCTCTCTTATGTTCTTCTACCTGTACTAGCGCTAGAGCTTTTTAAGTGTCTTTCTTACACTAAAATATTCTGCAAGCAGGCTGTTATAGCACTTTTATAGCGCTATTGCCTTTTCTTTAGACATAGTAAGGTGTCTTATACCTAACTAAGCTAATATGCCTTGTTCTAGGTCCTTTTAACCTACCTTAGAACTAGATTTATCTAACTAACTCTTTATATCTAGTTCTGTACCAGTTTCTTCTTATATAGTCTAAAATTCCTTAGAAGTGTGTTTATTAGCTTTCTAGAATTTCTTTAGGACTATCTTTGTTTTAGGCAACATGTTTTTACGTTTAGCAGCTCTTATTTATACTACTAACACCTAAGTAGTGTAATCCTTCTTCTTTAAGAGTAGATTCTTTAGTAGTTGTATAAAAGCTTTATTATACTTTTAAAATAGTTTTTGTGCTTCTGCTATGTAATCTAGCCTTTGTAATAGCCTATCTGCTAGATTTATACTCCCTAGTCTATAGTTTAGAACATAGTTATACTAACTTAGTACTAAGTATAACCTAACCTGTTAGTAGTTTAGTACCTTAGTTTTTATAAACTACTTTAGGTTTATATAGTCTATAAAGATCTTAAAGTAGATTTCTAAGAGGTAATACTACTAGTGCTTTACACTCTGCACTATAGCTAGCAACTCTTAGTTATAAGTGTTGTAGTTGTACTCTACTTAGATAAGTTTATGTAAGTAGAAGTTAACTAGTTTCTATTAGTCCTTGTTGTCTAATTCTAGGCTATTCTAGCTTAAGATACCTAAGATTTCTCTACCTAAGGCATTAACCTCTAGTCTTGTTAGTCTCTTCCTCTTAAAGTAAGTAAGTATAGGTACCTCTAGAAACGCGTCTTTTAAGCACCTTACTACCTCTTTTGCCTCTTTTAGCAAATCTAAGCGTTAACCTTTCTTTCTCTTTATAGCTAGCCTGCCCTAGGCTTGCCCTAGTAACTTTTTTGTTAATATAGTTAAGAGTAGCATAATACAGCTAAACTCTGTAATAAATCTTTTATAATAGTTTATAAAACTTATAAACACACAGATATTGCGTACAGTAGCTAGTACTAGCTAGTTCTAGATTGTTTTAACCTATTCTAGGTTAATACTAACTCCTCTTAGAGATACTACGTATCTAAGGAACTCTATATACTATGTGTGCTATTTACACTTAGAAAGCTTTATAAATAGCTTTGCTTTACACAATCTTGTTAAGACTTCCTTAATATATCTAAGATGTTCCTCTTCTGTATTTAAGAAGATTAGAATATTGTCTAAGTAGACAATATATGTTATATTAACTAACTCTACTAAGGCTTTGTTTATATAGGCCTAGAATTAGGCAGGTGCGTTAGTAAGTCTAAATAGCATTACTATGTACTTAAAATAGCTATATCTTATTCTAAAGGCAGTTTTCTATTTATTCTCTTTTTTAATTCTAATCCTGTAGTAAGCGTCTCTAATATCTAGCTTAGTATATGTAAAGTTATAAGACTTTCTTCTTATAATCTTTATTAGATAGTTTTCTTTTTAGGAATAGTTATTACCTAATAAAATAATAAATAAGATAGAATATAGTTAGTTTACTACACTAGCAGCGTGTAGAACTACTTATTCTTAAGTACTTGCGTAAATTTTAGGTTAAGGTAAAGGTAAAGGTAGAAAGAGTTGAAATTACTAACAGGTTTACAAAAGCTCTTATAACTACTAATATACCTCTCTTCTACAACCTTATCCTTTTATAGACTATAACAGTCTATCATTACTTACTTAATCTTAAACAACATTTGTATTAGTTACTTAGAATAAGCAATTCTAGAATAGGGATATTATTAGTTCTACTGCTTCTAAGTGTTCTGTATAAGGAGCTAAGAACCTAATTAAGTAGTAGAGGTAGCGTAACTATATAGTCTATAAGAGTTATTTTCCTTCTTAGTAGTAATTTGTTTATTTATAACCTGTAATTATATTCTTTACCTTTAAGTGCTTAATAGCGTACTACTTTGTTAGAAAGAGATCCTAATATACACAAGGTAGGTAAGTTTAATAGGTTATTAAATTATTAGAGTATTAACAACAGGCTAATTTTATTAATAGTTTTAAAAATATTAAAAAAATTACGTATTAATTTTATTCTTAACTGCTTAATTAGGCAAGGCGCTACTTATATACGTACTACTAAAACTAACACTAAAAACCTTAAATACTAATAAAAAATAAGTATTCTCTACTATAATAAAGGTATACATATAACTTAAAGAGCGTAGATATTATAGGCTATGTATAAAACTGTACAGCGCCTTACCTAAGATTGCATTACGTGTTATTTAAAGTAATTAAGGCTATGCCGCCACTAGCTAGCTATCAGCTACTTTATTTAATTTTTACAGTGGTAAATAATTAGGGCGTGGACCGCCGGTCCACGTGCTAACCGCATGAGCAATTTACTGATCTAAGCACTGATTCGTCCTACGTTATTTTCAAAGTACTCCACGCAGGCCGGGGCACACAGGGCGCTTTGATGACCCTTCAGCAATCCAATCATGCGCACCCTCCCTATAAGTTGCAGAGATTGATAAGTTGACTGATATGTGCTTGAATCCGACCTTTCACCTCAATAATAACGTTCGTCAAAATCCATCAGTAATTGATACTCTGTTCTATTCTCGATACATCTCTTAGGACAATGACCAGCTATGATCTTGCCCCCCTAGTAGGCGGCAGGATCCATCAATCTGCAACTGCCTACTACTACGACACGGTCACCAAAACGACAAGCTTCGCTATTTCACTCGGTTATAAGAACTGCTTCTCAACTTGCAGCATGGTGGCTCTCGCGCGATTACATGTTGTCAGCCTTGCCTAGCCAGCCTCACGTTACAGCACAGGCGCGCTGCGCTTCCTGCCCTGGGTGTTGGAGACGCAGCCTGCCCCAACAACAGGAAGGCCAGTGTTCCTCACCTCTAACGTGTCTGTGCGCGTGACGCGCACGGTCTCATGGCGTGCCACCCCTCACGAAACCTCACAAACTTTCACCCCCCATAACTCCACCAATATGGATTCAATTGACAAGGCGATTAAAGATTTGGAACCAGGTGAAGCAGGCGAAGAATTATTGTACAGAAAATGAGCTTGAAAACACAGTGCAGTGCGCTTAACTGTGACCTAAAGAATTTAGGGGAAATCCACCACAGTTAAGGTTAAGAATCTCAACTAACGACTACTTACTTAACACTAACAGGCTGGCCTTGTGACGTATATTAATAAGCTTACTAAGCAACGACTACCTTTAACTAGGACAATAATACGTAATTTTGCACGCGAATTAAGTGCCTAGAAGCCCTCTAAAACCTAGATTACACGCTTTCTTAAGCGCTATAAATCTAAACTTATACTAACCTAGCAGACTGCTATAAGCGCTAAGTGTTACTAGGCAGACTTAGGTCCTAAATACAAACTCTATTTTGACTACCTATACTCTAAAATAGGGGAGTATAGCGTTAAGCTATGTTATATATATAATACAGATAAGAAGAAGTTTATAACTAGAGTACTAAAGTACTTAAAATAAGTATATAATAGAGTAAATAAAAGAATAAAGAGGTTAGAACTACCTTAGAAAACAGTTCTTAGAATTAAGTTATTATACTAGCCTGTATTTATACTAATAGCTCCTATATACTCTCTAGAATAATTTTTAGCTTAGCTAACAGCATACTTTAATTAAGCTAAGATAAAAATATATAGTTAGAAGAGCACTTAATTATAGTTAGCTTATCTTCTACTAAGTAGACTAATAATAAGATAGGCCTAGCTTAGCTTAAAGATGTGTTTAATTAGTATACCTAGAAAAAGGCTTACTAAGCTTAGAGATTGTTAATTATTACTAGGTATAGATTCTATATAATATAACTTTTTTTATAGTTTTATTAAGCTAATAAAATACTTCTAATTATCTTTTTACTCTATTGTATTATATATTACAGCTACTTAATATAGTAATGTTTAAGTCTTTGTTATTAGCCTATAAGTTTAGTCTAGATAACTACCTTTGTAAGAGCTAGAGACTAGTACTAATTAAGAAAGAAGACTTCTTCTTCTTCTTCTAAGACGCCTAGGTTGTTACCTTTTCACTACCTCTTATTATTAGGTTATTTAAGGTTACTAGTATGTAGCTACAGAACTTAAGAGTAGTCTTTAACTAATACTATTACAGCTCTCTACCTGCTAATAGTAAGAGCAGTAATAGTTAGAAGTTAATAAGCCTATTTAATTAGAAGACTATAAGTTGTCTCTATAACTATACTATAAAGAATATAGGTAGTAAAGATGTAAGAAAGCTTAGTAATCTCCTTTACAGCCTCTAGGTCTAAAACCTTCTACTAAGGAGTAAGATTAAAGGATTAAAGAAGGTAATTAGTACCTAACAGGTGCGTAATAAGACTAGCAGAGTCTTTAATCTTTACTAGGATAAGAAGTACTATAAAGGGGCAGTATTCTACTCTCTCTAGAAAATCAGGGCTGCTATAGAGCTCTAACACTAAAAAAAGCAGAAGAATAGAAAAGAAACTGCTTAGAAAGCTAATAAAAAAGAAGCTAGAGCCTTAGCTAAGGAGATTAGAGAGAAGGAATCTAAAGAAAAACGCTAAAGGTAGGTATAAGAGAAGGTAGCTAAAGGCTAAAGAAACGCTAAAGAAGCAGCTAATAAATAAGTATAATAACACGCTTATAATGCTGCTATAGCTCTACAACAGGCTTAAATAAGCAAGCAGGCAGCCTTAAAAGTAGCTCCTTAACCTGAGAAACGTTAAAAATAGACTGTAAGTAGTGCTGTTAAAAGTAATAGTAGTAGTACTACCTATAAGGCATCTCTAGCTACTCTACCTATTACTACCTACTACAGCTAAAGCGTTAACCTTCTATTAAAGTTTAAAGAATATAAATTAATTACAAGTATAAGTTTACTATACTACTAACTTATTATATATAATTAACTATTATAGGTAGCTTTAAAGCCTTAAATTTTTAATCTCTATAATATTAATAGGTAGCGTGCTATAACACTATATATGTTATATATATAGACACGTTAGTTCAATAAAGCTTACTTAGTATGTAGAATAACCTTACTATCTATGCGCTTATAACGCGTATATACTATAACACATATTTACTATAATATATATTCTACTACTCTTACGCTAGCAAGTAGGTATAGTCTAGGTAGGGGTTAGGTATATTACGTAAGGTACCTTACTTCTACCTAGCCTCTACCTACGCTAACCTCCTACTAAGAGGGTTAGAGCTAGGTAGAGTCTATAGATAGTAGGGGTAGGTATAGAGCAAGGTCTATATATAGTAGAAGTAGGTATAGAGCAGGCTCTATATATAGTAAAGGTAAGTATAAGGCAGAATCTATATATAGCAAGAGTAGGTGCAGGATAGAAGCTGTACAGACTAGTAGTAGAAGTTAGGTACATTAGGTAATAGAGGGATCTAACTTATCTAAGAGATCTAAGAGATCTAAGAAAGATCTAGCTAGTTAGATTAGATTAATTCTTAACTTATCTAAGAGATCTAAGAGAGCTAAGAAAGACCTAGCTAGTTAGATTTAATTAATTCTTATCTTATCTAAGAGATCTAAGAGATCTAAGTAATGTTACGTATAGTTATTACAGTTAGGTACTCCTTAGGTACCCCCTATCCTACCTAACTTTTACTACTAGTTAATGCAGCCCCTATTCTAACCCTACTACTAGTTAATACAGCCTCTATTCTAACCCTACTACTAGTTAATGCAGCCTCTATCCTAACCCTACTACTAGTCTATGCGGCTCCTCTCCTATACCTACTACTAGTCTGTGCAGCCCTTTCTTTACCCCTACTATATCCTGTAGCATGCTGTACCTATTTGCTAGCGTAACTACTCTATCTATCTTATCTTATACTTCTAATATCCTAGCACTACGATATTACTAGAGGAAGCTATAACAGAAAGACGTGTAGTAGATACAGATAAACTTGTTCTATATACTTATTTAGCTAAAAAACATAGTATTATACGCTTAATAGCTAACTTTAACGTGCTAGAAGTAGAGCTTAAGTATATTATATAAAGAGAAGGCTGTTATATAATAATTACTTACGTTTATATAAGAGAAAGAGCTTATAAAGTATATAGAAGAGCTTACTAAGGATTACTTACTACTAATAAAGATAATAATTAAGAAGTTTACCTCTACAATAGCTAGAAAGAGGCTATTAGATAGCTAGGTTACTAACTTCTTATACTGTAAATGTAACTACCTTATCTTCTAATAAGCTACTGCTATAGACTCTAATTAATATAAGGCTAATAGCTCGAGAAAGTATAAGTAGTACTTTAACCTTATATACTATAAGAGGTATAGTAATACTTAATCTAGCTAAAGAACATGTATAATATAGATAAGAACAGCTTTATATAACAAGCTAGTAAGAAGTAACTTAGCTAATTAATTGTATTTAATTAGTGTCTATCTACTTAATGTATATAAAGCCTACTTATATACAAACAAAATTTACAGATTATATAATCTTACTAAATTAAGCTTGTAGGTAGTTATAGAGCTGCTTATTTTATAAGTGCTAACTAACTAAGCAACTAGCAGTTAGACTACATGCTCTATCCTGCGTAATACACCTTCTAGATAGTTTAGTATAGATTATCTACCCTCTAAGTGCCTAGTATATAACCTAAGTAATTGTTCTATAGTTATATTTTGCCTCTATCTACTTTAAGCTTCTACTTATTTACTAGTTGCTTATAGATAGTATTTCTCTCTATTTAGTGTGTGTAGGTATTAATTCTTGGAGAGTAAAGGTAAGAGTAAGGTTTATAACTAACTGCGTAATTCCTTTGTTATATAACACGCAATTATTAAGAGAAGTTAAGCGTTACTCTTACTTTTACTAGGCTTAAGGCGTTTTATATAAACTGTTAACTCTACTAATTTCTCTGTTTCTTTAGCTATCTTATTATTTGTAACTATATATATGCCTAAATTTAGCTCTAATTAACTCCTACACTCTCTAGTTGCTTACTAGTAATTCTTCTCTTATCCTATTACCCTCTAGTAGCTTTGTTTTATTCTTCTTCTAGTTATAGTAGCTTTAAGGCTCTGTTAGTAAGCTTTAGTAGTTAATATAACTAGATAGTATCTAACTTAAGCTTCCTCTAGTCTTACTATCTACTCTTTTAAACCTTTAGCTAATATTATATAGAAATAATTTAAAGTTAAGCACTACTTGTGTACTACTACTACTAATGCCTATAACTACGCCTTATGCACTCTTACTACTGCCCCTACTCTACTACTACTACTACTACTACTACTACTACTACTACTACTACTACTACTACTACTACTACTACTACTACTACTACTACTACTACTACTACTACTACTACTACTACTACTACTACTACTACTACTACTACTATTACTACTACTACTACTACTACTACTACTACTACTACTACTGCTGCTGCTGCTACTTCTACTTCTGCCTTTGCTTATCTACACAGCTAGCGCTCTGCGCAGCTGCTTTGTCTTACTACTACTACTACCTCTTACTCTAGCTTTAGCTAACTACGTATTGTTTATTAGGCTTCTAGGCTTGTTTAACGCTACTGCTATTACTGCTATAGTAGCTACTAGCTATACCGCCTATGCTCTTACTCTTACTCTTGTTTTGCCCCTGTCTCTACTACCTCTCCTGCTACCTAAGCTTTTCTCTACGTTATTAGATGCTCTAAGGCTAGTACGCTAGCTAATCCTTTACACGTACTATGTAGATATACTACTAGTAAGTAGCTTAGCTACGCTGTACCTAGATAATAATTAGAATCTAGATCTAGGTTTGTACAGCTAGTACTGTAAGCACTATACTTTTAGGCACTTCTACTACCTCTTATATATTATCTTAAATAGAGTAATTAGATAGTAGACTAATAGCTTATTAGGTACTCTGTATTAGAGCTACTAGAGATAGAGCTAGTAGACGTGCTAGTTGTGTCTATTAGCGTAATAACTTCTACAAGTAACTCTACTCTAATAATTAATTATAGCTAATTAAGTATATAGTAGGTTAGTAAGCTACGTGTTACTATCTGCGTAATAAAGAAGATAGTTAGTAACAGCTACTATGCCTAGACCTCCCTTAAGCGTAGATAGGTAGCTGTTAATTAGGTTTTTAAGCTCTATAGCTGCTAGGCATACGCTTAAAAGAGCTGCTACTAGTAGCTATAGTAGCGTTCTGCACCCTAAAAAGGAGGTTGTTTTCTCTATTAGCTTTAATAAAAAAGATCTTCTCTTTTTTTATTAACTAGCTCTTTCTTATAACTGTTTCTTTATAATATATACTATATAGGTTAGAGTATGTTAAAAAGCATGTATAAGCTTACCTAAGCAGCGCTCTTATAAGTCTATTAGCTAGTATCTTACTTATTTATAGATATTTTACTTTAATTATTCTCTTAGTATACTCCTGTTTTAACTACATGTTTTAAATATCTATATAGTACAGCTCGGTAGTAAGCTACTTACTCTCTTTAACAACTAATTAGATTGTTTATTAGTTATTACAGAAAATCTCCTATAGCACCTCTAAATCTAAACGTAGTTCTGTTAGAAACTGCTTTAGAGCAATTAACTTCTTAGCTACGTGCTCTAACATAAGCAACTTAGCTTCTGTTATAGAAGTAGTTATAGTTAATTAACATGCTGCTTTCTAGATAATTAGACCTCTAAATAATTAGACTATATATCCTTAGAAGGGTCTATAACTCTTCTAATTATTAGCAAATAACATAGTACTATAGATAAGCAATTAACTAATATTATAAGCTCTAAACTTTATGCCTAGATACTTAGTTTTATAGAGGTACGCTAGTACTTAAGCAGCTGCTTTAAAGTAGGCTGCTTCTAGATTAGTAAATTAGTAGAAGAGTTAAAAGGCAGCATATGCTATATCTAGTTAGATTATAATTATTGTGTAGAGTATAGACTCTACTTATTCCTAGTAAGCTTTAACTTCTTGTTTTAAAGCTTTTCTAGTATACTTAAGCAGCTCTTCTGCTAGCAACAGTACTAATAGAAAGGATCTATTACCTACAATATTAAACTTAGTAGCTATTTCCCTAATATAGGCGTTATAGGTAAGTGTTATAGTTCTAGCAGATCTATTCTATATAATCTAAATCTTTAAGAACTATTTAGCAGCTTTATAATCCTTAATCTAGTACTTGCTTATTAATAAGCTTATTAGCTTCTTAGCAGACGCTTAATTGTTGTTGTAGAAAGTAAGAAGGATATTGTATATTTAGAATAGTAGCATAATTTTCTACTTAGCGTTAAAGAAGAGTTAAAGCTCCTCTTTTAATACTGTAAGTCTAAGCTCCTAGAAGGTGCTAGAGAGCTTCTTAAACTATAGTAATAAAGAATTCTATAGCCTATAAAGAGCTTATAGTAGTAGCACTACTCTCTCTAGTTTCTAGAAACTATTAAGCAGCTTACAGAGCACTTAGAGTTAGTCCTAGCAGCTTGCATTAAGAAAAGCTCCTACAACGTTATACTACTAGAGTTCTAGGTTAAATAAAGCTGCTATAGCTACTATAGTGTAGAAAGATTAAGAAGTAAGTGTTATAGCATAAGCAGAGACATTTAAATCCTTAGCCTAGAGGTTTTCTTCAACGTATACTTAGGCTTTACACTTAAAAAAGTAGCTATCTTAGTTAAACTTATAAGTAAACACCTATTTAAGCAGTAGGGGCCTTGCTGTAGAGCTTAATCTGTTAATCTCTACCTAGGTGTTCTTCTTAATTAGCGTTATAATCTCTTTTTCAAAACGCTAAGCAAGAAAGAGGTCCTAGTAGGTAGTTAGAAAGATCTTTCTATATTTTTAGAAGAAGTAGAACATTATTACAGTATATCTAATAACTTAGTTAGATAACTCTCTTATTTTTTAAGGTAGTAGTAATAATTACTAAGTGTAATGTAAGGTGCTTCTTTTTGTTGCTATACTTATATATCTTATCTAATAGTAGAGATAGAAGCTATAAGTACTAGTTATAAGGCTAAATAGAGCTTATTACTGCGTACTAGCTTACTCTATTATTAGTTAGTTTGTAATATTTTCTGTTAGCAATCTAGCAGCTCTGTTTTGTTAGTAGGCCCTAGACTCTACGCTAATAAGGGCGCCTGCTACTAGTGTTTTCCCCTCTCTATATTATGCTCTAAGATAAAGAGGTAATAATCTGTAATACAGAGGATAATAGATTATTAAGATTCTAGTAGCCTGCTAGTTTGCTTTCTTCTTTTATAGTTAAGTGCACTTCTTATAAATACTTAGTTAGGTTCTCCTCTTATTAAAGAGCTTCTTTGCTACGTACTAGCTACTCTAGTTCTAGTGTTTAGTTAGAGGATAGTAGGCCTGTCTCTTAATTTTGTATTAAACAGATCTCTAGTAGTTAGCTAGCTAAGCTAACTGCGTGTTTAGTCTTTTCTGCAGAAGCTCTTTTTATACTAGACTAGCTATCTAGTGCTAGAGTTTCTTTATAAGTGTCACCCCTATACTATTAGTTAGTAGGCAAATTAATTAATAGGTCCTGCTTAGTAATAGGGAGTTTAATTACCTCTTCTATATCTATTATCTCTTTAGGTTTATATAGAAGGTCTACAAATATAGCTAACTTAGCTACTAGAATAGTAGTAGATTTATTAGCTTTGTTATAAAAGAGCTTTTTGTTAAACGTTACGTTACGTGTTGTAATAACCTAGTTAAGTGCAGAGACCTATATCTAGTATATATTAGATGCTTAGTAACTAACTAAGTAAATAATATAGCCTCTAAGAGCAACTTTAAAGCCTCTTCTATTATACTTAGCTGCTCTTTCTCTATTTAATAGATAGGCACAGCATCTATAGGCGTATATCTTACTTTAATTAGGCCTAAGATTAGCTGTAAGTGCTCTTACCTGCTCTAGTTTATACTAGCAGAAATAGTAAGTAAACTAGTGATTAAGCTCCTTATTAGGACTTTATAGATTGTTTAAGTATATTAAACTTATATTATAGAGCTGTGCTACTACTGTAATAACGTCTAGCTAGAGCTTCTTAACTAGGTTAGCACTGCTTCTTATCTTAATAGATTTAGTAATTTTCCTACCCTGCTTACTTAGCTGTTCTATTTAGTTTATGTGTGTATACATACACTTACTTAATATCAATTCTTTATTCTAGCGCCTAGTATTTATATACAGAGCTTCCTCTCTATAGAAGTGTAGTAGTATTATTATTTTAGCTAACTTTGCAGAGTTAGAGCTTATACTAGGTAGTAACCTAGCTTAGAAAATTTGTAAGCACCTGTAATATCTTCACTCAAGTTTTATCTTATAAGGTATAAACAAAGAGCTTTCTACTATAGTACTTTGTAATTAAAAGCATTTATAGCTCTCTTCTTCTTCTTAGTAGTATATTAAACAAATTCAACTTAATTCTCTAAAACAGCTTAGTAGGCTTTTTATGCTTTTGTTAGAAGATTACTTACTTAGTATAAGTTATAGCACAGATCTTATAATCTTTTTAGAGTATTCTATTAATGTCGCAGCTAAAATAGAGGCAAAATATAACTATATTCTACCTGCTAATTCCAGCTAGTATATAAGCGTATAATCTGTAACACACCCCCTTACCTTGTGCAAATACTAAGTAGGAGGTAGAAAATTATTACAGATACGCTATAGCTAAGTGCCTGCAGGGTTATGAATCTAGCCTCTTAGCGCTAGACCTAATGCTTAGTCTAGTTAACTAGCTGCGGCACAACTTAGGCAAGGTAATAACCTTAGCTCTTAGCTCTAGGCACCTACTTTGCTAGGAATCTATGTAGCCTCTGCTAGCGTAGTTTTAGCGTCTAGGCTTATAACTGTCGCAGCTAAAATAGAGGCAAAATATAACTATATTCTACCTGCTAATTCTAGCTAGTATATAAGCGTATATTCTGTGACAATTAATAAGAACGCTATGCACTCCTTTTACTAGAGCCTATAGTACTTTAGGTCTTAGGTACCTTATACGTACGTGCTATAGGTACTCTAAAGAGCTTCTAGAGTATAACTTAAAAGATTATTTTATTACTGCATTTAGAATAGAAGAGTTAAAATAGTAGGAAAGTAGCTTGTATTTTAAAGAAAGTAAGGTTATAAGCATGCTAGAGCGTAGCACACACAATGCTTCTATTTAGATTATTAATACAACTAACGCGTAAAGAGCTATCTAGCTCTAAGTACTAAACTTCTTTCCTCTAGAGGCGTGCTTTAGAAATAATGTTAATATAGAACCCCTCTACTACTATAATATTCTAAAGAATTAGGTTCTTAGTGTATAGGCTGCGCTTTCTATTAAGGGCGTTCTTAAACAAACAAGCGCCTTGTCTACTAATAGGAAAAGCTTAGGTACTAGCCTCTACTATGTTAGTATAGTTAGAGGGTCTAAAGAACCTAGAGATAAGTTAATTCAAGCTGTTAACAAGGTAGGTAGCTGCTCTATTATCTAAAGTGTACTATTTGATAGTAGATAAGCGTTAAAATTTATAATATTATAGACTCTAAGTAATAGTAAGTTAGTAATAGCTATTATCTTTAGGTTAATTAGAGCAGCCTGTACGTTGCCTAGAAACTCTACTTTAACTCGCTAGGTTAATGCTATAATAGCTAGAGAAGCAGCTGCTGTCTACTTACTTTGCTTAATTACTTTCTAGACTTTAGAGTACTTATTGCTATTAAGCTAATTAAGAACCTCTTATTAATAGGTTTAGCTTATTCTAGCAGCTAGTAAGGAGCTTCCTTTAATAGCAGTTTGTAGGAAATAGTATTTAGTTGCCTTCTACTTATACATAATGTTAACCTTCTTATATAGGCAGAGATAACTATTAGAGCTTCTAGTGTTACTAGAAAATAAGCTTTTGTTATTTAGATCTAATTAATTTCTAAAAGTAGTAAATACTCTTAGATTGTCTTTACCTAATCTAATAGTGTACTTATGCATTAAACTACTAAATACTCTACTTACTTATTCTAAAGTAAGCAGTTTAAGCAGTAGAATACTATTCTAGATAATCTTTTAGTGTATTAATTAAGCCTACTCTAGAGCAATCCTATAACTTAAAGCATCTAAGAAATCTTATATAGTAAGCGCTTTTTTAACCTTTGTAAGCTTATATAACTTAGCTTATATATAGAGGTATAACTACTTATAGTACTAGTCTTATAAAGCTACTTATCTCTACCTAGCAGCTCTAAGGTGTTAACAGTATTTAGCACAGACCTAGTTGTAGGTACTAATATTAGTAGAAGCAAGCTCCTTCTTTAGTGCTTAGATAAGTAATTAAAGACTAGTAGAGTTGTTGTTAACAAGCTTAACTATTACTAGTAAGAGGATTACTAGCAACACTGTAGTGTTAACCTAGTTCTAGAGCTTCTAGAGTTGCTCTGCCTACGCTATCTACTTACTTACCTCTACCTTATACCTTATAAGCTTCTAGTTATGGATCTTAAGGCTTAATAACTTAATATAGACTGCAGGTGTTATATAAGGTGTTTCTACTATAGGTTGCTTAGTTGTAGTTTAGCTACAGGTAGATTAAGCAGGTAAAGGTATATTAGTAAACTTAGAGGACTTAGTGTTAAACAACTTAGAATCTTACTACTAGGCAGCTAGTGCTAGTAAAGAAGTTAGAGTAGGCGTTTCTAAGCCTATTATAAGTAGCCTAAGTGCTCCTTAGTGTAATCTACTAGCGTTAGCAGTATCTAGGTTAATAATTTCTTATATATCTTATAGCTTAGCGTGCTAAGTAAATTAAATGTACTAATTAGGCTAGTTAGCATATAACTTGAGTTAGTAACGTCTAGTTAAAATACCTAAGAGAGCTTGCGTGTTATAGCTAACTAGCTTAGCTATTATAAGTAGGTCTTAGAGTTAAGAGAAAAGATAAGCTTAGTCTTACTAGCTCTTCTAAGTGCGTAGGGAAATCTACTACTTTAAGAAGCTAGGCTTGTAACTCTAATAAGCTAGTAAGAGGTAACTTAGTTAATTTCTTATATTTAATTAGTGTCTATTTACTTTGTATGTATAAAGCCAACTTATATACAAAGAAAATTTAGAAATTATATAATCTTGCTAAATTAAGTTTGTAGGTAGTTGTAGAGCTGCTTATTTTGTAATTACTAACTAACTAAGCAACTAGTAGTTATGTCGCAGCTAAAATAGAGGCAAAATATAACTATATTCTACCTGCTAATTCTAGCTAGTATATAAGCGTATATTCTGTGACACACCCCCTCACCTCGTGCGAATACTAAGTAGGAGGTAGAAAATTATTATAGATACGCTATAGCTAAGTGCCTGCAGAGTTATAGATCTAGCCTCTTAGCGCTAGACCTAATGCTTAGTCTAGTTAACTAGCTGCAGCACAACTTAGGCAAGGTAATAACCTTAGCTCTTAGCTCTAGGCACCTACTTTGCTAGGAATCTATGTAGCCTCTGCTAGCGCAGTTTTAGCGTCTAGACTCATAACTATTGCAGCTAAAATAGAGGCAAAATATAACTATATTCTACCTGCTAATTCTAGCTAGTATATAAGCGTATATTCTGTGACATGTCACAGCTAAAATAGAGGCAAAATATAACCATATTCTACCTGCTAATTCTAGCTAGTATATAAGCGTATATTCTGTAACACACTCCCTCACCTCGTGCAAATACTAAGTAGGAGGTAGAAAATTATTACAGATACGCTATAGCTAAGTGCCTGCAGAGTTATAGATCTAGCCTCTTAGCGCTAGACCTAATGCTTAGTCTAGTTAACTAGCTGCGGCACAACTTAGGCAAGGTAATAACCTTAGCTCTTAGCTCTAGGCACCTACTTTGCTAGGAATCTATGTAGCCTCTGCTGGTGCAGTTTCAGCGTCTAGGCTTATAACTGTTGCAGCTAAAATAGAGGCAAAATATGACTATATTCTACCTGCTAATTCCAGCTAGTATATAAGCGTATATTCTGTAACAAGTTAGACTATATACTCTATCCTACGCAACACTTTACTATTATAATAATCTCTAAGTGAAAATAAGTATTTAGTAAGCCTTTATATAAGTAAAAGCATAGTTTTTAAGCCTCTTAAGATAGTTATTATAAGTTCATTATACTTCTCTTATATATCTATAGTAATAGGAGCTAGCTACTGCTAGGTCTTATAAACGCAGCTAAAAATTAGAACGTTTAATTAAGCTAGATAGATAATCTAGAAAAGAATACATACTTAGTTTTTACTACTGTCTTTTCTTCTAGCTAGACAAACAACAACGTAACACTTAGCTAGCTTAAGCAGATCTTTAATTACTTTACTAAGCGTAAGTATAAAAGAAGGTACTATCTACTTATAGTTAATAGCTATAGAAGCTATCTAATAATACAGTTTCTAAAGTTCTATAATCTTAATAAGATTATAATAGCTGTGTACTCTTTATACAGTACCTATACTTTACAGCTACTAGATATAGTTCACTTAAGCCTATTAGTAGAAAAGTATATTAAAGCCTTTATAAAATACCTTTACAATACCTAAGGCTTAGTGCTAATAAAGAGAGGCAACTTTTTCTGCCTTTTCTAGCAGGCCTAGGTAGGAACATTTACTAAGGAGCTTATACTTAGCACCTTTAGATATACTAGTTTAATACTGTATATCTCTAGTGTTATACTTAATAAGTTTGCTTTTAAGAAAGGTAAGCTTAGAATATCTAAGCCTGTTTAAAGAGTATATAACAAAAAGAATTAGTGTTTAGTAAATAGGTATCTGCAGGCTTATATAAAGAGTAAGTAATTATCTAACATAGTAGTTATATAGAAGACTCTTTACTATTTCTCTATCTAGTACTAGCTTCTTTAGATAGAAAATCTTAGGCTTTAAGAAGCTCTTAACTAGTAGACAAAGAGTAATAAAAGAGGTAGAGCTTTGCCCTTAATCTAGCAACAATTCTAGAATAGTAAGACTTAGTAGTAGTTTTCTTTATAAGTAGATAAAGCCTAATTTCTATTAGTTAAAGCAGATAAGACAGAGAAGGCAGAGGAGATTAGAAAATCTAATATAGCTAAGCTTTGTAAGACTACTTACAAGCTTAAGCAAAAGCTTAACACTAAGAAGGCAGAGAAGTAAGAGAAGAAGAAGGTAGTGTAGGAGGAGAGAAAGGCTACTAAACACGCTGCTATTAAAGAACGTAAGGCAGAGAGAGCTTACTAAAAGAAAGAGCGTAACTCTTAAAAAACATTACGCACTACTTAGAAAGGTAAGAGGAAGCTCCTATAGTAATAAGGAGTTAGAAAGAAGCAAAATTATAGTAACACAGCTGCTTAAAGTAGTATAGCTTCTTATAAGCTACTCTCTACACCTTAATTAACACTTAACAGTTGTAGCTGTAGAATACTTTAGCTACGCAAGTTTTAGTAGTAACCTTTATTGCATAAGCCTGTATATTACTCTACTAAGAGACCTAGCTAAGATGGCCTTTGTGCGTGGCTTAATAACCTTATGTGTAGGGGTGCTTAATAAGGCTGATAGTGCGAGTTACGGCGCATGCGCGTTACGAGCGCACGGACAGTAACAGATAAGATCCTCACGCCCTACGCGAACGAGCCGCTGTGCGCCATCGATTCCGTCAGCCTGCTCTAAGGCCCTGAGGCCCCCTTCTGCCGCTCGTGCAGACATACATATACAAGACCCAATGCGACTGCTGTAAACCGCAAGCGACAGGCCGCTTAATAGACAAAGGGCATCATACGTAGCGAGGAAATTCCTCCCTATGCGATCCTCTGGCACACCTAGGGGGAGCAGGAAGTGGTCTTTAATGATCTGAAAGATGTAGAAAACGCACTAAGAAAAGAAGGACATTGGAAGACTAGCTTCATGCGTGTGATTGTTGAGAGACTTTACCGTGTCCGTGCGCGTGATGCACGGATTCGCGTGATGCACGAAAAACCACCTCAACGCGCAAAAATAGATGAGGCTATAGAGCCACCTACAATAGCTATTATCACGAGATTTTGTAGTGGAACAGTAAAGTAATGCTTGCGATCAATTTGCTCTATTTATATTTGCTTGGAAGCGTGACGTTGCGGCCATGGCGACTGGTGACGCGTGAGGCGGCTAAGGGCGGAGATGGAGCACCACCATCACCCACAGCATCAATATGAGCCCGTTTTTGACGCTTTTTTAGTGCAGAAGCTTGTGAGGCTGCTCTCTTGCCTCTTTGAGATAGTTGTATGGCTTTTGCAGCGTTGCGCTCCTCTTGTTGGCGTTGTTTTTCAGCCTAGCGCTCAGCCTTCTGAATCACTGCATCTGCCTTCTCCTTCTCCTGCACCTCTTTTGCTCTCTCTCTTGCTATACGCCTATCTTCCTTCTCCTTCTCCTTAACTAGCTTCTTAGCAGCTATAAGCTTCTTATCGCTAGCTTTTTTAAGCCTTGCTTCTCTTGCCTCGCGTTGTTTGACTCTCTCTCGAAAGCGTGCTTCGTTGACCTTACGAGGAGACCAAAACACTGCACCACCATGGTATTCCTGCCGCTGCTGCAAATCCAGTGGCTTGCTCTTCTTCTTATGCTTCTTCTGCGTCTTTACAGTCTTTTTGAGGCCAGTATTCTCGTGCTCAAGGAGTGAGGCTTGGGTTGAGATGTGGTACACGTATAGGAAGAAGTGATGTCTAGCGCTTGTAGAATATAAGTGTTTTAACCTAGTTCTTTACAGGGCTCAAGCTAGCTACAGCATAGATTCCAATAGGCTGTATGCTAGCAAGACACACAAGGATATTAAAGCTGCAGATGTTGTCTAGTGCAATACAAGACGTTGAATAAGGATACAGAACTAGCATATCTAGGTAGTAAGAGGTTATTGATAGAAGGCTGTGCGCGTAGCGCTTAGCCCAGCTGGAAATTTGCAGAATCTAGGTGCTTCGCAGAGCACCTAGATTCTGTAGCGCGTTTGGTGTTAAGGGAGCCATGTGGTTACCATCACACCGTTACACCAATTAAGTTTATTGTCCAGGTTTCTCCACCATCTAAACCTTCATCCTTAACCCTAAATTGACGGTCCGCAAGCATCTCGCTGATGCCTTACACCAACTGTAATACAGTGGTTGTACGCATATGCCTGGCCAAGATGTAGACCAGGGCAGCCGTAGGAGACTGGGTTTGTTCCCTTTGGGTTCTCTTTGGTTACCCCGGTGGGATTGCAGTCAAACCCTCTGAGGAATCCTGTGTGGGCTCTGTCCCCTACATGTGACCAACATCGATAAAATTCGTTTGGTTTGTTAGGTATAGGGTAGTGACACTCGCAGTAATCCCAATCAGTGCACGAGGAGGCTGCCACAGAAGTAATAGCTAGAGCTACTACAACAATAAATCTATAGTAGAAGTTAGATATATGCTACACCTAGTGTTTGTATTACTTACTTCTTTAACATTGTGTTGTTTTAGATAACACTCTTTAATCTTTGCTTAAAGGTAGATCCTAACTAGATTAGACTTGTGTTTAAAAGCTTAGAATTATTAAGAGCAAGAGTGCTGTAGAAAAGCACTATGCTATAATAGTAGGAACTTACTTATACGTTGCAGAGGTAGGATAGATAAGATCTAGGTTCTTTTTGTAGAATGTAGGTTCTTAACATATATTCTTTATACTATACTTATACTCTAAGTTTAAGCTTAGATGTTTAGTTTTAGGCCGTGTTAGTATAGGTAAAAGATAATAGTGCTTACTATATTACCTACTATAGTACTTAATTTAGTGCTTACTATAGTGCTTACTATAGTGCTTACTATAGTGCTTACTACGATAGTAAATAGGGTCGAGAACTTAAGATTAGATTACTACCTAGGGTATCTTATTATTTCTGTAAATATTAGTCTAAAATCAATAATATAGAGGCGGTTTAAAAGCTAGAAACTAGTGCTACATTTTTTTGCTTAACGATCTAGTCTAGCTACTACTACGTAATGTGTAGAGCCTAAATTATGCTATTTTCTAGACTCTACCTCTACTCTACCTTAATAAAACTTAGGTACCCTCTACAAATCTGTTAATAATTATCTAGGTTAGGTAAGTAGAGGGTGAAATTAAAACGCTTTATTCGGCTCTTCTATTAAATTATACATTGTAATAGGCTGCCTCTAATAGCAAAGAAGCTAGAGCCTGCTAAAGAAATACGGAACTCTACTCTATTTACTAGCCTAGTGCTTACTATAGTGCTTACTCTAATGCATACTTTAGTACTGTTATAGTAAGTACTATAGTAATCTTAATACTAAACAAGCAATAGAATCTAGGTGTACTACTAAGCACTAAGATTCTACTAATTTAGCTGGCTAGAAAGAGTCTGAGATTATTAGTTATGTGAGAGCTTGCAGCTGAGTCTGATATCTAGGTATCTGCAGAGGTAGTACTGACATTTTCCTTGCAGAAGGTTGCCGTCTCTTCTTGGCACTCTTCCTCAGGTTGATGCTTGCCCTCGTCGCTAGATGACTCTGACTCCACTGTTCCAGCAACGTAAGCCTTCTTCGACTTCTGTCTAGACTCAACTTCCTTCAGCTTCTTCTGCAAGCTGTCAATCGTCTTTTCCAGCTGGCTGATCTTTGACTCCACCTTATCGCTCGATCGTCGGCTGGAGGTCTCAGCCTTCCGCTTCTCAGATGCTGCCTGGACTGCAACCTTGGTGTAGGGGCAGCTCTTCAGGTAGTGGCCGTGTCCCCTGCACAAGTAACAGTCCTGGCCCTCTTTCTGGAGGGGGCTCCGAGGTCTATGGGGCTTGTGGCCGCTGGTAGGCCTCTTGGCAAACATGCCCATCTCTGGATGGATGCTGTGTTCGGCTTCCATAAGGATCTCAAGGGCCTCCTCTGTGTCCACGTCCCTGCGGGCATCGAGTGTAGCTCGATATGAGCCGTATTCCGCAGGTAGCGCGCTTGGGAGCCTGGCTAACCGCTGGTTGGTGCTGTTTAAGGCCTTCAGGGAAGGATCTTGCTCAACTACCTTGCGCCCCAGCTTACTAAGCTCTTCCCAGGCTCTCTCTATTGTTGTGGAAGAATCCATCTTGTAGGTAACGTATTCCTCAAGGTATTGCCTTCCAGCGCTTGGTAGCTTTGCCTTGTACTTCTTCTGGAGTGACAACCATATCTCTCTTGCTGTTTTAGCTTCCTCCACGCGCTCAAGGTCGAACTCGTTCAACGAGAGCCTGATGGTGTACCTAGTCTTAGCGTCCAGCCGCCTGAAGGTTGGTAGGCTGCTGGTCCCTCCTGGAGGTGGATCCTCTAGGGAAGCCTTCTCTGCATCCGGGGTGGATCCCTGTGGTATAGTTTCGGCAGAGCTATCAGGGGTAGCTGTCTCAATTACCCAGAACAGACCTTCGCCTTCCAGTCAGTCTCTCATCTGCTTAAACCACGCATCAGAGTTCTCTTTTGAGAGCACTGCCACCTTCCTGTGTCGAGACATCCCTCTGCCTGTAGGTGAACTCATTACGTCTGTTTTCTATTGTATGTGTATATGCAGCAATTGCGATTGTATTGGTTGCCAGTCAATATGGATTGGGTTGGTATCAAATTATCGTCGTTCAGGGTGACCTCCAATAGGTCTCGTCGTTCGGGGTGACCTCTGATAGGTCTCGTCGTAACGGTGGGTAGGTCTTGGTACCTTCCCAGAACGTAGTTCCCTGAGGAGTAAGGTCGGTTTCCAGAGCACCAATCTATCTGGTTTCTAGGACACCAAACGTTTGGTGCTAGGTACACCAATTTTTGACCGTTTACGCCGAACCAGTACCCCTATCTAATTTATTGGTAGATCTGCTACTATTTTAGGTAAGTGCTAGGAAACCTCTACGTTCTAGTACCTTAGCTCTAGTACCTAGTACCTTTCTCTCTACATCTGTCTCTACTATCCCTGCTATATAAGATGCATGTTACGCTTATTTACGTGTAGGTAAACTTTGGCTAAATCGCATAAATCTGGCATATTTAAGGCTCTGGTGTAGGTAGTTAGGGGGTAAGAGGGTACCTGTTTAATGCCAAGAGTGAAGGAGTTTCCTCTAGGTGGCAAGAACATTAGAGTTACATCTAATAAGCAGATAGAAGCGGAAAAGGACAGCCTCACGTAGCACCAAACGCGTTCAGTGTGCAGAGCACTGAAAAATAGCAGTTCAGTGCTCTGGAAACCAACCGTACTCCTCAGGGTCGGTGCAGTTGTCGCCCACAGGTCCTGTAGCGACTCGCTGGCTTAATAGGTTGTTGCGATGGGGTTATTGCCAACTGTAGTAGTTGCAACTCACCGTCCTCCGCAGCGTTGAGCTATCCAAGTAACAGAGTTATTGCCTACTGCTCTAGTAGCAACTCACTGCTGTTGTAGTGCGTCTGTTTGTACCTTATTGTACGTGACGCGCTACACACTCAATTATCCTTAAAGGTTGCAAAACCCGGGCTTATCACCAGTTGAATTAAACTTCTGATGCAGTAGCTCCTTAAGGATAATTAGAACCAAAGTGTGTAGTATATAGACGCCCTTAGAGACGTGTTGTTAATTAATTCATCTATCCTGTGTACAACAATACAGTTTCTAAGGGGTACTATACATCTGTGCGCTCTTACTAATACCTCTAAGGTAGCCCTACTTACTCTTCTGCTCTAGTCACTCTCATTCACTGTACTAGAGGTTAATAGCCTCTAGTAAGGTATGCTAGACCTCCTAGTTAGAGGTTAGAGTTAGCTGCTATTTTCAACTTATTATACTTTTACATACAGTGCGTTTTATAAAGCAATTAAGTAAATCTGTGCATAGAGCAAAATCTAAGGTTTAGTTACTGATTTTAAATATTAATCTAGTATTGCTTAGTAATAATAGCGCTAGAGCTCTAGCGAGTCTCTATTAATTAGCGTCTTAGTTAGGAAAATAAAACTCTCTAACTTTTACACTTAATAACTAAATAACTATTAGAGCTGTTTTAGAGTTTAGAAGCTGGTTTTATAGAAAAAAGCAAGCTCTATATTATCGGTTATTTACTTTCTATAAATTAGTATTTAGTAAAACCTGCTAGGCCTAGTAGGCGTTAGGGCTATTTTCTTAATATTAGTCAAACATAAGAGCTGTTTTCTAAACGTTAGAGCTGCGTTAGGGCTGTTTCCTAAACATACCACAGCATTAGAGCAATACTAGCTATTTTCTTAATATAGAATAAAAGTTAGAGCTATTTCCTTAACATTTAACGCCTACTACAACCTACTAGTTATAAAGAATATAGAGAGGAAATAGAGAACAGACTACTTTCTTCCCTAATCTACAAGACCTAGACTAACTAGACTAGGTAAATTTAAGATAGGAAGTGTGTAGCCTATAGAGGTAAGAAGAGTAGATATAAAAACAAGATAAGATACTATAATAAACAAGTTATTCTATTAAATACTAGGTGCAGAACTAAGAAAGAGAGAAAATAGTATTTACATTTGCTTTCTCTTCTCTCTATTATAAATTAGAAGATTCTAGAATAGCTATTACGTATAAATGCTTAGAAATTAAAGTAGATTTTTAAGTAGATTGTATATACAGATTGCGTATACAATAACGCAACCTACTAGCAGATTACGTAGGTGTACACGTAACCTACTAGCAAAAGCAACGTATCCTTAAGGTATCTATAGTAAGAAAGCTAACTCTAGATCTAGTAAAGCTATTGCTATAATAAACACAGCTTTCTAGCACTCTTTAGTTATGTATTCTTTAGATAGTCTTTACCTAATTTAGTAAGCACTATACCTAATTAGGAAATTATCTGTATCTAGGTATAATTTAGCTATGTTTAGGCTATATAGCTTAAGTTGCCTTTTTAGGTAATAGCTATTCCTAAAGAGAAAAGTATCTAATAAAGATTATTAGGATAAAATCTGTATACTAGCAATAGCACTTATTTTATAACTATTAAGTGTTTTTCTAGAATTATAATTGTTAAAAGTTTTTCTAATAATATAACTATAAGAAGAAGGTATAGGTATTTTAATTTCTTTATTAAACAATTCAACAGTAATAAAGCTACTGATGTTAAAGATTTATAACACTGTTTCTAGGTGCTAACTTACTGTAAAACCTTTATAATAATATAGGCTACAGCTTTAGCAGGAACTTCTATAGCTTTCTTACCTTAGCTAGTATAAGGGATAGACAGGTTTTAGAGCCTATTTAATTATCTATTAGAACTACTATAGCATGCCTATAACTTAACTTACTCTTTTAACTACTATAAGTAAATGCTAATCTAAGCTAAGGTTTTTCTGCTAGTAGAGTACTAAAGGCTTCTTCTTCTCTGTTTAGAGCATTGTAAACAGGTACCCTGTCTTCTTTTTCTTACTGTCTTTTCTATAGCCTGTATCGTTGTTTAACTTTAAACTCTTCTTATATTCTTATATTCTTTCTTTATACCTTGCCTTAGACGCACAGCTATAGACATAAACTCTAGTTCTGCCTACTATAGCTCTACTTACTTTACCTCTACTTGCTCTACCTTCTTTACAAAACTTAGTCTCTATAAGTACTACGTAATGTATAAGAATGTTTACTAGTTTAAAGTTCTTCTGCTAATAGCAATAATACTAGAACTTAACCAGATAATAGTATAGAGCTAGATATAGATTTTACAAACGTTAATAAATTTAGTAATAATAATAATAAGATTAATAAGGATAAAGTATAGCTCTTCTCTAATAAGGATTATCTGCCTAAGTACTACCTACCTTTAACAGCTAGAGGCCTTTAAAAAGTAAGAGTACGTAAAAGAGGACTATAAGAATAGTACTACCTACTTACTTAATTATATAGAAGATTAGTAGAATTAGTATATCTTCTATTTTCTTTATAGCTTGCGCTAGAACATATAAACTAACTCTAGCACAGATACTAGACATACTTTAAGAAAGAGTACTATTAAGCCTATATAACTATAACTATTACTACTCTATATACAATCTTTAACTACTTACTTAGCTTGCACTATAGAAAAGGCAGAAGGAAACACTAAGGAATAAAGCTTGCTAGCTTCCTAGGTATATATTAGAATGTTTTCTGCTTAGTCTATAAAAGGATAACTCGTGTAAAACTAGATAGGAAGATAGACTAGAGTATGTATAAGGTATAAAGAGCTAGACTTTTATTTTTAGTCTTATATAAGTATTTATATCTAATATAATTAATAGGTACTAGGGAAGCTAGCAGAGAAGTATAAACTAAAGAAGATAGGTTATAATAAGGCCTGTATATATGTTAAGAATCTAGCAAGAGTATTATAAACAAATCTAGTAACAAATAAAAAGAGATCCCCTTATAGATGCTATAGAATATAATCTTAGCTCTATTTATAGCTAGGCAGATTTATAGTAAATTAGCCTTAGGCTCTTCTTAGTTTCTGCTACTAGTATATAGCAGTTACTCTGCTATAGGATCCTAAGGGTAGGTCTTATTAAGTATTACTAGAAATTACCTTTAGATTAATAAAGAAGTTCTTTAGTATTAAAGACATAGATATAAAAATCCTAAGCTAGAATGTTAACGCTTACTAACTTATATTTAAAAAATACCTTCTCTTTCTTCAATTTTATATTTAATAAGACGCTCTTCTTAAGTCTCTACGTCTTTCTTCTAAGCCTACTCTTCTGTAATTAGGTGTTTACAGCCTATAATCTAACTTCTTTAAAGGAACTAAGCTAGGTAAAGATTCTATAAGGCTGTAATAAGCTATTATCACGCATAAATCTAATATTAGACAACATTGTAGTATTTTAGAAAATAGTATATACTCTATATAGTTAGGATATCTCTCTTAATAAGCCTTTTTTCTACTCTACCCTACTGCTGTAGATCTAGATTTTAGGTAAAGTTACAGAGTTTACTTAAGTTACCTATCCTTACTTGCTAAGATATACTAGAGAGAAGGAATTTAATAACAATAGTAAGTTAATCTGTCTAATAAAATATATATAATACAGAATACAGAACTAATAAAGTGTGTAGGTAATATTAGTAAAGCTATATAGAACCTAATAATAGGCTTTCCTAGTATAGTAATATATTTAAATCATTATCTCTTATAATACGTTATTGTTAATACATAGGCTGTTATCTAAGGTGTTTAGCCTTAGGTATCTCTTATATAGGCAGCTTATACTATAAGCTATTTAATTAATTATTATTAACTATATAACTGATATAAGAACAGTCTATATCTATAAATAATAATTCTTCTGTTTATTCCCTACTTAATTAATAAGAGCAACTTAAATATATAATTCTAAATGTGATAAAACACTCTAAGTACAAAGCGCTTACCTCTAGGATTAGCTAGAAGAGATAGTATTAATAGTATACTCTTCTTTAAGACATTAAGAAATACTAGGAGTTTAAACAGCGTATGCGTAATATTAAGTAGTAGCTTACTAGCTTAGAAGCTAAGGAAAATCTAGAGCTAGTTTATAAGGTTATACTCCTAGCTTAAGAGAATCTAGCTAAGTTAGTCTGTTTAGAACTAGGAAACACTGTAGAAGAACAAATAGAAAGACCTAATAAGGCTATTTATATAGCTACCCTCTATAATCGTATTAAAGAGAGTAGAATAAGTTTTATCTAAATAGGAGAGTAGACTAGAAACGTTACTCTACCTATTAAGAACTAGCTAGAATATAGAGAAAATGCATTAGAAGCAGCTAAGGTATTAGTATTTAAAGGAAAAAGACTAAAGATATATATTCTTTATCTTAGTTATAAAGAACTGCCTCTAGCACAGTATATACGCCTCTTTAGTACTCTAGGTAATCTAAGTAAGTATTTTAGATATAAGCAACTAAAACATATTAAGAGTTAAGAGGCTCTTAGCTGTAATCTTTGTAAGCCGCTCTTTATAGACAAAATATACCTATAACACTATACTTAAGTTATTTACAGAACTGTATCTCTTATGCATCTCTTTAGCTGCTAATAGAAGGTAAATTATAGTCTTAAGATATAATAATAAACCCTATTCTTTTAAAGCCTGCATTTTTATATACTAGTAACTAAGTACTCTAGAAAGAGAATAGATGTTATATTAAGCTCTATGTCTAAGTCTAGCTCTATTTAATTAGTTATATTCTGTATTAAGATTAGAGTGTATAGAGGTTAGGAGTACTAAGGCAGGTATAAAGGAGCTAGGATAATTTTATCTAGGACGTTCTAATTGTACTTAACGCTAGTATAGCTGTAGATAATTGTTTTAGCAGACTATACTAACTATAAACAGTAGCTAGACTAGGTAGCTAGAATTCAGTTCTAATAGACTTTTAACATCTTCTTTTATCTCTTCTATATTTTATAATGTTTTACTACAGCTTTGTTTCTAGAAGATACTGCTAGAATCCTTGTTTTATAAGCACTTAAAAGTAATACAGAATCTATAATCTCTTATTTCTTATAGAGATACTTAAACAAATTATAAATATGCTTAATTCTTTATATATAAGGTTATACTTAAATCTTTTATAGACTTCTATAGACAAGCTTATTTAATTGCTTACATTGCTCTTTAAATGCGTTTTATAGACCATACCTAAATCTTCTTATAAAAGGCTATATAGCTAGCTAAGTGTATATATTCTATCTCTCTTAAAATATGTATTTCTCTTATAAATTTCTAACTTATAAGTTAGGTATACTCTTTTCTCTTTCTTTTTAAACTACTTTGTAATATAAGGCTTATAGAATAGATAGCCTATATACTAAGCTTAGGTCTAATATAAGTGTTGTAATTACGTACTATAAGGTAGATATATATGTTCTTAGCTTAAGAAGCTGTAACAGGCTAGGCCTAAGTGCTAGCTTCTTAGCGTACACTGCTTTAGTATTACTCTAGCTTACGCTTCCTAGCATAGACTAAAGCTCTGCTACAAAGCTAACGTGTCTAAAACAGAGTTATAAAAACTCTGCAACCTTTGTCCTAAAGGTTGCCCTCTATTAAATCTATCTTGTATTTTACTAGCAAATTTTCTTAGAGGTTAGCTCCTTATAATTAGATTTAATTACTAAATAAGGATTAATAAGCAAGACGTACAACAACGCTACTAAGCGTCTAGAAGAATACAGTATTAAGCTGTGCACTAGTAACAATAATTAATTAAATATTAGAACTAAACTCTAGAACCTTATTACTATGTTAGTACCTAAAGAATAGCAGAAGGAGCTACTAGCTTACGTACTAGAACACCTAACTACCTACCTATTATAGGCAACCCTACCTAAGGCTGCAGTAGCTATTACTAACAACAAGGCCTACCCTATAATAGACTCTAACTAGAACCTATAATAGAAAGACTTAGGTAAAACTATATAAAGGCTAGTTAAAGCCTAAGTCTAAGCCTACGTTGCATCTATAGGATTGCTAAACTATAGTACAACACCTTCTACCTCTATATAAATAGTCAACAATAGACTAAGCAAGACTATAAAGTTACCTAACATAGGCAAGTTTAGTAGCAACTAATAAGCGTACTAGACGTTTAAGTCTTAGATAAAGGATACGCTAAGGTCTATAAGGGACTAAGAGGCTGTCCTAGGAGTTGCCTATATATTTAACAGGCTAAAGAGATAGGCTGCGCAGGTTAGGTTATTATAGAAGGACTATAACCTAATAGGTACAACTGCCTAGTTCTAGGACTTCCTAGACAAGCAGTATAAAGACTTACTATTCAAGAAGCACTCTTAGCAGAAACTCTAAACTATTACTATAAAGAAGAGCAACTAGAGTATTAAGTCTTTTAATGCAGAGTTTATCTAGCTAGCCTATAATACTGCTAAAGAAGACAATATGAAGAACCTTAAGACTAGGTATATATCTACACTCTAACTAGACCTCTAGAACAAGATAGTGTTAGTAGACATTCTAGACAACTAGGACCTCTAAAGCCTTATAGCTAGGGTCTTAGTAGTAGAAGTTAACCTCTATAGATCTAAAGCACTAATAAATAGCACTTTTAGACAACACACACGCAGGACAAACCTAGATAGTATAGACTAAGAACCTACTAGAGTCTACTCTAAGAAGATTAAGTCTAATAACTAACTATAAGCAGAGTAGTAGACTTAGAAAGTTATAAATTAGCAAAGAGCTGCTAATGTCTGTCTAAGATGTAGAAAGAAGGGTTACTACATAAGTAGATGCAATCTAGCCCTAGCTAAAAGACTAGAGAAAGTCTAGGTTTAGAGTGTAATTGCTAAGGTTTCTAAAACTAATAATTCTACTAATAAAGGTTTAGAAAACTAGAAACTCCTATTTAAAAGCGTAAACAGGAGTTAAAAAACAAGTTGTAAAGAGAAAAGAACTATTCTAAAAGTTCTACTAGTAGTAGCTAGATAGCAAGCCTATATTACTGCATGTAATAGTATAAGACAACACTGTAGCATATATATTAATTAATACTAGGTGTTTAATATATAGCATAGTCTCCTCTAAGTTTATATTATAAAATAACTTCTAACATACTTCTACGTATAGACGTAAGGTATTAGGCATAGCTAGGAAAGTAACCTAGGTAACTAATATTGTAAGAATAAAGATTAACATAGATAGCTATAGAGAGACCCTCTAGGCATATATACTAGATAGAGAAAAAGAGTATAACCTTATCCTAGGGAGACTATAGATAGATAAGAACAAAGTTACTATAGCACTAGCTAAGAAATTATTATTTATCTACTCCTTACAGACGTAAGTTAGAAGTGGAAAAAGTGCTTGTCCTAACTAACTGCTTAAGCCTGTTAGCTTAGAGCTGTATTAGGCGCTAAGGAAGAGGTCTAAAATAGACTAGAATATAGAGCTGTTTGCTGTATTAATAGCAGATATCTAAAAGACTCTAAAGAAGAAGAAGCTAATAGATCTCTAAGACCTTCTCCTAGAGTTCCTAAAAGATAAGTTTAGAACATTTATAAAGGAGGAAGTAGATAAGCTAGCACCTTACTACGGACCTAATATAGATTATACTATTAAGCTAATTAAATAAGATAGAAAACCTATAATAGTACTATAGTGACTACTATATAATATATCCTATAAGAAGCTCCTAGTGCTCTAACAGCAACTTACTAGCTACTTAGATAAGAGCTTTATCTAAGTTAGCAAGTCTAGTGCTTCTGTTCTAGTGCTATTTATTAAGAAACCTATTAGAGGTCTCTAGTTCTATGTTAATTATTAGGCACTTAATGCAATTACTAAGAAGGACTAGTACCTACTGCCTCTAATCTATAAGACTCTTTTATAGATCTTAAAATCAATATAGTTTACTAAGGTAGACGTTATCTAAGCCTTCTACAAGATTAGAATTACTAAGGGAAATAAATAGAAGACAGCTTTCTAGACAAGATTTAGACTCTACAAGTAGCTAGTAATGCTATTTAGGCTAGCTAACGCTCTAAGTACGTTCTAGCAGTATATTAACTAGGTCTTAAGAGAGTACTTAAACAAATAGTGCTCTGCTTATATAAACAATGTATTAATCTACTCTAGCAGCACCTAAGAAGAGTATAAGGCTAAGGTTAAGGAAATTGTCTAGAAGCTAGGAGCTGCAGAGTTGCACTTTAATGTAGAAAAGAGCAAGTTTTCTATTAAGAGCACTAAGTATTTAGGATTTATTATTAAGGCTAGTAAGGGTATCTAGATAGACCTTGCAAAGGTTGCTGCTATAAAGTTATAAGAACTCCTAAAGACAGTAAAAGGAATCTAGAGCTTTTTAGGGTTTACAAACTTCTATTAACAGTTTATTAACTAGTTTTCTAATATAGCAGAACCTCTTATGCACTTAATAGGAAAGAACACAACCTTTAAGTAGAGAAAACTCTAGTAGTATACTTTTAATGCTATAAAAGCTATATTTACTAGAGAACTAGCACTTATAAACTTTAACCTAGACCTAGAAACAGTACTAGAGTGTAACAGGTTAGAATAGGTAATAGAAGGAGTACTATTCTAATATAGAAAAGACAAGGTACTCTATACAGTAGTATACTTCTTAGCTAAGAATTCTAAAGTAGAAGTAAACTACACTATTTATAACAAGGAAATGCTTATAGTAATTAAATGCCTCTAAGAATAGAGCATAGAGCTAAAATAAGTAAAGGGATTTATAGTTGTTACTAATTACAAAAACTTAGAGTACTTCTGTAAGGCCTAACTCTTTTTTAAAAGATACGTCTGTTAGTCTAGCCTCCTTAGCTAGTTTAACCTTACCTTTACCTACAGACCTAGTAAGGTTAATAACTAAGCAGATACACTCTTAAGGAAAGAGAAGAACATTCCTCTATCTACAGGAGATAAGAAGACTAAGACTAAATAGTTTTAACTATTAAAACTATTTACGCAAGTAGTAAAGACTAGCCTAAAAAACAACTCTGCTAACAATATACAGGTTTTCTCTTTAGATCTACATAGAGCAGACTAACTCCTCTTTATAACCCCTCTAAATAAAAAGCTATAGAAGAACTACTATAAGAAACTAGAACAAACACGTAAGAAAACGCTTCTAGCTAGGAACTTAGAACTATATAACAGTATTAAAGAATTTAAAACACTTTAGAAAAACACTGCTAAGAATAATAAGACTTACTAGCTTGCTAAGTCTTCTATTTTTTTAGAAGCCTAGAATTTCCTATACAGCTTAACCTTAAATTTTCTCTCTTTAAGTGCTTTATAGATAACAGAGACTAACTATACTACTATAAAAGAGTATAAGTTCTAAACTCTAATGCCCTTAGAACTAAGATTATTAACAACGCCTATTACTCTCTAATTATAAGCTATCTAGGATAGAGAAACATGTATACAATCCTCTCCTAAGCCTACTTCTAGCTAGGGATGTTAACTACCTTATAATAGTACGTAGAGAACTGCAATATCTATAGAAGAACAAAGCTATAAAGAGAAATAAAGCAGAGACTCCTTAAACCCCTCTCTTCACTTAATAGGATTTAGAAGAAAATCTCTATAGACTTTATAACAGACCTACCTAAGAGTAAAAGTAACTGTAACCTTATAGTTATTATAGACAAACTCTTTAAAAACATTATCCTAGTCCCTCTATAAGACCTGTTAGTAAAGACAGTTACTTGTGCTTTTATATCTAATATAGTAGCCTATTACTAGTTGCCTAACGTAATTATCTCTAATTAAAGAACGCAGTTCCTTAGCAACTTCTAGTAGATAATATACTAACTGCTAAAAATTACACAAAGACTCTCTACAGCCTTTTACCTCTAAATAGATAAAAGCACTAAATATATAAACTCTATAGTAGAAGCCTACTTAAGAGCCTATATTAACTAGGCTTAGAATAATTAGTGTGCTTAGGTGCCTGTAGCCTAGATTGTAATTAAAGGACAGGTAGCTATATCTATAAGGTTTAGCTCTTTCTTCCTCTAGCATAGTTACAATGTAGATCTAGTCTAAATAGACCTAGACTTAACAGCAGAGTTGTTGCACTAATATATAAGAGAACCTACTAGAGCTACAGCAAGCATAGTATAGAAGTTTACTAAAATAATTAACTTTGTTAAAGCCTAGATAGCAGAGGCTTAGTAGATATAAGAACAGTAAGCTAATACACACTAAAAAGAAGCCCCCTAGCTAAAGGTAGGGGACAAAGTCTAGCTAAAGCTAGGAAACTAGTTCTTAAACAGCTAAGCAAGCAGGAAACTAGACTAGAAGAACTAAAAGTTTATAGTTGTAGAAGTTATCTCTCTACATAATATTAAACTAGATATTAATAGTAAAGTCTATTCTATTTTTTATATTAACTAGCTTAAGTTATGCTCTTAGGACTCGCTTTATAAACAATTAAATAATAACCCCTAGCCTAGCTCTCTAGTTATTACTAACAACAATAGTATATCCTCTAAAGAATAGAAAGTTAACTCTATCTGTAGAGAAAGATAATCTAGAAGAGAAAGTAAGAGATATAAATACCTAGTATAATAAGAAGGCTATATTAGCAAAATATAGAAAAGAGAGGATATTTGTAAGAACCTAGAAGCTCTAGACAAATAGCTGTCTATAAAAAAGGACAGAAGAGATAGGAATAGAAACTTGCTCTTAAGCTTCTAATTAGAATGTCTAAAAGGGTATAACTAACTTTCTTACTCCTAATAGAGGAAGAAGGAGAGGAGCAGGAAAGGGAGATAAGCATAAGCAAGAGGAGGAGCACTAGTTAGTTAAGAAAATTGTTTATTGTATTAGTCTATCCTAAAGAATAGGCTGCTTTAAAAAGGGACTATATTGTTATAAAGAAAAAGAGCTAGAAGCCTAGGTATTATCTAGCTAAGAAAATCCTAAACGCTGCAGATAAGAGAAGACCTAAGCACTATCTTTAGCAGAACCTTTGCTACTACTATTATCCTTATTACCTACAGTAGTGTTAGTAATGTTCTTAATAAGCATTTAAACAAAGTTCTTATATCTAGTAGTAGGAGAGATCTTAAGATATATGTAAAGGTTAGCCTTAAAGTAAGTAAAGCGCATAAGCAGTGTTAAGTTAATAGTAAGCTATATTAAGTAAGGAATTAGCAAATACTCTAGAAAATAGGTAAGAAAAGAGAGAAATAACTTACTAGAGTCTTAATCTATACTACTACTTTCTTAGCAGCAATAGCAGTGCGCTCTATAAAGACTACAGCAGCAAAAAGATAAGCCTTAATCTTATTAACCTTAGCTTTATAATTAGACTACTTAGTCTTGTAACTAGTAGTAGGTAAGCAGGTGTTAGGCTAGAACGTAAGATTAGTATAACATAGAAGGTCCTTATACTTCTTAAGGTCTGCCTAAATAGGCTTAATAACTTGTAGAAGCTTTATAGAGTTGCTCTTAGTAAACTACAAGAATATATAGTACTTGTTTAGAGTCTTCTATATCTTATATAGGGCCTAGCAGACAGTTAGCTAAAGAAGAGAACACTAAGAAATGAGAAGCAGAAACTTACTTTATAGCAGTAAGAATAGCTAAGGATATAAGGAGCGCAGCTAGTTAAGCAGCTGCTAGCAGTAAAGGTACAGACCTGTTTAGACAATATATAGCTAATATAGACCTTAAAATCTATAAAGCTACTAGCGTGTTAAGTATATAAAGACTACTTACTTAAAACCCTAGTCTAATTATTAGTAGAAACATTGTTAAAGGCTTTTTTAATCTTTTTATTCTCTAGCTTAACATCTTCTACTATAAGCCTTGCTCTCTTAGTTAAGTAAGTAGTAGAAGAGGCAGGATCTACAAGAACAGCGCTGCAGGCCTAAGCAAGGTAAAAGAGTTAGTAAATAAGCATATTACAGGTAGAGATAGAGCAACTTACTTACTTACCTAGCACCTTCTTATAGGGCAAACGCAACATAGTTAGTAATCTAGAAAGTGCTATTATTAAAATTAAGCAGAGTAGAGCAACTAAATAATTAAGTAGTAGTAGAATTATAAGAGGAAGGCGCGTAGACTTAAAACATAGTACAACAAAGAATGTAGAAAGTAGAAAGTAGGCAATAGAGTTATTTTAACTAAAGCGCGCGCTAATAAATAAAGAATAAGTAGAGAAGTACTATAACAGGCTAGGCCTAAGTGCTAGCTTCTTAGCATACACTGCCTTAGTATTACTCTAGCTTACGCTTCCTAGCATAGACTAAAGCTCTGCTACAGAGCTAACGTGTCTAAAACAAAGTTATAAAAACTCTATAACCTTTATCCTAGAGGTTGCCCTCTATTAAATCTATCTTGTATTTTACTAGCAAATTCTCTTAGAGGTTAGCTCCTTACAGAAGCCTTCTAAGGTGTAGACTAAACATACAGTACTGTAAACCTCTATATTACTAGAAACTTATAGGCGTTCTTATGTCTTATATACTAATAGGTTTATTAAGGATATAGGTAGTTTTATTCTATAGTTAGTAGAAGTACAGACTAGATTAACTGCAGTATAGCTAAGAGCGCTCTTGAAATAGAAGAGTCTATATAGAATAGACTTAATAATATATTTTCTATAGTAAAGCTTATAGAGTTATTAAATATATTTTTATATTTCTATAAATACTTACACAACTGTATAATAGAAGAAAGTATGCTTTGCTATTAGCCTTTAGTGTCTTATAGCAACTACAATAAGAAAAAGATAATCTAGGCTTAGTACTATAGCTAATACTAAAGCAATAATTAATTCTAGTAGCTCTTTAGAAGTTTTTAGAGTATATCCCTAGCTATCTTCTTTTAGGCCTTTAAGTGTTTAATATCTTAGTAGGTATTACTCTTTACTTAGAGTTAGTGTTAGCGTTAGAATAAGAAGAGGAAGAAATATATTCAACATTTTCTATATTAATAGAAATTGTCTTAGAACATAGAAATTTGTTAGAAGATATAATAGATATATAGATGCTTATAGAAGGAATAAAGCTTCTATAATGTACCTGCTCACAACTAATAAAAGCTTCCTATAAGCTGTAGATCTTAATATAGCTTCTATTAATATACTCTTATTTACCTACTAAAAATATATAGCATAGTACTATAGTCTAAGCTGCGCCTTATTTCTGCAAACTACTAGGTCCCTGTATATAGAGCTAAGAACCTACTTTCCTTATACTAATAAAAGAAGAAAGCTAATAGTCTTATAACAGACCTGCTAACTTAAAATAGCAAGTTTAGAAATAAAGAGTATAACGTAATTAAGCGCAGAAAAATCTTAGAGGCATAGTTCTAGTATCTACTTTTAATTACAGCTTCTTACGTAAAAAGCCTATAATATATAGGTAATAAAGAGTACTTATATAAGTAGGAGATATGCTGTATTCTATAGAGAGACCTCTAAAAGAGTATATAGAAATGTATTTTCAACTTACTAAACTCTAATTAAAATTCTAGTACACGCTTATAATAATAGAGAATAGAGAAGGTAAGACTAAATAAATACTTTATACTAAGTTACAGCTAAGTACGCTATTTAAGTAAATAAGATAAGCTAAGATATATCTAACGCTTTAATCTTAGACATAAGATAGTCTATAAAGCCTAATAACTCTATAGCTACATCTTAATTTCTATAGCTAAACTAGGTTAGATAGCCTTTAATTAATGTAATTAGTAAGTGTTAGGCCCTAAGGCAAGGTGCACTAAGAGATAAGGTAACAACACAAGTATTAATAATATAATTAAGAACAGAGATGTATAGTTAACTATAAACTATTTAATGCTAGGCATTAATCTAGTACAAGAGACTATTTATACTAGGCTTAACCTAAGTTAGGTTACTTTGTAACAACTCTCTAAGGCGTTAGCTATTAGGCTAACAATATCCCCCTTCTTAGGTTAATTTTCTTAATTAACTAAACGTTAGGCTAATAGGCTCTATTAGGAGATGTTATAGTCTAGCGTAGTCTGTTGTAGTGTATCCTATAATAATCAACTAGAGGCTTAAATTTCTACCTTTACCTAGGCGCGCGCCTCTCTTTTTTCTCTCTTACTTTTACTACTGATTCCTGTAGTAAGGGCACAGCTGCTCTAGCTGTTAGTAGAGTACTATATATAAGGCTCTCTCTTGTTAATTTAGTCTATTACTCCTACATTCTACTACCTTCTTTAGTAAGTTTCTCTAAAAATTAACTTTTTGCTCTTTTGTTCTCTTTTTAGGGCATTATGCGCTATTCTAGCATATATTAGCTAAGATAGGTACCTTTAAGTAGAAAAGAGTCTTTTTAAGCTCTTTTAGTGCTAACTAGTGTATAGTAGCCTATTCTGTACTATTCTAGGCTATAGCAGACTATATCTACCTACACAAGCTCTAGCTTTACTCCTCTTACCTATTATAAACTTTACGCCTATATTTAACAATATAGCTAACTATGCTGTCTAGTGTATCTATGTCTATGTCTACTATATTACCTAGTTTAGCACTTTAGAGTGTTATGTAAGTAGTATAGTTAGCTGCTACTTCCCTCTACTTAATAATAAAAATTGTTAGATCTATAAGTTCTAGCTCTTTAAGCTTAAAAATAAGAACAGTGTTTAGACTATAAAGTGCTAGAAGTGCTTTATTACTAACTTAGACTGTTTTATAGTATATTTAGCTATTTTAGGCTATTTTAGCATATGCTAACATCTTGTAGATGCCTAAGGAGTATTATAAGCACCTTGTAGCTATCTACTAACACCTCTAAAACTACAACCTTAAAGGACGTACTAAAAACAAGAAAGAGCTTAATGTTACTTATTTTGCTAAGATCTACTACTTTTTAGCAAAGAAGATTATAGTGTAGGTCTTTCTATTTTATTATAGAACATTCTAAGCTATTCTAGTATATAACTAACTATTTCTAGCAACTATAGCCTTTATGCTAAAAAGTTATACTTTTACTCTAGTGTTATCTATTCTGCTTCTAACCTAATTACTAATGTCTAGCCTATTAGTTGTAAGCGTAACAAGGTGTCTATCTAGGCTAAAGTTAAGAGTTAGAAGCACAAGTTAGATGCTAAGATTGCTACTAAGGCTTTAACCTCTACTAAGAAGGTAAGTTTGCCCTTTTTTTTAGCTATTTTTAGTTATTATAGCGCACTCTAACACATACTAGGCTAAGAGCACTATTATTAACGCTAAATTAAGAGAGTTAAATAGTTGTGCTGCTAACCTAGTTGTTAAGATTTTGTTCTTAGAGACTAAGAGAGATGCTGCTACTAGTTCTGCTAAGAGTTAGCTAACTAAGCGCATTAAGGCTAAGGAGAAGAAGTGTAACGCGCTTCTTGCTTAGGCTAGTTTCTTATAATTTGCTAGTAGATATAGTAAATAATTCTATAGTATTCTTAGTTATTTTGTAGTATTCTAAGCTATAATGCTACACCTAGAGTGCTTTAAGATACTTACTACCTCTACAGCTTTTAATAATATATAATAACCTCTTCTTCTATATTCTTAACTATATTAGACTATTATAAGGTATTCTAGTGCACTCTATTCTCTATTAGATTTAAGTGCTATTAAACACCTAAAACTCTGTAGGAAAAATAGTAAAGGTAACTTTAGATTTCTTCTTGTCTAACTTAGAGATTTCTAATTTTTTAGCTGCTAGGCCTAACTATCCTTCTTCTTTTTAGGGAGCTATTCTAGCTGCCTTTTAACAGTCTGCAAGGTTTGTTGTCTCTTTAAAAGAATTTTCTCTCTACTCTAGAACTCTTTAAGAGTGTTAGAGGAAATGTTTACTCTAGGCTTTTATATATTCTCTTTATTACTATATCTAGCCTACTTTATATAGTATAGCTATTGTCCTTTACTATCTTAGCTTCTTTTAATAATTCTTTCTACATCCTATATATATTTACTAAAAGAGCAGAGTGTATTTATAATCTATTAATCTAAGTATAGAATTATCTCTTTAGAATTAAAAGGTTCTAAAAGAGATGCATAGAACACTAGATAGATACTCTTTAAGCTAGGTAGGTCTATTTTAAACAATATTAGCCTAATTTAGGCTACTATACGCCCTAGTCTAATATACTTCTAATTTAGCTTCTATTTTAGCCTTGTAGACTTTATGTAGTAATTTAAGACTATTACTTAGTCTTCTACACTTAATAGTATTAGTAGTCTACTCTTGTTTTAATATGCCTCTTAGTATGCATTTGCTATAAGTATCTTCTTCTTACACTCTCTTTGCAATGCAAGCACCTTAGTTGCAACCTATAACTCTAGAGGCAATCCTCTCTACTTAAGAGGTATACTAGGCTAATCTACCCCTTTAAAAGCTATCTTGTAGTTTGCTTAGAACAGGGTAGTTCTTATGGTAGTGTAGAGGCTATTATTGTACGCAAACTCTGCAACTAAGATCTATATTACCTAATTATTCTGCTCTAGGGAGTAGTAACACCTTAGGTACTGCTCTAGAGTTTAATTCTGTCTTTCTGTCTATCTATTAGTCTGTAGATAATACGCAGACAATAATACTCTCCTAGAGTTTAAGTAGTGTTAAAAGGTTCTCTAGTAACCTGCATTTATTAGGGGACCTCTATTTAAAATAATGCGTTTTAGAACTCTATAGAGTTAAAATACTTCTCTTATCTAGGCCTATGCAAGATTAACTCTATTCTAATTTCCTCTTGCTAGAACATAGTGTGCTATCTTTATTAATTAGTATATAATTATAAGTATTGCGTTGTAAACTACTCTAGCAAGCTTGCTTAGAAGCAACTTTGTAATAAAATCTATTGTTGCTTCTTCTTACAGCCTATTTAGTAGTAGTAAAGGTATAAGCAATCTATATAGACTGTATTATGCTAGAGTTAATCTCTTATAAAGCACACATTTCTAGCAGTACTAGCTAATATCCTCTCTTATGTTCTTCTACCTATATTAGCGCTAGAGCTTTTTAAGTGTTCTTCTTACGCTAAAATGTTCTGTAAGCAGGCTGTTATAGCACTCTTATAGCGCTGTTGCTTTTTTTTAAACGTAGTAAGGTGTTTTATGCTTAGCTAAGCTAATATGCCTTGTTCTAGGTTCTTTTAACCTGCCTTAGAACTAGATTTATCTAACTAACTCTCTATGTCTAGTTCTATACTAGTTTCTTTCTATATAGTCTAAAACTCCTTAGAAGCGCGTCTATTAGCTTTCTAGAATTCCTTTAGGACTATCTTTGTTTTAGGCAACATGTTTTTACGTTTAGCAGCTCTTATTTATACTACTAACACCTAAGTAGTGTAATCCTTCTTCTTTAAGAGTAGATTCTTTAGTAGTTGTATTAAAGCTTTATTATACTTTTAAAATAGTTTTTATGCTTCTACTATGTAATCTAGCCTTTGTAATAGCCTATCTACTAGATTTGTACTCTCTAGTCTATAGTTTAAAACAAAGTTATACTAACTTAGTACTAAGTACAACCTAACCTGTTAGTAGTTTAGTACCTTAGTTTTTATAAACTACTTTAGGTTTATATAGTCTATAAGGATCTTAAAGTAAATACTTAAGAGGTAATGCTACTAGTGCTTTACACTCTACACTATAGCTAGCAACTTTTAGTTATAAGTGTTATAGTTGTACTTTACTGAGATAAGTTTGTATAAGTAGAAGTTAACTAGTCTCTATTAGTCCTTGTTGTCTAATCCTAAGCTATTCTAGCTTAAGATACCTAAGATTGCTCTACCTAAGGCATTAACCTCTAGTTTTATTAGTCTCTCTCTCTTAAAGTAAGCAAGTATAGGTACCTCTAGAAACGCGTCTTTTAAGCACCTTACTGCCTCTTTTGCCTCTTTTAGCAAATCTAGGTGTTAACCTTCTTCTTTCTTTATAGCTAGCCTGCCCTAGGCTTACCCTAGTAACTTTTTTGTTAATATAGTTAAAAGTAGCATAATACAGCTAAACCCTGTAATAAACTTCTTATAATAGTTTATAAAACCTATAAACATATAGATATTACGCATAGTAGCTAGTACTAGCTAGTCTTAAATTGTTTTAACCTGTTCTAAGTTAATACTAACCTCTTTTAAGAATACTATATATTTAAGAAACTTTATGTGCTGTGTATACTATTTACACTTAAAAAGCTTTATAAATAGCTTTGCTTTACGCAATCTTATTAAGACTTCTTTAATACATTTAACATGTTCCTCTTCTTTGTTTAAAAAGATTAGAATATTATCTAAGTAGACAATACATGTTACATTAACTAACTCTACTAAGGCTTTGTTTATATAGGCCGAGAATTAGGCAAGTGTGTTAGTAAGTCTAAATAGCATTACTATGTACTTAAAATAGCTATACCTTGTTCTAAAAGTAGTTTTCTATTTATCTCTCTTCTTAATCCTAATCCTATAGTAAGTGTCTCTAATATCTAGCTTAGTATAAACCTTTGCTTAGGCTAGACACTCTAAGAATTCTATAATTAAGAGTAGTAGATAGCAATTCTTTATAGTAATCTTGTTAAGGCCTTAATAATCTACGCAAAGCTTTAGAGTGCTATCCTTCTTCTTTGCAAAGAGGATAGGGGCTCCTACTAGGGATTTTAATTAGGTTATCTAACCTTTAGCTATAAAATTAGCTATATACTTTTAAAGTACTACTAATTCTGCCTTAGATAATCTATACAGAGGCTAGTAGAGAGGCGCAGCTTTCTCTTCTATATTAATTACTAGATTGTTTAAGCTGTGCTTAGCAAGCTCTCTTAAACTATCTTCTAACGCAATATTAGCGTATTTGTAGTATTATAGAGGAAGGTTAGTCTCTTTAGGTACTTTTATTCTACTCTGTTTTATAAAGTTAACTGTGCACGTATATATGTCTACTATTAAGTCTTACATAGTGTGTTTAAAGTCTTTAGTGTCTTCTATTACTATCTTTTAGAAACTAGCCTAATCTTTTGCTTTGCTTCTTTTAAACAATATACACTAGCTTGCGTAGTTAACCTTAAGTTAACATTAGTTAATCTAAAGCAGACCTAAGTATATTTTATACTTTCTTAAGTCTATAACTATAAATAGTATCTTACTAGATTCTTTCTTTTCTTATAAGTCTATAATAGTAGTTGTAACTATTGTAGTACTATACACTAGTATACTACTCCTATCTACCCTCTTAGCTAAAACCTAGAGTAAGGAATTAACTTAGAGTCCTTGCTCCTTTGCTACTACAGCTAATAGCAGGTTTAGTTAAGAACTTCTGTCTATTAGGGCCTTAAACAGGCCTAAAGACTCTACTACAGCCTTAACTATTAATAATTAAGCTAGTTGTAGGTACAACGCGTTATAAAGGGTACTAAGATTCTTACTTTCTATTAGGTAGGAAATATAGGCAAGAAGGTGTAGATCTATACCTTCTACCCCTTAGCTTTTCCTAAGTCTAATCCTTTTTTAGATTTCTTAGACTTCTCTAGGTTTAGGCAGTTAGATGCGTAGTGTTTAACTTCTCTACAACTAAAATAAGTAATTTTAGCATTTTCTAGTTTTAGTTTTCTACCTTTAGTACGCTTATAGTTATAATAACCTAAACTTCTCTCCTTTAACTATTTAAGGGTCTTTTTAGATCCTCCTTTACTCTTAGATCTATTCTTCCTACTCTTATATTCCTTCTAGGGTTTCTCGCCCTAATAGTTCTTAGAAAAGGTCCTTTAGCAGAAAATCTAGTTAGCAGCTTCTTCTACCTGCGTAAGAGTCTCTCTTCTCTCTAAAGAGTATATAAAGAGCTGCTTCTAGACATCTTTAAGCAACGCATAGATATATTTTATTACTTATAGTGCTAGGCTATAAGTGTTGCTTAACTTCTCCTAGTAAGGCCTTATATAATCTAACAGTTCTGTTAGGTTACTATAAGTAAGTATACAAGCCTTACTTAAGGCTTTATATACTTACTGCCTTCTCTTTAAAAGAGTACCTAGGGAACCTAGCATAACTGCTTTTATAGTTACCTAGGTTAGTGCTTATAATAAGAACAACTATAGCTAATTAGCTTAATACGCCTCTTATAGACTCTTTATAGTCTCTAAAAGATATTACACACTAAAATTAACCTTCTACACTTCCTATAAGAAGTTAGTAAGCAGTTTTTTAAAGTATTGCTTATAATTGCACTTCTAGTAGTTATAGTCTACATAGTTGCGCTTTGCAAACATATATAGCAGCTCTAGGCATAGTAAGCCTACTATTAATACTATTAGAACTGTAGCAGCAAGTTAGGTACTACTATAGATAGTTTACAACGCGTTTATATTGCCTATAAAATATTTAGCCTATACCTCTTAAAGGCGTGCTACTTTTTAAAGCTTTGTAGCTTTCTTATACTACGCTTCTAACTCTTAGAGCTCCTAGTCTACTTTGTTAACTATTAGAGCATTTTGCGCTACTCTAGCCTAATGTAGCCTAGTTAGCCTTATGCTAGCTAGTAGAAGATAGATATAGAGCTTGTTTAACGTGTTGTTAGATATTATACGCTAAGTGCTTCTAGACGCTTTGTTCTAGAGTTTCTTAGGCCTTATTGTAGAGAATTCGCCTACAAATATAAAGAGAGTTCCCTTTCTTAGCTCTAGAGTTAATTCTTCTACTTAGGGTTAGAGTGTAATACTTATTATAGAATTCTGCTACTTTGTCTCTTAGTATAAGATTAAACAGAATGTTAGGCCCTAAGGCAAGGTGTACTAAGAAATAAAGTAACAACACAAGTATTAATAATATAATTAAGAACAGAGATATATAGTTAACTGTAGACTATTTAATACTAGGCATTAATCTAGTTTAAGAGACTATTTATACTAGGCTTAACCTAAGTTAGGTTACTCTGTAACAACTCTCTAAAGTGTTAGCTATTAGGCTAATAGTAAGGTACTTAACTATATTTTATATACCTTCTAACTATGTTGTTATACTGTTTAAAAGCTGTTATTTTCTAATAATATATAGGCAGACTAAAAGCGTAATCTTCTTATCTAACTAGTTATTAGTACTAAAAGTTAATGCTAGATCTAATTAACGTAGAAAAGAAGATAGTATAATATTGCACAGGATTAAGTATATAGTCTAACTGCTAGTTACTTAGTTAGTTAACACTTACAAAATAAGCAGCTCTATAACTACCTATAAACTTAATCTAGTAAGATTATATAATCTCTAAATTTCCTTTATATATAAGAAGGCTTTATACATAGAAAGTAGATTAACACTAATTAAATCTATTAATTAACTAAGTTACTTCTTCCTAGCTTATTACAGTTATAAGCCTAGCTTCTTAAAGTAGTAGATTTCTCTGCACACTTAGAAGAGCTAGTAAGACTAAGCTTATCTGCTCTAATTATTTACCTACCTTTTTTTTCTTAACTCTAAGACCTATATACAATAGCTAAGCTTGTTAGCTATAACGCGTAAGCTCTTTTAGGCATCCTAACTAGACCTTACTAACTTAAATTACGTACTAACTAGCTAACCTAGTATATCTAGTTTACTTAGAACGCTAAGCTGTGTAATGTATAGAAAATTGTTAACCTAGACACTACTAACGCTAGTAGATTACACTATAGAGTACTTAGGCTACTTATAATTAGCTTAAACACGCCTGCTCTAACTGCTTTACTAGCACTAGCACTAGCACTATTAGCCTAACAGTAAGAAGCTAAGTTGTCTAAATCTAAGTTGTCTAAAACTAAGACCTCTAAGTAGCTAGTACCTGCTTAATCTACCTGCAGTTAACCTACACCTAAACTACCTATAGCAGAAACACTTTATATAATACCTACAATCTATATTAGGCTGTTAAGCCTTGTAATCTATTAGTAGGAGCTTATAAAGTATAAGATAAAGGCAAGTAAGTAGACAGTATAGGCAGAGCAACTCTAAAAGCTTAAGAACTAGGTTAACGCTATAGTATTGCTAGCAATTCTCTTACTAGTAATAGTTAAGCTTATAAACAACAACTCTACTAGTCTTTAATTGCTTATCTAAGCACTAAAGAAGGAGCTTACTCCTACTAACGTTAGTATCTAGAACCAGGTCTGTACTAAGTACTGTTAACACCTTAGGGCTGCTAGGCAGAGATAAGTAGCTCTATAAGACTAGTACTATAAGTAGTTATACCTCTATATATAAGCTAAGTTATATAGGCTTATAGAGGTTAAAGAGGCGCTTACTATATAAGATTTCTTAGATGCTTTAAGTTATAAGATTGCTCTAGAGTAGGCTTAATTAATGTACTAAGAGATTATCTAGAATAGTATCCTAGAGCTTAAACTGCTTAAATTAAAATAAGTAAACAAGGTGTTTAGTACACTAATATATAAGCACACTATTAGGTTAAGAAAGAATAATTCTAGAGTATTTGCTACTTTTAGAAATTAATTAGATTTAAACAATAAAAGCTCTTCTTCTATTAACACTAGAAGCTTTAATAGCTCTCTCTGCTTCTGCAAGAAGGTTAATATTATGTATAAGTAGAAGGCAACTAAATACTATTACCTTTAAACAGCTGTTAAAGGAAGCTTTTTACTACCTGTTAGGATAAGCTAAACCTATTAATAAGAAGTACTTAATTAGCTTAATAGTAATAAGTACTCTAAAGTCTAGAAGGTAATTAAGCAAGCTAAGTAGATGTTAGCTGCTGCTTTAGCTATTATAGGATTAACCTAGCTAGTTAAAGCAGAGTTTCTAGGCAACATACAGGCTGCTCTAATTAACCTTAAAATATTAGCTGTTACTAACTTACTATTACCTAGAGTCTTTAACATTATAGATTTCAACGCTTATCTACTATCTAACAGTACTATTTTAGATAATAGAGCTGCTACCTACCTTGTTAACAGCTTTAATTAACTTATCTCTAGATTCTTTAGACCCTCTATCTATACTAATACAGTAGAGGCTAGCACCTAAGCTTTTCCTATTAGTAGACAAGGCGCTTGTTTGTTTAAGAACGCCCTTTATAGAAAGCGTAGCCTATACACTAAGAACCTAATTCTTTAGAATGTTATAATAGTAGAGAGGTTCTATATTAACATTATTTCTAAAGCATGTCTTTAGAAGAAAGGAGTTTAATACCTAGAGCTAGATAGCTCCTTACACGTAAGTTATATTAATAATTTAAACAGGAGTATTGTGTATGCTACAATTAAGTATGCTTACAACCTTACTTTCTTTTAATATAAGCTACTATCCTGCTATTTCAACTCTTGTATTATAAACATAGTAATAAAACAATCTTATAAGTTTTACTCTAAGGGCTATTTAAAGCACCTATAGCATACACATGCAGAACACCTAGAACCTAAACTAATATAGGCTCTAGTAAAAGAAGCGCGCAGCGTGCTTATTAATAGAACGCTCTAGAAGGATTGTAAGATCTATGCTATAACCTATGCTAAGTAAGTAATCTCCTAACAAAAGCGCAAAAAACCTGCTAAGCTATTTTAGAGAATTAGGTAGGATTTATTTAATATACTACTTAGAAGAGGAGAAGAGCTATAGGGACTTCTAATTAAGAAGTACTATAGTAGAAAACTCTTTGTTTATACCTTATAAGGTAAAACTTAAGTTAAGATATTATAGGTGCTTACAAACTTTTTAAGCTAGGTTGCTACCTAGTATAAGCTCTAAATCTACAAAATTAGCTAAGATAATAATACTACTATACTTTTATAGAGAGGGAGCTCTGCGTATAAACACTAGGCGCTTAAACAAGAGATAAATATTAAACAAGTACTTCTATACACAAATAAACTAAATAGAGCAGCTAAGTAAGTAGAGCAGGAAATAATTACTAAATCTATTGAAATAAGGAGCAGTGCTAACCTACCTAAGAAGCTCTAGCTAGAGGTTATTGAAGTAGCAGTATAGCTTTATAATATAAGTCTAACGCACTTAAACAATCTACAGAGTTCTAATAAAGAGCTTAATTACTAGTTTACTTACTATTTCTGCTAGTATAAACTAGAGCAGGTAAGAACACTTACAGCTAATCTAAGACTTAATTAGAATAGAATATACACCTATAAATACTATGCCTATTTATTAAATAGAGAAAGAGCAGCTAGGCGTAACAAAAAAGGCTTTAAAGTTGCTTCTAGAGGCTATATTAGTTACTAAGTTAGTTACTAAGCATCTAATATATACTAGATATAGGTCCCTGCACTTAACTAGGTTATTACAACGTATAACGTAATCCTTAATAAAGAGCTCTTTTAGAATAAAGCTAATAAGTCTACTACTATTTTAGTAGCTAAGTTAGCTATATTTATAGACCTCCTATATAAACCTAAAGAGAAAATAGATGTAGAAGAAGTAATAGAACTCTCTATTACTAAGCAGAACCTATTTACTAATTTGCCTACTAACAAACAGCTTAGATGTAACGCTTAGAAAGAAACTCTAGCACTAGATAGCTAGTCTAGTATAGATGGAGCTCCTGTAGAAGAGACTAAACGCGCAGTTAGCTTAGCTAGCTAACTGCTAGAGATCTGTTTAATGTAAAATTAAGAGACAGGCCTACTTTCTCCTAACTAAATACTAGAACTAGAGTAACTAGCACGTAGCAGGAAAGCTTCTTAACAAGAAGAGAACCTAACTAGGCGTTTATAGGAAGTGCACTTAACTATAAAAGAAGAAAGCAACTTAGTAGGTAACTAGAATCTTAATAATTAATTATCTCTTATATTACAGATTGTTACCTCTCTAAATTAAGAAATAATAGAAAGAGCAGAGAAGGCTAGTAGTAGGCGCTCTTATTAGCATAGAGTCTAGAGCCTACTAACTAAAGAGAGCTACTAGATTGCTAACAAAGAACGTAACTATAACAGGCTAGGCCTAGGTGCTAGCTTCTTAGTGTACACTGCTTTAGCAGTACTTTAGCTTACGCTCTTAGCATAGACTAAAGCCCTGCTACAAAGCTAATATATCTAAAATAAGGTTATAAAAGCTCTGTAACCTCTGCCTTAGAGGTTGTTCTCTATTAAATCTATCTTATATTTTACTAGCAAATTCCCTTAGAGGTTAGCTCCTTACAATTAAATTTAATTACTAAATAAGAATTAAAAAGCAAGACGTATAACAACACTACTAGGCGTTGAAAAGAGTACAGCATTAAGCTATACACTAGTAACAACAATTAATAAAATATTAAGACTAAACTCTAGAACCTTACTACTACGTTAGTACCTAAGGAATAGTAAGAAGAGCTACTAGCTTACGTATGCTAGTAAATAGGTACAGCGTGCTACAGAATATAGTAGAGGTAGAAAAAAGAGCTGTACAGACTAGTAGTAGGTGTAGAGGAGAGGCTGTACAGACTAGTAGTAGGGTTAGGATAGAGGCTGTTTTAACTAGTAGTAGAGTTAGGATAGGGACTGTATTAACTAGTAGTAGGGTTAGGATAGAGGCTGCATTAACTAGTAGTAGAAGTTAGGTAGGATAGAGGGTACCTAAGAGGTACTTAACTATAATAATTATACGTAATATTATATAGATCTCTTAGATCTCTTAGATAAGATAAGAATTAATTAAATCTAACTAGCTAGATCTCTCTTAAATCTCTAAGATCTCTTAGATATAATAAAAATTAATCTACTCTAACTAGCTAGGTCTCTTTTAGATCTTCTTAGATCTCTTAGATAAGTTAAGAATTAATCTAATCTAACTAGCTAGGTCTTTCTTAGATCTCTTAGATCTCTTAGATAAGTTAAGAATTAATCTAATCTAATCTAACTAGCTAGGTCTCTCTTAGATGTCTTAGATCTCTTAGATAAGTTAAGAATTAATCTAATCTAACTAGCTAGATCTCTCTTAGATCTCTTAGATCTCTTAGATAAGTTAGATCCCTCTATTACCTAATGTACCTAACTCTTACTACTAGTCTATGCAGCTTCTATCCTGCACCTACTCCTACTATATATAGAGCCTGCTCTATACCTACTTCTACTATATATAGAGCCTACTCTATACCTACCTTTACTATATATAGACCTTGCTCTATACCTACTCTTACTATATATAGACTCTACCTAGCTCTAACCCTCTTAGCAGGAGGTTAGCGTAGGTAGAGGCTAAGTAGTAGTAGGGTACCTTACGTAATATACCTAACCTCTACCTAGAGTGTACTTATTTACTAGCGTAAGCTTACGTACTAGAACGCCTAACTACCTACCTATTATAGGCAACTCTACCTAAGGCTATAGTAACTATTACTAATAATAAAGCCTATTCTACTACAGACTCTAACTAGAACCTATAATAGGAAGATATAAGTAAAACTATATAAAGGCTAGTTAAGAACTAGGTCTAAGCCTATGTTGTATCTATAAGACTACTAAACTATAGTATAATACTCTCTACCTCTATATATATAATTAATAATAAGCTAAGTAAGACTATAAAGTTACCTTACATAGGCAAGTTTAGTAGCAACTAATAAGTATACAGAACGTTTAAGTCTTAGATAAAAAACAAGCTAAGGTTTATAGAGGACTAAGAAGCTGTTCTAGAAGTTGCGTATATGTTTAACAGGCTAGAAGAATAAGCCGCGTAGGTTAGCTTATTAAAGAAGAACTATAACCTAATAGGTATAACTGCTTAGTTCTAGGACTTTCTAGACAAGCAGTATAAGGACTCTCTATTTAAGAAGCGCTCTTAGCAGAAACTCTAGACTATTACTATAAAGAAGAGTAACTAGAGCGTTAAGTCTTTTAATATAGAGTTTATCTAGCTAGCTTACAACACTGCTAAAGAGAATAATATAAAGAACTTTAAGACTACGTATATATCTACACTCTAACTAGACCTCTAGGACAAGATAGTATTAGTAGATATTCTAGATAACTAGGACTTCTAAAGCCTTATAGCTAGAGTCTTAGCAGTAGAGGTTAATCTCTATAGGTCTAAGGCACTAATAAATAGTACCTTTAAACAACACACACAGAGAGCAAACCTAGATAGTATAGACTAGAAACCTACTAAGGTCTACTCTAGGAAGATTAAGTCTAATAACTAACTACAAGTAGAGTAGTAGACTTAGGAAGTTATAAACTAGCAAAGAGCTCCTAACATCTGTCTAAGATATAAGAAGAAGAGTTACTATATAAGTAGATGCAATCTAGCCCTAGCTAAAAGACTAAAGAATGTCTAGGTTAGGAGTGTAATTACTAAGGTTTCTAAAACTAATAATTTAACTAATAAAGGTTTAGAAAACTAGAAACTCCTGTTTAAAGGCGTAAACAGAGGTTAAGAAGAGAAGTTATAAAGAAGAGAGAACTGTTCTAGAAGTTCTACTAGCAGTAGCTAGATAGTAAGCTTATAATACTGCATATAATAGTATAAAACAACACTGTAGTACATATATTAATTAATACTAGGTATTTAATATATAGTATAGTCTCCTCTAAGTTTATATTATAAAACAACTTTTAACACACTTCTATATATAGACATAAGGTATTAGGTATAGGTAGAAAGGTAACTTAGGTAACTAATACTGTAAAAATAAAGATAAACATAGATAGATATAGAGAGACCCTCTAGGCTTATATACTAAACAGGAAAAGAGACTATAACCTTATTCTAAAGAGACTATAGATAGATAAAAACAAAGTTACTATAGCACTAGCTAAGAAGTTATTATTTATCTACTCTTTACAGAAACAAGTTAGAAGCAGAAAAGGCACTTATTATAACTAACTACCTAAGCTTGTTAGCTTACAGTTGTACTAGGCGCTTAAAAAAAGGGCTAAAATAGACTAAGACATAGAACTGTTTACTGTATTAATAGCAGATATTTAGAAAACTCTAAAGAAGAAGAAGCTAATAGATCTCTAAGACCTTCTTCTAGAGTTTCTAAAAGATAATTTTAAAACATTTATAAAGGAGCAGGTAGATAAGCTAGCGCCTTACTATAGTTCTAATATAGATTATATAATTAAGCTAATAAAATAAGATAGTAAGCCTATAATAGTACTATAGAGACTACTATATAATATGTTCTTTAAGAAGCTCCTAGTACTCTAATAATGACTTTCTAGCTACTTAGAAAAGAGCTTTATTTAAGTTAGTAAATCTAGTACTTATACCCTAGTGCTGTTTGTTAAGAAACTTAGTAGAGGCCTCTAGTTTTATATTAACTATTAAGCACTAAATATAATTACTAAGAAGAACTAGTACCTACTACTTCTAATCTAGAACACTCTCTTGCAGATATTAAAAGTAACGTAGTTTACTAAGATAGATGTTATCTTAGACTTCTATAAGATTAGGATTGCTAAGGGAGATTAATAGAAGATAGCTTTCTAGACAAGATTTTAACTCTACTAGTAGCTAGTAAGGCTATTTAGGCTAGCTAATGCCTTAAGTATATTCTAGCAGTACATTAACTAGGTCCTAAGAGAGTACTTAGATAAATAGTGCTCTGCCTATATAGATAATATATTAATCTACTCTAATAACACCTAAGATAAATATAAAGATAATGTTAAGAAAATTGTTTAGAAGCTAGGAGCTGCAAGATTATACCTTAATATAAGGAAGAGTAAATTCTCTATTAAGAGCACTAAGTATTCAGGATTTATTATTAAAGCTAACAAAGGTATCTAGATAGACTTTGTAAAAGTTGCTGCTATAAAGTTATAAGAACTTCTAAAGACAGTAAAAGGAATCTAGAGCTTTCTAGGGTTTGTGAACTTCTACTAACAGTTTATTAACTAGTTTTCTAGCATAGCAGAGCATCTTATTTGCTTAACAGAAAAGAACGCAACCTTTAAGTAGGGAGAACCCTAGCAGTAAGCCTTTAACGCTATAAAAGCTGCATTTACTAGAGAACTAGCACTTAAAAAAATTAATCTAGATTTAGAAACAGTACTTAAGTGTAATATATTAGGATAGGCAATAGGAGGAGTACTATCTTAATATAAGAAAGATAAGGTACTCTATATAGTAGTATACTTCTTAGCTAAGAACTCTAAAGTAGAAGTAAACTATACTATTTATAATAAGAAAATGCTAGTAGTAGTTAAGTGCCTCTAAAAATAGAGTATAGAACTAAAACAGGTAAAAGGATTAATAGTTATTACTAATTACAAACACTTAGAGTATTTCTATAAAGCCTAACTTTTCTAAAAAAGACACATCTAATAGTTAAGCCTTCTTAGCTAATTTAACCCTACCTTTGCTTATAGTCCTAGTAAGGTTAATAACTAAGCAGACGCACTCTTAAGAAAAGAAAAGAATATTTCTCTATCTATAGGAGATAAGAAGACTAAGACTAGATAGTTTTAACTGTTAAAACTATTTATATAAGTAGTAAGAACTAGCTTAGAAGACAACTCTGCTAATAATATACAAGTTTCTCTATTAAACTATATAGAGCAGACTAACTCCTTTCTATAATATCTCTAAATAAAGAACTATAGTAGAACTACTATAAGGAACTAGACTAAGCGTGTATAGAGATGCTTCTAGTTAAAAACCTAGAACTATATAATAGTATTAAGGAATTTAAAACACTTTAAGAAAAAGCTACTAAGAATAATAAGACTTACTAACTTACTAAGTTATCTATCTTATTAGTGTAAAGAAAGTAGGGGGAAAATAAGAGGACAGACTACTTTCTTCCCTAATCTAAAAGACCTAGACTAACTAGACTAGGTAATTCTAAAATAGGAAGCGTATAGCCTAAAGAGGCAAGAGAAGTAAATATAGTAATAAGATAATATAATAGACAAGTTGTTGTATTAAATGCTAGGTACAGAACTAAGGAAGGGGGAAAGTAAGTAGTATTTATACTCTACTTCCGCTTCTCTCTATTACAAATTAGAAGGATCTAGAATAGTTATTACAAATAGATGCTTAGAAATTAAGAGTAGATTTCTAAGCAGATTGCGTAGGCAATTACACAACCTACTAGCAGATTACGTAGGTGTATACGTAACCTACTAGCAAATTACGTAGGTATACACGTAACTTACTAGTAAAGGCAACGTGTCCTTAAGCTATTTATAGTAAGAAAGCTAACTCTAGATCTAGTAAAGCTATAGCTATAATAAGCACAGCTTTCTAATGCTCTCTAGTTAAGCATTCTTTAGATAGTACTTTACTAGATTAGGTAAGAGCTAAACCTAATTAGGAAAATACCTGTATTTAGGCCTAATATATATATATTTAGGCTAAATAGCTTAAGTTGCCTTTTTAGGTAATAACTATTCCTAAAAAGGAAACTATCTAATAAAGATTATAAGAAGAAAGTCTTATAACTTTACAATTAGGAGCCTAGAAGTTTTCTATATAGCTTAACTTTAAAGTTTCCCTCTTTAAGTATTCTGTAGATCATAGTAACTAAATATGCTACTATAGAAGAGTATAAGTTCTAAACTCTAAAGCTCTTAGAACTAGGATTATTAATAATGCCTATTACTCTCTAATTATAGGCTTTTTAGGATAAGGAAACATATATATAATCCTTTCCTAAGCCTACTTCTAGCTAGAGATGTTAACTACTCTACACTAGTATATAAATATCACAAAAGTTACGCTTATATACTAGCTAGAATGAGTAGGTAGAATATAGTTATAATTTTCCTCTATTTTAGCTGTAATAGTTATAAGCCTAGGATGCTAAAACTACGCTAGCAGAGGTTATATAGATTTCTAGCAATGTAGATGCCTAGAGCTAAGAGCAGCCTACGTTGTGCTGCAGCTAGTTAACTAGACTAAGCATTAGGTCTAGCGCTAAGAGGCTAGATCTATAACTCTATAGGCACTTAGCTATAGCGTATTTGTAATAATTTCTACCTTCTACTTAGTACTTGCATAAGGTAAGGGGGTGTGTTACAGACTATATACGCTTATATACTAGCTAGAATTAGCAGGTAAAATATAGTTATAGTTTGCTTCTATTTTAGCTGTAATAGTTATAAGCCTAGAACGCTAAAACTGTGCTAGTAGAGGTTACGTAAATTCTTAGCAAAGTAGGTGCCTAGAGCTAAGAGCAGCCTAATTTATGCTGCAGCTAGTTAACTAGACTAAGCATTAGATCTAGCGCTAAGAGGCTAGATCTATAACTCTATAGGCACTTAGCTATAGCGTATCTGTAATAATTTCTACCTCCTACTTAGTAATTGCACAAGGTAAGGGGCTGTGTTATAGAATATACGCTTATATACTAGCTAGAATTAGCAGGTAGAATATAGTTATATCTTTTCTCTATTTTAGCTGTAATAATAAAGAACTACAATATCTACAGAAGAATAAAGCTATAGAGAGAACTAAAAGAAGAACTTCTTAAACCCTCTCTTTGCCTAATAGGATCTAGAAGAAAATCTCTATAGACTTTACAACAGACTTACTTAAAAGTAATAGTAACTATAACCTTATAGTTATTATAGACAGACTGTTTAAAGATATTATCTTAGTCTCTCTACTAGACCTATTAGTAAAGACAATTACCTATGCATTTATATCTAATATAGTAGCTTACTATTAGCTGCCTAATGCAATTATCTCTAATTAAGAAATATAATTCCTTAGTAACTTCTAGTAGGTAATGTGTTAACTTCTAAAAATTACAAAGAGACTTTCTATAGCCTTCTACCTCTAAACTAACAAGAGCACTAAACGTATAAAATCTGTAGTAGAAGTATACTTAAGAGCCTATATTAACTAGGCCTAGAATAATTAGTCTGCTTAGGTGCCTATAGCCTAGATTGCAATTAAAGAACAGGTAGCTATACCTACAGGCTTTAGCCCTTTCTTTCTTTAGTATAGTTATAATGTAGATCTAGTTTAGATAGACCTAGAGTTAACAGCAGAGTTATTACACTAATATATAAGAAAACCTATAAGAGCTGTAGTAAGCAAAGTGTAGAAATTTACTAAAATAATTAACTTTGTTAAAGCCTAGATAGTAGAGGCTTAGTAGATATAAGAATGTTAAGCTAATACACACTATAAGGAAGCCCTCTAGCTAAAGGTTAGAGATAAAGTCTAGCTAAAGCTAGGAAACTAATTCTTAAACAGCTAATTTAACAGGAAACTAGATTAGAAGAACTAGAAGTTTATAGTTGTAGAAGTTCTCTCTCTATATAATATTAAATTAGATATTAATAGTAAAGTCTACTTTGTCTTCTATATTAACTAGCTTAAGTTATACCTATAGAAAACTCTCTACAGGTAATTAAACAGCAACTCTTAGCCTAGTCCTCTAGTTATTACTAATGGTAATAGTACGTCCTCTAAAGAATAGAAAGTAAACTCTATCTAAAGAGAATAACAATCTAGAAGAGGAGGTAAGAGATGTAAATACCTAGTATAATAGGAAGGCTATGCTAGCAAAACATAAGAAAGGGAAGACATTTATAAGAACCTAGAGGCCTTAGACAAATAGCTGTCTATAATAAGGGACAAGAGAGATAGGAATAGCAACTTGCTTCTAGAATTCTAGTTAGAATCCCTAGAGGAGTATAACTAGCTCTCTTACTTCTAATAGAGAGAGAGGGGGAAAAGAGTAGAAAGAGAAGACAGGTATAAGTAAAGAAGAGGAGCACTAGTTTATTAGAGAGGTTATTTATTGTATTAGCCTATTCTAAAGAACAGACTGCTTTAGATAGAGGCTATATTATTATAAAGAAAAAGAGCTATAAGCCTAGGTATTATCTAGCTAAAAAATCCTAAACGCTGTAGATAAGAGAAGACCTAAGCACTACCTTTAGCAGAACCTCTAATACTACTATTATCCTTATTACCTATAGTAGCGTTAGTAATGTTCTTAATAAGCATCTAGGCAAAGTCCTTATATCTATTAGTAGAGAGGATTTTAAGATATGTGTAGAAGTTAGCCTTAAAGTAGATAAAGCATATAAGCAGTGTTAAGTTAATAGTAAGCTATATTTAGCAAGGAATTAGCAAATACTCCTAAAAAAAACAAGTAAGAGAAGAGGTTAATAACTTACTAGAGTTTTAGCCTAGACTACTACTTTCTTAGTAGTAACAGTAGTATACTCTACAAAGACTACAGTAGTAGAGAAATAAGCCTTAACCTTATTAACCTTAGCTTTATACTTAGACTACTTAGTCTTATAACTAGTAGTAGATAAGCAGGTGTTAGGCTAAGACGTAAGGTTAGTATAATATAGAGGGTTCTTATACTTCTTAAAGTCTACCTAGACAGGCTTAATAATACTTAGAAGCTTTACAGAGTTAATCTTAAAGAACTATAAGAAGACATAGTACTTATTTAAAGTCTTCTAAGTCTTATATAGGGCCTAGCAGATAATTAGCTATAGAAGAGAATACTAAGCAATAAGAACTAGGAACTTACCTTATAGCAGTAAGCATAGCTAAGAATATAGTTAGCATAGCTAGTAGAGCAGCTGCTAGTAGTAAAGGTATAGACCTAGCTAGCTAATATATAGTTAATATAGACCTTAGAATTAGTATAGCTGCTAGCGTGTTAAGTACACAGGGACTACTTACTTTAACTCTTAGCCTAGTTATTAGTAGAGGTGTTATTAAAGGCTTTCTTAATTATATTATCTTTAAGGATAATATCCTCTATTATAAGCTTTACCTTCTTAGCTAAGTAGGTGTTAGAAGGAGTAGAATCTGTAGAAGCAGTGCTGCAGGCCTAAGCAAAGTAAAATAGTTAGTAAGTAAGCACACTAGAAGAAAAGGGCAACTTACCTACTTGCCTTATGCCTTCTTAGTAGAGGAACGTAAAGTAGTAGGCAATTTAAGAAGTACTATTATTAAGATTAAGTAGAGTAGGGTAGTTAAATAATTAGATAGTAGTAGAGTCTTAAGAGAAGGGTGTACAGGCTTAGAACATAGTGTAATAAAGAATACAGAAAGTAAAGAGTAGGTAATAGAGTTGTTTTAACTAAGACGCGCGCTAATAAATAAGAAATAAGTAAGAGAGTACTATAACAGGCTAGACCTAGGCACTAGCTCCTTAGTATATACTACCTTAGTAGTACTCTAGCTTATGCTTTTAGCATAGACTAGAGCCCTGCTATAGAGCTAACATGTTTAAAACAAGATTATAAAAACTCTATAACTTTTACTCTAGAAGTTATTCTCTATTAAATCTATCTTGTATTTTACTAGCAGATTTCTTTAAAGGTTAGCTCCTTATAGATTTAAATTATTAAAGCACTATAGGCAGGTAAGAGAGATAAAACAAAAATATATAGTATTAGATAAAATTAAAGATAAATCCTTAGAAGTTAAGCTCTAAAGATTTAAGGGAATATATACGTGTGTGTAGGCTCTAAGAAGTAACTATAATTGCTTTAAGGTATTCCTAAAGGTTAGCATGCCTAAGGTAGAAAGCTCCTAACAATTTATACTAGGCTTAACCTAGAATAGGTTACTCTGTAACAACTTCCTAAGGCGTTAGCTATTAGGCTAATAACAAACATATAAAAAATCTATGTTTTTTAAACAATTTTAAGTAAAAAACCTAACCTATTTACTATAGTGTATTCTAATACTTAGAAAAGTAATATCCTGTAGACTAAGACATAAAACTACGCTAGTAAATAAGAACAGCGTACTATAGAGTATAGTGAGAGTAGGATAGAGGCTGCATAGACTAGTAGCAAAGGCAAGGTAAGAGCTGCACAGACTAGTAGTAGAGGTAGAGTAGAGGCTGCACAGACTAGTAGTAAAAGTAAGGTAGAGTAGGGCGGAGTAGAAGTTAGTAGTACGCTTATATTAGTCTTAGTGTTAAATATTAATATAAGTAGTAAAGGTCCTAGAGGAAAAGTGTTAAGTAAGGGATAGTTATTATAGTTACAGTAAGAGATAGTTATTACAGCTATTTATTACAGTTATATAGAGAGTAAGAAATAGTTATAATAGCTATTTTTTATAGTTATAAGAAGAGGTAGTTATAATAGCTATTTATTACAACTATAAATCTAGAATTTACTAGTACTGCATTAGCTTAGCTCTTTTTTAAGGTCTTGCTTCTTGCTAAGATAGTGTTACTAGAGGCTCATCCTTAGCACTACTACTGTTATCTTCTACTTCTATAACCTCTTTATCTTTACTAGTATAGTTGTCTATATCTTTACTTAAACAAACTTCTATATCTGCATTAGGGTTATCCTCTGTATCTGCACTAGAACAAGTAGGTAGCTTAGAAAGATCCTCTACCTTATCTATTTTAGGGCCTGCTTTCTCTTTCTCCCTCTCTTGCTACTGCTCTAGAGAGAAATAATCCTTAAGAATTATAATCTAGCATATCTTTATAGCCTTAAGCCTACACTGTTAATCTCTAATTACATCTCTTACAGTGTTAAATACTTACTTAACTCTTACTTCTATAAGTAGTACTATAAGTACATTTTTTACTAGATAAGCAAGTTATAGGTAATTTGTAGCATTTGTCTTCTACTATTGTAGCAGATTAAAGTTGTCTACTAGTTAAATAGGAGGAGGGCTAAGATAGGCATTACCTTTCTATTAAGTTTAATACGTATCTTTATTAGATAAACCTAAACTTAAGAAGCTCCTACTAGCTTACTAGGTAGTTGTTGCTAGCCTTTAGAACTAATTATCTTCTCTAAATTGCTAAGAAGAAGTATTTTCTGCTACTAGAGAGCTACTAGGACTAATGCTATTATAACACGCTATATAGTTAAAGAATTAGTCTTAGTATATATGTTTGTTTTAGGGGGCCTAGGATTTATCCTACGCAGACAGTTAGTAGAGAACTATAATAACTAACTATAATAACTTTACTTTATACGCAGTAAGCTTCTGCCTTAGATCTTAAATAGTTGCATAGTTAAATAAGAAACCTTAACTCTTGCCTATTCTTAAATAGTACTTGGATAGTTTTGCAGTACCTATTTCTACAGCTGCCTTTATAACTCTAAGCTATTCTAAGTTATTAGATTAACTAAAGTTGTTACTAACCTTATAGATTATCTGTTCTAGGTAATTAAATAGTTAGTTGTACATTATCTACATGTATTAAATTTACAGTCTTTAAGTCTTGCTTAGAGAATTAGTTACTTTTTTAAATTATTATAGTATTTTTGTAACAGCCTATAGGTGCTGCTACTTAGTTACTGCAAGTTAAAGTTTCTTAAGATCTTTAAAATTAGCTTCTGCTCCCTTAATATAAGTAGAAGTATGTTCTTTGCAACTAGTAGCCTTAAGTATAATTTCTTGCTCTAGCTATTTATTAATATAAGGCTAGAGCTTAAGTGCACACTAATATATATTATATATAGAGTTCTACCTAGTCTTAACATCTTAGATAACTAAAAGTTGTTAATTTGCTAGTAAATTACTTTACAGTGTAAGAAATCTCTTAAATTATTGTAGTAAAATGTCTATTGCAATATAGATAGCTTAGATCTAAAAAGCACTTAGAATGTAATAAATGTATATAATAAAGAATAAATACCTTGCAAAGAGAGTTTAGAATAGATATGTTCTTAGTAATCTCTTAAATATAATGTCTTTGTAGTCTTTCTACATTCTCTATCTCTTCTAGTATATTAAGCTTAAGATGTAGTATAATGTTTTACATAATAAGGTTAATAATATATATAAGACAAGGGATAGTATTCTCTTCTTTGTTTAAAGTAATGTTGCGCTCTTAGAGCAAGCTCTGTAAGGCCTATAATAAAGTGCTATTATTGCTTGCGTTATTATAAGTAACACCTAATAGATGTCTTAATATTTTATTTCTCTATAGAAATTAAAAAACTTACTATGCTATAGAGGAGCCTATATGTTTTCTATGTATTAAAATAAAGTCTAAAAGAACTTCTTATAGTTTCTAGCTCTTATTAATATAATAGCCCTTAATAGCTAGGAAACTTAGGTAATTGCTTGCTGTCTAGACGTCTAATACAATAGATAGTTTAGTACTTAATCTAAGATCCTAGAGAAGTCTGTCTTAAGCAGCCTTAAACTAAGCTTAGAACAGCTAGCTAAATTTATAATAGGTAATTATCACAGCCTCTAGCCTAAGGAAGTAGACAAGATATTAGAAAGTTAGATGCTTAAGTGCTTAAAAAGCAATATTGTTGTTAATTAGAAAGCAAACAAGCTCTTCTTTAAAGGCTAGATAAGAGTATCTTAGGATAAAAGAAGACTAATTCTAGTTTCTTTAGCGTGTAGTGTGTAGATGTAATTAGGAGTCTAGTAAAGCATAAGTAGAACTTTTAGTTTCTTTGTAGGCTTAAGATTTAAGGTGCTAAAGCACGTGCTTTATCCTAATAGCTTTTAGAGCTAGGTGCTAGAGTGCTTAGCTATAATTATAATAGTAAACGTGTAGGTAACTATCTTCTATCTTAGCAGCTTCTTTATAGTGCTTCTAGACTTTGCTAAAGTAAGATAGAGCATTCTAATTTAGTTTTTTTATAAGTAGAATTGCTTTCTTATGTTGTGCTTCTCTACTACTTATCCTAGGCTTTAAGTTACTCTTAGTAATCTAGGTCTGTAGAACATAGCCGCTTAAAAAGAAATACTAGACTTAGAAAAGCACCTTTAATAATTTGCTAAGCTAAAAAAGTATGGGACAAAAGGATTTTAGGTAGGCTAGAGTAAGAAGACTCTAAGTTTAGAAATAATAATGCTATGTATATAATAAGAAGCTATAAGAAATTTGCATAATAAGCTTAGAAGTAAAAAAGATGTATAAATTACTTCTTTGCAGAGCTAAAAGAGAAGCTATAACCCTAGCAGTGTAATTTCTAGAAAAAGCGCTAGTAATTATTTGCAGAATAAGAGCTAAGTATAGATTTAATTTACTATACTAAGTTGTTAGTTAGGTAGAAATAAGGAAATTTAAAGATATAAATGTCTTAGAAGTCTGTGCAACAGGAATTAGATATATTAATTAGCTGTAATACTAGGCTATAACGCTAGAAGCACATCTAATCTTAGTTACTCTCTATTTCTATCTTATTATTATTATTATCTACTTTATCTACCTTATCTGCCTTATCTATTGCCTAGTAGTACTGCTTATTAGTCTTATACTTATTTAGTATAGACTAAAAGTACTCTTTAAGCTTAGTATTAGATCCTATAATCTTCTTCTTATACTTATGTTTGTTAGCAGCTTTAATATATAGGCAGTAGCCTGTAAGCTAAATATTACTGTCTATCCTATCTAAAAGATCTAGAGGATTAGTTTCTCTAATATAATTAGTAAGTAAATATAATAATAAGATGTAATAACTTACTTTTAGTTGTTATTAGTTATAATTGCTATGCTCTTAGGCAACATCTAATCTTAGAAGGCAATCTACTCTTCTTTCTCTTTCTTACTCTTAAAAGTGTTACTTGTAAGCTTCTAAAGACCCTGCTTATACTCTTGCTAAAGTAGCTTCTTAAGCACGCTGCCTTTGCAAAAGAGCTATTTTTTGCCTTAGCCTTAGATTTAAGGAGTATTGCTAGTTACTAGCTTATCTATAGCAACCTCTACACAGTTGCTAAAAGTAATCTAGTATATTAAAAGATTAATTTTATGCTCTAGACTATCCTACTTCTTATAGACAGCCTTTAGCTTGTTTACGCTAGCAAATAGGTACGGCCTACTAGAGTATAGAGTAGGTGTAGAGGAAGGGCTGCACAGACTAGTAGTAGGTATAAGAGAAGGGCTGCACAGACTAGTAGTAGGTGTAAAGAAGAAGCTGCATTAACTAGGAGTAGGGTTAAGATAGAGGCTGCACAGACTAGTAGTAGGTGTTAGGTAGAGTAGAGAGTACCTAAGAGGCACCTAACTGTAATAATTATACGTGATATTACTTAGATCTCTTAGGCCTCTCTCTTAGATCTCTTAGGTCTCTCTTAGATCTCTTAGATCTCCTAGATAAGTTAAGAATTAATCTAATCTAACTAGCTAGATCTCTCTTAGATCTCTTAGATCTTTTAAATAAGTTAGATCCTCTATTACCTAATGTACCTAACACCTACTACAGGGCTGTTACCTAATATACCTAACACCTACTACTAGTCTGTGCAGCTCTTCTTCTGCCTTTACTCTTGCTATATATAGAGCCTGCTCTATACCTACCTCTACTACATATAGACTCTGCCTAGCCCTAACCCTCTTAGCAGGAGGTTAGCGTAGGTAGGTGCTAGGTAAGGGTAGAGTACTTTACATAACGTACTTAACCTCTACCTAGACTATACCTATTTGCTAGCCTAAGCTTGTTTTAAAGCTACTTAGCTGTTTAGAGTTAGTACATGTTCATTATAAGAAGCTGTAATAACTTACTACTAGTAGACAACTTAAAGTGTTGCTAAGCAATATCTTTCTTAGCTTTAGCTACTATTGCAGCTTATGTTTTAAAAGCTGCTAACTAATAAGCTAGTAGTTATTACAACTTTATTCTAGCTTAGAATTTTGCTAACTAGTTAGCATCCTCTGCTTTCTTAATAGCTAACTTCTTTTTAGTAAAGCTTATAGCTCTGTCTCTCTGCTAAAGTGCGTAGATACTATTACTAAGTTTACCTTTAAATAGAACTATAGTGCTAATCTTTTAGCTAGCAGATTTAGCTTAGCCTTAGAAGTTATAAACATAATTAATCTTATTCTTCTAAAAGTAGAACCTCTAGTATTATTAGCGCTAACTATTACAATAGGCTGTAATAACTACCTAAATAAGCTTATCCTACTCTTTAGCAGTAAAGCTAGGTAGCATACAAGTGCCTGTAGTAATTACTAAAGTTATTATCTCTTCTTTCTCCTTCTTCTTAATATCTTTAGGCTTAAGATTTATAGTGCTAACTATAATAGAGGCTTGTAATAACATAGTTCTTACATAGGAAGAGTAGAGTAGTGTAGTAGTATAGAAGTGTAGTAATGTTAGTAGTTATATTATAGTGCTAGTAAGCTCTAAGTAAGTGTATTTTGCTAGATAGCATATAATTAAGCTCTCTTTATTCTACTAGCGCTAACGTAATAGGATTTTTTTATAATAGTTATAATATTGCGTATATAGCTCTAATCTTAATACACTTAGTATTAGAAGAATACGCATAGCGTTTTTATACTACCTATAAGTTTTTATAGATTATTATTATAGTCTTCTTTATATATAGGCGTTGTAAGTCCTTTTTATATATGCTAGATTTTAGTGTTCTTACGCTAGGCAGTAGCTCTACTAGGCGTAAACCTAAATATAGATATTAAAATTTGCTTAGTACTATAAACTGCTATAGATTAGCAAATATTTATTATATTAAGTTAAGAATAGAATAAAACAACTTCTTATGTTTAGCTCTATAAGCTAATAAGTTATTATAGATTTCTATTACAGGCTTAGAGTTCTAGCACGCTGCTAATAGATATACTAAATTTAAGTACTTATAATATAATAATTTCTAGTAGCACACAGACCTCTACGCGTGCGTTAACTAATTTAACTATTAATAAATTCTACTTTTACCTTTCTTTACTTATAACTACACTTCTTTTTTATAACTATACTACTGTAGATAACTACACTACAACAACTCTTCTACACTAGCTCTTTATTATTATAGCCTTTTATTATAGTTAGTGCTATAGCTAGAGGCTGTATAAACAAAGCAAAGCTAACCTAAGGCAGAGGTAATGCTAGAACTAGCAGCAAAGCACTTAGAAAATAGCTTGCTGCTAAGGCTGCCTGCAAGGCGCCTCCTGCAACACCTACAACAGTTAGAGCTAAGCGCTGTAACAAATCTAGTAGTAAGTTATTACAGTCTTTTATTATATTTAGTTACTAATTCTACTATAGCTATTACAGTTTAAGAAATCTATTAATACTAGAAGTCTACTAATATAATTATTCCTAAGGTAGTATTTTTACGCCTAGTTTGTAAAATTATACAAGAACGCCTAAGTAGTGTATAGTTTAGAGCTATAGCCCTAGAAGCTATTTAAGAAGCTACTAAATCTTTTCTTATTAGTATCTTTAAAGGTATGTAAAAGCTTTATATTAGGAAAATATAGCTAATATAAATAGATGTTAACTTAAATACTATTTATACTAAGTAGGTAACTATAATAAGCAAGGATATAACTCTAGCTAGGCAATATTATAAAAAGCTTCTTGCTACAACTATCTAATTATTTAGATATGCTAAGTTAGTTTATGCTTATATATAGGTATTCTAGGTTCTTATATAATTAGATTATTTAATATACACACTTGTATATTATTTATTCTTGCTTCTATAATAAATATGTGTAATAAATCTTTAACTCCTACACTATAAATTAAAAGTAATAGAGCAGCTTCTTAGGTATATATATACTATTACGTAATGTACCTAACTTCTACTACTAGTCTATGCAGCCTCTACTCTACACCTACTACTAGTCTGTGCAGCTTCTACCCTACACCTACCTCTACTACATATAGACCTTGCCCTACACCTACCTCTACTATATGTAGACCTTGCCCTACACCTACTCCTACTACATGTGGACCCTACCTAGCCCCAACCCTCTTGGCAGGAGGTTAGCGTGGGTAGGGGCTGGGTAGGGCTGGGGTACCTCACGTGATGTACCCAACCCCTACCCAGACCGTACCCATTTGCCAGCGTACATAAAACCTCTTAGAATAAGCAGAAAATAGCCTTGAATCTAAATCTGTTAACTTTTAAAGCAGTCTAAGGCTATTAGTAGGTAACAGAACAACTCTACAAGCACGAGTGAAAGCGATGCCGCCTTACTACGCTCTACCTAAACCCTCAAGCTTGTACATCCTTAACCTTCTTAAACCCCGAAGCTTTCTATACCACTCAGCGCTACAATTCTAATCCACACAGTCCTGATTAAGAATCCACATCATTCGTTGCCTTCCTTCTCATCGCTCTTTTCATGATCAGTCATCATGCGACACGCCAACCTTCCTACATGAACACAGGTCAGTTTTGTTAAAACTGTTGAGCTATACAGTCGTCCAGATAGTAGTTACAGCAAACCCCACGGGTAGAGCGCAACCTTGTTTTCCATTTCAATATCAATAATCAGACAGAGACTTAGCGATGACAAGAGCGTCCCATTATCCTTTCCTGCTGCTGGAAACTCCATCAAGCGGGAGAGAACTGGATTCTTATGTGTTCTTGAGGTTGGACATGTTGTGCTTTCGGATGGTTGTGTATTTGCATCAAAGGGCATATTCCTGTTTGGGCTCGGGGGTTGTGGCTGTATGCGCCAGGCTTCTCGATTGATCTCCACTGATTTTCGGATGCTACTTGTGTCTGTCTGAAGTATATCGGCCAGCAGAACATGCGCTGAAGATTTGTGGATAGTGGAGATTGATGCGTGCAATACGATTTCTTATTTTGCACGATGACTTCTCTGTTCCTATAAAGTGATTCATCCAACAGGTATTGCCTCATCCCAACCACGTCTCCCTACATTGAACGAGTGTCCTCTCCCCTCTTGAATCCATGTCACTAAACACTATAGACCCGATTCCTAGCTATATCTACAACTGCTTCAAGTGCAATACTTGGCCCCCTCACTAGGCTTCACATATCCCAGATCCACAAACTTGTCCCAGTCCCAATAATCCCCCTGAACCCCTTCGCCCTCCACTTTCACGTTCCCGCTGAACTTGGCAGTCCAATACGCGCTACCAGTCGTATACTTTCCAAACGCCCAAAGCCCCGTATTCAAGTTCTTTCGCCTATTTGAAAACTTGTTGTCGGCTGCTGTCTGGATGCTCCATTCTCCCACGAAAACGGGGAACTTGCCATCGCCGGCAGACAGCTTCGCGTCGGAGCAGATATCAGCAGAGACGGTATCGGAGTCGGTAGGTCGGCCGGCGAAGTAGTAGTTGTGCACGTCGAAGACTAGGTTTGTAGTGCTCGGGAAGGAGGGGGACCAGTACGCTACGCTTTTGTAGCTTCCCTGGAACATGATAGGGATCTTTGGGTTGACGGCTTGCACCTTTTTGACCACGGCTTGCACGTATTTGAGCACCCATGCTGCTCCGTTTTCGGTCAGAGCTGCAGGTGTGCCGAAGGTGGTGAAGTCGCGATTGTCGACGGGTTCGTTGATGGGTGCTAGAGTGTAGGATTGTGGGGATCCAGATGCCTGGATGAAAGCGAGTGCTTTGTCGACGGCTTGGAGAGAATATGTAAGGGCAGTCGCGTTGTTAAACCAGTCAAAATGACCTTCTGCCTCGCCGAAGCCCATGCCGTTTACGCCACCGGGAAGAGCGTGGATGTCGACGATGATGTGCATCTTATGTTTAGTGATGGCATAGCTGGCGATGTTCTTCAGGAAGGAGACTTGGTTTCCAGAATAAAGCTGTGAACCGGGAACCTTGACCCAAGCAGCGTAAGTGGTAGGGATACGGAGCACATTGACACCGCTGCTAGCGAGCTTGTCAATATCAGAGGGCTGAATGAAGGTAGCATAGCGACGCTCGAGAACCTGGCCACATTGTGCGCCTAGACGGGCACAGCAAGTCCATTCGTCGGGTGTGTTGTTGCAGTTCTGGCTCCAGAAGACAGGATCGATGACGGCTTCTTGCTGAAGCCAGCCTCCAAGGTTTACACCAGTGGCTTTGAAATTCTTCCAGTCGATATAGTTGTTCTGGCGTTTGATGACAGATCCAGCGAGAGTGGTCGAGAAGAGAGAAGATACGACCAGGAGACCAATGCTTAGAAAGGAGGTGCTAAGCGCCATGATGTGCGTCTGCGTGCAAGAGAAGCTGAAAGTGATACTTGATACAGGTCTGGTCTACAGTACTTCTTATAGACGTGGTCGTAGCTGGAAAATCTCAACTTAGTCCATCTGATCATCGCATCTACACTTAGCACGGTCCGAGAGTGCGGGGAGGACTTTGTGGAGACGAGATGCCGATCTAGGGCTAGTATTCATTTTGTTGTGTCATACAAAGTACGCGCCCAACTTAGTATTTAGGGGGGTTTCCTAGTCTGATTTAAAGTGCGTAATCTAATGTTTTAGCCAATTCTTAATAAGTAGCAAATGTTTTTATCACAGCTAACCTAGTAAAGTAACTAATAGTCTAAATTAAAAATACTAAGCCTAGCTTTTTATGTTATACAAATTTTATTTTAATTTTTAAATTAGAAGTACTATCTCTTCTTACTAGTAATTTAAAAATTTTAAGTAACTAGACTTAAAAACTAGAAAGATAGAAATAAACCTAGACATCTTAAGCTTCTTAGTTCTTTCTAACCTTAATTTTAAACGTGCCTGCCCTAGGTAAGCTACTAGAAGGCAGCTAACTATAGTCTTTCTTAGCGCTCTAGTAACTCCGCATTTAATAGAATGCTTATATTAGGCATAATACCTACTAGTTTAATGGCTTCTAATAGCTTTTAGTTTAGTTAAATGTTTAAATCTTATCTCTAAATTAGACTAGGAAACCCTGCTATTTACAAGTGCAGCATGACAACACGACAGGGGCTACAGCGGCATTGTCGATCCTAGATCCGGGGGGCGGGGGGGGGGGAGAATTCTAGCGCCGTAAAGTGTGGGGTCCCCACATCGGGTCAAATTGTCTTCTTCGGCACGAGGGTGCAGGTAATGTTAGCTACCACCGAGCTTCGGGGCATCGGTTTTCGAGATCGTGCAAGCCTTGTCTAAAATAGAAACGGACCGGAACTGAAAGTTCAAAAATATTCCAGAAGATGCATTTGAAAAGTATTGTGCAAGAGGTGAGGTAAGAACGGAGGGAAAAAAGTAAAGCAAACCTCTTGGCCCATCTCTCGGGCAGTGATGATTCTATCGTGATGGCTTCATGCCGAGGTCAAATCTCCATGCCCAGGAGAGGCCAAGAAAATCATACTTCTCGCCAGCTCCTCGCAGCCAACCTGTCAGTCAGCGGCCTAAAGTCCGAGCCACTGATGCTCCCTTGATCGATCATTCTAACCTTCCTTCTCTCCTCGACAAAAGTTGCCGGTTGACCGTTCTCGTCGATGCCCTTCCAGCTCCTGACTTCTATGAGTCGGCCACGTTCCTCATCTTCAGAATCAGTTACATCATCTTCTGGTTCCACCTGCTTTCTACTGAGAGGGGGCGTCGAAGCCCGAGTACGCTCAATAGCTCGGGGACGAGAGACATGACGGTAGCCAGAGTATATTGATCTTTCAGGTGACCGAGGCAAGGGCGAGGGTTGAGGCCTATGGTCACGAGGTGGTGGCGGGCTGACACTGATGTGGCGGACTCGGATCTTTTCATACCGCTTAGGAGGAGATTGTGAGATGCAACGTGCACGGTCGATTCGAATCTCGTCATAGCTTCTTTGTGGAGAAGGTGACGAGGGACGTAAATGGAGTCTCTCCATATGGTCGATTGGTGGTGAAGCGGCCCTTTCCGCGTAACGATGACTTTCATAGCGGCGATACTGCTCATACTTCTCGTTATCAGACCTTTCCTTCGGATGGGGTTCTTCGCTTCTTTCTGAAGCGAATTGCACCCGTGGACCACCGAGTTCTACGTTGGTGCTTTGCTGGCTATCGCGCATGCTGGTCCTTCGCCTGTATGGTGTCTCAAAGTTCATGTCTGCTGGCTTGAGGATCCCTCGACCAATTGGTTCCGAGCCAGCATCGTTTGTCGAAGTCTCATCTGATTGCGAAAAGACTCGATGTTCAGGTATCACCGTTCGGTAGGGACGTGGATGTGATTCCATTCGTACACAGCTTTCACTTTGTCGCACCGAGCTTCTAGGGCGCCGTTCTTGCGACTCGCTTCGGTAGCTGACTCTGGTGGCCCTGCTGCGTTCAGGCGGGGGCGAGGGGCTGATTTCAACGATTCTAGGGCTCGGACGAGATGGACTCTTTTTCCTATGAAAGTGAGTACGGACGACATCAGGTGGCGGCCATACCTCTTCAGGAGCAGGGTATGGCTCATCCGATCTCAAGGCTGTCATGCGAACAACATCCGGTGGCGGCCAGACACCGTCATACCTTGAACGACCAGGACTTAACGAAGAGACCCGCACCCTAGTCTCGTTTCTGTAATCCCGCGCTGGACTACGCTGCAGTGTCCGTAGCCCAATGTTTGCCTGACTCGAATGTTCCTTGATAATGCGTGGTCGAAGATGGTCGGTTTTCCAGGATGCATATATCTCATCGCGACTCCGTCGCCGGCCTCTTCGCTCACTGTTGTCAATGTCTACATTGATTGCACTTCTAGGCCAATCGCATGGCTCATCGGCGGTGCAAGTTCGGATTCGTGTATAGCTACGCGTTCTCGAGCTATGTCGGTTCTTTGTATGCTTCTTGCACTTTCGGCAAGGCGTGGTGACGATTGGTTTGCCTGGTATGACAGGGTGGTTTCGATGGTAGCCCGCAGACCGCATCTGTCCGCACACGCTGCATGTATGACACAGCAACACCGGCACTGTCTGCTTCTCGGTTTGAGGGGGCGCTTCCGCCCTTGTCTGGTATTGATAGGCAAAGTAATCATCCGTCCTCTTCTCCATCGACTGCATCATCTCAGTTGACATATTGCGTTGTGTAGGAGCCATGATACCAGAAGCGGTACCAACCAGGTTTGCTCGGGCAGATTGTGGTACGTTTGGGTTTGTATACTGCCAGCCAACGTTGTAGCCAGGCGGAGGCGGCGGCTGACTTGTGTAGCTGCGTGGGAGGTGAGCGTAGCCGGGTGGTGCGGGCGGCGCTGGCATTGACTGAGCGCCTGGCGTTTGACCCAGACCCTGACCTTGGCCAAGAGGCGGAAGGCGCTGAGGAAGCCTGAAATGAGGATATTGTCAGTGATTGACACTTACTAAGGCGACGCAGAGATTCATGATCGCCATTCCATTACGTACCCGGCTTGAGGAAATGCGCCCTGGTGCGCGAAACCACCTTGTAGCCCTTGATACGAAACGATAGAACTCGATGCCGCGGGTGGAGGTGTGGGTACTGCTGGAGGAATTCCGAGCCCAGGGAATTGCTGCAGAACGCGTGGTTAGACAGTCGAGATTGTGTGGTGTTGCAGAAGTGCGATATGAACTTCTGCACTACATGTCAGCTGTAAGTCCTCAAAGATGGTATCGTTACTGCCGAGCACCCACACGTTGAAAAGATACTGGCTAGCAGGATTTGCGACCGAGCCTGGGTACTGCGGTATAGGCTGCCCAGCGCTCGCAGTCGAACCGCTGCTGCTACCGCCGCCCATATACGCAGCAAACGCTTTGCGTTGCTCCTCGTTTGCCATGTTGTGTGCAAGGAAGGTGGAAGCATACAGCGCTGAGATTACGGAAGGTCCACCTAGTCGCACGTGGGAGAGGAAGGTGCGGTCGGTCAGAGCCTTTGATTGTCAAGAAACGAGTGAGAACTGCAGCGGGATGTTGATTCGAAGAAGAAGGGTGGACAAAACAGGGTAGACCTAAAGTGTATGACTGGGATGACGGAAGAAACTGGGTAGTCGCCAGGTGAAGGTGAGGTGACGGAGACTCCGTAGCTATTGTCAGCCTAACTTATATATCCACATCCACAACTCACCGTCGATACTCGCGAATAGGAATCACACGTTATTCTCACCTACGGGTTCCGGCATCTCATGTGAGAAGTGCTGCAGCTGGGGTCAATATTCTTTTATTTTCCCAAAACGCCCGCCTGTCATATATGCTGATTAAAACGTTCTTGCAGGTACTAAAATCTATCTCTTATCAAGTGTGACTTCTAGTCCACCCTCAACACCCTCGCGCCCTTCCTCTTTGGGGCCCTCTTCTTCTTGTGGCCCTGATCGAAAGCCACGGCACTGCCGTGATCACGGCCAAAGTTGTCAAGATCTTTGACCTTGTAGATCCTAATGATCCAGTTCTCACTGGTGAATGCCTCCTCGATGGTGCTGAGCTTAGGACCCTCAGCGGGCAGCTTCGCGCCACGGACACGGTCCTGAGCCTGTCCAGCGGGGAAGAGGGAGTTGTAGTTGTAGTAGGACATCTTGTACCTGGAAGTGCGTTAGTTGTCGGACCTAGCAAGTTCGATTTCGGTACTTACATCAAGCTGTTCTTCATGGTTGGTGTAGCCTCCTCGTCCACACGGTACTCACCACGGGAAGTGAAGAAGTTGCGCTCCTTTACCTCATCAGGCCAGATGCCTTCAGCGATACGGACCATCCAAAGGAATTTGTTGATGTCGTCGCCAGAGTATCCAAGAAGACCACCAAAGACAACAAGCACGTAGTCAACCTCGTGCTGGCGCATGATCGGGTAAGAGACCTCCTCCCTGGAGCTCATAGCCTTACCAACAGTGGCAATGTGGGTGTTGTTCCAGGTGTTGTTGTCGACGAGGGTAGGGCGGTCAGCCATACCACCGATCTGGTAGCCGTAATCCCACCATGACATGATCTTGGCGTCTTGAGCAGTGTTCTGCCTGAGCCAGTAGTACGCCTCACGGTAGTCGTCAATGATATGCTGGCTGCCGTCAGGAAGCTTGGACGCAAGCACGACGGAAGGTGAAGAGTAGGCGTTGGATGTGACCCAGGTGCAGTGGAGCACAAAAAGCATAAGGTAGACAGCGGAAGCGCCGACAACTGTAAGCTTAGAGGCGTAGGAGTGGATACCGACGAGGGGTTTGCGAGTTGAGCGAAGGCCGTCGGGCAAGACTGCAGCGGCAGCAATCGAAGCAGCATCAGCCGCATCGCCCTCTGTAGGCTCGGTCTTGACTGGGGTCTTCGCGTCGAGGTAGGTGTCCAGGATTTGGGAGAATGCGATGGCCGAAGCTACGCAGACGATGGGGGTCAGGGTGAGCATGAGACGAACCATGACACCGGCGAAGTAACTGGCGAGCACGGCGTAGATGACAATGAACACCTGCTCGTCGGTGAGCTTAGTGAAACACATGTAAACACCGGCGGGGAAGAGCCAGATCATCATGCTCAAGTCGAAAAAGAAGGCGGGCCATGCGGTAGGCTGGTGCTCTGAGACAGAGGCGATAATGGGAATGTGGATCTTCGCGTATCCAGTGTCCCAAAGCGAGTAGAAGCGACCAGTCCAGGGTGCGATAACTCCAGTGACAGTAAGGAGAACAAGCCCGCCGAACGCGACGACGAAGACGACGAGGACGAGAGCGCGGAGCAGAGTCTGGAACTGCTTGCTGGGAAGCTGAGCGCGGACCCAATCGACGAAAGCGACAAGCTGGATAAGACCGAAGACACCGAGTGCAGACATGTGCTCAGAACTGCGAATGGGCAAGAAACCGACGAACGGAATCTGCATACTCGCCAGCGTACCGAGCGCATACCACGAAGTGTAGCTGACGTAAAGCCTGGGGCTGTAGCGTCCCATGCAGATCAAGACGAACGCGTGCAGAGGCAGCAAGTTCGTAATGAAGACGTATCCTCCCCACGCGGAGACCATGTATCCGTAAAACAGCGCTGTCAATGCCCCCCAGAACATGGAGCCGTTCTTGACAGCTTTAATCCACAGGTAGAACGTGAAGACAAGCAGGAAGATGGCGATAGCCTCGTTGTCGTAACTACCCGCAACCGAACGCGAAATGTAACCGGGGGTGATACCCATGAACGCTGCGGCGAGCAGACCGGCGGAAGGGGAGGTGACCATCTCGGCAGTCAAGAGGTACGTTGCGAGTGCGGTAAGGCCGGAGAAGGCTGGGGCGAGGAGAACGCAAATGTTACGGATGTCGACAGGGAGGGCGAGGAAGCGTAGGAGGTGGTAAATGGCACCGCTGGTAACCATCAGTCCGGGGTAGAGGGTACCACCAGTAACGCGACCAAGGGGGTGCCATGTTCCTGTTTGTTGTGTCAGTTCAATGCTGCTTCTATCGACATTGATGCGGAGGAGCGTACGGTCGTCGAACCAGTCCCAGAAGCTATAGAAGCCATTCTGGACAAGGTATTTTGTTGCTCGGAAGTTGAACCACGGGTCGACTGCACCCTAGAGTTAGCCAATTGCACCGCTCCAAGCATTTCGTGATACTAACACTCGTGAATGATGCTCTCGAAGCGGATCACGGAGAACAGACGGCTGCTCACAGCTGCACCTGCGATCAAGCACAGAATAACAACTCGGAGCAGGCCCCGAGTGTTTCGGCCAGTGGCCTGCTTGAGGAATTGCCCTTCCTCTGCGGCGGCCATGTTTGGGGAAAGGAAAGTGGTAGAGAAGGAGAGGTGTTGCTTTCGAGGCCGCGTCACAGCTTCATGTTCACACGTGGAGCTCATTGCTCCCGCGATTGATGTCTGACTAAGCGCCACGCTAAACCCCACATCCCTGCAACCTCACCCACCTCCTACATCTCAGCGTTTGACATTCCCCATTGGCCAATTATCAAGATTTGTTGTAAACAATTGTTGTTATCGTGCAAACATGCGTGTATACAAAAGGGCAGCGCTGAATTGCGAGTCTCTATTCTAACAGCATTGATCTCAAATGACACTGCGATCAGGATATTGGAAAGACGGTACCATCAGCCGGATATACCAAAGGAAATACACCAACACGTGAGATGAACAGAAGTTCCTAGTACCACAAGCATACGTCTCGGCCTAGCTCTCGGAAGAAGTATGCTTGATACATCCCCCTTTGCAGGAATGACAAAAGATGTGATAACAGTCCATGCAGCTGCCTTGAAGATCCGTGGCGCCATTAAAACCGCACATGCACTGTTGAAATTATTAGCTTGACATTGAGTTTCTTTTTTATTGACACTTACACAGTACACAACTCTGGTCACCGTCTCCTTACGCCTGGTGGCTGCTCGAGGATCTATTGTAGCAGGTGAGGGTGATCGCTTTCTAGATCCGTTCAAAGCAGGATCAGAGAAAAAAGGTGCTGTTCCTTCCGCTGCAGTGGGCGATTCATCGTCATCAAGTCCTCTGGCATCTAGATCTTCGTCTCGTTCGTCCAGCATGCCTTCTAGCAACTGTTTCTTCGTTCTGTTCTCTTCCGCGCAGATCCAGTCATCAACGCATTTCCTCGGCGTGTCTTTGTCAAAGTGGTGTGCAATGTGGTCGAACCGTTCGTCCCAAGCAGCGTTGCTCTTCGCTACAAGCGGTATAATCTTGCAACAGAACCCACACCAAAACTGAACTTGACAGTTTTTGCCTATTTTGCAACGTTCCAAATCATTCTTCAAGACATCTTTTGAAGTGACTTGGTGTTGGAGTACTAAGTGTTTCTGGAACTGCGCTGAGCGGTAGTAGTGTTGAGCGCATTGTTCGTCTGAGCTACTCTTGAAGTCGCAGCGGAAGGTCTCTTGCTGAAAGTGTTGAGAGTTTTCGTGGCGTTTCCAGTCCGATTTAGCACCAAACCTCTTGTAGCACTTGGGGTAGGTACATCCGTACGACCTCTCGTGCCTCTTCGTATGCTTGTTCAAGTCGCATATGCGACCAACGAATCCGCAGCCATCATAAGGACATGCCTTCATGCCAGACGCAGAGCCCTGAGTCGAACGACGTGATTGTGAGCGGGTAGGTCTAATCCTCTGGTTCGTGAGATCTGCTATCTCTTGCGATACTTTACAACTCTCGCTGCCAGGGCTAGTGCTATCACCGTCTTGCTGTTGTGATCCAATGATACGGAGAAGCATTTCCTCAAGTTTGGCCTTCGAAAGCTTCTCGAGAGCCTGTCGCTGTTGTTGCTGTTCCGACTTTGTCTGGGCCGCGCCCGATAGTTTGGATTCTAACCTCAGGTTTCGATTGCTTGTTGCGCCCTGCGGTGAGACCGAATATTCAGCAGCCTCAAGGGGCGATATTCGGGTCGAATTTCCAGTATCAGTCTGACGAGCGTGAACGCTCTCTGCTGACTCAGCGCCATTTTGACTTGTCAATGGCTCGCCATCGGCTCGGTTTGATGGGAGTCCACCAGACCGAGAAAACGATACGTTGAAGGGATCCGTGCTGGGCGACTCCTGAACAGTGCCTGAAGTTGATTGTCCACTAAAAGACATGATTGGCGGATATATGAAGCTTTGCGGACTCGCAGAGGCCGCACTGTCAAGACCGCCATTCGATACCGCAGTCTCGCCAACCAAGCCTGCAAGTAGCGCTGAATCAACAGACATCGAGTGTAGTGCAGACGGAAATTCTTGGTGGAGACACTCCGACCTGTCAACGTCAGTATGGTCCCTGTCCTTCCTCTAGGGGGCTTACTTTTTGATCAGCTCAAACTCGTCATGTTCTTTGTGCATTCGCCCGATGTGCTGCTTGAAATTGTCCAGACGTGGCCATATCTTAGTCTTGTTCCTGCATTCGTCGTGGGCACAACGATAAGACTTTGTCTTGTGGCTATCGATTTTATGTACACTTTTCTTGTGACGGTCCAGGTCGTTGACGGTTGCGAAGCCTTTGCCATCCCTCTTGCACCCTTGTTCCGTGCACACGAAAGCCTTTTCGTGTTTGAGCATGTGCTTCCTAGATGTCAAGTATCAGCGTCCGAGTCTCTTGACACATGGACTTGACGTACTTGTGGACGGACTGGCAGTTCGAAACTGTAGAGCAACCTGGCACGGAGCAGGGAATTTGCTGCTTTTGGCTTCCGCTTCGATAGCTGAGGTTAGATACAGACCTTTGGTCAGATGATGTGCGCCGCATCTCATGCGAAACCATTGGCGCAGTTTGAGCATTCAAGGTTTTTGTCTGCACCATAAGCTCTGCTGGCAAGCTTTGGTCGACATGACCCGCATCATTACTGAAAATGGACTGCGGGGGCTGTGTTTGATAGCCAGAGTCAGAGACGGGAGTATTGCTTCCAACGTCTGAGCAGGGCCTCTGGAGGTATTGGTCGAAATTACGTTGAGGTTGGTTAAAGTTGCTCTGTCCGGCATTGGCGTTGGAGTATTTCATTGGGTTCCATGGCTCGTCGCTCGCCCAGAACCGCGTGATAGGATCTGCGATGGGTTCCACATGATGCTGAGTTGTAGGGAAAGAATGAGCTCCTGGTAATGCAAGATAACGAGGATTCTGCAGACTCGGATCGATATTGTCGCAAGGGACACTCCTGTTGGACTGCTGAAAGCTCATACGAGTTGCAGTCCTTCGAGGTGGAGCAGTCTGCGTCGTGTGGATGGTATCCGTTGGGCTAGGTACCGAGTTGATCGTTGTCCTCGCACCAGGGTAAATCCATTGTGGGTAGTAGACATTTTGGAATTGAGTTGCTTGATTTCCACAATCCTACGACAGTCACTACCTTAGCCACATTACGGCTGCGAGAGATACATACAGCCTCGTCGACGTAAGTGAAGTTGATTGATGGATTCATTTTATACGACTGCGACATGTCTGCTTCTGCAAGTCAGCACATTGACCAAGATCCCCATGATACTAGTGCGCCTAACTCCTTACACCAGTTCATGAATAGGCCAGACGAAAGACAGAACGAATAGAGGAGCGGTATGAATGAAGGCAGATTGTAAGACCTGTAGCAACCATCACCTACCGATACTCAGAACGCTCAGCTGCAGCCTAACGCCTTGTTGTCCGCCTTCGCAGGTTTCGAATAAAGGTCGCAGAGTGTCCAGTGTGCGTACAGCTGCATTAGTATACGTATGACTGCAGTTCACCGCCCCGCAGACAGATCGCACAGAAGAGCCGCAACAGCGTCCTCCAGTCTCGTGTTCCCGTGCACAGGCAGCCGGTGAAGGATCGGGAAAAGCGGGCGGAGTTGTCCAGTGTCACCGTCGTCAAGCTTTCACCACGAGCCAATGATGACGAGGTCAAAGGGCAATCAAAGTTTCGTCAAGAGACAGCAAAAGGGATAGAGAGCTCTCGTCGCAGATGCGATGACATGTTGAGGGCGTGGTGGGCGGCCTCAAGAGGGCAAAGGGCCCTGGCTTCGAAGGTGCTGGTGCGCCAAGGAGGTCCTCCATCAGCACTGCCACGCGATGTCACTGAGGTCCTCCAAAACAATGCACCAATCAAGCCCTGCAACATAAACTCTCCATCCCGCTGAATGGCGACTCGATGCATGGCTTGCTGATATCATGCAACCAATCGTAGTATCGCACACCGCAACTGCAAGGACACAATCGACGAGCGCGCAATTCCCGAACAGTCACACTATAACGATCTGTTGAGGATTTGCGAATTTGGGGACTCCCGAGGATGTTCTTGGTTCGCGATGAGGAATGTGTGGAAAGGGAGTGCCGGTGAAGCAGAGCGCACGAACGGGGACCGACCGCGACCAAAGCCGGTGCCATGTTGGACGGCAGGAGAAGTCACGTCAGCATCAACCGCGATAACCAGCAGCCTTGTTTTCATATCTTCACAGCCCCTTTGATGTCTCCGAAAGGTAAACGGCAAGTGAATAACCAAACGCACGCGGAAGCCAGCATTTCCTCACGCCCAATCTTTTGGTTCGATGTCTTCTCTATTCTGGGAAATCTCAGACCTACTGTCATGACTTTGCACTTGGAAGAGAGAAGAGCGACGGTATCACAAAAGAGAGCTTAATATGGAATAGACTCGACGACTGGAAGTTCCAGCGCACGACACCGCCTCCATCACATACTCAGCACGCACTTTCCTCGCACCGACCTGAACCCCTACAAAGAGCTACAAAACCCACTCCACTAGATCAGCAGCATCTACTTCTCCTCAAAACACCTACACCACCTTCCCCCCACCCCTAGCAACCCACCGCAACCTCCTCATCTCCACCCCCCAACCCACCCACAACACCACCACCAGCCCCCCAAAAAGATAAAGCTGCGGCCTCCCCTCCCCAAACTTAGGATCCATCCACGCGGCCCCCGGATACAGGATCCCGCTCAAGCTACTCAAATACATCATATTCTGCAACAACACCACCCAATTGAGATGCAACTTCTGCATCTCCAGCGACGACGAAGGGGAAGGGACAACGACGAACAGGACCCAAAAAGTGACCAACCCAGTAAAGAGACCCAGCGTCATAGTCTGCCCATTATGGTAGCGTGCGTGCGGGGGCCAGTCGGGGTTGTAGATGTGCGTTTCACTAGCACGAATCCATCAGTTCATCTGCGTCCCATGAGCGGAGGCAGGGAAGGCGAGGTGGTATAGTAGTAGGGGGTTGGTGCTTACTTCCAGTCTGCTAGAAAGGGGCCTATTAGCGTGATGAGGTTGACGAGGGAGAGTATGGATTTCCCGAGCGTGAAAGTCGGGGGTGTTTTCGACATGGTCGTGGCTGGGGTTGTGGACTCGTGGGGTTGTCGTCGTTTGTGGTCAGGGTAGATGGGAGTTGGGCTTGGTGGTAAGTTGGGGTTATATCTGTTTCGCTATTCGGTCTCCGGTCTCTAATCCTCCGATATGGACGGATGACGTATGGTTTTTGTTGATACGGGAAGTTGGGGGTATTTAAGCTTGTTGTCTTTAGAAGAATCTAGGGAATATCACAGAATGTCTACTATCCGAGGGAGTAGCGAGGGTTGCAGCAACTTCTATAGTTATTGGTAAGCCACGATGATGGTACTGAACGAAAGCTTTTGGTGGTATTGTGGCGAGGTTGTTGGTAGGATCATTTAGGATACAACCGCGTCGCTAATCGGAAGTTTCGGAGAGCGAGGATTTACGAGTAGTGTCCGAATTCACCGACCTTGCTGTTTGTAAAGCCATTCTCTTTTATCAATCATACCAGATCATAGCGGAAAGGAAATGTAAAAGCCACGAAGAATATAATTGATCGAGAACTTAAACATGAGTAAACTCTTAACCATGACAGGGATTGTCATCGAGCCCAGAGCCCAAAACAAGCAGTTACAAGAAATGAAGCGGAGAGGCCTGACCGCATGCAAGAACGCCAGTAGATGAGGGTATGATATGCATCGCTTCTTTCTCTTCATAAGGGCCCATTCGCCGGATGCTACCACAGATGCATCGATGTAAGGATATCGAAAGGGAACGCCGGGCGCCGTTTGCTCAAAACTTTGTGCCGTATTACCAACAACGAAGAAACAGATCATGTACGACAAGTCAAAAATCGTGGCCATCACCGTCCGAAAATGCCACCGCCTACACTCATTCCTAAGCCGCTGCGCTGCGTCAATGGTGCTCTTGGGCCCGGTGGACCAGGAGGCATGGCTGGTGAGCCAGAGGTGACACCCCAGCGTTGTGTTGGGGGCTCATGCAGGTGAGGTTCAGCGTGTTGGGCGGCCGGGCTGGACATGATTCCGTACGTATCTCTGCCCAACACGCCCATGTTGCGTGCGTGTGAGGCTGGCGTATCGATGTACGCTGCGTATTCTGCTGGTGGCCGCTTCATCTGCATGACTGGCGACTCTGACTCGCCCATCCGGCCGTTCGTGTTATGTGCATTGGAGGACGGAGGATTCGAGTTGGCTTCAATCGTCGATGCAGAGCCGTTGGGAGCGTTGAGATCGACGACGCGCCGCTGCCCTGCCGGTGTTTGATAGCTCGGGACGCGTGATGGTCCTGGCGCAAAGCGAGACTCTTGCTGTGAACGGGTCTCCTGGTGTGAAGGGTGTCTTGGGTTTGCCCATGGTGTGCTCTCAAGGAACTCGCTCTCTGCAGCTACTTCGTCTGCCGTGGTCCTCTGGTTATAAGTGCGGAACGATGGAGGCGGCGCTGGTAGCGTGGGGCGGGTTGCAATCTGCAGCGTCGAATCAGCTGCCATGCTTCGTGCAGAAATGTTCATCAACATACCTTCATTGCTCGAAGATCCTCGTCGATCTCTGTGGGTCGTGCAGCGCTGATGTCTGGCGCGGCCGGGAAGCCAACGTACTTGGCCACACCGGACAGGACCGAAACCTCGAGGTTGTATGCCGTCTGGTGTCTGATCTGATCCGATCGCTTCTCTGGAAGCTTGACCATGTATTCGGTTTCGTCGCAGCCCAGCGACCGCCTACCCCGCTGTAGCTCAAAGACGCGCCGATTGCACTCCTCCAAGATGTCCTCTCGCAGATGCCTGACCTCTTGGAAGTACTGACTGTGCATCTGATGTCTCTGCGCAGCTGTTATGATTTCCAGATTCTGGTGCTTCAATTCTAGGAGTGTCTTCTCGTAGTCGATCTTTTCGGCCCTCCGGTCGTCTATGCACTTGATCATCGCAACGTACTCGGGATGAGTACAGTCAGGCTGCTTGAGCATTTCGAGCTCCCGTTCGTTTTGCGCAATCTGCTCATCGCAAAGCCTGGGATTGTCAGCAGCTGTTGCCTAGCAGTCGGGTTGGAGTAAGCTTACTTCTCGCGAAACAGCTTGAACTTCTTCTCGATCTTTGCAAGCTCATCGATGGCGCTTTTCTTCTTTGTGACTATGGGAGACTGTTAGTAGACGTTCAGCTGTAATACAGGGCCTTCGTTACCTTCTTCATCGAGGGCTGTGCTGTCGTCTTCGTTGTCGTCGCCCTCAGCATCACCGTCGACAGTCTCGGTAGTCGCGAGGGCTTCTGTGTAGGCGTAGCTCGAGTCCTCGGTTTTCCGCTTCCCTCTTCTGCCGCCTTTTCGAGGTTTTGTGTGCTTCGCAACCGTAGCCAGCTCGCTGACCGTCTCCGCTGCAAGAGCAGCCTGCCTTTCCTCGAGGTCAATCTCTTCCCTCGCAAGTTCCTCCAAGCGGTCCTCGGCGTGATCAAGCTCGTCGTCGGCGTCAACTCGCTCTGAGCTCTCCATAACGCCTTCCGTTGTGCCGTTGTATGGCGCAGCCTTGGCAGAGGCACTGCGCTTCCGTGCGGGCTCGTCGTCGCGCTCATCGACAGGCGTGCCCCGAACGCTCATTCGCTTCCGTTTCTTGCCTGCCAGTTCTAGGCTGGCGGCTTCAGATGCAGCGGCCAGAGACAAGGCATGCAACGGGTCCTGGTTTTCGTCTGCGTCCTCCATGACTTCGTCTTCGGCCAGGTCTGAGGGCGTGGGTGGGACAGAGTCGTCGTGCTCAATCGTCTTGGAGTGCATCAGCTTGCTCGGTGTTGGCGCGTACAGGGCTTCGGAGGCCAATGACGTATCCGTCACAGTGCGCATGAGCTTTCGCGGTGTCTCTTCCAGCCGCTCTGTCTCGGCCTCTGAGTCGTTCTCGTTCTCGTTCAGATCAGCGGTGGCGGCAAGGCGTGGTGTGGGTTGCTCCGACTCGACGTCGGACGCGTCGCCGAGCTCGCTGAGGCTGCTCGAGCGGTCATCGGCGTGGTCGTCGAAGGCTCCCATGAGCTCGACGGCGGCCATTGGGTCGGCTGTGATGATAGTAGGCGCGGGTATTGCTGAGATTATCGCCGATGCAGCGGTCGAGGGCGGTGGGCGAGTGACTGGGGACAGCTCCTCGACCTCAGGTCGGCGTGTGGGGGTGGTCGCGGGCGAAGGGCGTCGCGGGTCGTCCTTCTCGACTGTTGCTCTGGGGACAGCGTCTGTGGGGTCTGAGGGGCTGGCGTGCGTTGTGCCGCTGTTGGTGGTAGCGGGCGCTGTGGTTGTGGTTGTGGTTGTTAATGCGCCCGTCGTGGGTCCATTGTGGGCGCTCATAGCACCGAATGCGCCCCTGCGGCAGGGTGCGTCCACTCGCAGCCAATGTGGTGTGGGCGATGTCGGGCGTCGCTGTCTGACGTCGGCGACGCACGAGGAGCGCTGTGGCAGGCGGAGAGCGCTGGGCGCGGAGAAGCGTGCAAGGCGCTGCGGCCGCCGGGAGAGATGCGGGCGTCGAGGGGGGCAGCTGGGAGGGCACGGGCAGAGGCAGAGGCAGCGCTGCGACAGCTGTGGGGGGGCGTGGAGAGGAGTGAGAACAAGGGCAGGGCGTCGTGAAGCATGTGCAGTGTGAGGGTGCAGCCAAGTGCAGCGTGCAGCGTGCAGCGTGCAGCGTGCAGCGTCCAGCTCGAGACTTGCTCACCGCGGGCAGCGAGACGGCAGCGAATGACCCCCAACACCGCCCATCTTTCTGCCACGCTCTGATTCGCTGCACTGCCCAAGTGCCTCTGCGTGCTCCACTCAAACTTTCTGCTTGTCATGGCTGCCGCGCTGCTTGTTCGCAGAGAGTCCACAACCAACCGTCGCCATGGCCAAATCAAAGGACAAGCAAACGAAAAAGTCCAACGAGGCCAAGCCAGCCATCACTGCCACCAAGACGGCGTTTGACCCCACGCTGAGTTCGCTGTTTGCGAGCAGTGTACGTGCGGAACTTTTCCGGATACACAAAATTCAAGACAGTCGGCTAATTGCATACACAGCTGGGCCCCGTGCAAGCGCCTCCCAAGCAGAGATATGGCCAGAAGGTAGAGAAGCGCGCAAAGGCGCCGGTCGAGGCGTCCAGCGAAGACGAGGAAGAGGAGGAGAATGAAGACGACGACGACGACGACGACGACGACGACGACGACGACGACTCCTCCACCTCCACCTCCTCCAGCGACGACGAATCTTCTGAAGAATCCGACAACGCGGCCGAACTGGCTAAGCTGCGCGAGGCGGCGCTGGCCGGCGAGCACGACAAGCCCAACAAGAAGCGCAAGCGGGGTGCTCAGGAGGAGATCGAGGACAAGTTCATGCGCAAGCTGGCGCGTGAGGAAGAGAAGGAAGAGGAGGAGAGGCAGAAGAAGCGCAAGACAAAGGTCGCTGCGACCGAAGATGAGGACATGGAGGACGCTTCAGAAGCCTCGGATGCATCAGAAGCACCAGACGCCGCAGCCGAAGACGGAGACAAGTTTGAAATTCCAAAGCACGAGTCTCTTGCTACGACTGGCGGCAAGAATGAGGAGGAGCTCGAGAAGGCCGCTCGCACAGTGTTCCTCAGCAACGTATCGGTCGACTGCATCAACTCCAAATCCGCAGAGAAGGCGCTCAAGAAGCACCTCGAATCCTTCATCGCCGACTTGGCCGACAACAACCCTCCCCACAAAATCGAGTCGATTCGCTTCCGCTCCACCGCTTTCTCCAGCTCACTGCCCAAGCGCGCCGCCTTTGCAAAGAAGGAAATCATGGACGCCACGACAAAATCCACAAACGCCTACGCCGTCTACACCACCAAGACCGCCGCGCGCGAAGCCACCAAGCGCCTGAACGGCTCGATTCTGCTCGATCGCCACTTGCACGTCGACTGGGTTGCTCACCCCACCAAGGTCGACAACCGACGCTGCGTGTTCGTCGGCAACCTCCCCTTTGTCGATGACGAGAGCAAAGGCGATGAGCCAGAGGAAGGCAAGAAGAAGAAGATCCCCGCCGACATTGAAGAGGGTCTCTGGCAACAATTCGGCAAGTGCGGCAAGATTGAGAATGTGCGTGTCATTCGCGATGCGCAAACCCGCATCGGCAAGGGCTTCGCGTACGTGCAGTTCACCGACGAGAACGGCGTCGAGGCAGCGCTCCAGCTCCACGAGAAGAAGTTCCCACCCATGCTTCCTCGCGTCCTCCGCGTGACCAGATGCCGGGCAGAGAAGAAGAAGGACAAGCCTCGGGGACCTGCACCGTCTTCGGAGCGAGCAGGCAAGAAGGGAGCGTACCAGAAGAAGTTCTCCGCGGAAGAAAAGTCTCACCAAGGTCGCGCAAAGGCCATGCTGGGTAAGGGGGGTGCGGCCAAGGTCCGAGAAAGCTTTACCTTTGAGGGCCACCGCGCGACTGAGGGGCAGGGGAAGAGTGGACTGAAGTTCAAGGGAGCCAACAAGAACAAGAAGGGACCCAACGGGAGGAAGAGCAGGAGTACGGCGTGGAAGTCTGGGGCGAAGAAGTAGACGAGTTGGTGGGACGAGTGCTGTTGCAATGGATGATTTCTTTCTCACAATAACGCCTGGTCTTGACGTTACTCAAACAAGAGTATTGAAGTCGTGAAGTCGTGAAGTCGTGAAGTCGTGAAGTCGTGAAGTCGTGAAGTCGTGAAGTCGTGAAGTCGTGAAGTCGTGAAGTCGTGAAGTATTGAAGTCTTGAAGTATTGAAGTATTGAAGTATTGAAGTATTGAAGTATTGAAGTATTGAAGTATTGAAGTATTAAGTCTTGAAGTATCAAGTCTTGAAGTATTAAGTCTTGAAGTATCAAGTCTTGAAGTATCAAGTCTTGAAGTATTAAGTCTTAAAGTATCAAGTCTTGAAGTATTGAAGTATTGAAGTATCAAGTCTTAAAGAGCTGAGAAGAATTGTAGTCTTCTCCATATCTGCAGGTTTGGAGTGTTTCTACAAGGCTACTCCAGGTACTTCATACTATGTAGAAGGCGCGTGCTTGTATCTGTCTCGTTCTGCAACGTGAATACGTGACCGAGATGATGCCGCATGTTGGGCAGCAAACATGGTGAGACAGGACTGGCAGTGTCTGGACTCTGGACGACATGGAGCATGGCAAAGTCATGTCGACGAAGGCTCGACGAGAGTCAAATGGCCATGCTGCAGGGCGGCATGTGTGAAACAAAGGAAAGCGGACGGCAGCACGTTGACGTCGTACCTTGTGGAGCTAGATGCAGGCCGGCCATGGCCAGTGCTGAGGGCTGAGGGCTGAGTGCATCTCTTGGGTTGAACGTCGACGAACGTGTCTCCTCTTCGCGGCTGCACAGCACGAGCACGAGCACTCTCCCCACACGCGCGTGTTTGGTCTTAGTCGGCCAGACAATTCGTTTGGTACCCGTTCTGTGCCTCTGCTTCTGCTTCTGCTTCTGTGCAAGCCTCGGCCAGCTTGCCCCTGCCAGCCCCTCGAGGCACGACATACCCCCGTCGCCCTCCGCCGAGCTCAAGCTCATGCGCCTCGCAGCCATCCACGGCCATCCGCAGACCACCTAAGCCCACACGCTCTCTCGCTGCAGGTGCGCCGCGCCGCCAGACGTCACCATGGTCTTCCTCGGCATCTACCGCGCACTCTACGACTATGTGCCCCAGAGCGACAACGAGATTGCGCTGAATGAGGGCGACATGCTCATGGTCCTGGAGAAGTCGGCTGACGACGACTGGTGGAAGGCCAAGAAGAAGGGCCACGACGAAGAGCAGGAAGAGCCCGAGGGCCTGATTCCAAACAATTACATCGAGGAGGTATGTCGCAACCACACCCTCACCCGCCTTCAGTCCAGCCATTGACCCTGCTTCGCTAGGCCGACCCTGTCTCGCAGGCCAAAGCCCTCTACGACTACACCCGCCAGACCGACGAAGAGCTGTCCTTCCAGGAAGACGCCCTGCTCGACGTATACGACGTCTCCGACCCCGACTGGTCTCTGGTCGGCTTCGGCGGCGACTACGGCTTCGCTCCTGCAAACTACATCGAGCTCATCGAGGGTGGAGCCCCGGCAGCAGCAGCGGCAGCACCACCACCGCCGCCTGCAGTGACATCGCCCGGACTGCCCACGCGCCGTGTCATTCCTGCAGCCCCGGAATCCGACGACGAGCAGGACCCGCCCACACCAGACAGCCCTCCGCACCAGAGCCCCGCCGCTGCGCTTGCCGGCATCATCCAGAAGAAGTCGGAGCAGACAGCCCCGCGCTCCGCCATCTCCCCCCCACCAAACCTGAGCGCAGCCCCTCGAAAGCGCGTGCAGTTCACTCCCGAAGAATCCGACGAAGACGCCCCGCCCCCTCGCCTGCCCAACCGCCCTCCTTCACAGTCCTTCTCGCCCGAGCCGCAGTATGCCTCGGCGCGCTCTCCTTCGCCCGAACGCATCAGGTCGCCGCCCACGCGAAGCGCTACCTTCGACGCCTACGACCCCCCGCCGCGCGATAACTCGCCAAACACACCGCTCTCAGGCTCCGGCTACCATCTCTACAACATCTACGAGTACCTGACGCAGCCTGGGAAAAACAAGAAGATGCCCATCACACTGGGCATCAACATTCCCAGAGGCATGATCATGATTGCGCCAGAAAAAGCCCGCGATGGGCCCCAGGAGGAGTGGTCGGCAGACAAGATGGAGTACTACTCGCAGGAGGGGAAGCACATCTTCATGGAGCTCAAGCAGCCGAGCAAGAGCGTAGACTTCCACTGCGGAGCCAAGGACACTGCGACCGAGATCATGTCAGCCCTGGGCGAGCTGGCAGGTGCTGCCAAGGGCGCAGGGCTGCGTGAGGTGCTTGCTGCAGGCTCCGGTCATTCCAACGTGCAGAAGAAGGGAGTCATGCTCTTCGACTTCATGGCTCAGGGCGACGACGAGGTCACCGTTGGTCTGGGTGACGACATCCTCGTCCTCGACGATTCCGCCAGCGACGAGTGGTGGAAGGTCCGGCGATTGAAAAACGGCAAGGAGGGTGTTGTCCCAGCTAACTACGTCGAGATCACAGAGACGGTCCCCGTTTCCACTCCCGCGGCTGTCGCTCGATCCGGAACAAATGCTGGTCGATCCGTTGTAGAGCAGAACCGGCGCGAGGAAGAGGAGATGGCTCGTCAAGCTTCGCGACGAGACAGGCCAAAGGGTGATGCGCGAAGTGATCAGGTAGGACCCGGTCTGCCTTTACCCGCCCGTGGTTCTAGTCTTCTGCAAACAAGCTCTAACCATCGTCGTACTTCACAGAGATCAAGCATGCGCGAGAGCTCCACCAGAGACTCCAAGTCCTCGTCGTCCAAGACATCGTCGAAATCATCCTCCAAGCCAAGTAGGTGTCTGTCCCCAGCGTCACCATGCCAGACTAACAAAATTTCAGACTCTGCCAAGCTGCGCACATGGACCGATCGTTCAGGCTCGTTCAAGGTCGAAGCCGAGTTCATACTGCTCAAGGAAGGCAAGATTCACCTGCACAAAGTCAATGGCGTTAAGATTGCTGTGCCAGTTACGAAAATGTCCGTCGAAGACTTGGAGTACATTGAGCAAGTCACGGGCGAGTCACTGGACGACGATAAACCACTATCGGAGATCAAGAGGAGGAGCACTATCCGCGCGAACGAGAGAGGCGCTAACTCATCGCCTGGAATCTCGGTCCAGAAGAAGCCAAGCTACGACTGGTTCGACTTCTTCCTGAAGTGCGGCGTCAATCCCCAGATCTGCGAACGCTACGCTCAAGCTTTCGAGAAGGACCAGATGGGCGAAGAAAACCTGCCAGATATCACATCTGCCCTTCTACGCACATTGGGTCTGAAGGAAGGCGACATCCTCCGTGTGACAAAATACCTAGACAGCCAGTACAATCGTAGTGCGGGCGAAGCGAGCGCAGAGGGTGGCGCTGGAGGACTGTTCTCCGGTCCAGGTGGCACCCTGCGAAACAACACCCGGAAGGGACGTCCAGCTCCGCCTGTAGAGACGAGCAACGAGATCGATCCAAAGGCGTTCGAGCAAAAGTCGGATGAGGCTGCGAAGAAGCCGACCGATGCCACAAGAACTCCATTGGCATCTGCTCCCGTTCCAGACAAGAAGTCGGAGGGAGCCAATGGCTTCGATGACAACGCATGGGACGTTAAGCCTACCAGACAGACCGCTCCGGCTCCAGCTCCAGCAGCATCACCACCACCTGCGCAGACAGCGCCACCTACGGCGAAACCACCTGCTCTGACTGGCTCAATGAACGATCTGTCCCTCCTGGACATGCCCGCACTCAAGCCTGAAGAGTTGCCAAAGGCCCCAGCCCCAACCCCAGCACCTGCTCCCGCTCCCGCAGAGCCTGCACCTGCTCCTGCTCAACAACCACAGCCGACGGGAGCTACAATGTCTCTGTTCGATCAAGTTGCTGCCATCAAAGCGATGACGCAGCCTCAGAGCATGGCACCACCACGGATGCGGCCCCAAGCTCCTCAGCAGACTGGACCTGGTGGGCTCATTGCTCCCCCACCGCAACGATCCTCTTCTGCGCCGCAGAACCCACAACAGAACAGCGCTTTCGGACCCCCACCAGCTCTCATGCCCCAGCTGACAGGCTACCAAGGGAACCAGAACATGCCGCAGATGGCTCCTCCCGGACAAAGCCTGAGCGACCAGCAGAACATGATGAACATGCAGCGAATGCAACAACAGATGACTGGCTTCCCACAACAGAACTCTGGATACAACAACTTCCAGCAGAATGGACTCATGCCTCAGCCAACAGGCTTCCAACAGCCGCAAAATGGGTTCGCACCCTTCCAGCAATCGCAACCTACCGGCTTCCAGCAGCCAATGCAGACGGGATTTGGCCAGCAAGGCTTCCAGCAAGGTTTCGGAAACGGCAGTCCATTCGCAGACCCACCACGGGCGCCATTCCAGCCCCAACCCACGGGCTACAACTCTTTCCAGCCCTCGCCGCTCAACCCCCAGGCTACAGGTGTCAACCAGTTCCTTCCTCGGGCTCTTCAGCCTCAGCCTACCGGCTTTGGACAGAGTCCTCCCCCCATGCCGCCGATGCCACCGATGCCATCTATGCCTACAGCGCAGCCGTTGGTGCCGCAGAAGACTGGCCCTGCCCCGGCTATCCGATTCGGAGTACAGCCGGCGAAGAAGTTGGCACCACAGCCAACGGGGAAGGCCAGTCTTGCCAATGCTAGTAAGTTTATCTTCTCGTGCTCGTTCTCGAAGGTCAAGCTGACTTGCTTTCTAGCTCCTCAAAACCCCTTTGGCTTCTAGATGGCGGTCGCTTTATCTTAGCCACTTCTCGCATGTGACTTTGTTCTGGATGGTTAGGCACCCTCACTGCGCACACGCATGTATATAATTCCACCTCGGTCTTGGCTTGATTCTGGAGGAAAGGGTTGAGCTGGATGCTATCATATTGATTTTGTCTGATCGGCATTCGCTCCCGTCGCGTGTTCGTGTTAGTTGTAGTTGAATTGTAATTTGCATTTGGGATTTCAAGGCAGGTGTTAGGGGCTGAGTACGATATTTGGAAGACGCTGAGCGGAGCTGAAGCAACACGAGCAGCAGGCAATCGGACCTTTTTGCGGCATAATCTGGCCTTGCTCACGATTGTTTTGTCTACAATGCACGGCTAAGATGCTCGTAGAAGTACCTAGGATCAAGCATGATGTTTTACGCATCAAACACTTGTGAAAGCTGCCAGACGGTTGTCTGACATGGTTCATCCTTCACTCTTGTTGAAACCAAGCTTTTGCCAAGTAGAGCTTAGCAGCCCTGAAGCGCATCGGTGGAGTCGCGGTGGCTTAACCGCGCCGCGACCCATCCAACTCAGGTGACGAAGCGTCTGCGCCGCAAACGTCCAGAAGTGTAGCCAGCACAGCCAGCACCGTGGCTTGTAGAATGTTCAACAGCTCGTGCGAAGAACGACCGAAGTTATACAATGGCAAAGTCTGCGGCAGGGAAGAGCCTGAAATGTGGCGCTGAACAGTGTCCATGCTGACGAATGGTCCAAGCCCCGGGCTATTCGCGCCAATCCGCATTCGAGCGCACGCAGGGATTCGTTGGACTCGAGCTGTGGCTAACTGCGTGCCCAATGTGACGGACCGCAGGAGGAGAGGCCCAGATGATGCTGCGCGTTCTCCGCTCCACACCGGCGGGTGACTGCTGAGCGACTTTAAAGACGATCGACTCCCTCCTCGGTTCACTCCACTTGTTTCTCCTCCTCAACTACATCTCACCTTTCCTCGCGGTCCTCCATCGACTCGCTTCGCTCAGCTCGTGCAACGCCCTCGACCGCCCCTTAAGCTTTTGCCCAGCACACCCAAAGCTTGGCCCGGAGCTCTCCCCCCGCGTTACTGTGCCATTGCATCACCACCCTCGCAGCTCAAACGAACGCAGCACCTTCGCATCGCGGCGCAAAGCTTGACGTCAGCAAGTCTCCTATTTCTCCCGCACCACATTTACCGCCGTCGAAACCCTTCCTACTCGACGCTCTGAGACTCGCGAACAAGTAAACCACATCCATAATGTCGGCGCAAGGATACTACCAAGGCGGCCAGCAGCCTCAGTACCCGCAGCAATCGTGCGTCCATGCCTTCCCTTCCCTACTTCCCCATCTATCAGCTCCTAACAACCCCCCAGCTACGGCCCACCACAAGGCCAAATGAACTACGGTCCCCCTCCTCCCCAGCAGCAACAGTACTACCCACCGCAGCAGCAGATGGGATACCAGCAGGCTCCGTATCAGCAGGCGCCGCCGCCTAAGCAGAAGAAGGATCGCGGTTGTCTGGCTAGCTGTCTGGCGGTGCTGTGTTGTTGTTTCGTGTGCGAGGAGGGCTGCGAGTGCTGTGCTGAATGCTGCGAGTGTGCTGAGGACTGCTGTTAAGCTGTCTCACTGAAGCGATGGAGCTGGAATGATGGCGGAATAGGCGGGAGTCGGTGGTTGGCTAGGTTGAGTGCGTGTGTGGTTGGAAGTGCACATACTGATTGGGTTGTTTCTTTTCTGGACGGGGGCGGATATACCTGGTAGACATTCTTGACGTCTACTTGTTTTCTTTTCTTTTCCTACTTTCCTATCCAATTCATTCGTCTTCTGATCTTCTTGAAATACGCCCTTCTTCACCCTTCTACACCATCATCATCTCCCCTCCTCCCACTTTGTAGAAACCCTTGCACAACCCTCCACTCCCTCCAACCCCAGCCAACCAACCAACATAACTTTAAAAAAAAAAGAAGCACCCCCCATCCACAGAAGTCACACCACCACCACCACCCCACCCAGTCCGCAAGCCCAGACACAGCAACGCCAGCACCCTCAGCCTCAGCCCAAGAAAAAAAACCACGCCATTGTCAGAATCAACCCAACTCGCCTTCCTCAAACAAGCTGCACATACGAGATCTTTGGCTCTACTGCCCTTCTCCCTACCTACCATGATTTGATCTGATCTGATATGATATGATATGATATGACATGATATGATACGATCCGTACACCATAAAACGACCCCATACCCTCACCCACCACCTTCTCTTTCTTCGCTGAGAAGTGGTAGCAACAGCTAGCGTGCGTGCGTGCGTGCGAGGCATCATTGGATTCGAGGTCCAGGATAGGGATGGGATGGGAAGGGAAGGGATGGAAGTATTGCGTGGAGATCGGGGTGGTGGGAGGTTAGCTGAACGGACGGATGGACGGATGGATGGATGGATGGATGGATGGATAGATCGAAGTTTCTAATCCGGATTAGTTGGGTACCGAAGGAACTGAACTGAACTGAACTAAACGAATTGAGTTGAGTTGAGCTGGTGGATACGAGTGTTCTATCAGCTTTTCCTGTGCGTTGGGGTGTCGTTTAGAACTCATTTGCCTGATGATTATTTTTCGGCCGGGTTTTCTCTCCTAGTTGTGTTTCGAGGGAGGGTTGCGGAGATGAGAGGTGGGTTGGTTGGGGAATGGTAGGGGAGGTAATGTAGAATTATTTTCTTTGAGGGTTGGTCTCGTCTCGTTTCGTCTCGTCTCGTGTCATGTTGCGGTGTAGTCGAGTGCGATTCTCCCTTTACTTTGTTCGTAGTGGAGGTCGTTGGATTGGACTATCGGCGCTATGAAGAAGGTATGAAGATACAATGTGTCAGTCACTCCATGGTTGATTCCATGCTTGACGCTTAGTATGTAAACCTAAACCCCTCCGTACCCTCCAACACCCTCTTCCCCTTCCTCTGCCTTGCATTCGCAATGTAGAAGTAAATGCTGAAGATCCCAACTACCCCAATGATGAGAACGTGACTTCCAATCGACACCCACACAGCAGTAAGATAGCGCGGACTCTCCTGCTGCCGCACGATAAAACTCCCCGCAATGCCTCCCGCGCCATTACACGCCGTGACTGCCGCGGCAGTAAACACCCTCTTCCACTGCCCGACGACGTTGTTCGCCTGGTACGTCGCCATAGCCGCCCAGTTGGCCACGTACGCGCCTGTCGCGAGGTACGTCCCGATTAGGCGCACCGTGACCTGGTCTGCGAAGCCGAGCATGCCGAAGCCGGCGATTAGTGTCACGCAGTTGAATGCGATGATAGGTCCGCGTAGCTGCAGTTTGTCGCCGATGTAGGATGAGAGGATGGCTGGGATTACGGCGTAGTAGTATGGTGGCGCGCTGAGCAGGATCGATTCGCCTGTGTTGAAACCCATGCCGCCTTGTAGGATGATGGGAAGGAAGTAGGACATGGATGTTGAGACGAGGTTTTGGAGGAAGTAGAGGATGCAGAAGCCGTAGATTTTGATGTCGGCGGCGTGGACGAGGACTTTCTTCCATGTGAAGGGGTCGGCATGGCTGTCGCCGCGGTCGTGCTGGATGCGTGAGCTGGCGACGCGCGATTCGGATTCGGTCAGGAAGTGGAAGGATGTATGTGAGGTTTCGGGGAAGTCGACCATCCACCAGTAGGTCAGGATGCCGAGGAATGCGGTGATGGCACCCTGCACGATGAACATCCACTGCCAGCCCTTCAGTCCGCAGGAGCCGTTGAGTCGGTTGAGGCCGTAGTTGACGATGCTGCCGGTTGCTAGGACGGTGACTTCGCCGCTTTGCATGAGCGCGAAGCGGAGCTGTTGTTCTTTGCGCGTGTACCACACACTCAGGAGATATGTCAGGCCTGGATAGACGCCGGACATTGCGATTCCGAGGAGGATCCGCAGGGCTATCATCTGTCTCCATGTTTGCACAAAAGCGGTGCAGAGTGTGATGATGCCGAAGCAGATGGTAATGAAAGAGAACCAGATCCGGGGGCCGAACGTGCGAACAGCAATTGTAGAAGGAAGTTGAAAAGCGATGCTAGCGATTGTGAAGATGAAGATCGAAACCGAGTAGCGGTTGCCGACGTCAAGTTCGAGGTCGGAGAGCATCGAGGTTACGGATGCCGAGGAGATGACGCCGCTGTCCAGGAGGTTCAGACTGCAGAGGATACCTGCGATGGAACACAAACGAAGATCCACCATGAGTCTGATCCCATTCCTCCACTTCTCTTCCAGTTCGTCTCTTACGGAAAGCATCGATGCATCGTCGGCGTCTTGCTGCACTTCGCGCACCGACTGCTCCTCGGACGCTTGGCTGGGTGCTCGTTTCGTCATCTCGCGAACCAAATTCCTGCTAAACTCGCAACAGAACGTGCGTATCCCCCTCTCTTATCCAAGTCTACTTTTGTCAAGGTACGTGTGAAGGTGTACAATGACGTTGGTGTCAAGTACCACGATAAGCAGCGCAACCGGAAGCAGCCACGTCAAAACCCAACGCAATCGTCAACGAGCCGAAGAAAACCGTGAGACCCCTCTTGCTTCACGTTGCACAATATGTGAGGACAGCACATCATATAGGGAAGGAGGCACGGCGATAGGGATTCCATCCACTTCCATGCATGTGCCTCCTTCGTCCCTCAAAAGTGGTGTAGATCCGATGCCGCTACCGAGGTGTCCCGCACGTCAGCATAGCGCCAAATTGCAAAGGGCTTACCAATGCGGTCGTCACGGGTTTTGACCGCGGCTTACAAACACACCATGTGAATTTTGCAGTAGCGGAAGTGTCGCAACTTCTCATACTGTAAAATTGAAGCATTTGTTCGGATGTACGTACAGCGGAGATATTGCGGGTGAATGCAGACACGTCACAACTCGGTTCAGAGCATGGTTTTGTCAGAAAATTCGTTGTCATTTCTTCGTAACTGATATAGACACTAAGTGTAGAACGCTAACCTCCAACTGTTGTCTGCTCATAAGATGGATGTTGTACAAAAGTGCGCTCAAAAGTCTGCGAAATGCTCAGAATGCAGAAACGATCAATGTGTAGACATTAACATGGATTCAATGAGGCTCATAATCCTTCAGGCATCGGCGCGGGCGTAGCAACCTCAACCTTGATGCCTACAGGTGGAGGCTCAAGGGGCTCAGCCTCGGGTTCGTGCGCCGGTCGCCTTGGTAGCGGCCTCTCTCTCTCCCTGTCTTCGTAGTAGACGTACTCGTCCGGACGGCTATTGTACCTTTGAGGAGGAGGGCGCTCATATACGTACGGGTCGTGGTACGGCTCATAACGAGCGGGACCGGGCTGGCGATAGTCTCCCATATACGGACGTGGTTGATGATAATCGCCGCGAACTCTTACAATCTCATACTCAGGCTGACCGTATTCATCGTAGTACATTGGTGGTGGTGGTCCACGAGGTTCATCATATCGATGATAGCGCGGCGGCGAGATGTGGTGCGCACGATCCTGGACGGACACATAACCGCGCGGAGGTGGGCGAACAGGGGGGTAGAAGCTTTCTTCGGGGGATGCGTGGTCGACGCTGTGGTCCCGCGAGTAGGTGGGCTCATATGCGCGATCTCGCTCTGTTGTGGGCTGGGGTGTTTCTGCTTCATCGATACGGCGCCGCTGTTCCTCGTACCTGCTTCGCTGAGAACGAGTGATGCTTGGTGCGCGACCGTAGGGATCATCACGGGCTGCAACACTCATGTAGCGGTAATACCGAGACGGCATTCGGTGTTCGTGCGGGCGGTCTCTGCGGCGCTGAGGCGCAGGCTGGCGTGGAGCACCCACTGAGTCGGGTGTAGGATTGTGGCGGCCGTTGAGAGGAGGAACCTGATACGCAGAACCATTCGAGACGGTTGATGGTGCCGGCTGTGGGGGGGCAAGTGGGCGATGCTGGTTCTCGGGCTCACTTGGAGGGGGTGGGTTCGGCGGTGGAGGTGTGTAACGAGAGTCCTCGTCATCTTCTTGAGCGGAAACAGAAGGCTTCGAGTCTGGTCGTGGGGGAACTTGCCCTTCGCTCGTAGGAGGCTGCTCGGGGACAAACTCTTCCAGAAAGCGGTCCGCAGCTGATTGTCCACGAGGCCCACTGGCTTCTCGTGGCCGTGCTTCAGCCGGGTAGCGGTATCCATGACGCTGGCCATCGTCCTCAGCGTACCGGACCTGACGTAAATGAGAGCTGTACTGTCGACCATGGCCTCCTTCATGCTGACGTGCATAAATGATTTCCTCTGCTGGCGGGCCATAGAAGCGCTCAGTCTCCCGGAAACCAGTGCGACGTCCAGAGTATTCGTCGTAAACAGGACCTGCGTGGAACACTCGAGGGCTCGGACCATACTCCAGGAACTCTCTAGGACGAGGGTAACCATCGTCTGGTTGCTCCTTGGACTAATCGCATTTGTCAACATACATCTTACAAAGGCACAACTAGATTACTCACGTAGTATCTCGGATCGCCGTAGTAGCGCTCTCGCTCAAGCGGGGGGCTATCACGATGTGAGCGCTTCCTACTCCCTAAGGTTGGAGCTTGGTTGGCTCGCTCGATAGCAGTGGTTGATCGCTCAGGGCCGTACTCGTCTTCCACTGGCTTAGAAAGCCGTGGTGACACGGTACGTGACGCTCCGACGGCTGATGGGTCTGACCTATCCAGTGCCACGCCAGGAGTGCCACTTGCACGAAGAGCGTCTTTGGCTGGTCCAGAGAAAGCAGACGAGGCCGTTCCATCCTCCTCGATCTTGCCGATTGTTGGGAGAGGCAGAGGAAACAAACTGGGGAAAGTGGTTGCAATCATGAGGAGTTTCTCGTCATCCATGCCCGGAGCGTGGATGAGCCCTGAGATGAAACGCTCGCTTGGAAGTTCGATCATATCCTCTTTCCAGTCCAGAGTGGCGGGAGCTTGTCCGTAACCAATGCCGGAAGGAATGGCGACCAGGTGCTGAGATCGAAAGTGCGAAAACAAAGTCAAAACAGTATACGTTCTCCTTTCCTCGGGCTTGGAATAGTAGGCGCCGGTAAGGTGCTGTGTAGACTGGAGCTGGCAAGCTTTACAACACAGGCCCGGCGCATTCTTTAGCGCCTTTGATATCTCGTGGTTAGAGAGCGCACCAATGAAGTGGTTCAGATTTGGCTCGTAATTGAACTCAACATGGAACTTTGAAATGACGCGATGCAACAAGACATAGATCCGAAGGCTGTTGGGGAGATCCTTGATTCCGGAGGTCTGTTTCCACATGTCTTGGGCCAGTCCAATGATGGTACTTACTTCTTTGTCGAATGAGGCTGTGCTGTGACTGGGGTCCTCGTTACCATTCGACACAGGATCAGCGATTCCGTGGTTTGGTGCAGGTATGCCAGGAGGTGGGGCCACGGCGGGGTTGATCATAGCGGGGGATGGCATGTAGGAAGGGTGGCCTGGGTGAGGACCATAACCGGGAGGACCCATCGATTGGTATGGATGTCCCTCTACTGGAGCACCGTAGACCTGAGAGTAGTCATACGATACCTGTGGCGGGGCGAAAGGACCGTTGTAGCCAGGATACTGGTAAGGGCCTGGACTCGCTTGGGGCATGTGAGTTGGCATATGAGGGGTGGATGTTCCTGCACGGGAGAACCCACTCATGAACCCGCCATAACCTGCTGCATTAGACGACGCTTGGGGCGCATATTTTACTGAAATAGGGTCCGGATGAAACGGTGTCTCCTCTGGCCATTCGGCTTCTCTCCATGCAACGACAACGTTGCCGCTGCTGAATGCTGTCGTGTGTTTGGCTCCATAGTGCTGCACAACACCTTCAAATCCGTAGAGTCTGGTGTTGCTTTCGCAGTCGTTTCCGTGACAGAGGAACAACTCTCGACGGTACTGTTCTGTTAGAGGCTTGAGCTTGTTGTCATACACCCATTTCATGTTCTCCAGTACCAGGTGTGGCTTATGATCAGGAGGCTCCCTTCTCTGCGACGCCTGCAGCGCACCTGTCGGTCCATTCATAGCTTCGTAGTACGTTCGTCGTACGTGGATGAGGAGGTCGGCTGCAAACTTGGGACTGTTTTCGTACGTAAGTGCTTTCCCATGGTCCCAGTCCCGGTTGATGAAGTCGTCGGCAATGCTACTCAGCCTGTCACGGATCGGGCGCTGGGCGTCTTCCCACTCCCGGTCCATGGCCTCCTTCGCTTCCTTGGAGTTGGCATCGTGGTGGCGACGGTCTGTGGTTTTTGTTGGAAGCAAGGCGACACGAGACACGTGGTCAGCTTCGGCTTGTTGGGCAGCAGGCAAGTTAGCGATTAGGCGAGGCTGCAAGACGCTCCACGCATAGTCGTTCATTGGCTGAGATATCTGGATAGCTGCCTTGAAAGCATCCATGTGGCGCAATATGTTTGGAGCAATGGGTGGGTTCATTTGCTGGCACCGACGCTCAATGTCCGTTTTGCGGTTTGCTTTGGCCTCATTGGCATCGTGGAGGTTCCTCTGCTGGTTTGGTTGCGCGCTCCCCGTGAGCATAGGCTGTGGAGTGAAGGCATTGGGAGGGATAGTTGGGGGCCTTTGATGTACGTGGTGGGTGGGAGCTGGCGCTGTTAGGTTGGGCATTGGAGGGGTATTTGTGAAACGTCTGACACGGCCGCCACGCATGGCAGCCATCGAAACAGTTGAAGAGTACTTACTCGCTGGGACAGGTGCATGGATGATGGGGGAAACGGTTTGGCGCTTTGGGGATTTTGACAAGTTGCGGGGTGCAGTGGTAGGTGAGCGGGCAGCGGACACGGCACGCTTCGTGTCCTTGTACTTGACACACCAGCGCTCCCAGGTTTCGGCTGCTTTCATACGCTGCCTCCCTCTTGCTTCGAGGCCCTTGTACCATTCCTCGGCCGCAGCAGCGCCTAGCGCCTGTGCATGGTCAAGCTCCTGGAGGATCTCTTCGACGTGCTTTTTGTAGTAGTACTTGCCAATCTCCAGGATGGCAGGCGTTGTCGCCGACTGCAGAGCGTAGGCGGGAATGTAGTTGTAGTCGCTCGTGATGGGCGCAAACGGTAATGCAGGTCTGAGGGCGGAGGCGGTCGAGAAGAGTAGGCTCGCGTCCTGGAGGCGTCAGCAACTGAGGAGGATTGGGTGCTTGCCACTCACAGTCTGGCATTGCTGCATCAGACAGGGTCCACATGCTCTTATGGCAAAGGGCCAGATGGTGCGGACGCCAGCTTCACCCGGGCCTTGCTGCCAAAGCTTGTGGCCGGGGAGGGAAGAATCAAGCTTGTTACAAAACTGACACCTCCTGGACCAGACGAGCTGCCACATGTGCAGTTCGGTCAGGTCTGGGAGGGGCTTGGGGGCATTTGAGTTATACGCGTTGCGGGCAGAGGCCCACACAGCTTCAGACGGTAGGAGAGGCAGACAACCATGCTCTGGTTTGGAGGGAGAGACGTTGGAGACGTCTGTGAGAAGGGAATGAAAGGATCGGTTGACTTGAATCAACCGACCAAGGTCTGCAAGCGAACAGAAGGAAAAGATGTGCTGCCACACAGCCGGTGGCAGCGCGGCACAGGGACGCAAGCTGGGCGAGAGGGAAGAAGAGACGTGTGCATCGAGTCTGCGCTTCTTCTCTGCGACAGAAGACGAGTCTTCTGCCTTGCGCTTTGCGACTGGTGCGTGCTTCTGCATCTGGCGGACGGGCGCATTCAGCGGCGCCTCAGGCTCGTAGAAGTCGACCGAGGAAGCTACACTCGACTCGCGCTCGTACATGACAGGCCTGTTCTCCCCTGGCGAAGCTCACAGGAGCTTCACCGCCGATGGGCAACAGGCTGCACGCATGTGGTGGTAGGTGGGGAGACGGGTGTGGGTAGGGATGTGCAGGCTTGGGAGAGAGGGTGGTGAAGTCAAGGGCGAGGCCAACCGTTTGCTGCGCAAAAGACAGACGAACTACAGACAGCAGACAGCGGACGGCGGACAAGTTGTTGAGAGGGGTGCTAGGGAGCTTGAGGTGCTGAAGCGCGCTGCAGGCTGGAGATGGAGATGTCGAGGAAGGTTCAAGACGTTGGCGGCGCTCGAGACGAAGATGGTCAGATGTTGCGGTCGAGGAGGTGCAGCCAACCAGCGAGTGAGGCGAGCAGCTGCCTGAGGCCCTGAGCTGAGCTGCTGTGCTGCCTGAGAAAGGTTGCGAGCTGCCGAGACTCCGCGCATGGGCCGAGCATGACGAGTGACGAATGACGAAGACAGCTTGGCTCCAGCCTCCGTCCGCTGTCCAGTGCTGCCAGATAGAGGCTGTGCACCGTATACGCTGTGTTGCCCTACTGTACATACTACATAGCACCCGCCATACCCATACCCATACCCATCTATACGCATACGCACACGCACACGCATTCCCATTCCCATACGAGCAGCCCGCAACACTGCGCACACAGAGAGAGCACTACCACCACCTGTCCCGCTCTTGGCTGCCTCCCCTCCCCCAACACCTCACCGCATAGCTCCCCCAACACGCACCCCTCGCCATGGCCTCGCTCAACACGTCCACAAACGGGCCCAACATCACCCGCAGCTACCAGAATGTCATCAACACCCCGCCGCCATCCGGTCCCCAGGCGAGCTCCCCCACATACGGCCAATGGGCCGTCTTCGCCGTCGCTGCCCCGCTCGTCAGCGCATTCCAGCACGACGGAGGGAAAGAGAGCGTCTTGAAGGTCCAGAGCACCGGAGGTACGTTCAATCCCACACCTGCGCCCTCAATTGCCTCTCAGGGGACATTGGCCTGGCTCCATGCGTTGGGCGGCTGTCTTGACCTTGGCTGTGTCGACCCAGCCCAACGCAGCCCTCAGCACACCGCCCTGCTGAGACAGTCGCGCCCTGCTGAGACAGTCGACGCCCTGCTGAGATGATCAACGCATCCTAAACTTCTGCTCCCCGCGTATACTGACGACTGCAGAGGGTGAATTGCTCGACCTGGTCGACGACTTCTCAGATGGCCGCATCCAGTTCGCCTTCGTCAAGGTCAAGGACCCCAACTCGTCGTTGCCTAAGAACGTCCTGATTGCCTGGGTACGCTTGCTCCATCCTCGACGCCACATGACCCACTAACCACAACTGCAGTGCGGTGAAGGCGTCCCAGAGAGGACAAAGGGCTACTTTGGCAGCCATCTTGGTGTCGTTTCCAAGCTTCTCCACGTGCGTTGGCCCCCCAGCATGCTCACCAAGCTGCGCTAATCAGACACAGGGCTACCACGTCCAAGTCACCGCTCGCTCCGACGCCGACCTCACCCCGGAGAGGATCATCCAGAAGGTCTCTGATGCCTCAGGCGCAAAGTACTCGGGCGCTGCCGACATTCCCTCGTCGAGCGGCCCACCTCCCGTTGCACCCAAGAAGCCCGTCTTCACACCCACATCGGTCGGAGGCGGCAGCACAGCATTCAACCCACTAGGACGCGCAAGCGCAAGAGCACCTGCGCCAAGAGGCAATGAGGATGCCGATGGCTGGGGCGCTGACGCTCCAGAGGTCACCAGGTCGCAGCTCGAGAAGGTTGGCTCCGCATACAAGCCCACCAAGGTCAACATGGCCGAGCTCTCCAAGGGAAGGGACGAGTCCACCCGCTCCGGACCTTCGCAATCGCAGAATGACCGTCCAGAAGTGGTCAGGGGCGCCTATCAGCCAATCGGCAAGGTCGACATCGCCGCTATCCGGGCCCAGGCGAAGGAGCAGAAGGACGACAGACCCACCGTAGTCAAGGGCGCATACGAGCCGGTTGGAAAGGTGGACATTGCGGCCATCCGCGCAAAAGCTGCAGGCGCACCGGCCTCGTCTGGTCTATCGCCAGCCGCAACGGGCGCATCCAATAACAACGATGACGAAGAGGAACGGCCCAAGTCGCTTGCAGAGCGCTCTGCGGCTTTCAGCAGCCAGCCAGAGCGGCTCACCAGCCTGCCGAAGCCAAAGGTCGCCAACAAATTCGCCGGTGCGAGCGCTTTCACAGGCACAAAGGCCCCGGCACCAGGTGGTTTCTCTGCACCCAAGCCGGTTTCGTCTGCGCCCATCGGTGCTGCAAGCAAGACGTTCGCAGACGAGGGAGGCAAGACCCCAGCGCAGATCTGGGCTGAGAAGAAGGCTGCTCGTGGTGAGAACGTCAACACGCCTGCTGCGACAACACCAATGCAGCCCCAACAGAGCGGAGGTGGTGGATGGAAGAGCGGCTACGCAGGCAAATCCTGGGCTACCGTCCAGACCACTCGCACAGGCCAGTCTGCCAGCAACCTCAGTGAACAACGTACCGGTGACGCGCCTCAGGATCAGGAGGAACCTGCCTCGCCGCCCGCTGGTGGTGTGGGCTCTCTCAAGGACCGTTTTGCTGGCGCTGCGCCAATGGGTGCTCCGACATCTCGGTCTGCTGAGCCCCAAGCTCCTAGCCCGCCAGCGCTGGACAACTCGAGCAAGCCGAATGCAGGCGCACGCCGTGTCCCAATGCCTGGTCTGCCCAGCCGTCCCAAGGAGCCCGAATCCGACGACGACGACGTGCCAGCAACGCAGCACCAGCGACTTCCTTCGCCGCCGCCCCAACCCCGCAGCCCGTCTCCTGAGCCTTCAGGCTCTCCGGTGCGCATCGCTATGCCCGTAGCGCGTGGAAGGGAGCCCGAGGCGCTTTCGCCTGCCGAGGAGCAGCCCCCCGCTATGCCCAACCGCTCGCTTGCACAGGCTGCTTCGCAAGCCCGCGATGTTTCTCCTGAGCCAAAGGTCGAGGCAAAGGACCCTGCTCGTGGTGCTGGTGTTGCTGTCGCTGCCGGCACTTTTGGAGCCGCTGCCGTGGCTGGCGCCGCCGCTGGTGCCGCTATGGGTTCCTCTGGACAGGATGACAGTGGTGCTGGCGCTGGTGCTGGCAAGCGTGCTGTCATTCTCTACGACTACGAGAAGGCTGAAGACAACGAGGTCGAGCTTCGTGAGGGCGACCACGTCAGTGATATCGATATGGTAGACGAGGACTGGTGGATGGGCACCAACTCAGAAGGCGAGCGTGGTCTTTTCCCAGCCAACTATGTCGAGCTTGTTGAAGGCGATGACGACGCTGGCGCCGCTCCTCCACTGCCGTCTCACCCTTCCGCTCCTGAGGAGGTCGAGTCTCCTGCTGCCGCCCACAGTGCCGGTCCTACCGCTACAGCAATCTACGACTATGAAGCTGCCGAGGACAACGAACTTAGCTTCCCTGAGGGCGCCACAATTACAGGAGTTGTAAGTCACTTATATCCGCTAGAAAATACATCACATACTGACCAAGCCATAGGAGTTCCCCGATGAGGACTGGTGGCTCGGAAACTACAACGGCGCGTCTGGTCTGTTCCCAGCCAACTATGTTCAGCTTGACGAGTAGGAAGAGTAAGAAAGCGCAAGCGAGCAGCGTAATCCGATGCATGTTGGTACGATTGGACCCTATCATAGGTAAAAGTTGCTGTATGGCTACCACAAAATCCAATATTTCAAAGCTGTAAATTGGTACGAAACCTGGCAATATTTCAAACCTTGGTTCGCACGTAAAATCCCTGCATACGAGACGCACTCCGTATATATACACGTCCTTACTCTCTCAGCTTTCTATATCCTCAAACTTCACAGGGTCTACATATTCACACCACCCCAGAACTCAACCACTGCAACAATACTTACCACACATCGCATCACCCGCCATGATGACTTACTTCAACACTACAAAGACTGTATGCATGCTCGTCCCCGCATCATGGAAGCATTACATGCGTAGCTGCTCGACCACATTTGGTCAAAGATCGTGGAAGCCCGTTGCCTGCCCCTACATGGGCAACACCCGCAGCTTCCTCTTCGTCCCCTCCTGCGCCACTCGGAACTCTGCTCAGAGAGTCACTTTTACATCCGCCGCAAACAGCCAGAGCCAGGATGCTTGGGTTGTGGGCATCTTCTGGGCTGTCCTGGCGTGTATGGCCCTCTTCTACAGTTCAGACATCATGTCGGGCATGGACTCGGTCATAAAATGGGCTGAAACTCTCCGGGCTTGGGACGTCAAGACCATGGACGGGGCTACCACTAACGCTGCTGTCAAAGCCGCTTGGCGGCCAGCTCTTGATGAAGACGGCAGTCCTATGGTTCCGCCTTTTGTCAAAGAGCATCTTGAGAAGAAGGGATTGCCACTCCCTGCCAAATCTGCTCAACCCACTCCAGATGTCGAGACGAAAGCAGATGGACCTTCAGATGACAGTAAGCCTGTACTACGCACCTTTACCGCCCCCTCTTGGTTCCCCTTTGGACTCTGCTTCCGCTTCCAGGCTCATCCCTTCTTCGTAACCTTTGCCAGCACACTAGACTCGCTCAAAATGCCACCTACTCTCGAAGCGAGCCTTCTTGAAAAGAAGAATGCTGAAATTGCTGCCCTGAAAGCCGAACTTGCAGGCGCACTCATTGAAATCAACGACAAAGACGAGGAAATGCAGGCCACCAAGTTACTCGTCGCGCGAACGGCAAGAGAGCAAGGCACACAGTTGACTGCTGCACACAAGGACCTTGATACCATTCGCATGCATATCAGAGAAATTGGGCAGAAGTTCCGGAGACTGGGCGACCTGAACAGAACCCACGTGGACCAGATTGCGACGTTGGAGGAGAAGACTGAAGAACTGAACACCAAGAATAGCATCCTGACGACCGAAAATGAAGAACTGCAGTGGTTGACCCAAGATCTCCAAAGGGAAAACCAGGCCTGGATCAGAACGATGCACGCCCTGCACGACCAGGACAAGGACGTCGAAATCGAGCGTCTCAGAGCACAACTCGACGAACTCGAAACCTCGCACAACCGCACCACACGCTCCAACCTCGCACTACAAGACTCGGCCGCCTACCTCCACCGCATCAGCGCCGCCAACGCCCAAGCCACGACAACCACGCAAAACAACCTCCACAACGCCCTATCACGCATCGACACCCTCACCCACCACCTCTCCACCACCTCAGAAAGCCTCGAAACCGCACTCCACGAAACCGACATGCTGCGCGACGAGCTCCACGACCAAGAAGCCCACACAGCCCGTCTAACCAGCACCACCCAACACGAGCACTCACACCTCCACCACCTCCTAACCGAAGCGCGCGAAAGCGCCGCCACGACGCAATCGCAGCTCGAGCGCGCGCTGGACAAGAAATCGCGCATCCTGCGCGCCAAAACAGCACAGCACGCCGCGACGGCCCGGCGCTGCGAATCGCTGGTCAAAGAGCTGAATAGCGAGGTGCGGCGCAGTCAGCTTGTGCAGTGGGAGTTAGAGTGGTTGCGGTACGCCTACGATGAGAGCACGCGGTATTCGCAGTGGGAGTGTGCGGGGTTTGGAGACGGGGGTGTTGGTGTTTGTGAGTACGATTGGAATGCGAGTGTGGAGGTGTTTGGGTATGAGAGCGGAAGTGAGGATGAGTACGAAGAGGTAGTGCTCGCAGATTTCACAGATCGGTTTGAGAAGTTGAGTTGTTTCTCCGGTGAGGATAGGACTGAGAGCGAGAGCGAGACCGAGGACGAAGGTCTCTTGTGAGTCGGTTCGGTATTGCCTCGACTCAGACGTCTTGGTCGCTGCGAGATGGACTGGACTGGGCTGGGCTGAAGCTGGGAGTTTCCTTATTCCTTCTATCTCTCTTTCCTCCACGACTCTCCTGATTCCAATTTTTCTTTTAAAAAAAGAAAACATATCCCACATAAATAGTGTGATTACACAAAGTCATTAAGTAAAACAGTCTCCAACTCAAACCCCCAATCTACTAAACCACAAGTCCACTGGCTTCCAAACTCCAATACTCCTAACAAACATTACCCTACATACCATCCCAACAGAACAAGAGATGATAGGCAATGACAACCACTTGACCGTGAGAATTCTACAGGGGTTGATGGAGTTCTAGGTGGATATTTATCTTAGCTGTTCTATATTATGTACTGTATGTAGATGGGTACTGACATGCGAGGTCGACATGCAGGTATTTGATGCTCAATACTCAATATCGGAGCTGCTAGATTGTGTCGAAGCTAAGATGTTGGATGAGCACGCTAGGGAGTCGCCGTAGCACGTTCAACGCACACGTCGTGGGCGGATCTATTACCGAGCCCTTGGCCTGTTGAGTGGTTGGGAGTACCGTTAGCTTATCACCGTCATTACGCGCGGAGAGATCACTGTGCATAAATCGACGTTCAATTACATAAAGACGACAAATCATGTGTTTTCCTCGCACGCCTTCATGTAAAGCTAGACAGCATACAAGCGCTCATTTGTCCACCACTACCTAGTATATAGGTTAGTGTCGAAGACGCGAAGAACCTTGGTCTGTGCAACCGGAGCGAGTCTGCGGTCTCCACGCCCTCCAGCACAAGCAAGGCGTGCTGGCAAGAATAAGGTTCAGAGCGGACTTCCTGAACTTTATTTTATCCCCGCTTCCCTGGGACGATCTCGCAAACACCTGCAGCTGCTGCGGGGTGAACCGTGTGAGCAAATAGAAAGGGGAGGTCTGGCGGAGATTAAGTGGTGTGGAGCATGCTACGTTACTTTTGATGGACGGCGCGTCATTATCGCAGCGCCAGTCGATTTAGTGTACACGCAGACAACGATGCACCGGCCTTGTTGCTCCTTCTCTCTGTTGCCATGATGGCGGTGTGCAGTGGGTTGCTTTGGCATCGTCGGGAACCATATGCATGACGTGTCGCTTGTGGTGTATTCGGCGGCGACACAGGGACGCTGTCATAGGAACAATTTGCATTTTCCAGAATCGTAGATGTGATGAAACGAGTGATATCGGCATTGTGAACGTGTGACTGGGGTATCTATACGTGAACGGTGGCGACTGTCGCTCGAAGCAAGACGCTGAAGACGCTGAACGCTGAACAAAATACAAAAGTGGTGGACTAAGTTGGCTGCTGGCTGTCGCGAGCTGCTACACACATAGGGTCAGTCACAGTTCAACCACCAGGGGAACCTTATGACCTCAATGCGCCCTTCATCAACATAGAGAATCGATGTCTCTGAGTCCTGGGCTTACCTGAATCGTCTTCCGCCGTCTTCCAGGGCAGCACATCGCTCTTGCGAATCTGTCCGCCAAGACCGAGGCGATCACGAGAAGATTGGTGCCAGCGCTCGGATAGTTCAGATGGTGCTATTGAAGACGGTGTAAACGACGGTGTAAACGATGGTGCGATCGATCGCGCATCGTCATCATCCCGAATCGTTTCCAAAGACTCGGTACTGGCGATAGAGTTCTCGTATAAGGTCGGAAGGCCTGAGCTCATGGCTTTTGACCGTAAAGATGAAGGTGCCGAGGGCGCTGGCTGGAAGGACTTGGTGGATGGAGATGGCGGCATCGGCCGACTGAAATTGTGCACGGGCCGTGAAGGGGAGTAATGAGGGACATGTGGTGCGTTATCGCGCGCAGTCGACGGGACGTAGTGTGCGGGTGGTGCTGTGTAACGAGTGGCCGGTGCGGTACTAAGGGAAAACGGAGACGCCATTGGGGAGTCGTTCTTCTGCGATTGGGCGTTGGACGGTATCTCAAATAGGAAGTCATGAGACTCAGGTACACTCGATTCGGGTCCACCAGGTGACTGCACAGCTGGCGCATCTCCACCCCAAAAGCTCTGCTGCTGAGGTCGATCATTCATCTTCCTGAAGATCGCATCAGCTGTATCTCGTACGATCGTGTCGACCGAATCTGTTGATGATGCCGGTGATGTGGATCTGAGGCTCTCGAGATCGTGGGGAGTGGTTTCAAGATTGGTGGTCGGGTATACACTATTAGATAGAGGACCAGCCTCAGCCTCGGCAGAAGCTCGGGAAGATGCTACGGGCAAAGCACCAGATGCCACCAGTTCTTCCGGGGCGTAATGGGATGGCTCAGGAAGTGAATTTTCGGACGGCGACGAGGGGATGTAATGTCCGTTGTGGTGAATATCGGCATTGGTTCCAGCAGGTACAGACATGATTGAGTTGGGTGGACCACGAGACTCGCCCGTCATAACAGAGAAGGCTGAGGTGTTCCATGGCAGTGCAGAAAGCTGCGAACCTTGCGAGCCAAATGACGTCCCTGACGATCGTTTGGTGTCTTTACTCGTACTGGTGGCTGTAGTTGCCGAGGACTGTCGCTTCTTGACAGCGTCTGGGATGCCATCCCACTTGGAGTTGACTTTGGGGACATCTGCTGGTAACTTCTTGCTCGCGAATGTGGCGTTGGTCTTGATGGAGGAGTTGGAGGGTGACACCGTGCCTTTGCCATTGCCTTGCTTGCGCTGCTGTTCAGCGAACTGCTCGAGGGCGACTTGAGAAGGCTCCTTTAGTGACAGGAAGCCAAAGACTGAGTTGCTCTTTTTCTTCTTCTTGGATGTTTTGGAGTCATGGGAACTCGAGTTGCTGGATGGTGTGGAAGCCAGGCTGGATGACGTCGTGCTTGCCGTGGTCTCGAAAGATGGCCGGTAGGGTGAGGAGGGGATGTCTGAACTCGTAGTCGAGGTGCGTCTCTGCAGTGGAGGCTGCGTCGTGTCCTGAGAAGTCTGCGACGAAAGCGAGATTTGATCTGCTGGCAGTGGATTCCTATACTTGAGCTTTGGTATGCGCGCCGGCGGGGACTGCGCTGTTAAGTCTGTACCAGGCGCCATGACTCGATGCAGTAACAGTGGTGATCTCGGGCAGGCAGACAGTTAGGGTTTAGCAACGGAGATCGGTGCCGCGCAGCGTAGCGAGTTGATTGGCAGATAGGATGTAGGCTACAGCACATTTCGTGCAGCACGATAAAGCGGCTAGCTGAGCGTACGATGGCGACGCAATGGTGGAGGTGGCATTTGGGAGCAGACGCCCAAAAGATGGGGCAGCAGGAGAGTAAATACACGGTGCTCGTGCCACACGTGGGAAGCGCAAATGACGGACAGGCCGTCCAAAAGCAAGAGCGACCCACACGCAAGAATGGTCCACATTCTGGTACCTTTGCGCTACTGCACACACTGGCGAGCCCTCCTCCACAGCAAGCGAGCGGTGTCAGCACTCTGCCACGCGGCGATGGCCAAGCGGCGATGGTAATTGGCGAGGAGGAGCGGGCGTATTCGTGAAGATACTGTTGTGGCTGCTCTGCCGCGGCTGGAACATTGTGGAAACCAGCTTCTTCCATGCTCGCTCGACCTTGTCCGCGGCTTCTAGACGGCACATTCAGCAGTGACATGGCATTGCAAACGAGGCGTTGGATAGAGCTGACTCAAGCGTACCGACAAGAGCGCCGACAATGGTCTGATCAGCCCTGGGAGTGCTGCTCGGTTGCCCGTTGTGTGCGTTAGAGTTCCACCTCGCGCAGTAGTCCGGTCGTTCTCTACCAGAAACGGCGTCTGTCTACCCAAAGTGCCCTCTCACGTGCAGTACTTGTTCTTGACTGCGTGTCTAACCACTGTCTGGCACTACGGCTCTTTTCCTAGAGCTGGCATGCGCAACAGCGGCGCCGCCAAAGGTGTGCACATGGGTGCCATTGGATGCAGCCGCTGTCAGTCCGGCTTGTGTGGGTGACAAAGTGACAGTGGTTTAAGAAGGCTCTTCCAGAAGAGGCAGGTTCGCAGAAGACATGGCCGCAGCGCGTCTGTGCAACCATCAGAATAGCATAGTCGTCAGCCTATCGATGGTTGTGGCTGGCGATAGTGATGTGTAGCTGGGACGGGAATCTCTGAGCACCGAGCACGAGCGCTCAGCCATGAGCAGTGAGCCCGCCATGGCCCGTGTTCAGATTGACGAGATGGACGAGGTAGACAAGGTACAAGGTATCGAGATTGGAGAGTCGACTCGTTCAGGTTCCGCGTGCTCCGCAGTCCGGACCCAACGACCGAAGCCACAATCGACTTTCTTTTTCCCGCACCGCAGGACCCCACAATCCCGCTCTCAACGAACCGTCTCAACGAACGGACGGAGTGCAGGCGCGGCGGTTTTCTCGCTGTACACAGTAGCACCTACACCACCCACACGTTCTCGAACATGGCAGAGAGAACCGAGGCGCACTTCTGAGCAGCGCCCTACCGCCGCCACCAACGCTGCCTGATCTCGCGCACTGCCAGCGGCTCTCAGGCCTCAGCGCGCCCTGTCCTCGCTTTCGCCGCCCCTCCAGCCTCGTGGCCGGGGCCGATCGCTCATCGTCTCGCCGCGCTGGACGACTCTCGGGCAACGCGCCTCGAGACGTCTTCACTCCCAGCCGCCATGCCCGCGCTGCTGGTCGACACAAACCTGCGGCCGGCTTCCTCGAGCGACGCCTCGTCAACCTCAGGTGCCTCCCAGAAGCGCTCAGAGTCGCCCACCTCAGACCGTCCGCCCGTTTCACCCATCACACCCACCGCTACTGTCGCCCAGCTAGCTCCCATTGAGTGCTCCGATCCCCGGCCCCGCAATGCACCCCCACCACCATCTGCGCCTGCGCCTGCGCCTGCGCCTGCGCCTGCGCCTACAGCCTTCAGACAGCAGCCTCCCTCAGTGCCCATCTCGGAGAGCGAGAACCCGGACGCCATCGCACTGCGCTCTGCCATTTCGCTCCTGCAGCTGCAGCGCGAGAAGAGCAAGCGCGACCTGAAGGCGCTGGAGGAGCTCAAGCATGCGGCAGTCCAAGATCCACATGGCTTCATGCGCTCTCTGCAAGAGCAAAAAGCACAGGCAGCACGAGCGCACAACGACGTCCTCACGCCCACGCTCGCTGGCCTCACAGACATAGCCGAGAGCGACGACGAGGACACGACCGCTGACCAACAGTCGGGAGCGGGCCGCAAGGACTCTGCGAACGTAGACCCTAGAGCAGCACCCAAATTCCCTGCGATACCGCAGCCTCAAAACGTGGTCCGATGTCCTCCTATTGAATGGGCAAAATACCACATCGTTGGAGAGCCTCTTAACAAGATGCACGATGAGCAGAAGAAATGGCCAGGCTCCAGCGAACCTCCAAAACTCGCAAACGGGCACCGTGCTCCACCACACTCAGTTGCTGCCCCGTACTCGCCCTTCAAGGACGCGGTCGGCAAATCCAAGTCGCCCTCGACAGGCCCTACGAGCAAAACCAAGAAGACGCCATCATAACAACGGGCGCAACACACCGAGTACGCCACACTTTGATCGAAACATATATTACGACGCCACTCAAAAGCATATGCGGGCACAGGATGCTCGGTTTACGATGACCATCTGATTATGGTCAATTATGATAGATGAGACCTTACGACTAGACGAAGGCTAGGACACAATAGACTCAGGTATACACCATGTGTACCTTCTCCGAGTTCATTCTGCCTTGCAGCTTGAGAACCGTGCTTTGCCGTGAGATCTTATGCTAACAGCTGCTGCAGCGACTGTATGTAAATCTCCAACATGTCGTGACAATGCCATTCAACGGTTCTATTTTTGAATCCGGTCCCACAACGGTCGCGTACTCCCACGTACCTCGCTTCGTACGCAGCGGCTGTGCGACCCCATCTTTCTTTGTGGCACAGTCGCGCGAACTTGCCGCATCTTGAAAGCCCACCGCATCCGCAACCCTTTCTCAACATCATTGTGGTCATTGATTCCTCACAGACCAATCTGGTCTGCTCGGTTGTGCTCGGCCAGATGCGCTCTTGTTCAGATCCCTGCGCGGCTCCAACAACAGGCTCAGAGCCCTGCGCAAGCCTCCAAGCTAGTGACGTAGTGCCCGTCAAAGCGCCTTACACGTCGACACGGTCGGTGTGCATTGATAACCAATTTCGGCCAATACAAACACGAATTTAGGGCGATCCTGAGGCTGAGTGGCAGTGCCTGTTTCTTGTCTTGCGTCGACTGATTCGACTTGTGGTGTGCGTGCAGCTCGTAACCCTGGCTGGGTGACGTGAATGCTCTGACAAGAATGGAAGCACGGAGCAAGCTTGGAATGCGCAACGCCGCCGCGTGGACGGTGAGTGTGCATATAGATTGACGCGTCCTCCTGTCACTTTACTTCTTTGACGTTTGTCTACACCATCCACCGCATTGTACTGCAAGTCACAGTTCGCTTCTTTGTGTCGTTTTCACTATACAAGGACAACTCGACTGCGTACATCCAACAACAACTCGAAGCCACCTCCATCTATCTTCACAGCCATGCGTCCAACAGCGCTCATCCCAGCCGTGTGCTGCACAGCAGCTCTCATCCTCTCTTTCCTGTGCCTCTTCGCCGGCCACAAAAAGGGCTTCATGGAAGACTACCACCTGGTCACACTCAACACGTCCATGATTGGAGAGACGCTCCTCAACGAAAGCCGTAGCACCGACTCATCAAACCCCCTGACCAACCTCTTGAACGAGATCCCCAACACCATCTCCTCCACCATCAACGATGCCATCGGCGAAGTCACCGCCAAGCTCGGCATCGAGGACTTCTACTCAGCACACATGCTGAACTACTGCGAGGGCCAGTACACACCTGCCGAAGCCGCCAACGCAACCGTCAGCCAAAGCGACATCAGCAAGAACGTAACCTCGTGCAGCAAGAACCGGGCCATGTACAAATTCGATCCGACCGCCATCCTCGAGGAAGCGCTCAACAAAACCACCGGCCTAGACGTAACGCTCGACGACCTCAACTGGCCCTCAGACATCGACACAGGCATCAAGACACTCAACGCGCTCATGGCCGCCATGTTCGTCCTCTACTGCATCGCCATCGCGTTCATCTTCGTCGCAATGCTAGCCGCCGTCTTCGCCGTCCTGCTCAGCGGCCGTCTAAGCGCATGCGTCAACTTCCTAGTCTCGACGCTCGCTTTCCTCGCCATTGCGCTCGCCAGCGCGCTCGTCACGGCCGTCATTGTCAAGGCCTCGCGCATCGTCAACGACAAGGGCGCTGACATCGGACTGAAGGCTAGCTGGGGCGGCAAGTTTTTGGCACTCACCTGGGCCGCTACCGCGCTCATGTTGGTCGTCGTGTTGACCTGGGTTGTCGAGTTTTGTATTGGGAGGAGACATAGCAAGCAGCCTACCTACGCAAAGCATGGGTAAATGTATAAGATGAGGAGATGGGGATGGGTTGACAGAGTGTTTTGGTTTCCTTTCTGTGTAACGACACTTGTGTGTGTGCACGTTTTCTTTGCGCTTAGGTTTTATACCCCTCGAGCTTGAGCTTGATCTCGAGACTGAATAGCTTATGAATGATAATGCTCTGATGAACTTTTGATACTTTTCTGCAACCTCCAAGTATCGTGTCTTGTACAGCAAGAAGCTGAGATGGTGTGTTCAGCGCAGACATGACGCCGAGTCTTGTTTTCAGACAAGTAGAGATCTGTAAATTGTGTGAAAAACATGCTGATTGGCTTTTCACGACCCAACAGGGACATTGAGTTCATTCACTGGCATACCACTGGTGCTCTGGTACATACTTCAGATACCAATCGTGAGCCCCTGGGGGGAGAGCGTGGGACGAAAGCTGTACATGATCAAAGAGGGACTTGAATCATAACGAACGACCACCCTACTCACCCCTACTGCTTTTTATTCTTCGCATACAGGAAATTGGCAGCCACAGGGACCAACTCATTAGCCGCCGCCCAATCTCTCACACCACCACCCTCTCCACCCGTTCCCCAGTGCTGACGATCCTTGGGCTTAGACAGATGCAGTGGCTCCGTCGTTCCGTTCTTCGGCGCAAACACGAGGAATACATAACGGTGCTTGCCAGTCTTGGGTGGCGGGCCAGGAGGCTTATACTCGACAACATCGTCAGGCTCACTCTGCTCCTCGACGTCCTGCTCGGTAAGTCCAAACTCAGGGAGGGGCAAGATGGAGAAGGTCCTGGTGATCACGGAGACATTGGTCGCGATCCAGTGGCACATCTCGCTCCACTCAGGGTTGTCACGGGATGGAGCGTCGGGGTCGGTAAGCGTGATGACATAGGTTGGGTGCGTGTCCACGATGCTTCCGGGACTAGTTTCTTCGTGGAGAGTAATGGATGGCTGGTTCTGGAGATGCTTAGGCTTGATAGTGTTGCCGAGCTCTGCTTCGTTTTTCTTCCAAGACACCGATAGTGTTAGACTGGGGAGGAAATCGTCGATGACTGCTGGTGCATTAGACACTGGATCTCGGGTAGGCCTTCAAAATGGCTGTATATATACCGGTTGGGATGATCTCGGCTTCTTTAAGTCTGTGTGTCGTTAGGGTTGGCAATGGGAAAGCTACATCAGGTACTCACGCTGCCTGAACAGCTTGCACGTCTGGCGAGCCGCTTGCTTGCAGCGGTTGCTGTTCGGTGGGCAGAGCACAGACAGTTCCACAGAGCTGTAGCAGGCTCGTGATGCCAATGGAGGCTTGGATACGCATGCTGAATATGTGTGTTAACGGAAACAATTGCAAAGTAGTTAAGGTCTTCAGCCACCCTGATGTGCAGCAAAGTGCGGAGAAAGAAGCTGTCGCGTGAGGCAGCTCCTGAAATGAAGTTGGCCCTGCGCCTTTGTCGTCATTTGAGGTCACCTTGCAGATCTTGACGATTCGGGCAGTCACGACTGATTGGCCAACATCGACGTCAATCAAAAGAACAGAATGTGTTGTGATATGATGTTAATGCCATGTAAGAGGGTATTCGCAGTCGCATGCATGTGTGCAAAATACAGTGTAGGGCAGACAGCCGTCCCAGAAACGCCAGAAGCAAAGATGCATCAGATAGTCAGACGGTCAGACGGTCACCGCATCGCAGAATTCCCGACTGCCCGTCACAAAGCCCATGTTTTGAGCAATGTTGTACTCGGCAAGCGCCTGAGCACCCATTCCAGTCATTGTACCCGTGCAGTCGTCTAGGAGAACGCAGTCCCAGCCGTAGGAGTATGCATCAGAAACAGTACCGAACACGCATTGATCGGTGTTTACGCCAGCGAAAAGTAGCGTCTTCTTGTCGACAGCGCGCAGATATTCATGGAGAGGCTCAGTTGTGGACCACAGTCCGCTCATACGTGTCTTATCGAAGAATAGATCGCCGGGCTGGGTGACTGCCTGGAAAGGCTCGTAAAGCTCCGAGTTCCATGTTCGTTTGAAGAGGCAACGTCCCTGGTTTCCGGGAAGTTGGGCACCCAATCCGACGTGCCAACCCAGAGCTTTGTGGAAGCCGCGCTGAATGGCCGGCGCCATGTTCTTGAGGTCATGCTCGGTGAGGCCCCAGTTGAGCCAGGCAATCTGGATGCCTTCCTTCCTGCATCGCTCGATGACCCTCAAAGTGGGCTCGATTGCCGCCAATCCAGCAGCATGGTCTCGGTATTGCGGGTGGATGAAATAGTTTTGCATGTCAACGACAATTAGAATGGCGCTGTCAGGGTCGAACATGAATCCGGTGTGGTTATGACGGTCTTTGTCGCATTCAACCACCATCCTCGTCTCTGATCCCCTCGACAGATCGAATTTGCCATCGTCTGGGAAATAGAGCCATTGCTCATCGCCGCCGAAGGGAATTGGCGCGGTGCATGTGATGGTTCCGACAGTGGTCGACGCGTACTCCTCTTCTTGTAGTTCACTGAAAGTCTTGGAGGCCATGGGCATTTGTGGGGTTAAAAGGTATTGCAGGGGACTCGATTGAGACAAAGTGTGGTAGGGATTGTTTGTGGAAGGTGTTGCAGAGTCGAGCAATCGCAAGAGCATACATTCGACAAACCTAGGTACCCGCGGCGTCTTTGTACCCTCCCAAGCCTCAATGAGCACAGACTTACACCACCGCTTTGTTGGCGGTGTTTGCTGATAACAATCTTAAGGTCTTATCATATTGATAACGGTTTCCCTCGGGAGTCTGTAGCTGGGTAGTGCTGATCATGGGACCCTGACTTTGTCCGTGGACGCTTGCCCTTCACAGCTGCCTGGTTTGTGTGTAGTCATGGTACTCTAGTGAGCTTCCACTGCTGCATTGAGCAAGCTCTGGTGGCCAATCGAAGCAATCAATGACTTTCAACAACAGATAAAGCACGACGGCCCAGAATGCGGAGTCGGAATCCGGGGTATCGCAGTGTAATTTGCTGAGACCGTTGTTGACCGAGAGCTGCATCGAGATAAGGCTGAGGCTGATAGTGGTTTGGGCCAAGCACAAGATAAGCCCTGGTGACTTTCGGTGACTTGAACTTTGGAGTCAGCGACCGCCCACCGATAATACCCGACTGCCCGACGTGAACCAAGGAGAAGAGGACAGCATTGTGTTTGCGCTACCAGCGGTGGCGGTCCGGTGAGGGTTCCCTGAGCCCAGTACCAACGGAGGCCTGGCTGATGTGCGTGACGTATCACCCGCTACTGAGCACGCGCCGCGTTGGGTAGACGGTAGCGCATGGTCGCGTTGGCATCGTCGCCGCAAGACATGGCATTTGATGCAATGAGCCGAACACGCTGACGGTGCCTGATGTTGTGACTTCTCCTTTATGCGAAATGGCAAAGTTGACGAGGCATGAAATTAAGGAGAAGGCAGTGATAGAGTGTTCAATGTGGGGACGCACAGCGGGCTAGTTGCACGTGACCATGGCAAGTTTCCAAGGTCGAGACCTCAGCAAATGACGACGGGCTGCATTCCATCACGAGCCTCAGTCCCAATCCAGCAGGCATCCAGGTACCACTTCTGCGCAAGCCATCTCTGCATCCTCGGAACCGAATTTTCGCCCCTGCGCCTCGATTGCACCCGCCGCGAAGGCACTGAAGCCGTTGTTGTTTACCTTGTAGAAGGCCAAAGTTACCAGGAACACCAACACCCACATCCACACCGCACACGTCCACCAGCGTCATGGCGTCGCTGGGCGAGGAGCTCCTCAACATTGTCAACAGGCTCCAGGACCTTGTTTTCAACACCATTGGAAATGACTCCCTCGACCTGCCCCAGATTGTACGTTGCCCCTCTCGCCGAGGCACATGCGCTGGATGCAGAGGACGCAGAAGAAGCCTCTGCCGCGGCGCGCCACAGCATGTGAAGATCTCAATACTGACTCGCCCAGGTTGTCGTAGGATCGCAGTCGTCTGGAAAGTCGTCGGTGCTCGAGAACATTGTCGGTAGGGACTTTCTGCCCCGAGGCAGCGGCATCGTAACACGGCGACCGCTTATCCTCCAGCTTATCAACCTCCCAAGCGAACGCGAGGATGCCGAGGAAGGCGATGAAGTCCACGTACCCCACACACCGGCAAGCGTCGCAGGGCAGCAGGAATGGGGAGAGTTTCTGCACATTCCTGGGAAGAGGTTCTACGACTTCAGCGAGATCAAGCGCGAGATCGAGGCCGAGACGTCGAGGATAGCAGGAAACAACAAGGGCATCAACAGGCAACCGATCAACCTGAAGGTGTACTCCCCACACGTTCTCAGTTTGACACTTGTCGATCTGCCTGGTCTGACCAAGGTGCGTGGTGAAGTCTGTCTTTTGATAAGTTGGCGCTAACACCTGCAGGTACCCATTGGCGACCAGCCGACAGATATTGAGAAGCAAACCCGAAACCTCATCACCGAGTACATTGCCAAGCCGAACAGTGTCATCCTCGCCGTCTCCCCTGCGAACGTCGATCTCGTCAACTCGGAAGCCCTGAAGCTAGCCCGCCATGTCGATCCCATGGGCAGGAGAACCATCGGCGTTCTTACCAAGCTGGATCTCATGGACCACGGAACAAACGCTATGGACATTCTGTCCGGGCGAGTGTACCCTCTGAAGCTCGGTTTCATCGGTATCGTGAACCGTTCCCAGGCGGATATCCAGAGCGGGAGGTCGCTCTCAGATGCTCTGCAAGCTGAGCGGGACTTCTTCAAGCACCACCCGGCTTACAGGAATATGGCCAACCGCTGCGGTACTCAATTTCTGGCGAAGAGCCTCAACCAGACCCTCATGTCCCACATCCGCGACCGGTTACCCGACATCAAAGCGCGCCTGAACACCTTGATGGGGCAGACACAACAAGAACTAGCAAGCTACGGAGACGTGGCATTCACAGGCAAGGAACATCGTGGATCGCTGATCTTGCAACTCATGACTCGTTTTGCTTCGTCCTTCATCTCTTCCATTGACGGTACCTCGACCGAGATCTCGACCAAGGAGCTTTGCGGTGGTGCCAGGATTTATTACATTTTCAACTCGGTCTTTGGAAACTCGCTGGAACAGGTCGACCCTACGATGAACCTCTCCGTGCTTGACATTCGCACTGCCATCCGCAACTCTACGGGACCCCGACCGAGTTTGTTCGTCCCTGAACTGGCATTCGATCTTCTTGTGAAGCCGCAGATCAAGCTGCTTGAGATTCCCAGCCAGCGCTGCGTTGAGCTCGTATACGAGGAGCTCATCAAGATCTGCCACACTTGCGGCTCGACCGAGTTGACCAGATACCCCAGGCTACAAGGCAAGCTTATCGAGGTTGTGTCGGATCTGCTAAGAGAACAGCTCGGACCTTGCTCGAACTACGTCGCCTCACTCATCGACATTCAACGAGCGTACATCAACACAAACCACCCCAACTTCCTAGGCGCGGCAGCAGCCATGTCCTCTGTGATTGCGGACAAGGAGGCGCGGGAAAAGAAGGCCATACAAGATGCAGAGCGCAAGAAGCGGGAGCAGAAGAGGCTGAAGGAGCTGAACGGTGTCAACGGTGGCGAGACACCTGAGGACGGCGAAGAGTCGCACAAGGTTGCCGACAAGGCGCTTCCGCTCAGGAAACACCAGACACAGAACAGTCGTAGTATGTCGCCCGCAGTTGGGCGCTTGATGAACGGCTCTCACAACAGCATTTCAGGTCAACTCAGCAACCGCAACCGATCACCGCCCCCAATGGCGGGCGGCGGCAATGCGCGAGACGGCTTCCTGAACTACTTCTTCGGCAAGGAAGGTGGTGCTGCACACAACCCGTCATTGACGCTGGATAACCGACCTGGCAGCCGGCACGTGAGCCAGCACATTGAGCCCAGCTTTGCGCAGAGCATCAGGAGAGGCGACCCCAAGGCACCATCGCCCATGGTTCCCTCTTTCAACATGGACGACGACGACGAGCCCAGCAGCCCAGCGCAGGAGATGCAAGGCGGCTTCGTAAGTGTATTTTGAATTTATTTCTGGTTATTTCCGCTGACCAAGAGATAACAGCCCTCGGACCCGGAGTCAGCACCCGCGCTCACAGAACGCGAAGCGCTAGAGACGGAGCTCATCCGCCGCCTAATTTCGTCGTACTTCAACATTGTCCGCGAGACGATTGCCGACCAAGTGCCCAAGGCGATCATGCACCTGCTAGTGAACCACTCTAAAGACGGAGTGCAGAACCGGCTGGTCAGCTCGCTGTACAAGGAGGATCTATTCCAGGAGCTGCTGTACGAAGACGACACGATCAAGGCGGAGCGCGAAAAGTGCGAGAAGCTGCTCAAGACGTACAAGGAGGCTGCTAAGATTGTTGGCGAGGTACTGTAAGATGGTGTAGTAGTAGTAGTAGTTGTTGCTGTTGATGTTGTGGTTGTTCTGTATGGATATTCATCACCTGTAGGATTCAAAATGCTTCTCCTTTTCTTTTTGTCTTGGTCATGGGTCGGGGCTTGGGCGTACAGAGGCCACGCACGCACTTGTGGATGTGGGATGAAAGGAAGGACGAAAGGATGGAAGGAAGAAAGGAAGGAGGCTCTGTCTTGTATGCGTATTTCTACTCTCCTGTCGAATTCACGAGCAACTGCTTGCTTGCTTGCATGCATGCATGGTAGGTAGATGACGGTTGGTTGGCTTGGATGACAAACAGGGCGTTTCGAACCAGTCTACTCGTTCGACTTCATGTTCGCTGTTGTTGGCATGGCGAGAGATGGATCGTGTATGGAATCTATCGCGCAGCTTTCACCTCCTTGGATCTGTTTCTCTTGATTATGAAGTTGTGCGATTGAATTGCCGTCTTTGCTGTTGTGAAATCACTCGAGTCAGTTCTGCGATGACGCTCTTTTCGTGGGGGTTCCAAGATTACATCACTCAGGCCATGTTTGAATCAAAGAAAGCATGTATTGAAAACGCGAGCAACCGCCGTCTATACTGTACAGAGGGTACACAATACAAGGGGTGGATGACTCGCACCAGAACTATCGACTGTCGACTATCGAGTGCTTTTGGGCAAGTCGCCGCTTGGCTTCAGTCGGGCGGGCATTATGTCCATGCTGAAAGGGGAAGAAAAGACGTGTGTTGCATGGTCACGTCGCGGGGGCTCATTTCTCGTCTGTGATGCCGAGGATTGCGTTGAGGTCGGCGTTGGGGTCTTTGGGGTCTGCCTTGGCTGTGTGTGTGTGATTAGCACGCGGCTCCTATCGTAGGTGCGCAGGTCAAAGACGTACCGCCAGACGAGGGCTTGGGCTGCTCCTGGGGATGTGTCTTGGCCCACTCCTGCTTGGCCTGCCTGATCAACGACTCCTTGTGGCTGTAGGCCTTCTGCTCGGCGTGGGCCTTCTCGCGGGCGGATATGGACAGCTGCGTGTAGGCGCCGTAGAAGAGGCCGGTGGCCAGGGCGGACCAGCGGAGGACCTGTGTCATCGGGGTCAGCATGTGCGCAGCGGTGGCAGAGGGCGGCGGGCATCAGGCCAGGGGCGCTGGGCGCTGGGCGCTGGTCGCTGGTGGGCGCCAGTGTCGGCAGGGGGAGGAGAGCGTACGTTGACACCGACGGAGGTAGACATGGTGAGTGAGCGGTGGTGCGAGGGGCTGGGGCTGCGACGGGGCGGCTCGAGAGAGTCCAATGGCAGGGAGTCCGGGGCGGCGGGGGGTGATGCACCGATGTACGTGATCCGGAGGGCGGTGATGGCGGCGTCGGGGGGGACAGAAGGATACGGCGGAGGAGCTGCTCGTCCTTCGCAAAGATCGCAACAGCAAGTCGCCGACGGGGGCACAGACCACCCTAGCTCACGCTTAGCGGGCGTCGCAGGGTGGAGGGCTCGACGACACAGCGTAGTAGACGCGACGCCCGCATTTGTTTGTTCTCTGCGGCGCAATGCTTGGGAGAGGCGGCGCAGGACTTGTTCCCATTCAGCACACATAGCCCTCGACACCCATTCACCACACATAGCCCTCGACACCCATTCACCACACATAGCCCTCGACACCCATTCACCACACATAGCCCTCGACACACCACCACCACCACCACCTGCACCACGCACCCACCATGGACTCGTCCTCGTTCGAGCAGCGCCGCCAGGAGATCCTCGCGAAAAAGGCCAAGCTCGCCGAGCTGAAGAGGCAGCGCGAGCTGAGGCGAGAACAGGGCTCCGGCCGCCAGTCCATGACGGCGAGTCCGCTGGGCGAAGTGCGCCCTCGCCGTCCCTTGTTTACCCACGCACAACACTGACACAGCCCCCCGCAGGTACTGTCACCCACACCCCGCCGCAGCCAGGACCTCGACCGCAGAGCCGACGTCGACAGCCTCATCAACAACATCCTCGGCGACCGCCGTCCGGCCTCCACCCAGCCTGGCTCGCCCGCTGCACGCGCAACACGCCCGACCTCTGTCGTCAGCGCCGGCCAGCTCAGCAGCGACAATGAGCCCGCCTCACCCGCGCAGTCACGCATGGTCGACGGGGAGACGCAGACCATCTCCATAGGCCCGCTGGCCACCGTCTACGAATCTGCCGCCGACACCCACGTCACCGCCGAAGCCAACACCCAGAGGGACGTCATCACCTACAGCAAGGGTGTGCAAGCGAGCATAGACTGGAGCCCGCTCAAATCACGAGCCGCCGGCGGAAGCGACACAGAGCGTGACGAGAGCCCAACGCGCTCACCAAGGAGCACCAGGCTGAGCCGCAGACAGAAAGAGAGGGACGAGGAGATCCGCAACCAGCTGCGGAGGGAGATCGAGGACGAGATCAAGGCTGCACAGCACGCGCCTCTGGACGGCACAGCCGCAAGCTCAGACGACAACTACCCCTTCAAGACACTCACCAACGAGGAACTCACTGCGGTCGAGAGCTCGGACGACTTCATTGGCTTCGTCGAGAGGAGCACAAAGGTTCTGGAGCGGGCACTCGACCAACAGCTTGGATACGACATTCTGGCCGACTACGCCCTAGACGGAATAGACATTGGCGACGAAGACGAGGGCTACGGCTCCAACACAGGCAAGAAGGGCAGGCGCATAAAAGAAGTCGCGCAATTCTGGGACGAAAGATGGAGCAAGAAGAGAATGATCTCGGATTTGGGCTTCTCTACAAAGGTACTGGCTGGTACTCCCTTCCATGTCCGAGTCGGCTGACAAGCTATCAAGTTCCCCGAACTCGTTCTTGCCTCGTACACAAAGAACCCCTCCGCTCCACACGACCCAGACGGTCTGATCCAGGTATGGAACATGCACATGCACGACCGCCCCGAGTACATATTCCACGCCCAGTCCGACATTCTCACCGCAAAGTTCTCACCATTTCACCCAAACCTCATCATCGGCGGTGCATACTCAGGCCAGGTGCTACTGTGGGATACCCGCGCAAAGTCTGCCCCTGTGCAGAAGACGCCTCTGACTGGATCTGGCCACACACATCCTGTCTACTCGATAGATATTGTTGGAACACAAAACGCCAACAACATCATCTCGTGCTCGACAGACGGTGTAGTGTGCGGCTGGACAGTAGACATGCTCACCCAACCACAAGAGTTCCTCGAGCTTACCTCTCCCCCACCAGCAAAGACAGACGACATGGCAGTGACCTGCGTTGCGTTCCCACAGTCAGATCCAACCTACTTCCTCGCTGGCACAGAGGAAGGCTCAATCTACCCATGCCACCGCTACGATCGCGCAGGCGCGAAGGCAGGTGTCGATGGGCGAGTCAAGTACTCCGGCCACGCTGCACCAGTCATGAGCCTAGATTTCCACCCTAGCAAGGGCCAAATCGACCTGGGCGATCTTGTTCTGTCTTCAAGTGTGGACTGGAGCGTCAAGCTGTGGAAGGTCCGTCCTCCGGCCGCCACCGGTTCTGGCAACACGACACTCCCTGGTGCCACCCAACAAGTCACACCTGTTCTCGACGTCGCGCGCGAAGACCTCGTCTACGATGTACGCTGGTCACCAGTCAAACCTTCCGTATTTGCGCTCGTCGACGGTGCAGGTAGTCTTGAAGTCTGGGATATCAATGTCGATACTGAAGTCCCTGTTCAGTCCGTCAAGCCGAGCGATAACAAGCGGGGCGCCTTCGCAAACATGCCTACAGGCATGGGCTACATGAACCGCAGTCTGAACAAGGTAGCCTGGGAAAGCAACGAAGGTCGCCGTGTAGCTGTTGGCGGCATGGACGGTGTCGTGACTGTATTCGAAGTCGGCCAGGATCTGGGTGGTGTTGAGACGAGGAATGACGAGTGGAGCGGCGTGAAGAAGCTGGTGAACCGATTGGAGGGCCATGGTGAAGGCGTCAATGGCAGGTAGACTCGCCAGTTGACCACCACAGAAGGAGGCCCTTCAAGGCGAGTAGTTGGCATCAGTTCTCGCGGTGTTGTTTCATGGCGCAGGGCATCTTTAGAGGAGTCTGATACTTAGTCAACATACCCCTTGTGCTTTCGAATAGCATCTCACGCATGTCTGCCTGACTAGACAGATGCACACGTTTCAGCATGAATACGTGCACACATCATCTTATTCGCCTGAATGCACGATGGTTCAAGAAAAGGTTTGTCGCACGTGCTGACAATTGGCATACGGCTCCAACTAGCCGGTTTCTCGGCGATCACTGCGGGAGGATTGGAGAGCCGAGCGTCTTACACCAACCAGCGCTCACTACATTCATCTCACACCTCACCCGTCGAGGGATCGCTGCGCTCACAAGATGCCGCACGTCAAGCGCAACACGGCTGCGACTATGATCTCGGACATTGTGGGGACCAACGGAAGACGACAGCATGCTAAAGAGTCGCGACCTACGCATGCATTGTGCTCGCAGATTCTGGACTCGTAGCAAAAGCGACGGTTATTACCTAGCCGGAAACCAACACGAGCGAACAACACGAGGCGTTACTATTCCCATCACACATTCGCCAATCAGGACGCCGGGAGCCAGGCTCGAGCTGACGACGTAACCCTTCGTATCGATAAGCCGCTAAATATATCGAATCCATAAGGCTGCGAGGAATCATGTCATCTTGCTTGCTTCCAACAATTCAAATCCTCCAACCTTCTACCACAAATCCCGTTCTCAGACCAAAACTCACCCTCTCCAAATCTCAATCTCAACCTCAACCTCACCAATCTCCAAACCACTCCCAACGAAGAAAGAAATCCTACCCCTCGGGATCCAACACCGCAAAACTGACCAAAATGCGCTTCTCCCTCCTCCGCAATTCCGCCCTGCTCTCCCTCCTCGGGCTCAGCAGCGCCCAAAGCACATCCTCCTGGGGCGAGCCCTTCAACGTGGACGTATCGACCGAGAGCCTTTTGCCCAGCTCGCAGCAGGCGCTTACCAACCTCGTGGGCACCAACACGCCCGCTACGACGGGACTGGCGCCGCTCGTACCCATCACGGGTGCGTTCAGTACGACGATTCCAACCGAGTTGGCGTCGGCAAGCACGTCGGCGCCGACGGGCGTTGTTACTGTCTCCAGTTCGGTGACGGGGAGCGCGGCTAGTTCGAGGGCGAGTGTTAGTGCGGCGAGTTCAAGTGCGAGTGCCAGCGCGAGTGCGGCGAGTTCGAGGGCGAGTTCGAGCGGAAGCGGAGCAGCAACACAGAGCACGGCTGCTGCAGCGCCGGTGGGGATCCAAGGGCAGCAGAAGATGATGGGTGTTGCGGGCGCGTTGGCCGGCGCTGCTGGTGTGTTGTTTATCTAAACCTCTCTTGACCAAAAGAGAGATTGAATCAAGTGGACCGTAATTGAGTGCAGAGCAGCGCAGTTGGAACCTGCAACCATGTCCAAGATTGAAACTCAAAGCACCGCATGGCGAAGCATACAATCCCATTCTCTCTTCTATACAGTCCATGGCATCCATCCTCGCATTCAACCTTGTACACGCAAAACGCAAATAACCCGTATCTTCCCTCTCCAGCCCCCTTTCCTCATGCAACCCGCAAAGCAAACCCGCAGTCACCCTTCCCTCCCTTTTCCTTACTAATACTTCACATCGCAACACAAGCAAAACCACGCATCTCACCTTTCCTTCAATCCAATCCGCACTGTGAAGAAGAATACACACTATTGATTTCCGAATTCGAGTTTAATGATAACCCTTGTTTTAGCTCTGACGTTGACACTGATACCGATACTAACACTAAAATACTAACATATCCTTATATATCCTCACATCTCCATACCTATCTAGATCAAGTCCAGTCTAGTTCAACCAGACCAGGACGAAACAGGCTTCAAAAGCAATCTAGACTCGGGTAGGATATGTATGTGTTTGCACACCTATTTAGCAAGGCTTTGAATGTATCTTGATCTTACCTAGGTTCTTAACCTATTAAATCGCATCGAACTGTATTGTATGTTATATTATCGTATTACATTATATTGTACGCCATCATATCAACCCACATCAACACGACCCACACCGCCTGATCTCAAATAAACGCACTCCGCACCACATCACATCACATCACCTTGAAACAAGTAAACCAACTAACTATACACAAACACCGCACTCCACCCCGCGAGGCTCCACTACACTTACGACACAGCACACTCCATCAACACCACAATTCAGAGAAAAACTAAAAAAAATATTCAAAGTACCTCTAAACCCAGAGAGGGGTGGTAATGGAAGGTCTCCTCCGCTACATGAAACATCGGATGGGAAAGGGAGAATCGCACTTGACGAAATAGCTTGGCTCTGGTGAGGGGATCGTGAATAGACGATGTAGTGTGATGTGACATGATATGATACGATACGACATGATACAATTAAAAGTCTGTATGGTACATATAAACACGATAACACATCTTTTGTTTTCTAAAGTCAAAGATGTTGCCACGAGAGGAAGGGGTAGGTAGACGGTTTGTCAGTGGGAGATTTTCATAATACGACATGTTGTGACGTGACATGAGCAAGCAAGCAAGTAAGTAAGTAAGTAGGTAAGTAAATAAGTAAATAAGTAAATAATCACACAGGCAACCCCAACACCTAAAAGCATTGCAATTCACTCGTTCATTTATTTATTAATTGCAGGTACTGGTATCATTTCACACTGTTGACTTACGGTACACTGTATGTCGCCTACCATCCTCTAAACCCGAGCTTGTGAATACATCATCGCAATTGCATGGGAAGTGCTAGTTCCTAGTAAACAGTACATGGGTTGTTAAAGGTCCAGGACAGTTTTGTTGCGAGGATATATAGCAAAGGGTGAGCTACTAATGTTCGGTCGAGTAGGTTTGGTGTTTTGGTGCATGAGATGAAGTTGAAAACGGTCCGATTCGTACTCCTGCGCAATGCGGTTGTAGTCTTGGACACTGGCAGGTGGGGTATGTGGTGGTGACTTTTGCTTCGGCGTTTTGGGATTGTTAGGGTCTTACATGGCGCAGTAGAGCAGCTTGTCATGGGTCGTGTTGCAGTGCTCAAAGTGCTGAAATCAGAGTGGACTGCAAAGAGTCCTAAGCCACGCACAATCAAGCAAAAAGCTTGAAGCCAGCACACAAAAGCATCCATGACACAAAAGTCTGACAGACGGCATACACCTTGCAACCCGCCCTGGGTGTGCGAATACACCCGCGCTGACAGTGGGCGAAAGATGCCAAAAACGGCACTTAATGCACTCAACAAAGACGGCCTCTTTCTTCGGCCCAGCAGCCCGTTGACGCCGGTAACGGCACTGAGACTCGCTGCCACGAGGTTTACTTTCCTTACTGGTCTGCGTTCGGCCTCACATCGATAGTGCGCGCCGGAAAAGCACCAAGAAGAGTCTACGCTGAGCTTGGCTGAAAGCGCAGCGCAATGCGCAGCTCACCGGTGACAAGCTGGCGTCGCACAGCCGTCTCTCAATTGCATACCTAGCGCTTGTCTCCGGAGCGTCCGCCGTCCCTACACTGGCTGCGATGTCCGGCTTGAAACACTGGTAGTTGGAGAACGGTGGTTGGGTTGGATGCACCTGGATCAAGATGCAAGCTGCGACGCAAGACAAGCTACAAAGCTTGCCACACACCAGCCAACCCAGCCCTTCCCAGCCTCACCCTACGCGAACCAGTGGAACCTCGCTCCTGGTCCTGCAGCAGCTCTGCATGGCACTAGCGCAGGACCGAAATGTCCGCGTGATGCAATATTGACGCGTAAACACTTCGGCGGCGGCGTGCGGCGGCTTGACCCAATGGAGCTGGATTGCGCAATCGCAGATTTGCGCATGGTCGTGTGCGCCGAAAAATGAATCAAAAGAAAAAGCAGGGTGGCGAGGGGAAGAGGAGAAGAAAGATTGGTACAGTTCATCCAGTGGATGGTGTGGCGAACAACGGGTGCATGCAGCAAGGCTGGATCTGCGGAGTGCAGAAGCGCCCGCTGTGGGGACCGAAGACGTACAACACGAACGCTGAACCATGGGTGATGAGCGGATGAGCGTTGGAACACGGGTCTCGGGTTAGGGTGCCGAGTTTGCGACGGACGTCTTGTCTGTCGATGATGGCTGCACAGGTGAGGAGTCTGCCAGATGGTGCGGTAACGGAGCTCAACGTCCTTGCCTGCAGTGAAACCAGACTCAGCAGATGCTTCAGGAGGGGAAAGAACGAGCGGCCATACGGATGCACTGCCACGATGACAACTTTGTACTACTGTATGACGACAACAGCATGATTGATGTGGTGGCATGGTCTTCTTTTTGCTGGTTACGACCAAATCTGTACGACGATGTGTTTCAAGGACAGTGCGCAAGGTACATGGCATGTCCGAAACCCCGAAAATGGTCGATCCACAGCAGTTGATCGTCAGTACACACAACGCACAAAGTGAAGATGAGAGATGGAGAATGAATAGGCATAAATGGTTTCATAGTGTCATTGGTCTACCGCCCACTGTACAAGGCCCTCTGCACTAGACTAAGCAATGCACAGCACTCCACCCCAAACGAACGCCGCGGCGTTCGTGACTCATTAGAAGGATATCAACATAAACAAGGACTCTAAATTATCCAATGCGAAATACATGAAGATGGATAGATGTGATCGCTTAGTTGAGGAAAGCGAAAGCACCGGCGGCACCGAGGAGGAGCGCCAGAGGGGCCGAGGAGAGCGAGCTGGCAGCGCCAGTGCTCTCGGGGATGCTGGCAGAGCCGGTGGCAGAGCCAGTGGCGCGGCTGCCAGTGGCAGAGCGGGAGAGAGTGGCGGAGGAGACGGTGCCGTTGTGGCTGGCAGTGGAGATGACGGCACCGGTGCCAGTTGCGGAAGCGTGAACGCTGGATGCAACGCTGGAGATCAGGCTGGAGAGCGAGGCAGACGCGGAGGCGGCGGACGAGGCGGATGAAGCGCGCGAGGCGATGACCGAGGAGACGGAGTAGGCGGAAGCGGCAGAGGCAGAGGAAGAGGCAACAGCGGAAGAGCTGGCGGCGGCAGAGCCACCGGTCAGGCCGAACTGGCCGGAGTAGTTGGGGGACTGGCCATCCTGGCGAATCTCAAGAGCGTAGTCGCTGCCGCTGGCAAGGTCCTTGGCGACGGTCCAGGAGAAAGTACCTCCAGTAGCGGTGGCTGTGAAAATCGTTAGTAGATGACGCGTGACAGCAAACTCGATGGTAGAACATACAGGTCAGGGTGCCGATGGTACCGAGGTCAGTGGAGAGACCCTTGCGGAGGATGAAGGTGGTGGGGGTGTTGTCGGCAGGGGAGTAGGTGACGGTGTAGGTCTGGCCGGCCTGGACACCACCAGTGGGGTACTGGTTGATCTCGAGAGCGAGAGCAGCGGCAATGAAAGCAGCGCTGGAGGCGACCATCTGGAAGAAACGCATCTTGATGTTGTTGGTGGGGGGGATGTTGATTAGGTGGGTATTAAGCGGTGTACGGGTGGGTAGTTGGATTAGAGAACGAGTGTAGGTACTGTGTACAACGAGAGGAGCGATCGGTGGATGAAGGAGAGACGGAAGTGGGCGATGTCCTGGGTATTAAAAGCCACTGTGAAAGCTGGGCGCGGCTGACTTTTACACAGAGGGCTTCCGGCTGGACAACGCCAGAGCAACGGCTGGAATGGAAAATTAGGTTCCTGATGCAGTATGGTTTAGCATACGGGCTAAATCAAAGCCATGGTCATGCTCCAATCGGCGCCCTGCTTCACGGCGTTTCCCCTGGAGCCCCCCTTTTCGCACCCTCGACGGTCGAGGTAGGGAAGGTGTGCGCCGGCCCAGAACCACTCTCCAGTCAGGCCTCCTCGGGCGTCCTCACGCATCCCGGCGCATCCAACTGCACGCCAACGGCCGCCGTGTCTCTCGTCTAGCCGGGATCAGCTTAGGTGGAAGCCACTCAATAATCTGGGGAAATTCAGGGGCTGAGCCTGCAGCTCTCTCGCGAACAACACATGCAGCGCACCGCGGCAGAAGGCTGGAGCACAAGGCCATGGCTGCACACGGTCAGCCTCCCTCGATGACGGAAACTGTGTGACGCAGTATCCACGACCGCCATTGTTCTCGGTTGTCGCGGGTGTTTGCGTGCAACATTCCCTTGCCGTCAGACGCATGCCTTCCGCATTCGGACGCCTAATCACCGAATACTTTTTCTGTTTCACAACTTGCCGCCGGCAACGTCATTGTCGACAAGCCCAAGCCAGAAGCGCTTGTCGGCTCGCTGTTTTAATGCCCACCACGTTATCGATATGGCGAGGATCTGCTGCTGGGAAAGCGGCGCCCTCTGCTCTGTTGTTGGTGGAGCGGCACGTTGGTCGGTGCGACACCGGTGATGAACTTTGACTGCTAGCCCGAGCAATTTTAGTCGCGATGGTATTGGCTCCACTGAAACGAAATTTGTTTGTTGAATCGCTACGGTCCAAGAACGTTCTATGAGCACTCGCCTTGTGCGCATGGATGAAGCCATCCGAGTCGTGCCGCCGGGAGTGGACAAATGCATCGACGGCAATCGAGCGCCATGTCTGTATGCTACCACAACCCGGGGTATAGCAGTCCGGAAAGGACATCTGTGGCGGTAAGAGTCAGCAATCCCCTTGTCAGGACATAACCATGTGCGCATGATGGACACTACATCATTCATCAATGTAAGTGAGCGGTCACCATGTCAGCAGATGCACGTGTTGTAATCAAGATGGTGCTCTTCATTGTAAGACTCATCTTATTTACATTCGTTGTCGAGCTTCTCTGCTTTTCCTTGTAGGACGAATCTCCTCAGTAGAGACTTGGGGGGGCGATCAGTGCCGTGGAATTATCGCATTCGTGGAGTAAGAGAAGGCTGTAAGGAAAACGTAAAATCAAGCGCCAGAAGTGAAGAGAGAGAGCCCTCAATATACTGGTAGCTGCGAAGCTTTGGACCAAGATCGTTGCTTCCAAGCTTGAAAGAACTGCTGGGTCCCAGGCGCGTTCAGACAATGTGCTCGTCTTCCCACTGCTTCTCGGACTTGATGAAATCTTCCATATCATCCGGCAAGTCGTCGTCGTCGGCCTGAGGCGTTTGAGGATGCTCTGCCTGGGCCTGAGCCTGAGCCTTCTTGCCTCGGGGCTTTGCTGCAGCCTTTGGCTTCTTCGTCGGAGTGTCATCAGCGTCGTCGCCCTTGCGCTTCTTGGAAGAAGCAGGCGTGGCCGTTCCTCCTGAGAATAGTCAGTACAGTGAGCTTGCATGGTGTGTAATTACAATCGTTGCACACCTCGCTTGGTGCCAGGTTGAACGGGTGTGAACTTCTCGCCGTCTTCGACACGCTTCTTCAACTCTCTAGCTTTGGACATGATGGAGCGGAATTGGTGCTCGAAGCTGTTGGCAGTGCGAGTGCCATCAAGAGCTGACATCATCTCAAGCTGAGCCTTGGAGATACCCGTGCAGCCCAGTGCCATGAGTAGGACAGAGACAGAATCCGCTGAGATCGCCTTCTGACCGCCAGCAGGGGAGTCGGTGGCTTTGGCCATGTTGACTGAAGATGAGAAGAGTGGGATGCAATGAGATGGAAAGATGAAGCTGTACAAGAGGGGCGCTGAGGAGCAATGTAGAAAGTGGTGTCAAGGAAATGGGAAGTCCGCTTGAAGGTAGGACTTTGTAGCTGCCTGGGCGGGTGTGGCAGGTGAGAGTAGGCTGCGACAGGCGGGCGATAGTGAAGGTGAATGAGCTCCAGATCCAAAACACACCATACATACCGCGCTTTTTGGTAGGTTGAATAGGCTCAAACACCTCACCCTCATCAATACGAGCTTTCAGCTCTTTGGCCTTGGCAAGGACGTCGCGAAAGTCATGCTGAAAGGCGCTGGCGGTCTTGACTCCATCGAGAGAAGACATCACTTCGTAATGCTTCATCGACAGCGAGGTGGTGCCCGTGGCCATGAGCACTGCAGCGACAACATCTGCACTGTACGTCTTGTGGGCGGTCGCTTTGGGAGGCATACTGATCTCGTCTCGTGTTGTTATTTGATTGCGGTATAAATGGAACAGTACGTTGGCGCTGGCGAAGTGGGGTTTGGTGTGAAGAGTCTGGTGAGGCTGCTTGAAGTCAGACCTTTAAACTACCCACGTCGGCGTGGTAAGTGACAGTAGGCTGGGAGGGTGGAGCCGCGGTGAACGTGAGTGACCCTTTGCTGTTCACCGACACTGTCAGCTTGTCTTGCGCCACACCAAATGTTCGAGATGCTCGAGCCCATCATAGTGACCAGCACTGGTTGCTCTGTGAGGACTGATCCAAGGCAGTGAATGTGTCACACTAGCACGCACTGCAGTCTACCTGCTGGGCAAGATCATTCCTTTGCACATGGTAAATGTGGTTTGCTCATTTCTGGTTGTCACTACAGCCATATGCCGGTCTCAGTACTGAATCCAGTCGCCCATTTCCATCAACATCTCTCGCTGCACCTCAAGCTCCTTGTTTACAACGTCCCTGTCTGGGTTCTCCCCTACGCTTTTGCGTAATTCTTGGCTCATCTCATCTGCTTTGCTCTTCACGCTCTTCGCGAAAGCACTATTGGGGCCATGGCTCAACGCCGAAGCATCCAGGACCTGCTTTGTGAGCATCATGGCAATCAACCCCATGTTGGCCCCAGGTGCTCCGATGCCCTCCTCTTCGCCAGCAAAATATGCCGCCAACATTGCCATTTGCCAGGTCTGAACCACTCGTACTGGATGGAACGGCACGGGATAAAGCTTTGGCTGGATGTGCTTGTATCGTTTTGCGCACTGTGCCCATGCCACCGGATAGACTCCTGTCGATAGTAGGTTCACGATCAGCTCGTCCCGAAGCGCAGCATATGGTTGACGGTACACGGGCCACAAGCCGGACTGGTGGCACAAACGCATACCGTTCACGATGATTTCGTTGGCTTGTTCAGGAGCGGCGCGTTGCGCTGCTTCATACTCGGCATAAGCTTTACCCTGGATAGTAGCAATGTACTTGTCGGTCTTCGTGGCGCCGACGTAGTTTGCTGGATCTGACGCAAAGCCTTCATTCTTGGTCATCATTTCAGCAACTTGCTGCATCTCTTGTGGCAAGTCTTTTGGGTTGATTGCCCACTTGTCTTCATCAAGGGTTGCACCTTTCTGGCATTTATCACATTTGCAGGTGAAAAACCAGCGTTGTTTGAGTTCGTGTTGACGCCGATGATAAGGGTTGGTCGTATCGATGTATGAGATGAAGATCTCTTCGTCCTTCTTGATGGGCCTGAGAGACCGTACGTTGACTTCAGCTCCATCCATAATGATGTAGGCGTTGGGATCGCAGGAGTGGTTGAAGTGGCCCAGCATTGGGTCCAAGATGATACCCAACGGATCGAGCGTTGGGGTAATCAACGTCAAAGAGTTTGTAAGTACCTACTCTGGTGAGTTTGGATGTGAAGTCTTGAGGTGTGAGACTTACTCTTGCATACATGGCCGCTACGAAGTCTTTATCGAACAGATCTTGTGTTACTGAGAATTGACTTGCGCCCGTCGCCATTAACTCAATGTTGCCATAATTGCCATTCGCTTTGAAGTCATCGATATGTGATGGCAGGCTGAGCAACATATTCCATGCCTCATCTGGTATGATGCCATGTTTCTTCATGGTCAGAAGATCCATGCATGCAAAGACGGCCTTGGGAATTTCCCTTTCGCCCAACTTCTTGAAGATTTTGCACTGGTACTTGTGACCCCGGTTCCAGGCAGCTTTTTGACATGCCTACTGCTTGTTAGTGATAATTCATCAACTTTCCAGATACATACCTTGCTACAATACCTGAATCTCTGACATCCAGCACACTTTGATACTTTGACGCCCTCTGGTACATATGTCCTAGTGCCTGTTGATGCACCTTCGGTCCAGACATAGCAGTTTGCACATGTATCGAGTAAGCGTTCGGCATCCAGTGAGCCCACAATCGGCCGTCTGATAGATGCCACCAGTTGACCGGCTTCGAAGTCCACATTAGCGAAAAGACCATTCCCTGTACTCTCGCCCTTTTCGTTGGTGCAAACTTGCGATTTTTCGGGACGGAACGGTGCAGACGAATTCGCCCACCCTTCCTCGGCTTCTTCAGCTACATTGAGCACGTGTTTGATAGGCATTTTCGTTTAATCAAGGAAAGGGCCAGATTCGCGTCAACAAAGAAGACGCGAAGTCGGGTCTTGTAACGTCATGAGCCGCAGAGCTCTATCGCGTAGAAACACGACGCTAGCACCGAATTGCGCCTAGACCACTCGCTTCCGCTAGATCGTTTACAATGGATGTCAAGAATGACTTTGAAGACTGGCTTTGGAATGAGTTCATGTTTGGTCTTGTGATGCCGTAAATCGAGCAGCCTTTTCTGGCGATCGGTTCTTCAAGTACATCGTTGTAGGCTCTGGTCAAGGCCGCCACAGACGCGACATACCGACGCGTATCAGCTAAAGAAACTGTCACCGGATAGCTCAGATGCTGAGCATCATAAAATCATGATCAGGAGCAGCGAGAGACACTACAATCTTCGATCTCTTGACCCTGTGGGATATATCCTGAGAGAAGCCAAGGGCGCATAGCCAAGCACAACCATCATACAATACAAACAGCTTCATTGGATCTCAGAGGCTCAGACCTAAACTCGACATAGCCGGCCATTCTGCGTCTGCACACCCTGATCGCCATCTTGAATCACCCAACTCTCACTGCCCACAGCCGTCGTAGCATATAATACATGTTAAGTCTCACTTCTTCTTTGTCTCACTCAACCTCTCGTAGTAACCTCCACAGAAGCTCTCCTGCCAACCAAGCTCCATGACGCTCGACTCATTGAGATACGTACCCACGCCTTCTGAGAATAGACTGATGTCGCGCCGCGGTTGAAGGGTGTTCTCCTGTAAATCTCTGTTTGCAATGGCGAGTCCCTCAGGAGTGGAGTGGTTTAGCGATTTGTTTGAGGACGTGACGAGGAACATGGCGCTCTTGGACCACGCGGGGCTGACGGCGTTGTCGACATTGCCGTACGTGGCAGGTGTTTTGTGGTAGCCGAAGAAGTATTTGCTGGATGAGACGTGTTTCTTGATCAGGGAAAAGATCTCCTTATGCGTCTTCTGGAAGTTCACTCGCGGTACGTCACAGTTGGCAGGCAACGCACCTTTCGAACACTACTTGCCAGTTATGTTGTTCGAGGGTATAAGCGCCCTTTCCTGGAAGATGGACCGCATGATGGATGTCGGATCGCTCGCATGGAACAACGGATTCGTGAAGTTGCCGACCATGCCCGCAAATTCTGCACTATCTTTTTCGACCCATAATAATGTGATAGCAAGATGAAGCAATAGGCACGTTCGGGATCAATGCTCCTCCTAGAAGTGAGTCGAGAATATCCCAAACGAGCTTGGTTGGCTATGTAAGGTCGCCTGGGAATGCCTTGCAGCATGCGAGGTTTTGTAGCTCAGCCAGTGTCTCATTCTCAGGGTTGACTCTCGAAGGGAAAGTACTTGGCGAAATCTTTCGCGGCGCCGTCGTTGGCAATCCGTTCGACGATAGCAGCGCTCAATTCAAGGATCTCTGCAGCTTGTACAGTTGCTCCTGCAACTGCGACCGCTGGTAGGTAGGTCGACGCACGCTCAATATTGAAGAGTAAAGCAGATTGCGCAGTAACGACAGTGGCCAGTCGGACGAGGATTAGACTTGCGACCACTCAAGGCACGGGATTTCTAGAGCTTGATACTGCAGGCAGAGTTTTCGAAAGAACTTGCTGGTCGGGGATGATGATAGTTAGGCTTCGAGAGACCAGTCTTGTAGCTATCTGAACGAACTCAGTCTTCTTACCAAGCCTTACTCCGATTCTGTCAGAACTACCGAGAAGCACATTCTGTTTCAAGGCTGTTCAGACATAAGCTTCTCAAAAATAGGACGGAAGACACCGTATCAATACAAGATCTTGGAAGGTCGGGCCGCACATCAGTCTGTAGCTACTAAACGCCAATTGAAGTCAGCACCAACAAAAGGTAACGACCTTCCAGAACTCCACGTGTTTGTGGATGCCACGTACCGCTTGCATGCCAACGCTGTGCAATAAGGTGTGCTTCTAGACCTGTCAATCCCGTGCTGCATGTTCGTGGTGCCACCGCGGGCGGCCATAGATCCTTCGCTTCAAGAGTGTCAGGTGGGAGGGGGCGCAACATGCAAGCTCACCCGTTCCGCAATGTTGTTCCGGAAGTATACACGAAATCGAATCCTGCCATCATTACTACCTGAAACAACGATCAAATGGCCCATGACCCAATTCGTTCCTTCAAGAAAAGGGCGATTGTTGAACGGAGTAGCAGTAATGCAGCGAGGTCTCTTTTTGGGTCCGTTGATATCTATTTCAGTCGGGTTTGGCGTCGAATCATCTACTGTCGTTGGACCAGTTCTATCGTCTGTGCCTTGCTATTCAGTCACCATGAACACGAGCAGGTGCAGGAAAGAGTGCCTGTGTCGTGTGCGCAAGTGAGGGTGACGTCGCGTGGTGAAGGAGGCAGCCGCCGTCACGCTAACGTTCCCGCCGCGGAAGGTCCGTGCAGGCGTTGCGCTCATGGCCGAACAACGCGCCTGCACTCGAGCTCCACCCAACAACCACGGCCGCCTTCAACGTACACCCACGACCGCGCCACCTCGGGAGCAGGATCGCCTGCTTCGCGCACCATGGCGCCCATCGAGACGCCCGGAATAGCGGACGATGCCTCGACGGGCGACACCTTCACTGTGCTGAAGCAGTCGCTGGAGCTCGACATCAGCTTCTCCCCGCGCCGGGTGACGGGCAAGACGGTTCTCGACATCCAGCCCAAGAAGTCGCAATTGCGCGAAATCGTGCTCAACTGCCGGCAGCTCAGGCCGACGCGCATCCGGATCGACGAGCAGGTGGCAGGCTACAGCTACTCAAACCTGCACGAGCGCCTCACCCTGTACCCCGGCACCGGCCTCGAGCAGTACCACTTTGCAAAGGACCGCATAGCTCGTCACGTGGACCCCAACTCATCAGCGGACGAGCTGGTTGTCTTTGTGCCGGACCGCGTCAAGATACGAGAAGTGCGCCCAGAAGATGTGGGCGAGCTGGAGAGTGCACAGGGCGTCTTCTATGCGCCGCTGAAGTTGGAGATTGAGTACGTCTTGGACGACTTCCGTGATGCACTCCATTTTGTCGGCCTCGAGGATGGAGACGGACGGCTTCCCCACGCTTTCACACGCAGCTCGCCCTTTCCCGGCACAGCCTCGTGTCTATTTCCATGTATAGACGACGGCACACGAAAGTGTCTTTTCGACGTAGCTATTCGGTATCCGCGGACCTTGGGTGATGCGCTCAGCAAAGCACCTGCACCCACTTTGGCGGACGCAGACGCACATGCAGACGCACAGGCCCTTGCAAGTGGGACAGATAAGGCAGACAGCGTCATGACGGACGTCGACGACGAACTGGCTGATCTCTCTGCAGAGGAGAGGGCCATGGAAATGCAGGTCATATGTTCAGGCGCTCTCACAGACGACATTGTAGACCACGTCGATGCATCCCGCAAGACGGCAAGCTTTACTTGCGATACTCCGGTTCTGCCACAGCACATTGGCTTCGTTGTCGGTCCTTTTGAGCACGTCGACCTCTCCGAATATCGCGATACCGCCGACGATGAACGCTTAGGATCCAACGCAGTCAAAGTGCATGCTTTCTGCTTGCCAGGAAAAGAAGACGAGGTCCGGAACAGTGCGATGATGCTTGCGCGAGCTCTCGATAGCTTCACAGAGCGCTTTCAGAGTTATGCATTTGGCAATGGCTACAAACTGGCTTTCGTGGATGATCTGGACAGCGATACTGCTCACACTGCCTCGTTCTCCATCTGTAGCACCCGTCTACTCTTCCCAGAGACTGTTTGGGAACCGCTAGAGCACACGACGAGAGTGTTGGTACACGCTGTGGCTAGCCAATGGATAGGAGTCGATGTTGTCGCGTATAGTCCCTACGATTACTGGATCATAGTCGGCGGCTCCTGGTTCATGGCCGAGCTGTACCTTCGCGAGCTGTTCGGTCGTAACGATTGGCGATTTCGACAGAAGCAGATGGTCGATAAGATCATTGCAATGGATCACGAGCGACCCAGTCTTATTGAGCTTGGACCCCTCCTGCAGCTCCATCCTGCCCAGCAGGAATTCATGGAAGTCAAGGCATTGCTGGTGCTGTCTGTCCTTCATAACCGTCTTGTCAAACAAAGCGGTAAGAATGGCGTCGATAGGTGTCTGTATCGCATGCTGTTCAATGCTCGACAAGGGAAGTACGACAATGGTGCAATCGCCACTGACGATTTCCTCGATATCTGTGAGAAGGTTGGCCATCAGAAGCTCGAGACATTCTTCAAGCAGTGGATCGAGGGTTCCGGCTTCCCTACCTTCACCTGTGATCAGCAGTTCAACAAGAAGAAGCAAGTCGTCGTACTCACCATCCAACAAGAGCAGAATGTTATGGCTGTCGGCAGTACGCTCTCCCCTGATGAGTTCATGCGGAAGACCAAAGAGAGCATGCACAACTTGGCCCCAACGCAGAACTGGCCGGTGTTCTTGGGACCTATGACTATTCGCATACACGAAGCTGACGGTACACCCTACGAGCATATCGTCGAGATAAATGCATCAAAAGTCAAAGTAGAGATCCCATACAACACCAAGTACAAGCGGCTGAAGAGAAATCGACTCAACAAAGAACGAATGGCTGCCGCTGCTGGCTTAGATGCCTCGGGCGATGCACAAGAAGATGTCACGTTCTATATGTTGGGCGACGTGTTTGCGTCACCCGAAGAGCAAGAAGAGTGGAAACTCGGCGACTGGCCGGCTGAAGTTGAACGTCTCCAGGAAGGCGAAGCATACGAATGGATCCGCATTGATGCAGACTTTGAGTGGATTTGCAAAGCCAAAGTACAAATGCCCAGCTACATGTATGTGTCGCAGCTGCAACAGGATAAGGACGTTGTTGCACAGGCCGAGGTAAGTTGAACTGTGTCGCTACTATGATCACGCTGACAATCTAGTCCATACAATTTCTGGCCACAAAGGAAGACAAGCTCATATCGACTTTCCTCGTCAAGACCCTCATGGACAACCGATATTTCCACGGCATACGGACCATGGCTGCGGACGTTCTAGCTCAGAGTGCTAAACAAAGCCTAGACTGGATAGGCCTTTTCCATCTTAAGAAAGCCTTCCAAGATCTCTTTTGCTTACCTGGATCACCTATGACAAGGTCAAACGACTTCTCCGACCGCAGTCTGTACCTTATTCAGTGCGCTATCCCGAAGGCTATTGCTAGAATCAAGGGTGAGAACGGCAAAGCACCCATGGAGGCAAAGCGTTTCCTGCTCGATCTGATGCGATACAATGACAATCGCGGAAACGATTACAGCGATGACCACTACATCTCAACGCTCATGCGGTGCCTGGCGGAGTGTCTCATCAGCGTCCCATCTAGTGTTGTGACCGATTTTGACTTTCGCGTACAAGCAGAAGAGTTTGACTTCACCAAGAAAGCCATTGAAGAACTTACGCGTCATCAACGACTGGATGAGTGGATTCCAACCTTTCAGAATATCTACACAACCACTGGTCTTGATTGCTCGCTGAAGCTGGTCATAAACCGGGTCATGCCCTTCAAACCCTCGGAGTTTTCGCAGTACGCTCAGCTTGGCAATGCGGACAACGTGCGGTTGAAAGCCTGGGAATGCCTTGTCCGACTGGGTATGATGCGCAAAGACAGCATGCTGAGGTTTATGATGCATGAGATTCGATCAGATCCCTCGCCTTACTTTCGGAAACAGCTACTTCTTATCTTCGACATTGCTGTGGGGCAGATTGCGACTGGAGACGTTTTCACGCCAAACAAGTCTCAAGAAGCTGCGGGTGGCCTGGTCATCGATCAAGAAGCTGACAACTCGGCTCGCGCCTCAAGCCTTGCTCGCCAGTCGCTGTCAGGAGCACTCAACGGCCTGAAACAGGACTTGGTGAACAACCAGACACTACGACTGGTGCTTGAGGAGGCCTTGAACTCAAAGACTATCTCTCTCAGCGACATGACCCAGCTCTTGGACTTCTGTGACATGATCTTCCGGGACCGCAGGAAGAACTCCCTGCCTGTGAAGCTTCGCTTCCCACGTTACTGGAAAGTTACGCATCTTGGCCAAGCTCGACTGCAGTTTACACAGACCGAAAAGTACAGAACCAAGCCGCTGCACCCGCTGGTCAAAGAAGCCCGGCCAGCCCCAGTTCCAGTTCCAGTTCCAGTCCCAGCACCAACACCAGCACCCGCACCGGCCCCGGCACCAGCACTGGTTGAATTACATCGAGAGGTATCTGTCCAGCCACCGCCTGCACCTGTTGTGCTACCGAAGGTTGCTCCACCAAGTGTTGTTGCTCCACCAAGTGTTGTTGCGCCTCCAAAGCCGAAGCTGTCACTCAAATTTGGCAAGTCAAATACCTCTGGAAGCGCGTCTTCCCCTCCTCCGCTTTCTGCGTTATCAAGGGCACAAACTATGTTCTCTCCACCCATTAAACACAGTTCGCCTGCTCCAATGTCGGCACCGCCCTCGCGGAAGCCGTCACCAGCGCCTCAGCCAACAGTGGTCAAGCAGGAGTCTCCTGTGCTACCACCCAAGCCATCTAGCCCGCCTACAGTTTCCCCGCCGAAGAAGGTGCCAACACCGGCTCCTGTCGTGAAGACGCCAGTGCCACTGCCAACTGCTTCAGCACGGACCTCTTCATCAGTAGCAGTGGCTAAGCCGGTGCCAGCACCTGCACCACCGCGTCCAAGACCTGCGCCGGTTAATATCCCAAAGGCGATATCGGCGCCGTCCCCTATGCACTCTCCAATCCCCTCTTCCGGCCCTAAGATTAAGATCAAGACCAAAACTGTTCCTGGTTCCTCAGCGCCCAACTCCCGCCCTTCGACTCCAGCACCATCACGACCAACCATTCCACCACCACGACCCAGTGCTGCTCCCGCTTCCGTTCCCAGGCCCGCAGTTGCCACGCCTGCGCCACGCTCCACGCCGATCCCTCCTAAGCAGAGCCAGTCGAAAGTTAAGAGGAGCAAGATTGTCAAGCTCAAGCTGCCTTCTGAGGTGCTCGCACAGTTCAAGAGTGGGAGCAGCAAGAAGAGGAAGTTGCAGAGCGGTGGTGATGACAGACCGTTCAAGAGGCAGAGTGTCGAGCCTAACGGGCTGATGAATGGGACTGCTAACAGTGGATTGGTGAGGGTGGAGAAATCTGGTGGCGAGAAACCGAGGCTGATCGTTAGAATGAAGGTGGACAGGTTTAAGTTGCCTGCACCGTGAGAGTCATGAGAACGTGGCGCGGGGGTAGAGTGGTTACTCGATGGAGGTTATCCAGGGAGGTATCACAGGATGCATGCATTTACCGGAGTTCATGTTACAAGACTCGCGTTTTCCGAGTGCAAAAAGGGCAGGGGGTGTGTTATAATAGCATTCAGCGATGGCGTTCTGGGTGGTTGGCGTGGAACCATGGACAGGATATACCTATACCCGTCATCGAGGGCTTTGCAAGCAAGACATGGATAGAAATGAATAACTGTCGCTAACAATGGAGAAGTATCGGCGAAAGAAGGCTACACCAGCACCTTTCATGGTCATCCCTGCTGTGGTAATACTGACAGCTCAGGAGAACCCACCGTGTCCAAAATGCCAGGAGGTGACGTGTAGCGCGTTGGCCTGAGGTCCCTGTGGAGATTGAAGCGTGCGGATGGTTTTCCGGAACATGGACTATGACGTATCACGTGCTGACGTGACAGTAACCGTGTCTAGGGGGCCCTAGCCGGTCGTTCTGCGGCGAGAGGCTGCTCTGCTTTCAGTGTCTTGAGTGAGACTCTGTTCGTCAACGTTGGTCTCTTGGTGTTCTCAGCCTCAAGATTGCTTCGGTTGGCAACCCGTCAGCAGTGCAGTGACTAAGCCTCGGCAGCAATGGCCTGCAGCATGTGTGGCTGTCAACAACGGCAGAAGCAATATACACTGTCTTGGTCGATACGAGAGAGGCAAGTCGGCGCCATGGCAGCGTGCCGAGATATGCATCTACGTCCAGAGCCAGCAGCCGTTCTCTCCACAAGGCAGAGTAGCCGGCCCAGCAGCATATCGTGCGCGCATGGTGTTGTTTTCAATCGCTGAGCATTCCTTCCCCGCCTCTCCGCTGCCAGCAGGCGCGCCAAGGCACCGCCTTCACCAAATCATCATCATGGCCCAATGCAGAGAGGACAGTGCCGGTAAGCCGTCAGTGGGCGCACAAGCCGGTTTCGTCTCCCAGGTTAGCAGCTGTGGCAGCTCAGGTACCGGTGGGATCGAATACGATAGGCCCGTGGACAAGCTCACGATGGAGCACACGGACAGCATTACGTCTACAAACGGAAGCTCATGGCCATTTCGAGGCGCAAGCGTGGAGACGACAGCCCCCATAAATATTGGCGCTCCGACGTTCGCAGGCGCCGCCAGCCACAGCGCGCGTCGTCGACCTCCCTGTTTGCCCTGTTTGTTCTGTCGCTGCTGTTGCTGCTGTTGTTGAGCTGAGCAGTGAGTCGCGGTCGTTGTCGACATCAAAGCACATTGCGGCGCGGCGATCCCCTTGTCGTCATCTCCCCTGCACCCCTGCCGTGGCGCCGAGAATTATTCGATACTAGGTACGCCAGCTCTACCGCGGTGGCCCGCATACGTACAGCACTACTACAAGACTACCTGCCACGCTCTCGCACCTCCACTGGCTCCAAGGTTTTGACAGTTCCTAATCTCTCTGCTCTGCGAGACCCTTGTGCCTGCTGTTACCCGTCACGTAGTCTCCCAGCTCCGGCTCGCATTTAGCTTCCGTGCACCCTGGACCAACCCTACCATAACCCGGTGCATCCGTGGCTTGCGCGGCTGACCCAGTGGTCGCAACCACGCGCGGAGAGCATTGCCCGCAGTGCCTGGTGTCCTGGTATCCTGGTGCATTGTAGCTAGGAGGAACTTCCGAGCTTCGTCAGGAAAGCGCATCCACCATGGCGCGCCCTAAGAGAGGTAAATAGCTGTGCCTAGCATCCCTCTGCCGTGCTGTTTTGCGAGGCAGCCGGCGCCGTCTGACACAAGAGCATCTCACTAATGCTGCGCTCCGTTCGCTCCTTGACAGTCCTCTCGTTCATGTCACAATGGGGTGGCTCCACACAGCCCAAGACAACCACGGCCACGTCCGCCGCACCCTCGCCCGCCCCAGCGTCACCCACCGCCTCACAGTCGCCCTCGAAGCCGCCGCCGTCCTCGCACTCGTTCGCAGAACCGGCTACCGCGCTGAATGACTTCAACAGCGAGCGAGCCTCACCCAGCCCAGCACAGCAGCAGCGCCAGCGCTCAGACACGGGCCGCTCGTCGCGCCCCATGTCCATGATACAGACGTACCAGCCGCCCATCATGGAGGTGGGCCAGGACACGCTGCCCGAGTTGCAGCGCATATTCACCTTCCTCAACAGCCACTCGAACAAGCTGTACCAGGAGGGCTATTTCCTCAAGTTCCACGACACAGACACCCGTACGTCAGGCCTGCCAGCACACCCGCTGCTGTGACACTAACGAATATGCAGGTGGCCGTCCCGCCCAAGACAGGAAATGGCAGGAGTACTTTGTCCAGCTCGTGGGCACCATCATGTCCCTGTGGGATGCGAGTGAGCTGGACCAAGTTGGTGGCGAGCGTGAAGTCATACCCACCTTCATCAACCTCACTGACGCTGCGATCCACATGGTGCGTTGCCAGACGACGAGACAGGGCCCCATGCTAACGCTCTGCAGATCCCTTCCATGACGCTGAAAGACGGCAAGAAACTCGACCACATCCTGAGTGTGTCCACCGCCGCAAGCAACAAGTACCTGCTCCACTTTGATTCGTACCACGCCCTAACACAGTGGACTGCTGCAATCCGACTCTCCATGTACGAGCACGCAACGCTGCAGGAGGCCTACACAGGATCCCTGATCGCCGGAAAGGGCAAATTCCTGAACAACATTCGCATTATCCTCGCTCGGGAGAGTGCCAAGTACGAAGATTGGGTTCGAGTGCGTTTCGGCGCTGGCACTCCCTGGCGCCGTTGCTGGTGCGTCGTCAGTCCGCCAGACCAGAAGGAGTACGCCAAATTACAAAAGGACAAGAAGAAAGCCAACGTCTACGAGAAGCAACCGGTGCTGAAGGGCGACATCAAATTCTACGAGACGAAGAAGATCACTAAAAAGACGAAACCAATCGCCACGGTCAAGGATGCATTTGGTTGTTACGCCATCTATCCTCAATCGAAACCACTCATCGATTCATCGACTCTGGTCAAGATTGAAGGAAAAATTACTGTACACTCCAAGCCAGAGACCATCACTGAAGGGTTTGTTTTCGTCATGCCCGAATCGCGACCTGCGGTCACAGGCTTCGAGATCATGCTGCAATTCCTCTTCCCTGTGTTCGACACATTCAACCTCTACGGACGACCGAAAAAGCTCATTGCCGATGTTTTGGATACTCGAGGTTTGATGTTCGCGATGCCTTCAGACAGGCGGTACGGGTACCTCGAGCTTTGGGATGTCACTGGTTTGATCAATACAGACGGCAGTAGCAGTTGGTCTGAGAGGCAATGGCGAAAGCAGCTGAAAGATCTGACGTCCATGCGTATGAACGCACAGCCCGACGTCGAGCGTAGCACTGGACCTGGAGGCCGCAGGAACACCGTTGGTCGTGCAGGCTTCACTCCTTCGACGCGCAACCTCAGATTTCAGGACGGTGGATCAGTTCGTTCGCAACCTTCTACTCGACAGCCTTCACCCACAAGAGAGGTCAACCTTGACTCGCAAGGACCTCGTCGTGTCGATTCTGCGCCACCTACAGGGCCGTTTGCGACTCCTCGCCATCAACGATCAGTATCTGAGACTGTACACAACCTCAACAAGGTACCTTCGCGACTGGCACAACAGCAAAGTATGGATGACAATGATCGGCCACCAACGCCACCCCAACATGGTGTTGTATACAGTGGGACTCCTCAGAATGGTTCTACGCAGCATCTGGAAGGCTCTGACAGTGATGAAACCCCCGGTCATGAACCTCAAAATCTGCCTGAGCTTCCCATCGCAGCCTCTGCGCCCCCTGTTGGCCCAGTTGCCCAACCACCTTCCTTTGCCCACGCTTCCAACCAGAAGCCGCCTGTTCGACCTTCTGTGCCTGGATCTGCCATCAAGCCAAACCCGCATGTCGATTCTGCTACACTCAACCAGATGGCTGATGCAACAAATGCATCCTTGCCAGCAGGGATTGCGGCAGCTGGTGCGGCGGCTGCCTGGAAAAGCCAAGAGAGTCTGCACAGCAGAAGGAGTGGAGAGTATGGCGCGGATCGTGGTCAGCAGATGTATCTGAATGCGGGCCCACAGCGACCCGCACCACGCGAGGATCACTCGCAGAGCAGGTTGCCCACGATACCCGCCTCACCGTACGTCGAGCATGCTGAGTTTGTGCAGCCACCGCAGGGATATCAACCTGTAGCACCTCCTGTGCCAGAGCATGGCGAGCCATTGCCGTCCCAAATAAGACAGGAACTCCCTCATCGTCCGCATTCTGGTAGCAGCGGCGGGCCCATTACTCGTAAACCAGTCCCAGGTCGGTCTCCCTCCTTCTCGCAGCGCTCGACCACTAGCTCAAGTCTTGGTAGTTTACGACAGGATGTAGTCGATCCTGAAGCCCTTGACGCCCTAAACTACACAGAGACTTCATTGTTTAGGCAGCAGAGCAAATCAAGTAGTCGCTACGATGATGACGATGCTATATCGACCTCGACCCCGGACTATGCTAGTACGCACAGCGAGGAGATAGTGGTACGGAAGCTGCCTGCGAGAAGAGAAGATCGGCCTCGCAGCGGTGTCTTGAAAACGATTGGCGATCCAAGTCTGTTGCCTCAGGCGGACACCACTGTTGGAGCACCACATCCTACACTGGATCCCAAGATTCAACCGTCCGCTGACATGCCCTCCATTGACTTTGGTCCAACGTACGCCCTTGGTTTTAACGACAAACGTCCAGGAACGAGCGGTACAATGACCCCTGGGCAGGGTGGGCAAGGTAACGAGTTCTCGCGTTCGAAGGAAAACCTTGCGCCTTCGCCGAACGAGATGCCGAATCGGAACTCCTACATCTCGTCTGGAAGGACTACACCCAACACCGCATTGCACATGCGCAGCACTTCAGCATCTCCCAACGACCTCGAGCCACGACAAGTTGCCTGGCAACCTGCTATGGCATCTCCTCGGAAGTCAAGTACACACAAGCTCGATGCTGAAGAATGGGTGATGCATCGCGCTGCTCAACAGTCCCCAGGTCTTATGCAAAACTACGCGAGGCAGACACCGCCACCTATGAACCGCACACGGTCTGGCGATTGGGCTCACCTCCAGCGCACCCCAGAAGGTCCTCCTTCGCCTGCTGCGCGACCGTCTAGTAGACTCACGCTTAGCAGGCCACCTTCACGAGGTGCAGAGTTATTGCTTGATTCGAAGCCCACCACGCTATCTGCTCGCGAACAGGAACAAGTCGCTCGTATGACTGGCACGCCGCTACTTGACATGTCGAGTAGTTCTAACAAAAAACATCAGCAACAACCTTCACAAGGCCTGACAGGCTACATCGATTTCCGCGAGAAGGAGAAGGCAGCAGCAAAGCAGCAAAACCGCCATTCCGTGGCTATGCAAGCTGAAATCGACAAGCGAATGATGCAACAGAACCAGCGACAAATGCAGGAGCAGCAACGTCAGATGGAGGCTCGACAGCGTCAAATGATGGAAATGCACAACATGAACCAGCAAATGGCTATGGCGCAAAGCATGTATGCGCAAAGCAACTACGCGCCAAGCATGATGGGTACCCCTCAAGGACTGGGTACACCCACCGGCATGCCTGGCATGGCTTACTCCACACCTGGTCAGGCACAGATGTATAACCAGCAGGGATATTTCCCTCAACAGCAAGCTATGACCCCGCAGATGCAGATGCCTGGCGGTTGGATCCAGACACCTGCGCAGTCAATGCAGGGTCAGTACTTTCCTCAGCAACAGCAGCAGCATCAACAGCAACAACAACAGTACTTGCAGCAAAACTTGCAGCAGAATCAGAACTATCCACCCACGAGGCCGTACGGAGGACAGCAACAAGGACAACAAAGACATTAGTACGGCCGCATAGAGAGAGCGCTTGAGAGCGAGCGCTTTGATCACAGCAGGAGTGGTAGATGAGATCGCCAAACTACATAACCTTTGCTTACACAAGCATTTTACATCATTTCGTATATATCGGGCTCTGCCTACATGTTCGTTTGTACATCTTGGTTTATAGAAACGCATAAGGGCCGGTGCATTGGATTGGAGCACCACATGGCGCAGTTTGCATAGGGCCTTTAATTACTCATCCGCATCTGGGGCAGCAGTAATCGCAAACAATAGTAATCGGTATTGCATATTGACGGTTATCTGCGCAACTCCACTGTACCCTGTGGTCTACAACCTGGCACTCATTTCTCTCCTTGCGGCTTCTTTGAGGTCCTTCTTTAGGATTTTACCTGAAGCATTCTTCGGTATTGAGTCGACAAATCGCACGCCACCAGCCAATTGCTTGTATCCAGCCAGTCGCTCTTTCATATAGGCCTGCACGTTCTTCTCTCCTAACTGGGTTTCTGGCTTGACCACGATGTATGCCCGCGGCATCTCAGTCCCCTCCTCTGCCGCCCTTGAACTTGCACCGCCTGCCGCTACGCCTATCACAGCCGCGTCGCTGATTTCAGGATGAGAGAGTAGCACGCCTTCAAGTTCGGCAGGCGCGACCTGGAAGCCACGGACTTTGATAAGTTCCTGCGGCCGCGTTAGTATGCGCCTCGCCTTCGTTACTATCGATAGTTCTCCACTCACCTTTTTCCGATCAACAATATACCACAGCCCGTTTTCCCGCTTCCTCACAGCGACGTCGCCAGTGTGGAAATACCCTTCCTGATCCCAGCTCTCCGCATTGGCACGAGCGTTGTTGTAGTACCCTTTCACGATCAGCGGACCACGTACGCACAGCTCCCCGCCCGTGTCAAAGTCTGTTATATCCCGGCCGTCGTCATCGACAAGCTTGGAATCCATGTTGGGTAGGAACCGCCCTACAGAGCCTGTCGCGTCGTGCTCCGGGTAGTGGCACATGGTCGCTATGCAGGATGTCTCCGACATGCCCCAGACCTGATTGAAGGGCGTGTCGGATCGGAGGAGCGCTTTGTAGCGCGCCTGTGGTTCAGCGGCCAGCGGTGCCGCGCCGACCCATGAGTTGCGGATTGATTTCAGTGAGTACTGTGCTGTGAGCGGCGAGTTGATGACTTGGATCACCATCGGTGGCACCATGTTTGCTTCTGTGATGCCGAAGCGTTCGATGTTGCGCAGCCAAGAGTGTAGCTCGAAGCGTCGCATCACGTAGGTAAGCAGGCCGGAGCGAAGGGGCGAGGTGTGGGCGCGCGGGACGTTGGAGACGTGGAACATGGGTGTGCACAGGAGGCGAATCACTTCGTAGTCGCGGGGTTTATGCTCGAGGACCATTGTGTGCTGAGCGATGAAGTTGTGGTGTGTCATCTCGACAGCTTTGGGTAGTCCGGTTGTACCGCTGCTGAACAGTCGCGCTGCTGTTGTTGACTTGCTTCGTGCTTCATCGTCCCATCTCACCCAATCGCCTTCCCCATGACCCATCAGATATCGCCAGCTTTTGAGCCCACCCCATCGTTCCTCGCCTCCCAGTCCCTCACCCCACACTTCACTGTCACTCCAGGGCCGAGTGACCGGCGTATGATGGTCAAAGACGAAAACGTTTGTCCGAGGAATGCCTTCTTGCGCAGCAGCTTTCAAAGCGTTTGGTAGGAGCTCTGGCTCGACGATGAGTGCCTTAACCTCCGCGATTTGAAAAGCATGCGTTAGCTCGTAGGGAGTATGGGACGGATTGGCTCCAGCAAAGACTCCACCAAAAGACAGGATGCCTAGGAAGGCCATGGAATAATAGATCTATCATCGTCAGCAATGGAAGCGTGGGTGAGAAGATCAGTCACTGTCAAGCTCAGCACGATAGAAACTCACATCGTTGAAGGAGAGCATGCAAACACAATCACCCTCCTTCAGCCCGATCGACTTGAAGCCGGCGCATAGCTCTCTGGCTATACTTCTTGCTTGATTTGACGATATCGATCGTTCAGGTTCTGCAGCATCTACGTAGATCTACAACACTTAGCTTGGACAACTTCACATTTGTGAACCATGCTGTTTACAGGCTTAGCTGTATCATAGCTTTGTTTGTCAAAGATCCATGACAACAGATCAGTGGTGGGTATGTCAATATGCTCTTCGGCTAGGAATGGCATGACGTCGGATGACTGCGGCTGAAAGGACCGAAAGCCGCCAGCCTAGATCGTGCAGGTGTCTTGGGGTGTGAGGAAACGAATGCATCGTGTCTCGTGCTCTACAGTAAACATCGACTACATTGCTGAATCGCAGGTAATTGTCATGCATTGAAATCCAAGACGTGAAGAGATACCTCGGAAGATGGATGCGGGGCTACATGCACCGAGAGCTTCAAGGAGCAAGAGCTACCCCTCCATTGCACCTCGGCCAGCCGGCAGCTTCATACGGCCTACTCAGCTTCTTCAACACCATCTACCATCCGCAACTAACCCCGGAGAGTGACGTTGCCTGCGACAATGACGGGTTGCTCGCTGCTAAAGTTCACAATGTCGTCCATAACCTCCTTAGCACCAGGGTCTGCCATTGCCTTGCCGACGCTCTCCTGGCTCTCGAACTCTAGGGTAGCGGCGATGCTGTATTGGTTGTCCGGGCTGAGTTGAACAATGCTGAACGAGTTCAGACCGAGCGATCCCCACTTGCTCTTGACAAGCGGCATGTGTGTGGAGTGGTAGTAGTCGAGGTCGAACTTGGCGCCATCCTTGCGAGGGTAGAGGACGATGACTTGAGCGCCGTTGTTGGACATTGTGTGTGAATTGTCTTGGGTATCTACAGGCTGTGAGTAGAAGTTAAAAGGCTCATCTGAAGAGTACTGACCTGTGGATTGTAATTGGCAAGTAAGCTGAGCTGAACAGAAAGGCCGAAACACTCGGCTCGGAGGAGGGGTAGATACCTTTTATGTCGCTATCGGGTATACCCCACATCATGTGTCCTAACATCCGTTGCCTCCGCTCAGTCAATACACTGCAGTACCATGTTTAAGATCGCTTTCTGACAGGTCTCATGGCATTATATGACCGACAGATGATTCGTGACTATTCAATTTCAACTTCCTAAATCGGCCGCCCTTACGCCCACAAACAATCAATACCCAGAGCGTCCAAAACTCAGCTCTCAACAACAAATGAACACTTCTTGTGCAAATTTCTGTGGATACTTTGCTTACGTTGGCAGATTAAGTCGTGTGCAAATACATTCCTTTAAACTTCCACCATCTACCGCGCAGGGTCATATCCATGCGTGTCCGCGCTCGCTAAGACCGCCAGGCATTGTGAGAGGCAGACGAATCATACTGCCCTTCTCCACCACAGTCAGCTCGCCTTCTGGCTTGGTAATTTCAGCTGTCAGTCCTAGGGAAGGAACTGGGATATCCGTCTTTAGCCCAGCAAGTCTGACGTCGCCCCATTGTCTACTTCCACCCATTCTTGTTGGTGCCTCAACCTGAGCCCAGACATAGCTCATCTCGTCCATCCCGTTCAGGCGCAACCCAATCACCGTATGGACTTCGCGCACAATAGCTGTACTCATAGCCTTCAGAGAATGAGGTAAACTTGCAGAGATTATAGGCTTCATCGCAATGCTTGTCCGTTGCGCGACTGTAGCTTCCAGGATTCGGATGCTGGCGCCTGGGTGTGCGAATTTCTTCGGTAGCATGCTTCTGGTGACCCGTCCCTCTTCCTCGTGCGTAGAGTCCGTCAGGCGAAACCGAAGTTTAGGGTCAAGGCCAACGATAGCGCCTGGCAGCTGACCACCATCGATGGTGCATGAGAGTCCGGACTCAAAGAACAACTGAAGAGTCGGGAAGAAAGTGTTCAAAACCCAGTAGACAATCCCTATTCCGTAGTCAGTGAGAATACCATCGTTGTTTGCCGTAGCTGCGCGCACTCTGGTTCACTAGCTGGAACACCGGTACTGTTTGGCCAAACTCAGCTGTCCGCATCAAACTGATCTCGCGTGGCGCAAACGCTGTTAAAACCTCTGTCTTTACTGTCGTCGCCTCTGACCCTCGTGCATCGTCGTCCGCCCGAAGACCTTCGCTGAGCTGATCGCGGCTCCCGAAAGTCATGTAGTTGCGCCGCTGCAGTTCCAGGTACAGCTCTGTCAAAGAGCAGTGGTAGTAGTCCATGCAATGTTCTGGTGTGCTCTCAAGCTTGCACGTCCCCGTTTGCTGTCTTGGTCAGGCTCTGCAGGTGTTAAGTAAGTAGTGGTGTGGTGTGAGCGTGTGTGGTAAGAGCTCTGAGCGCCATGTTGTCTTACGGTTTTTGGTGCAGAGACGTGACTTCGTTTACTCTCTACCTGATAGCCTTCACTCTAGGAGCTCGCGTACGTGCTTATATTCACTTACGCGCTACGTCCCCTCAAGCAGTTCCTCACTACATCAGTTCTGTGTGCAGAAACGTGCGAGCATGATCTCTTGGTGTGCTGGTCGTTCTTGCCTTCTGCAGCTGCTCAAGTCATTCTTTCACCCCAGTGCATCCGCCCTGCGCAAAGTTCAGGCCATTCAAAGGCAAAATTACTCCTGGGGAACCATAGTTCCCAATATGTGAATGACTGCCAGTACAACTTCAGTCTTACCTACTTTCCTGACTCTGACAAATCTACAGTCATGTTAATGACAAGCACTCTAGCGGGGTAGTCTACTACCAGGTGAAGATGGTAGACAAGACGACCAATCCCCAGGCAACAGGCGATAAGCCAAGACTGAGGTGCTTCCTCGTCGAGTTGCCGCCAGGCTAGAGAACCACATCAGACTACTTGACAGAACATGACACAGCCATCTAGAGCTTCGCAATTGCATCTACCATCTTACGCTGAGAATCACGGACGAAGACCCAGTAGAGTACTCCGAACAGCCAGATCCCAATTACGATCCTGGTCAATGGCACGAAGACTCGGAACGTAAGCCTTGTCCACCACCATTTTGTCAACCGAGTCACATTCAGCCGCGTGAGACCAGGTATCCACTTGCTCTCTCTCAGACGTGAAATTAAAACAGATCCGAAGAGAGTATCGTAATACCTGTTTGAGTAAGTCTAGCTTTCGTGTCCACATCGACTCGCTACACACGTTCGTTAGCACGTTTTATCTAAACAAGGATGATCTCAAATATGCGCCAAAAGAGCTGTCTATGTCGTATGAATACAACATGGGCAGGCAGCTTGAGGAGCCTCTTGATCTGACTGTTCTACTCCTCCTACGCTCCTACTGCTCCCCGTATTGTTACGTCTTTCAATTACATGAGATGCTACAGGAGCACTGCCAAATCTGTCCAGTCAAGTACTGCGCTCCTTGATGTGTCAACACGAGGGGTTCCACAAGTATGCCTGTGGTTTGGCCGATTCAGAGCAACACAATCGTCAAGGTCCCGTTATGCATGAGGTAATTGAGATCTACAGCAAGGCAGAAGATGGTAGTCCAGCATGGTTCGTGCATGAGGTGCATGGCTGAGGGTTCTACTCAGTTAACTGCGGGTTCAATAGCCTGACACCGAGCAGGGCATGAGTCAATGTATTACTTCCTCGAGTACTTCGGTACGAAGCTGTAGCTTAGCACCTTGTGTAGATCTTGGAGATGTAGCTTGAATGGAATCGCTTGTAGGTTTCCATGAATATATCCACAACAACAAGTTCGTCGTCGCATCTTTGTGTATCATTTCTTTAGGGGGCACTAGCTAAAGAGCTTGCCCATAAGAACGGCCATGCTTGCCCTTCCTTGCTTCCGAATCCGACTCGATATCAACCGCATAACTCCGCTCGGCGTATATTCTCTTCGGATCGATCGGTACATCGCTCTTGTCTGAGTCTCCATCCAAACGCTCCCAATTGTCTTCTGCTCTTCCATGGTGAACTGTCGATAGACTGAACCCAATATCTGTAGGATTGCGGAAGCTGTCGCGCAGTCTTCTCTGCTGGCGTAATCCACCAACCGTGACTACTTGGGTGCCTGCGCCGCTCCTCTTGTTGCTGGGACCAGAACTCCCATCACCGTTGCGTCGAAAAAAATGTCGTAGCGAAGGAACCGATGACGCGATGCAGCCGATGCCGGTTTCTATGTTGGAGCAGAGCATGGTGTGTGCGACCCAGACTACATTTCAAGTCAACTTTGCGAGCTATTCGATTTTGAATTTTGCTTACACTGGAGGTTTGTCATTCCTTCGAATTTATTGATGTATGGGATGCGAACCATGGTGATGACTGATGCACTGTTACGAGTCAGCTGAAATACCATCCTAGCTCTTGGAGCTACGTACATGGACGCGAACGATAACAATCCGAAGGCCTGGAACTTTGCCTGTCTCTTCATCTGCGTGTTCCATAGCATGACTGCAGGCACCACGACCAGTGCCAAATCTGTCGCAATCGTAGACACGGTAGCGACATGGCCAATGATGACAAAGGTGTCAACAGGCGCACATGTTCCCTCGCCGCTCAGAACCAACGCTGGCGTCCAGATTGCGCGCACTGGCCGGCAGTACAGCAGTGTCCCCAGGAAGGTGATCAGGAAGGATGCCCACGTTACAGCGAGCAAGACCCAGACAGTGTAGACAAGGGCTCTTTTCGTGGAGGCAATGCGCTGTATGGTGACGCAGATGGATGATTTCACCATCGCCAGGCCGACGACGTACATCAGAATCCAAATAATGTAGTATTTCATGGCTTCGGAGTATTGCCATGCATTGAGATCTTTTTCAAGCCTTCCAAGACCCACAAGACATCCGTATATTGCCAGTCCGACAACCGCAGTGTAAATGACCTATGTTTGACTTCAGCGAATGTTGGCAGCGATACAACGGACTGGTCTTACAGCTCCACTTGCTATGAAAGCATCGTCGAGACCAAACGTGCCCTTCACGAGGCGAACATAAGTTCTCAAACACACCGACACGATGGACAGGCCGAGGAAGATGCAAGAAATGATAATAATGGTCAACGGCAGTCCATCTGGGGCGATGATCCTCGCATCAGGATCGACCGACGTCTCCATGTGTGATGGTCTGGGGAAGAATCGATGGGCAAACGCACGATCTCCAAGAAATCGAAGGTCGCGATTTCACAGTGCGATACTCCACCTTATAATGAGGGAAAATTCGAAGCAACTATGACAAGCATTGATACTGTATGTCGATCGTTGCTTCTCTTGCACTATAACTGGTGATCTTGAATCATTCAAAGCACGTATGCTTGTAGAAGCTGATGGTGGAAAAGACACCCCACTATAGCACCAGGGAAGTGTTGCGCGGCCCAACAGTTTCATGGGAATCCTGTCCTCGACGTTCTGTGGGGAACTCTCAGGTCTTGAGGCGATCAAATCCTGGCCGAATCTCTCCTGGGCCCAATACCCGATCTAAGCGTTCGGCATGTCCAGGTGGAGAGTCAGTCGAAGGAACACTGTCCCGCGTGCAGACCAAGGATTCTGACAGCTCTTCCAGGGGAGATGTTAATGTGCGCCCCGATAATTGGTAACGTGCGCCCCGATAGCAGGGGGGAATGCAGCTAGGACGCGCTGCCTCGCCCGAGTGCCTAAAAAGGCCTGGTTACTATACAAATATAGCTGTTAGACCACTTTATTAAAGGGGGTATGTCTTACCTAACATTTTGTAACGCTTAACGCTGCAGCGGAGGCCTCATCCACAACGCGTTAACCACCTATCTCCATCTCAAATCTTGTTGTTGTCATCATTATCATTGTATAATCAACGTCGCTGTTGTCTATTGCTAGCAGTAGATAGATGAAAATCTATTAATAATTGCGTCAAAAACCAACTTGCCCACACCAACATGCATCTGGGATAACTATGCCCGCGATAGGCAGGTAAACAACGACACGCGCGCATCTGTTTTTGGTGCTAATACCATACAATACGTATGTGCTGGGGTCCCTGGCTGCCTTGCAGCCGGATCTAACTTGCATAGGCCTATCGGGGCGCACGTTACCAATTATCGGGGCGCACATTAACATCTCCCCTCTTCCAGGCCCAGAGACCGATTAGCGTCCGCTTCGCACGTTCCTCGTGAAGGTCTTGCGCATCTCAATGATTCACGCTAGACGTCTGATCATGGCAGGACCCTGCCGCACAGCCACGCACAGCCGTTCTATACCGTAGAGTTGAAATTTGACGCCTTGGAAGCCTCCTCATTTCCGCATTAGTGCGTAAGAAAACCTACTTCGAGAGTAGTTCATGATGGCGTTCGCCGTTGAGACTAGGTGGGCCTCGGGCCGACTGGTCTTCGTTGGATGCAGGCCGTAGGCACTTTGCTGCTCCAGGAACGTCGCCGGTGAATCGAGACTGTGGATACGTGCCCTGCACGAAACGGAAGGCCCTGTGCTGACTGATGCCGCGATGCTCCCGTGCCCCAAGCATGACTGGCAGTTCAACGTGTATCGGCGAACACCGAGTCAGTGCTGTATATAAAATCGGGCCGATATGCATCGAGTAACGGATCCCTTTTCCGCCTGAGGTTGTAAGGTATATTCTTGAATACTGATATAGTTGAGATGGACCAGCTCCAGATGCGAATCCCCGTTGCAGTCGACATTCCGCTATTCCAGATCTCCCGATATCGACTTCGAGCCGCATGATCGTATCTAATCTATCGTCACTCGCACGCCTCTGTTGTCCTTTGTCATGGGAATGAACATATCATGGTCGTACGCCAGATCTTCGGGCGTCGTATCTGACAAGTGCATATGAGGCAAGACACGCAGAGCCAATGCCGTAAGACTCAGATTAAGCTCACACAAGGCAAGGCTGTCACACATTAGCATTGGTTTCCACGGACAAGACGGACTACTCACTTCATGCCTAGACATGAGCGGCTACCCTTCGAGAAAGCGAGCATACTACGCTCTACGTCCTTTCTTCGCTGGTTATTCTCATCTAGCCATCGTTCAGGGATGAAGGCGTAAGACTCAGGGAATGCCTTCTCATCATGATGCGTGATGGCAGCTGACATGCCTATCGCATAGCCCTGGGGGATGACGTATTCGACCGGACGCTTGTTCCACTCTCCACGAAAGACTAGGTTCTCCTCGGTGGGCACACGGGCCGTTCGAGCTGATACACCATATGACAGCCTTAGACCCTCCTGGATGACCGCTCCCAGGTATGGCAGGTTCTCGAGTTCAGTCCATGCAGGCAGCTGCTTGGGGTCCTTGACAACTGCTTGCAACTCATGACGGAGTTTGTTGAGCAGCTCCGGTTTGGTCAAGAGATGATATGTGATGACAGACATGGCCCAACTAGTTGTCTCTGTCCCAGCACCGATGACTCCCGCAGCTTCATCGGCTAATCTCTGTGGCTCTTTCTCCAACGAGACCAGGTCCGACTCTAGGATCGTGCCAAACACAGTCGGTCGGTCATACTTGATACCCGCATCGATATCGGCCTTGGCCTTCCTCATTTTCTCAGGCAGGTCGATCTGCAGCGTGCGAACCATGAGAGCAGAACTTGGCGGCATGTAGTCGACCAAGTATTTACCCAGACCAGCGCTAGCTTTGGTCCATGGGAAGAAACGGAAGATGAAGACAGGTCGTAGAATCGAGGCAAGAGGTTCGCGAAAGTTGGGGTACCAGCCTGGTTGGTCCAAGAATCCGAAGCTCTCACCGAAGCTATAGCCGGAAATTGCATCAGAAGTGAAGCAGCTGTACGCCATGGTAATGTCAAAGGCCTTTTTTTCACCCGAATGCCTGAGCAGCTTATCACAAAGCTTTTGTGCTAGCATCTGAATCTCTGGTTCCAGTCTTGCAATCATTCCGCGTGAAAAGAACTTGGCCACAGGGATTCGGCGCAGTCGATGCAGGTCGTGATCTGCGGTTCCGAAGCCAGCTTGTCCGAGTCTACAGATGCATGCTTTAGCGTGTACACTTTGCGAACGACGTGGAAAGCCTACGCTGAGCCATTGATTTGGTGCACTGGCTTGTCGCGTTTCCGCCCTCCAACGGCATAGATTTCATCTGCGAAGGAGATGTCATTGCAGTGCACTTCGTGAGGATTGATGCGAACGATAGGACCTATTGTACGAAATTGGTTGTCAGGCTTCCATTTCATCGATTCTGATGTACATCCGGCTCACCATATTTTTCGTGCATCTTGCTAATCTCCTTTGTATAGCATCCGAATTTGACGACATCGTAGTAAAATTCCAGCCAGTACGTGGCTGCTGCTAGCTTAGGACCCGGAACGCGACTCAGCGGATGCAGAGGTGACACATTGTAGAGAGCCTTGAGTAACTCATAGACTACCCAAAGACCAGCGCATGCCAATGCATTGCGGATTGAGAAAAAAGATGTCTCCAGCGGAGGCACAGCAGGGACCGTCGTCATGTTTGTGCAGGTGGTGAGTAGAGGTGAGCTGCAGCAAAGCAGACGACTTCTTTCTCACATGCATCGTGCGGAACTGCCAGCATTATCATTTTGGCGTGCTTTGCTGTGGAGTGCGATACCTGCATCGTCGGGGATTAGTGACAGAAGTGTCGAAGGGTCTTTTGCGGCCAAGGTGATCCACACGCCGGGCGCGTCCTGACTAGACCATAACAGGAAGGATGCATCCTGCTTCGTTGACATGGGCCGTAAGTGACAGTGGCGTCTGATTTGCTGACAATTTACACTCCGAGTCATTCGTCACTTTGTGTTTCCCTGACCCCAGTATTGATGAGTCGGGAAAGCTTCCGCGCGTGCTAACCGGTAGATGCTGCTAGACGAGGACGGCTCTACGACAATCAGGCCAACCACCGGATGTGCAGCAATCCCATGTCTAGACCGACATCCCTGAGCATGTTAGTGTGCAGTGCACAAAGCTTTCGATAACCTTGCGTCGACCATTATCAACCAACCCGAGTCCCTTGGTGGCTCGTGTACTCAGGAGATGTCAGGTCATCAGGAAACAACGACCAAGATCAACGGCATTTTGGAGAAGGTGACCTTGGACCGAATCGTGATCGTACGAGGTTTCATTCGTCCATACACAGCAGCGGGACAAAGGACTATTGTAAAGGGGACGAGCAGTTACTTTGTGATTGTTTTAGCAATGCCTCCGCTTAAAGTGGTTTACAAAGATGTCTATGTTGCGGTTAGGCTTTGCTCAGAGAGTGCCTTGTAAGGCCTTGCTCTTTAGTATCACCAAAATTATGATGAGCTAGGACCTGAAGTCATTGTATTCTCAATCATTACTTGATCAAGAGGCACTCTCAGATGCCGAAGCATACACTAGCACAAGGAACAGTCTTCAACAATCAATCTCAAACTGGAGATTCGCGATCGAGAATAGAAGAGCGATGACAGCGCCCACTCTCCACACGCGATTGTCGTGAAGGCAAACAAATCACCTATCCAAGCTTTGGAAGCAGATCACAAAGCTCTTAGATCCAGACGAAAGCTGGGAAACAGCAACGCACGTTAATCATAGACACGATGTCTAATTTATCTCCTTGTTCTCCAGGAAACGTCCCCTCTAACACCACTTACCAGTTATCTTTGTGGAAGGAAGCGTTCTCGATGACACCGTGTTCAATGGCCATGGACTCGTTTGGAACAAACTTGACATGAATTAGGAAAATCTCTCGACAATCATTTTTGAGACAATATCTAAAGCAACAAAACCTGGACCACACAAAAACTCTTATTGTTCTAAAGAAACAGAGATGAACGAAGGTTGCAGAGTTGGTTGTGTTGTCTTGCTGTATTTACTGTCATTATGGTTGGAACGCGCACGAAGAGGAGGTCATAGGTGTTGCCAGCTGCAATGTTTGAAATAGGAAAGGAGAGGGTTCGGATTCAAGCCGGTTGATAGGTTATACAGAGAGACAACGGCAAGAGACTCTGCGCGCTCTTTTGTTATCCAGGAGATGTCAGTGTACTAACGATGAGTGACAGAGGATGGAAACTAATGTTTTGTGTGATGCTAACAAAGCAAACGATGCGAAAACGCATAGATGGGACAAACTAACTGGTACATGCTTGCAACGCTATGCTCTGCTCTATCCTACACATCGAGGGCCTCTGATCTGCTCCTCACTTCGCTATGTTTGAGAGCTGATGCAATCCAACCCCATGAACACCATGATACGATACGATCCAGCATTTTTTTCTTCGCTGAAAACAACTAAGGAAGGGTATAATCGAGTACGAAATGAAAAGAAGCCAACATTATGTCGGCTGTGTATTTGCGCCACTCTGTCTTTCCCTCTGTCTCCTTCTCCGTTGCCTCGCATTGTCACGCAGGAATTGCGGATCTATATAGTCGTCTGGCAGCTCAAACTCGTGTTCCTCGAAATCGGGTATGGGCTGCCCGAAGGCTGTAGCGTTGCGGCCATGGCGGTGATTGCCCATGGCTGCTGCTCTAAGGTGTGGTTTTGAATAGAAAGATACGAACGGTGTTGTGGGTTCGGGTGGTACAAAAGGTAAGAGAAAACCATGTGGTCGTGGCGGACGTTTGGGTTTGGGAGGTTCTGGCTCTCTCGGTTGTTGGTCCTTGGTGTGAGGTGCCCGTCCGTTCGCCTTGGAGGCTTCTGAGGCTTCTGACTCTTCGCCGTCGTCATCCTCGTCTTCTGTTCGAGCAGCAAGCGCAGCTTCCTTCTCGGCTCTTATGCGCTTCTCCTCCTGCTTCCAGACGCGGAACTTGTCGACAAGAGCTTCTACCTCCTTGATGAAGTAGTCTCGTTTGGGCTCCCAGTCTCTCGTCTCACCCGCTGTGACGCCTGTTATGCCCATGACCCTCAACCAGTCAGGACCTTGTAGACCGTCGAGGAGGCGCTCCAGCTGCTGCTTCTCGTGCATGGCGCGCTCCTTTTCGATGTTGCGCAGCTGTTTCTCTTTCCGTTCGGCACGGCGATGTTGAGCGAAGAAATGAGCGTCAGCCAGCGGGTCTTCGTCGCCATGACTTGGAATGTGTCTGGCTACGGTGGTGTAGTCGAGTACTTGGAAGGTGGTGGAGGACTGTGCAGGAGGTATCGAGGGGTTCAAGGTGTCGCGTGAAGGAGTGGGGGCCCTTTGTTTCCGTGTTCGTGTTGGAGTGGCTGATTTGCGAAGAGGCTCAGGCGAGGCTGGTGCTGGTGTTTTGGATTTGGAGGGCTCGTCGACGATGTATATGGGCGTGTCGATGTCGAGATACTCTGCACGCAAAGGTCAGGTAACAGGTCAGCAGAGCAAGAGCGCGCGACCTACCAGACGGCTTGGGCAGGCCTGCAATGACGTCGTCGTAGCTGGAGAAGTAGACGGCAAGGTCGCTCTTCAATCGCGAGCCGCCGTCTGAGCTCCTCAGGCTTCTTCTGTCTCTGGACTTGGGATCGGCTGCAGGCGCAGGCACGGCAAGCTTCCCTGCGCTGCCTGGCCGCGGTGTGGAGCGGCCAGAGGGCACGTCGTCGGCATCAATGCCCAACAGCGTCTGCACGCCATTGGTTATGCGCACCAATTCGCCGTGTGGTTGCTGGACGAGCACTTTGGTCGGCGGCCTGGCCTCGGACGCGTCGGGCGCATCGTCGAGCGCTGCAGAGGGCCGCTTCCTCGAGGCGGTGCGGGGCGGTGGCGGTGGGCGCGGTGGACGCGTGGGCGAAGGGGCTATCTGCTTGACCGACTTCTCGTCGTCGCCGAGGACGAGCAGCGGGCCGCTCTTGCTCGAACGGCGCGTCGAGACGGTCGTGTTGTGGGGGGCGCTGCGGTCGGCGTCGTCAGGCGCGACAGGCGCGAAGTTGAGCTTGGTCTGCACGAGACGCTCAGTCGACGACCGCATCGGAGGCCGGGCGAGGTTGGCCATGGTGCTGCTGGGGGCGTCGCTGGTTCCGCAGGGTCATCTTTCAGTCACTGCGACGCATAGCTGCCATGGAGTGTGTCGCGCTGGGTCAGGGCAAAACCGTCGTCGCAACGGCGTTAGGGGAGCTTGACCTTCCAGCTCAGTCGCCCGCCTCTCCAGCAGACGGCAGCTGCACATGGCTCACTTCACCTTCACCAATGCGCCCGAGACGTCAGATTCAGCCTCGAAAAACACCCTTCTCCACCACCTGCTGCACTTTACAACCGCACTCATCGAATCAAACCGCAGGAACTCCGACGAGTTTCGATATAGCTCGACGCCACAGGTGGATGCAGCCAATCAGACGACACTCACATGGGAACTACGCTGCCCAACGTCGAAACAGTCCTCAATGTGCCCATGGTCAGAATCCACGAGCATGCCCAGTTAGAGGCTTCGAGATCATGTACTAGCTCTGACGTTACGCACTACACATCTACAGGGTATTCACCTTGCGGGTCAGTCCAAAGTGTGCGCCACATCTCAAATCATCATGAACAATCCTAATCAACGCATGCTCTTACAATCAGTATGCAAAGGACAAGAGACCTCAACTAAGCACCCACTCGTCCTGTGTTTACGAGAACAAAAATTCCTTCAGAACTGGTGACCCCGCAAACTCCGGGTTGAGCAGAATGCAGCTATAAATATGTCAGTCGACAGATCACTAGCGTGGATGTTGGCAACAAACTTCAAAAAGTACGAGAGACCCTGTTTTCGCCGTTCGAGAAACCTCGGTCTGAATCGAGCTATACCATCCGTGTCAGCACTGCACCACGAAAGGTGGGGTGAGCTGGTGAGCTGAGGGCACGTGACTTACACACTACAGATTTGGGTGGGAACTGTGGCATAGAACCCACAGCATGAGGGAAAGTCCGCACAAGCTTTTGATGCAGGTCTTCAAACTCGGAATATCTTGAGCGGGGTTAGCCAAGACATGGAGAAAGCTATGGACAGTACCAACCTCTTGCGTATCTTCATCGGGCCGCCCTGCAGTTTGTCAGTCAAGGCTTCTGTGCATGGTTTGACACACTTGAAGATCGATAGACTGCATCATGTTTCCCTGGTAATTCCCTGCATGACTAGACCTTTGGAGAAAATGTCAAACCACCTGATTGGCTCCCGCGAATTGTCTTGAGCGAGCCAATATGTGGGCCACGTACACCAATGCTCGATTGGGGTGAGGCTCTCACAGGACTTACATCGAGTGTTTCGACTGTGCAGTTCCACACAACGTACTGGCCCGGCGAGTAGGCTCCCAGACCCGGTGCTGTGCCGCTGACCACCACGTAGTCGTCAATCGTTACATGCTTTGCCCAAAGCACTTTGCATTGCTCAGAACCCTCGTCAGTGTGGTCTTCGAGCACAATGCGCGCTCCGGCATCCGAGGTGTAGGAGCTCAGACGGCTGCCGTTCCGCTCGTGCCTCTGCCAGTAAGGTGGGACTACGCTGTTCCGCTCTGGACGAGCGGTGGCGAGCTTTGCCCCATCTTCACGGGTCGGTGATGGGGGGCTTTCGTTGACAGTGTTAGAGCTCACCGGCTCCATCCATCTGCAAAGTAGCGGGCTGGGCGGGTGGCGTGTCAAATGGGAAGGCGGAAGAGATGTATCAGATAGAAACGGGTGAAAGATGAGGGGTAGATAGGGCCTTTGAGGTGGGACGGCGCTGCGGCCAGATATCCTAGTGCCGTGGGCAGCGAGAGCGACAGGAAGCTGGCTTTTGCTTTTGCCTCGCTTTGGCGACACAGCCGGATGATGCGCAGATACGGGATGCAGGACCCTGGTCACGGCGGGCAGAACAACGCCTCATGACTGGTCAATAGGTGAGAGGCGGTCTGCATCCCTTTCGGAGCTCACCCGGGAAGGGTCCTTGAAGAAAGCGTTTCGATGCTCGTTCATTGTGTTCCACGGCAAGTGCTAGGCACAAGGCCGCGCAATCCATCGGCACACAGCATCTGGCAGGACATGCAGCGCTGCTCCGCGACTCTGTTGGCCCAAATGGCTCAAGGGAGTCACTCGACGGCAATTCAAGTGGCGGGAAGATACTCCAAGCTCCAAGCTAGTGAGATCGAGATAGGCCCATGCACCGTACGTGCGCCATTGCCGTCCTCATGATCGTTCCCTTTATATACCGGACGGCTCCCTCCAGCCTCCTCGTCCACACTCACGTTCGTTGTTGAGAATTGCCATTTTGCAGAAGACATTGTCTCGTCAAAAGTTTGCTTCGATTGTTATCGTCTGTCGCTGACTGCCTCCTCTTTGGAAATTACACTCTTCTTGGTGTCCAAGCAAAGGTACGTGCATTCCAAACCACTGTACTCTCCGCATTGGCGGCCAATCTCCTCGGAACATCAAGACTCACTATGTTTCTGTAGTCCCCTCCTGCGAGCCCTCTCCAACCCACAACACCTTCCACATATTCAGCATGCATTCCACACTTGCCCTCAGCTTCGCTGCCTTTGCTGGCCTTGCCGCGGCTCAGTCTACATCCCAGAACGACTACCCATACCGCATTGACCCGCAAAGTGTCTCTTCAGCCAACAGACGTATGTGCAAACACCGATACACCTCAAAATCCGTGTCTGACTCTGTGACAGAATACTGGTGTGATCAGAACGAGGCTCAGTGCCCGCTCATCTGCCTCCAGCAGCCTGGTGTTACATCATCGACTACCTCGGACAACGAGTGCGACCCTGTAAGCCTCACATATTCACTCCATGGTCTGGGATCGTGCGGGGAGGGCCTGGACTGGAAGTCTTGGTGATCAGTCTGAGCTGACTACCATTGGCTGGTCTTTCCCTGCGCCTCCCAACAGTCCCAACATTTGCCTAGAACCCAAGCTAACAAACCCACAGGACCAGTTGACCTACTCTTGCGTTTGCGAGAACGGCGTCTCTCCCAACATCACCCAATACTCGCAGACCCTTCCTTTCTACATCTGCCAGGAGTGGGGCAACCAGTGCGTGACCAACTGCAACGGCGACAACACTTGCGCCAACAGCTGCCGTGCCGACCACCCCTGCGGTGCTCAGTCTCCCTACAAGGGCAACTCCACCTCCTCGAGCACCATGTCGGCCACATCTGCCCCCTCTGGATCCGCTACAAACAACATCCCTGTCACTGGTTTCGGAGGCGCCGCTTCCACCTCTGCCCCTAGCGGTGGTTCCACCGGTGCCGCTGCTGCCACCTTCGTCCCTGGCGCAGCCACCAGCATGGCTGTCCTCTTCGGTAGCGTCTTCTTCGGCTTCGCTGTCCTCCTCTGAGCTGTGGACTCCCTACATCTTACCTCATCCTCACTTTTTGATTGCATCATCTCTCTTCTGGATCTCTTCCATGCATAGCGTTCGGGATTACATTACAGTCATTTCACCACCACAAAGATACCCACTGGGACTTGCCGCTCATTTGAAAGCAACTGGGAGTTTTAATTAGCAAGGCGCATCATTCAGAATGCGAGTAATAATACTGGCAAAAGTAGCATTTGTATGAGCCATCGTGTAGCCCGGAGTTCTTAATTCAAGATCAGCATGGAGTTTTGTCGATTTACCAAGACTCATCTACAACCCTAGCCCTCGCTCTGCTGCCGTGACGTGCGCGTGATGCATTCATTGCCCTTGCTTTCTTCGAGGCTTGGTGTTGAAACAGACGTTCTAGTAACACCATGGTGGTTTCCGGATGGATCAAGCGTACGACCGTGGCGAGGTTTGAAGACTTTACTGTGTGTCACAAGAAAGAATACGCCCTGGTACAAGCACGAAACAAGGAACAGCGATCATCACTCACCAACCCGTGAGCACACCGTGTCTCCCTTGAACCCGTATCCATTCTAATCTAAACTTTTCCCCGTCATTCCAATCCCTCAAAAGATCTCGTGTTGTAACTCACAACTCCGCAACCACCACTACACAAGCGCCTTCACTACCGCCAATTCCTCATCCCAGGCCCATGTCTCTCCGCAAACCCAGCCCAATACTTATCCAGCCTCTCTCGTGCATTGACGTAGGTAGGACAGTTAGGGAACGACGACCCGGTGGTGTCGGACAGCACACACGTGGCCCAATCTCTATCAGCAGGTCCCTCTGGAGTAGCGACGCGCTCTGGCGACGCTTCGCTGCTGTAGGATGTATGTGGGGATTCGGGGTGCCATGCGTTACTGGTGTGTCTGGAATCGGGAGGGGTTGGGGGGTATTGCGTAGAGGGAGCAGGAGTGCGGTAGGTGTTTGATGCTACAGCAACACGGCGCTTCCTTCTGTTTGGCATCTCGAGACCGCCGTCTTGACTCAGCATGTCGGCGACAGTACTTGGCGTCGGGGCATTGTGTAATGTAGACGGAGGCTGAGTTGGCCAGCGCTGGACGTTAGTGGCAGTGGGGCCTACAGTTGGTACCGGTGAGATGTTAGACGGCAGTGAGGCATCAGAAGAAACTCGTGAGGTGTCGGTTAGCTGCTCCATCTCTGGAATGGGGGCATTGCCTCGCTCGGGCCTGAGCTGGGGTGTTGACGGGAGGTTATAGTGTTGTGATAGTGGGAAATGCAGGAGCTCGAGCGGGCATATCTCATATGGGCGACCAGTGACATGGGACAGGTCGCGTACATTGATGGTCTCGCTACTAGGAGCCCTCAGGTCCGGCATTGCAGGCACTGGGATTTTTGAAGCGTCGACGGGTTTTGAGACCGAGCTGCACCGAACGGGAGGCGGTGGTACTCTTTGTTCAAATCGAGCGTTACTATCGTAAATCACGACACCAGGCCTCGATTGCCGAATCATTCTTGAGAATGGGGTTTCTAGATACCGTGGAATCTGGGTTCGGGGACTGATGGGTTCACCATCATCCAAGCCGCTCAAGTAGTCATACATGTCATCTTGAGCGGGCGACTTTCCTCGTTTCTGCTGTCGCTTGTCGGACTTCGACTGCCACAACGGGATTGTGAAGTAAGAACCTTTGGGCAATTCTGATGGTGAGTATGCTGGTGGTCTCGTTGGCGGGCTTGCTGGCGGACTTGCCGGTAGTCTTGTTGGCGGTTTCGCCGGTGATCTTGCTTGCGAACGTGGTTTTCTTGATGGAACTTGGGTAGCTTTACAAATGGCGCACTTCCTAGCAGCGCACTTCGCTACGTGACATTCCCATCGCACAGAATTTTTCCAATCACTCCCACCAGCCGGGTACAGCGTGAAGAAATGATCGATCATACGTTGAGGTACTGGCTCGCTGTGAGGTCCCGATACTGTAGCATTCACTTCCTCTGCGGCTTGCTTGAGCTCTTGTTTGACATCTTGACTATCGAACATCGAATCGCGATACCATATGGATCCCCGCCTGAGGCGTTTAAGACGTTGTGCTTGCTTTTCGAGCCATTGCGGAACGGTATCTTTCTTTTGTGGTGGCTCGTCTGGGGAAGTGCCGTGCGTGACGACAGTCGCAGTAGTCTGACCCTTGACACCACTTGATGCTGGCTGCGTAGCGGCGGGTATTGTGGCATCTTGGTGGGGCTGAGAAGACGATGAGCTGCTCACAGTTTCTTGGGAGAATTTTCTGCGCTTCATGTTCGTTGGTCGGAGGGAGAGGAGGCGTTTCCTTACTTGTGGTAAGGACATGGCACAATCGCCGGGGATTTGGTGGAGGTAATCTATGTCAAGGCCGTTGAGAGAGAGACGAATTTGAGCTTAAAACTGAGACAGACTCAGAAAGGCTCATATTGGCAAGCCAGTGATATTGAACACATGTAAAAGCGTGGACGTTTAAATAGCAAGGACTAGCATCGAGGCTAAGTGTAAATTTATACCAATCTCAACCCAAGCTTGGAGCAAGCCTCGCACGTTCGCTCGTCTGCACGTCATGGTCGGAGTTTCAGGAGTCTACCTGGTAACAACTCGAACATCAAAGAAAACCGGGAAAGCCTTTCGAAGGCTTGGGGGTGCTTTGGGCGGTCTAAGTAAGTCTCTCGGAGACAGTTTCGAGGTAATGATGTCAATTCGATTGGATACCGTTACGTGTAAAATGTGGTAGGAAGGCCAGTGCTTCTGCAGAGGGGGACGCAAGACAGCAAATATCGACAACATGAGCTCAGTAGCAGCTTTTTGGGGCTCTTGTATCCATGGGAGAGAGGAGGGGTAATTTATTGAATGTTGCCGGTACAGTTGACGTTTGGAGACCAATATGTGATATGACGTGGTCTTAAGCATCATCGTCATAGCGACAGAGCATGACACGTCGAGCCCATGGAGGAATGAGTTTGTGAACAACTGGTGAACAGTTTATTGGCTGTAATGTGGGTCCGTCGGCCGAAATAGGCATCGCAATCCAAGGCTATCCAATGATAAATTCTGCGTCAACTGATTGAAGTAGGTTGGGGATTTCAACAGTCCACAGTCGATCGTGAGGCATCGTGAGGCGTGCGGTGGGGTAGCAGAATCATGAGGTGGAGAGGAACGTTGAGGGTCTCGAAGGATGTAGAAGTTTAGTGCAGCGGCTCTTGCCGCGCTCGGAATGCAACCGATTGGATAACGATCTTGGTCTTATGTCATCAGCCAAACATTGCAAACAAGCGCTGTTCACCATGACACCACCACTTCCGAGTTCTCGACCCTACCGAACGAAACCACCCACTGATGCCACAGGCACCCTGAATTCGTGATGCCCCCTCGATTACTCTTTGGAGCGCGGCGAGCTCTAATTTCGCGATCTGCGATAGTTGTGCGAGTGCGCCTCAATCGGAGGTTAGCCTCAAGCTCCGCAAGTGCGCCAGAAGTCTACGATGTGGTCTGTGTGGGCGGTGGCCCGGCAGGATTGAGCTTGTTGGCAGGCCTGAAGGCATCGTCTGTCACAAGAGGGTTGAAGGTTGCTCTCATTGAAGGGCAGGATATTCAAAAGAACCGGTTATCAAAAGATGCAAGCCTCGGAAGCTTCTCCAACAGATGTAGCTCACTGACACCAGCATCTGTGAAGAACCTGCAAGGTGCGCATTGAGGACAAGAGAGAAACGATAAGAGTGATCTGACTTGTACATAGAGATTGGAGCATGGTCGCATGTGAACACAGCACGAGTGCAGCCCTACCAAGAGATGCAGGTATGGGATGGCGTAACGGATGCGCGCATATCTTTCGACTGGGACACAGCGCGTCCACTCCTTTCTCCTCGAAATCCTGCGCAACCGACCACAATCGCATACATGATCGAGAACACAAACACCGTTACCATGCTTTTGAGTCGACTAGAAGAACTTGGAGGCGTGGATATGTTCACTTCGACGAAAGTGAGCTCCATCGAGTTGGGCGTCGACATGGAACAGATGGACTTCACATCGTGGCCCATTCTTACGCTATCGAACGGCAAGACACTGGCAGCTAGGTTGCTTGTAGGAGCAGACGGTGCAAACAGCCCTGTCCGGACTTTTGGTGACATTGAATCTCGGGGATTCGACTACAACCGCTTTGGTGTAGTAGCAAGCTTGAGCATCGAAGGCCAGGGTTGGGGTGGGCCAGATCACAAGATCGCGTATCAGCGCTTTCTGCCTACTGGGCCCCTGGCACTGCTACCTCTACCAGGAAACAAGTCCACTCTCGTGTGGAGCACAACACCGGAGCGCGCTGCTAGGCTCAAGGCCCTGTCTCCCGAAGACTTCGTTGCAATGGTCAACGCAGGCTTCAGGCTGTCGCCAACCGACCTCGAGTACCTGCACACTCTCGAGTCGGGACAAGCAGAAGAGGTGGCATGGCGAGAGAAGCATACACCCATAAACGAACGAGCGATACCGATGCGTATCACTGGCGTCGAAGCAGGCACTGTTGCTGGCTTCCCTCTCCGCATGCGTCATGCCGACACATACACCGGCGAGCGAGTTGCCCTTGTTGGCGACGCAGCGCACACCATACATCCACTCGCAGGTCAAGGTCTAAACCAAGGTCAGGGTGATGCAGCAGCTCTAGTACGAACAATCTCGCACGCCGTACGGACCGGTCAAGATATTGGCTCGACGTTAGCATTAGAGAGCTACAACAGCGAGCGGTATGCGGAGAACAACGCCATGCTGGGGGTATGCGACAAGCTCCACCGCCTATACAGCGTTGAGTCGGGGCCAATCGTAGGGCTACGAAGTCTGGGGCTGAGGGCAGTTGATGCCATGGGGCCACTGAAGAGCTTCTTTATGAGCAGAGCAGCGGGAGGCTCGTAATACTTTGTACTTTAAAATTTTGTACATCTCGACCTGTATACATAGTAGTTGATGAAGGGAGCAATTGAACGACCCCAATGCCATCAGATTGCGCCATCGGAATGGATCCGCATTTGCCCTGCATATGCCCCACTGTTTGTTGCTCCACGTCATTGACCGACAACAATTCATTGTCTGAGATCTCGCTTTAGTTTGAACAACACCGAAATGGCAGACCATCAGAAAGAAATAGAAGAATTTGGTAGCAACGATGACTTCTGGCTCTTCGGCTACGGGTATATGCAACCTGCATGTGTGTAGCTACAGCGAGGTCTAACAAAGTGTAGAAGTTTGATATGGAAGCCACCGCCACACTTTGGTAGTGTTGCATACACAGAACTGGAAGCGTTGATTGTGCACTAACAACACAATGCAGACCAACGTGTGCCCGGCTACATTGAGGGCTATGTGCGACGCTTTTGGCAGGTATGAGACCCTGCATACCAACACCGTAGCAACAACTAAGTGCAATTGCAGGCGAGGTAACTATCTTCACTTCGTGATACAGGTAAACCCTCTAATATGTAAAAAGCGAGGACCACAGAGGTACACCCGAAGCCCCCGGCCGTGTGGTAACGCTCATCGACCGCGCACACTGGGACACATTATCAGACCACGTGAGCATCCTCAACGCTCTTCAGACCTAAGGAACAAGTAATTGACATTTTCAGCACGAGCCCACCGAGCGCGTCTGGGGCGCCGCCTACCATATCCCAGCGGCCAAAGTACCAGAAGTCAGAGAATACCTCGATATCCGCGAAATCAACGGCTACAGTATACAGTTCACGCCCTTCCATCCGGCCGCAGAGTCCAATCCCATCCGCTGCCTGGTCTACATCGGCCTACCAGAAAACCCGCAATTCCTTGGTCCACAGGATCCGGATGCGTTAGCGAAGAAGATTCTGGAAAGCAAGGGTCCCAGCGGGGAGAATAGAGAGTATTTGTTCAACCTTGAGAAGGCGCTGCTAGATCTGAGTGAGGAGAGTGGGGATAGGCATATTAGCGACCTCGTTGCACGTTGCAGGAAGATCGAGGCAGATGGGTAGGCCGCAGGAGACGGCAAGTAGTCCGCTTGATATGGAGCCAACTTCGCTGCGAGAGGGTACTGCAAGTCGTCGTTTGGTCCAGTCGAAGGAGAAAATGGTAAAAGAATACTCCTCCGCACATGCTCAAACTGTGAACCTCCGGATGACAGCTATCATGATTGCGTGAGGGATCCCCAACTAATTGTGATATCCAACAGTCTGACGCGCTACCAATTCCGACACAGGATCGATCAAATAGTTTCAAACGTTTCGCTTAATGGTGAGCCAACTGATTAGAGCAGTGACAGTCAATATTGAACAAGTGAGAGCGAATTAAAAGCATTTGGGTCTACTCGGCCAGCTGTAAGGCTTTTCATGTATGGAGGATGTGAGAACAAAGCGAATCTATGCCCAAGCGCCGACTAAAGCCATGAGCAGCGCTCCAGCAACGACACTGCCACAAGCCTGCAGTCGCCGCTTGCCCTGTAAAGTAACATAGCTCTCATCGCTCAAGAAGTCCTCCGCAAGAAGCTCCACAAGGCCAGCGAACAGTAACAGCCCACTCGAGATGGCGTTCATAAAGCCTACCATCAACAAGCCAGTCTGACTGAAAGGGTCGTAGAGTGTGTGAATTGCAAGACCAATGGCCTGCCCAACAGGCGTGGTGGTCCCGTAGGCCAGCGCCATGAACCAAGGTTTGGGTGAGCCTGCAGGAAAGCGAATAGCACTGATGCGAGATCCAAGCGCGAACCCTTCAAATGTCTGATGGAAGGAGATAGCTACGAGAAGCACAATGAAAGACGTCCCAGTTGCCACTGACAAAGCCATACCAATGAAAACACTATGGAACAGAATACCTGCTTCAAGAAGTAGGCACTGTAGTAGCAGCTTCTTGTTCTGTGCCTCGGTCTTCTCAGGTGTCTCCGGAGAGGGTTCGCGGGGATCGGTGTTTTGTTTCCGAGCACTGGAGCGGGACAGCAGGCGAGCCTCGTCCTCTGAGTCTTCGTCTGCCTCCTGTTGGGCGAGCTCTTCAGGGCTGATGTCGAGATCTGAGTCGTCGTCACTGTCAACGTCATGCCTAGCAGCATGACCGTTTGGCGCAGTCGGCGTTGTAGGGGACACAAGCGAAAGGGCCGGTGACCGTCCTGCCATAAGGCCTGACTGTTCAGACGCCTCTACATCATGTAGTATAATTCCAGGGATGTTGCCATTGGCGCCAGCACTGTATCGTCCGAAGCTGTGGCTTCTCTTGTGGTTTGGTCGAGCGTGCGCGTGGTGGCCGTCATGGCCAAGCGTGTCATAGTCGACCGCGTGCGAATGTCCAGCACCTTTTGAGGCAAAGAACATCTCAATGCCCACGACTACAAAGACGGCAGTCATGGCTATGAGCCCGGGCATGGCCGGGTACCCTCGATTCCAAAAGTGCGGGAGACATGGGTCGGTCAGCGATTCGAAAGCGGTGGGCAGAAGGTGCACAAAAGCTGTCGCTATAAGCACGCCGGTGCCAAAATGTCTCGAGAGGAATAGGAATCGTGAAGGCACCGGGATGCCGGGAAAGCGCTTGACGACGATGGGGAAGGAGCAAGCTGTCAACGTTCAGTCCCACAGCCGGTAATATCCACCACGACAACACGCACCTGCCGTACTCAGGGCAAGAATAAGAAACAAGGCAAAGACATGGATGCCAGTGTTGTAGTGTTTCTTCCCGCCTTTCGACCCGCACTCTGGCTTCGCGGCCTTGTCTTCTCGGCGTTGCAGCTCTCTGCGGAGCAGTTCGGTGGTGATGTGCGAGAGGCCTGGATGGATGCCCCAGTCAGTATACAGATGCAGGTGTAAACAGTCTTTCCAGCTGTAGTGCGCCAGAGTGTGCGACTCACCTTCTACGAGGCCATCGCCGGCCGTCATGTCGATGATGCCAGACCTCCGAAACGCTGGAAACGCGATCTCGGCCACCGAGGTGCTCTTGCCAAGCCTCTTTTCCCTTACATAACGTTTGCGCGTCCGCCCATTGTCAACCTCAGGCTATCTTCTTACTCAATGCTGCACCAAGATCGTGGTGCTAGCGACACAACAAAATGCGATCCAACGGCAATTTTCCCGGACGTAATGACAACCTCGGGACAAGCGCAGACATGATCCCCCTGTAGCAACTCCATTTGGTAAGCATCATTACAGCTTCAACATCTGCATCTTCTATCGCATTGACAAAGCTCAAGTGCGGCTTTGTATCAGTGTAAAGCAGTGACAACACAATGGACCATCAAGTCCGAATTGGATCTTGCTCATCGGCTTGTTGGAGCTGATCTATGTACTCAAGGCCTGCAGGTGGCAGCCAGCCTTGCAATGCCCCACCACGCCAACTGCGCGCTCCAACGACATAGTACACCTAACAGGGAAGACCTCATGCAATGTCACGCACAGATTTTGGTACGGAATAATCGAATCAGTCTGCTCGTCCAACATTTGGAAGGTGCCGCCCTATTCAAGAACTGAAACCAGGGGAGAGACCATCTTTGTATATATTTAACCTGAGGCCTGTTTGATCTAGGCAGCTACGTATACATCTGTGACTTGCCAGTCCTCACATCTCTTAACCATCCTGTGCGATATCTGAGAGTACAACAGAGATCTGACAGCGGAACTGTGAGCAAGTACTGACGCAATAAAAGGTCCCAGGTCGGCATCGAACACCCTGTCAGCCCCGAGCTCGCTTCAGTACCAACCCGAGTCTTTGTAGTTGCAGCTTCAGCCCCTCCGGAACCTTCAAGCGTATCAGTACGAAGCAGCTGCATCGCACCATCGTTCATGAGGAAGCTCGAGTCATGATAGCAGCGAAGTAAAGGCAGCCCCAGATCTTTGTTTTGATACTGCTCGCACCTTACCACTTGGGTATACCTTGCTGCGGTGTTTGGACCGATACAACATCTTGCTGGCCTTGTTTTGGCAAAGTGCGATGGAGAGCCAAGCGGAGACCGCCAAAACCTCAAGACACTCTCAGCCAAGCGCTCCTGTTCAGGAAGACTTCCTCTTTGTCGATGCATCTGAGGCAAAGACATCCGATCGAGGCCGTCGCGCTGCTCGCTCGTTTGTCATGCGAAATGCGAGGAGAAAGGATCCATGGTCCACAAGCAAGCAGGCTGTAAGGCAACCGACCCAAGAAAGTGCAAGTCCACGGGGTTCCGGTACGCCTACCTCGATATCAACCCTAAGCACAGCATCATCGAGTCCTACCGTTGAATCCAGTAGAAACGGCTTTCCCCCGGCTCTTGATCAAGCAAATGCTGGCGTTTTCAAGCAAGGCATTTGCTCGAGCTGCAGGATCTTTGCCGTCCGACACCGTCAGACACTGTGCCAAAGGTGCATCTTGTTTAGACCTATGGATTTGTCGAGAGAGCCCAACCAAGGCATTGTGGACCCATTTAGGACATCGTCCGTAGAAATGACCATGGAGGTGTCCAAACTTCTGGACCACTGTAAGCTCAGCTTCTTTTCCCGTCAAATAGCATATTTCCATATAGGCCAACTCAGGAATACACTCAAACAAAAGCGGGCTTCGACCCTAATCTGGTGCAGCAGCTTCCGGATTGGACAGATGCTGATTTGAATTGTGTAGTCTTGCAAGAAATGGCTCCCGGTGTAATCGGCGTCGACATTCGATGCAAATCAACTCTGATGATGTCAGATTGGTATGCCACGGCGTGGAGAAACACTGGCTTTATGTACAGCTTGCTCTGCACGACTGCCCTGCACATGTTTGTGTCTGGAAAAGGCAATGTCGAGACGATCTTGCGCTATCGCGGAGAAACTCTTTCAGCGGTGAAGAAGGCCTTACCGAGAATTGAAGATCGCACTGCCCCAATCTCTGACGCAAATCTTGGTGCTGTGTTCAATCTTTTGACGGTGGAGGAGAGTCTAAGGATACCTCATTTCAAAGATGAGGTACTGTACGAGCAACCGAATGCGCATTTGAACGGCTTGTGGGAGATGCTGAGATTGAGGGGAGGCCTCGGAGCTATCAGCACGAACCGCACTTTACAAGCCTTTATACTTTGGTACGTGGTACCACACCATGTCGCTGTGCTTCAAAGCGGGTTGGATTGTGCTTACTGAGCATCAGGCATTCTACAGCTCACGCCATAGCCGCCTTTGACTCACCGAACCCCGCAACACTAGAGTACATTCGTACGGCAAACTATCCTTGTCATCCACCAGGTTACTACTCGAGGCGTTCGCGACATCTGGTTGATTTGTGCCAGCAAGCAGGCTTGGCAGCATCTCTTATCGAATTACTGGATTCTGTCCTTGTACTCGCTGCAGATCTATCTGCTTGGTATGATGATCCAAGAAGTCCGCTGGACGCGCTAGAGATACAAAACTTCTCTTGCGCGCTCGAGTGTCTGTTGCTCGCGTGGATTCGTGAGAGGGAGCCTTTGGTCACACCTCTCGAAAGCGCACTCTGCGTCGCACTGATTATATTCACCATTCGAACAACTGAAGCGCTGAAACAAAAATCTGACATTCACCATTTACATTTCGTTGCCAGCAAGCGCCTTGAGAGCGCACTCAACTGTACCACACATGCTGACTGGCGGCCATGTCCAGACCTACTCCTTTGGATTCTCTCCATCGGGACCATTTCAGCCGAAGGCTCAGCACAGAGCGCTTGGTTTGTAAATCAGACTTCGCTCGCATGCGCAGTGTTCCAGATCGATTCCGCAGAGGCATTGCTTGAAAGATTGCACCTTTGCGGTTGGGTCAGCTACAAACTCGACGAATCTGTTCATCGTCTATGGAGCAAAATCATCCATGCCAGGTTAGATTGCCAAACTCATCTCACCTCGATGCTTCCCTTCGCTTACACTTGAATGTTCCACTTATAGACTGAGATCATATCCGAGCGCACTGTCACCGTACATCGACAACGCCGAAAGCCCCCCAAGACCATTACAGAATGGTATCAACGAATCAGAATTTACAGATTGGCACACCGCCGACTGGGCAGCCATCATGGCAGCCATGCCTACACAAGAGTCGGATTTTAGTAATGTAGGAGTAAGTTGGACGGCAGCAACAGCAACTGGGTTCGGTGATGCTTTCGGCGGTGCTTTGACTGATTTATAATTGGTACTGGGAGCGACTACGGGGGTTGTGGCTTGCTATGTCTGTTACCCTGTTCCGTTGTTTCAATCACTGTGACCGCGCATGCGCTGCGCAGATCCTACTTCTGAACACTGCTGATGGCTACTACAGGCCAGTAGTCACTTTTTCTGCCATCCGAGCGGGAAGGTTGACGAATGAACGGATGGGTAAGTGAATGGCGCTTACTAGAATGGTGAAGGACCTTGATACCCCCGAAACACGACGACCAAACCTATGTAAACAAGTTGATTTTGGAAATGGACAAAGTGTAGGATTTTGTTATCAGACATGTAAATAATGCAGACGAGGCTATACAACAAACAACATGGCAATCTGGCTAATCAACGAAGAGCTTTTCTTCATTCCTGTTGTCCGACAGGCACCAACAATCTCCCTCCATCACTGGTAACTTGGCTTCCGGTCGCGAACTTGTCTTTCATCAGATATCCGTACGCCTCAGCAACCTCCTCGGGTTGCCCAAACGAATCCGTCAAGCTATTCTCCCGCTTAAATTTCGCCGTCGCCTTCTCACCCATCCGATCCAACATCCCTTGCAACAGCTCTGACTGAATGGCACCCGGAATTACGATGTTGGTGCGGATCGGCTTCAGATCAACAGTGAGTCCACGCACGAGTCCCTCGATCGATGCACCGACGGCAGCAACGAAAGTCCAGCCTGGAGCAGGCTTGTGCGTGTTTGTTCCGCCAGTCAACGTTAACGATGAGTTGACGGTGAGAGGCATGTAGCTTCCTGTAGTCAAGAGCTTGGCAACTATGCTTGCTGCGATGAGACGCACGTTGAAGCCCTTCAGCAAAGCTTGCGGCGTCACATCTTTCACGCTAGGGCTCGCGATCGAGTCTCCGGCCGTGTACGCGATGTGGTCGATCTTCTTGTTGCCGCTTTCAGTCGCTTTGTCGAAGAGCGAAGTGAGGTTCGCTTCGAGGTTGTCGATGTCGAAGAGATCGCAAGCAAAGCCGGCAACGTTTTCAGCTGGGAGGTCGGGGTAGAAGGAGCGAAGCTGGGAGACCTTCGTGTCTACTTTTGGTTGCGCGGAACCGGAGATTGTAACTCGGGCACCGTTGGAGAGTGCCATGTTGGCGACAGCATAACCAATTCCTGATGTGCCGCCAAAGACGAAGACGTGGGCGTCTTTGAGGCGGTTGATGTGGGCCATTGTGAGATGAAGTTTGTTTTTGAAAGTTGAAGCTGGAAATTGTACAGACGATTTGGTGATGTGCTTGTAATGACGGGGACTTCTTCTCTTGACAGGAGCTTTATATTTCGCTTTTCTCCACCTACTCTTCAAACATCACAGCATCTACAAAGCTCGCGCTGAGCCAAGCCCGTTATGTCCGCCATCTATGAAGCTCGTGTACAGTGTACCTACAGCATTTGTGAAGGACAGGGTGATGCCAACGATCAAATGAGGGAACTAACTCAACAAGGCTATGAGGGTTGCAGCTCAGGTTACAAGTGGAGGAATCCTTCAGCTTTGGTGTACACGACGGTGTCTTCGGTTTGAGCGATGGAATGAGCGAGCACCACTGTTGCAAGAGGTGAAATCGGAAGACGGAGCAACTTTACCAACCGGTCGGTGGGGCTACTTGTAATTTACTGGGACTTTGTTGTGTCTGTAGAAGGTTCGCCGGCTTAACTCCGATGTACAAAGCGACAGAATGAGTCAGCAGGACCGGGCCTACACGGTGCGATGTTCAAGCCAAAGAGGCAGTTCGATGCTCACGACAATTGACGACTTCAACATTTATTCACTTACAGCGTCTTGTTATGCGTACATTCTTGCGTTGGTATTGTCTGTTTTGAAAGATCTTAGGCTCTGCTGATGTTGCCATATGCCTTACCCTGCTCTGACGCATCAACGTCATCTGCTGAACGCACCGGAAAGGGGGTATCTCGCCAGACCTGCGTATTTTCCGCCGATAATGCTGCTCAAATATGTGTGCATACACAGTTAGGAAGCTCCTGTACATCGTAGATGCTGATGAGGATTGTCTTTCTTTTTGTAAAAGGGCAGAACGAGAACGGTTAAGAATACATCAAAGTCAAATTCCTGACGACATTGTGTAAGATATGAGTTGTGAGGTGAGATCAAGGCGTGTGCAGCAACTTGCATTCTAGATCACCACGTGCTTTACAGGTACCGAGACCGACTTCGGTCAGAACATCTGTTCTCATCTATTACTTCACCTTGTGTCGAGATCGTCGTGCCGCCCGGTGGCGATGCTCTTGCTCTTGATCGCCTTATTTCAACGGAAAAGTGGTCAGACAACTGCAATATTACTTGTGGGTAAACGCTAAGTGAAGCAGCATAGCCAAACAAAACGAAGTTTGCTCTCCCCTTCTGCGACTTCGTCTTCGAGGAGTTTAATGTCTGCGTGCACTACAAATGGGTGTCGGTTCTCCATCTCCACTAATTCACGATGTCTGGGCACGAAGCGGGGGAGCAATTCAACTTTGTTCGGTCATGCTGTCAGATACGCAGAGACACTTGTCCTGTGGTGTCAGTCTAGAACCTTTCGATTGAAAAATGCCTGGGTGCTTTCCCAATGACTCAATCCCCTGCTTCACCAACGAAGATTAGCGGCGAAGAAAGTGGAGTTCGCTCAGTTTCTTTATTCTATGGATGACATATACAAGTGCTCAATTGTCATCGGTGCACTGAAGATGAACCCTGGCTGTAAGGACTTGTTCAGGGTCCGTGAAGACTTGCCTGGCTTGCAGCATATAAGTTTTTATGTCTGGTATGCTGCGGGCCCTGAGAAGACACAAGATGATGTGAATAAGCTCCAGAGATACCTGAGGAAGATTTACAAAAGACCGATCCAGATTGCTGCACAGTAAGTTGACTTGACAACCTCCATCTCACAGTCTGACATGGCGTAGACGAGTGTGTATTGCGGTGTCTGAATCTGTTTTACGACACTAGACGCGTATGACGACTTTGCTCCTCCAGTGTGCGACTGCAATTCGCACCTTCACTTGTGCAGCAGCACCTGCTTTTGGGCACTTCAACGTGGATATCTTTCTTCAAGCTACACAGTCTCACTATGTGATATTTCATATCGACATTTTCATATTGTCTATCCGTCTGTTGATTAAAGAATCTCGTCACTACCAGTTTTCATACGATCGAGGGTGAGGTTCTCCTTTCTTACTACCATTACTTCGCGTCTCTTCACACCAACTTAAATTTCACTGCACGTACCATCATAACCGTTGTGTCACGGTAGATCCCGGTGCTCTCATTCTATTTGTGCCTGATTTCCAACGGTTCGTTCCAGTGATTACCAATACAATTGTGTGCCCACGTGCTGGCGCACTGCGGGCGCGTTTGAGGAAGGAGCTTCTCACCCACTCATCTTTCTTCCACGTCACCTCGCTCCATTCACTTCTCAGTACTTGTCTCAACGCATCTAAACGTCCCTCTCACAACGCAATGGCTCCAACGCTCCGCAAAAGCACCCGAGACAAGACCGAGGGCAGTGCTGAAGCTGCAAGCAGAGCGGGCTTTGTGCGCAGGTCAAGGACTCCACGAGCTACTAGAGCGCCAGTACCTCGAAACAAGCTCTATGCGCGCACTAAAGGCCTAATAAACCTGGAAAAGATGAAGGGCCTGCAGCACATGTAAGTCTGGATGATAATTTGGGGGACATGGTGACGCTAATGAAATATGCAGCACCATCGCTAACGCAAACTCACCTTTGCTACGTCTACCGCCTGAAATTCGCAACATCATCTTCGAACATGCGACCCGCAAGCCACTCAGGGTTGAACTGTACTTCAACAGGCTCTCTCGGTATTCTGCCAGCGGATACTCATCACACTCTCACAAAACTCTGCCCCAGCATATTGGCTTGAAGTTACCACAAGTCTGCCGACAGATCTACGCGGAGACCGCGATTCTTGTTTACAGGGTGAACAGGTTCTCATTTGTGAGGAAGCAAGGCCTCAAGAAATGGTTGTCGAAACGCTTGCCTGCTCAGCGTGAGGCTATTGAGCACCTAGAGCTATTTGAAGGCAGCATTGAAGACGTGGATAAGGGAAAAACTGTCTTTCAGGAGCTCAAGGAGACGTCATGTCCGAACCTTCGTTCATTGACTCAAGACAAAGCAACCATGAACATGAACCAAGTCCGGCTTCGCCAGCAGCGAGCTATGTGGCGATGGGAACTGGGTGATGACGGCTTTATCAGTGAGGACGACGAAGTAACCTGGGCCGAGATGACATACGACTGGTTGTAATGATTTACCCAAGGACAAACCCTCATGTGCAGCTCAAGAAAGACTTGAAGGCCTGGTAGATGGCGGCCGTGTGTGAGCATCGCACGATATGGGTTGTTTGCAACGAGCAACCTCAAATTAAAAAGGCAGGCCCCTGCATATTTGATAAAGTAGCTTGAAAGCCAAACTCATTTCGCAAGTTCACGCTACCGACACTCGCAGTATGCGAGAAGATACTCATCTACCCATACTGTTAATCATCTCCCTCTGCGTCGCCCGGTCCTTGTTCGTCTGGCTAAGCGGCGGGAGACTCCTCAAGTCACCTACAACATCCTTCGCCTTGCCAAAGTACACTTCTTGTAGCAAGTTGCGCATCTTCAGCTCCATATCTTCGACCATCTTGCCAATGTTTGCAACGTGTGATGTATCGTCCTCGACAGCCATGTCAGCCTCCACTTGGCGAACCATGTTACCAGACAGGTCAAGACCGCCGAGCGCTTCGGAGTCGGTGCCGAGGGAGAGAATGACAGTCGATGTCAGCTTGTAATGAGCGGTACGGGCGCGATCTTGCGCGTCGAAGACGTGGATGCTGTCCCAGCTGCCGGAGCTGCGTTGTGTGGGGTTGACAGCTATACACGTTAGCATAAGCATGAGCTCTCACAGTGAATGCGGTGCAAGCATACCCTTCTTTAGCAGGACGCAGCCAGCGAAACCATCATCCATGTCCCAAAGGTAGACACTCGATATGCCGCCCTCGAAGTACCTGTCCTGTCAGCTTGCGCCGTAGACAACCAGCGTGTTGAAGAACGTACAGCTCCCGATACACGTCAAATGCCTCGTTCGCCTTGATCTCCATCTTCCTAATCCTCTCGCTTGGTGTTACACCCTCGTCAATTGGAGGCTCGAACTCATTGCTCCACGGACTCCTCCAGCTGTCTCCATCACGGTTGTAGTCGCAGCACAGGAAATCGCGCTTCGTCTTGGAGCACTTCTTGACGCTGAGTGGAATGTCGACAGATTCGAGAAGATCTTCTTCGAGCTCAGGATTCAGGCTGATGATGTGGTCGACGTTCTTCTTGACGTCCTTTGGGTTGAGGCGCCGGAGGAGGTCGCTGGTTGGTGTTAGTGGTTGTGCGTGGGATCGGTGGGGCAGGTGGCGGAGGCGCCTTACAGAGCGCTGTCTATGGGGTCGGCCATTTTGTGGGGAGGTACTTTCTCGAGGAAGGTGGTTTGGAGAGGCGATCTGGGGACAATGGCTCGGATGGGCGCTGCGGGTACTGCGTTGTGGTTGGTAGCGGGAGCTCGCCCAAGCCCCTCCAGGGTTTCGGGGGTGCGCGAGTCAGGCCTGGAGTCACCCATTGTGGTTTCGCGTCAGGTTGGACGTTGACCTCACCTCTTCCACTCCCACCATGGATATCCGTAATCGATGCGCACGAAGTTCTTGATATGCGTGGAAGTGCAGTGGGCATGGAAAACTCAATTGACATTGAGCTCTGTATAATTGCAACGCTCTTGCCTTTCGCGATTGCTGTTCACACCTTCACTTACACTGCACTTGCACTGCAAGCTCAACTTCCACAATTGCATCTCCATGCGTCGAACATCTCCAGCCCCGTAGCTATATGTATGCTGTATTTCTGAGTCACTGGAATATCTGATCAACATCTGATCTCGCATCCTGGACCATTCTGACGCTGCTCATTCATAAAGTCAAACATTACGGCAGACACCCAAGCGCCGTGATGCATGACAAGGGAGTCTCCACATGCATCAATACAGAGAAACACCATCTAAATGAATAGGAGAGGATACGGTGATTGTTCCAATTTCCTAAAGCGCATGTGGTGGAAGCAGGCTTGGGCCCACTCAACACACGGCTGCCAGTCATACTGTTTGTAATGTCCCTAATGCGTGCTAGTTTTATTACATCGCAACCTGTTTTTGCGTATTATGGAACATTCAGACAGCGATGCTTTGCGAGGAGCAAGTGAAGCTACATTCAGCAGTCGTCCGCCGCCACTTGGTGGCATCTCCTTGCACTCACCTTCACCTTCACTTGCTTCTCATCAGCATTGTCACCGCACTAGCCTACCCACGCATTCATAAATACCGCCGATGCCCCACCATTCCTCACCAGTGCGCTCGAGGACTTCCTACTATCTACAATTATTCCAACTCACCACCAAAACTTCCTACGATCCATCTTACTCAAACTTTACACTAACACCAACAACAATCATGTCCGACACTGTCAAGTCCCCCGCTTCCGGCTCCTCCGAAGCTCCCAAGTTCACCGAGCGCGAGCTGCAGCTTCTAGGCTGGGCAATGCAGTCGCTCAAGTCCGGTCCACCCGAGGTCTTGACTTCCACTTCTCCTACCTTTGACATCACAGCACTGACAGATCCAGATCGACAACGAGAAGCTCGCAACCTTCGCAGGCATGTCCAACCCCCGCTCTGCGGGCAACGCCTGGGCCAACCTCAAGAAGAAGCTGATGGTGTCGGGCGATGGCGCACCTCCCACTCCCAAGAAGGCCGCTGCATCGCGCAAGAAGGCTACCAAGGATGACGCTGGCGAAGACGGCGAAGCTACTCCCAAGAAGACGCCGCGCAAGCGCGCCAACAAGGAGCCTGAGGACGGCGATGCTTCGCCCAAGAAGAGGGGTCGCCCTGCTAAGGCCAAGCCCAAGAAGGAGCCTGAGGAGGAGTCCTGTAAGTGTTCATGGTGAGAGGCACATACTGGTGGATGCTGACTATACTATAGTTGAGGTCAAGGCTGACACCGACTCTGCGGAGGACCTCAAGCCTGAGGGCGACGCTGCCACGGCTGAGGCTGAGGCCGAAGAGGAGGTTTAGATCTTCCATCATCTCAAGGTGCGTGGTACTTACATCTTGACATTCAGATTGGTGTTGACTAACAGCGCAGGTACACTCCGCCACGCACGATGCTATTTCTCATCATCTGGTTGTCAAAACACGTTGGGATGTAGCGTCTTTTCTTTCCTTCCCACCATATCACAGCACCGTTCTGGCACGGTTGTTCTCTTCTTCATCTCACGTTTAGGGTGGCGTTCTGGCGGGATCTGTATCCTTGATGGGCTATGGAAGTTTCGTCACGCAGGAGATTGACTCGCATGGGCGTGGTTCGGAGTTCTTCATGGGATCAGTGGCTTGCTACATTACATGGTGGTGCACTGCAGTAACGCAGGCCTTCTCTTCTCGTGGTAATACCTAGCAATTGATTGAACATTTCAAAGAAAGGCGACTACTATTTGGTGATGATATTTTTGCGCAAACTACACCTTCACTGATTGAAGACCCCATGAAATACCAATTGATGTCATCACTGAAGGATGCGCATCGCAAAAAACGAGACACTACGCGCCACTGTCTACGGAAGCCTCGACAATTCACCATGTGCCAGCCTCCTTCAAGAGAGCAAGTCAAGATGCTAAAAAACAGAAGTAGATGTACGACTTAGCACGGGTGGCCTTCTTGGGTTTTGTTCATATTGCTTACACCTGGGCGCCAACTTGACGTCTCCCGGTCCGTATTTGCGTGTACAATGCATGTCATGCGAGCTCAAGCTTCCTTCAACACTGAGAGGATTAGGCGGAAAGGAACAATCGCGAGCGCGCGCTGATTTGCGAAGTGTCGTGCGACCTCTGGGTGGGCCCACGCGTTTGATTTCTCCAGCGGTAGCGTCGTAGAAACAATAGGTTTCGCCTGCCGAAGAAGTTGGAACAGTCGGGTAATGGTGGTGTTCTAAACTGCTATGACCAGAGAATGTCTGCTCGCCTATACTAGACTGATGTGGAAAGCTCGGATCTTTGCTGTCGCGAGATGGCATGTTCTTTCGCTTTCTTTTGCCGTCATTCAAGCTGCACGACTTCCTGGATGAGTTTGGTGGGATGATGTGATGATCTTCGCGTTCTGAGTCCCACGATGGATCTGCACAGCGGCAATAACCATCGCAAGTATTTTGACATTCTTTTTCCCCTTTTTCTGTGTCTCATGATCCTGCCCACTATCATTTTCTGGCTTGTAGTAGCTAGCCCGTGGAGTTCTCATGTCAGCCCGTTTCCTTATTATCTCGTGAAGCTGTGGGTCTGGACAGTCGCAGCATCGTCTCTGCCAGATACACATTTATTATGTACTGTTCTGGACGGTGATCGGCTAGACCATTGAACTACAAAGCCTGCAGAAGCTTCGTCAGCCGATGATACCACGCTCCCCTCTGTAGCATCACCGCCCAAATAGCATCGCCCAGCAAAATCAAATGTTGTGGCAGGACCATTACTTTGTTCATGAACGCACTCTCCTAAAACGCGTGCAGACCAATGGATGCCTCGATCGCGCCGTAGCATGTTTGAGATCCATGTTGCAGGTACTACAGTGGTGAGGCTCATTGTAAGAGTGTCCTGTGGGATGTGACGCGCAGCTGGGCGAGGGCGGCTAAGTTCAGCCTGATCGAGTTCACTTGCGCCTCAGCTTCCAACCCCCGTGCATCGATGGCTCGTTCGCAGGAGGTTGCCCTGCCGCATTCCGAGAGCGAAGCATAAATGCGTTGATATGCTTTCGATACGGCGCAAAAGAGAGCATTTTGAGGGCATTGAACCCGGTTCTAGACAGCAGCAAGCACTTTGCTTTGAAGTGAGCAGAGATCGACAATGGTGTTGACCCTACCAACTTCCTGTCGGCTTTCTTGTAGGTGTTCTTTTACAGACTTCTCTGTTGCAGATCCGGCTTCTGTTGCGACCCTTCCCCACGCGCTGGCATCTTTCGCTCCAGCTGGGAGCAGATGACTTTCGCCTGACAATCGTAGCAGCGCTTCTGATAGTTCTTGATCTGAAATGGCAAGCTGGCTTTGAAGGAACACGGCTTGTTGGAGTAACAAGCGTTCGTTTTGGGCAGAGCGAGCGAGGAGGGGTATATGGGGTAACAGCTTTGTAATGGGCGTTATGAGTTTTGTGCCTTTGTGGTTCTCGGACATATCCTTTGTTGTATTATCAGGCTCGATCTTGCGGTCCTCAGGTTGTGGCTCGTTTAGGCTGTGATAAGCCTCGATCAACTGTATTCGGGCTAATGTGTATTTATCATAAGAAGCATGGATGCGGGCTTCAGCAGACGAAAGGTCAGGCAAAGCTTGTTGCTGCACTGGATGTTTGACAGGAGAGGCATCCTCGAGAAAGACCGAGTCCTCCTCCATTTTGGCCAATTCGCCTTGTATCCACTCGATGATCTCATCCCGCGCCCTTTCCAAGGCGCGCACCTGCTCATGAAGTCCAGGTTGATCTTGAACTGCACTGTGGGCTTGTTTCCGGACGATGTCTGCTCGGTCCATGCGGGCCCTTGTTTCCAGTACTTCTTGCTTGAGTTTGAAAATTGAGCTTTGATCGTCCTCAGGCTGTGCGATCTGAACTAGTCTCTCTGCTGGAAGGTCTGGCTGCTCTCCAATTACTTCTCGAACATGATCCCTTGGATCGTGGGACTGGTAGGACGGCTTTGCATTTAGCAGTTTCTCTAGAAATTCCTGTACCACATTGAGCTCTGCTAGCTTCCGGCGCTGTCGGAGCAAGTTGATGTAGTCTTTTGCAGATTCATTATTGAGCTCTGATAGAGGAAGTGTAGGGTTTTCGTCAACGTGGCGGTCTTGGAGATCTTCTAGCGATTTTTGAAGCTCACGATGCTTCGCTTCGGCTTGGCTCTTGGCTCGCAAGGAACGAAGGTAGGCTATGCGGGACTCCTTCAGACCAGGTGGATTCGTGTTGGCAGCTGAGATGCTTTGAGGGCATTCGTGGTTCACGTGCTGATCTTGGGTGGCATGGTTGACTGGCCTAAGACTAGCAGTGAGATATCGCGAGATTGTACGTCTGATCTTCAGCGTTTCGTCGCGGGAGTTTATGTATGATGAGAGTGCCCGGTCGACCCCAGGTATGGGACATGCTGTTTCGGCTGGCATCGAAAATGTTGCTTGCTTGCTTGTTTGTTTGTTTGCTTGTTTATTGTTATTGTTATTGTTGTTGTTGTTTATAGTGTCGAGGGAGCTGCTTTCCAATAAGTCAGAGTCTTGGGGCGGGCAGACGTCTGACAAAATCAACGGTCGGTGATTGAAAGTGGCCTCCAGAATGTGTGGACGTGCTGCAGTGTGGTGGTACAGTTTCGAGTCAAGGCAAGCGCACGCAGGGTCTGAGATGAAGCGGGGAGCTAAGCGTACTACTTTAGCTCAAGCACGCTGTCAGGTGACCTTTCTCTATCTCCCCTCCTCGTATTGCGATGTTGTTCGACGACACTCGTTGCGAACAGTGGTCAATTAACCTTTGCACGCGTAGGAACTGCTAGTTTGAGCTGGTAGATAAGCGCTGACCCGATCTTTGGCTTGACGTTAGCAACGAAGCTTCTTTCTTCCTTTTGCTCTTGGACGCTACTCGGAGATTGCAACATGGTGGCTTGTAGGACGCGACGATTGTTTTTGCAGTTGGAGCCCAGGGCTGCTGCGTTCGATCACAGGCATGTTCTTGTTCCCGAGTCGATCAAGCTGGGGCGACGATGCCACGCTGGCAGGCGATCCTTGCTTGCCATTGATAGCATGGAGATGGGAGTGGAACCAGCATTCATGCATCGTTTTTCGGCCCGCGAGGTGGTCCACTAGAGCTTGAATCAACGGCTATCAGCATCTCAGGGGCACAGCCCAACGGATCAGCCAGGCCAACTCTGTTTTCTGCCAGACGGTCGCTGATGGACTGAACTTTGCGTAATGAAGGCTGCACAAGGGAGATGTGCCTGGGTGTGGCGTTCGGCAAATGCAGCGCATTGCCGGGGTGCAGAAATGCAATGATTCGCGGTGAGTGACGCGACAGGGACAACGCATCAGCGAATCCTGGCCAATTGGACATGGTACAAGATGGGTGCAGCAAGGCAGCCAGGCAATTACGCAGACGATGTGCTGGCGGACAGGGTAGCAGTGCGGATAATGTCCAGACAGCCGTGCATGCACAAGGGGAAGACAGGGCAGCGGCATTGGCTCGAAAGACGCTCGTCGCGTTATTGGACGCACCCTTGTCATTTCGCTTCCTCTCCACTTGGGAGCGGAGGCTTGCCTCAGAAGCAACGGCCTCGTGCTTCTCCTTTTCACTTAGCACCGTTGCGTAGCCCTGCAGTGTGTCCAGAGGTCCAGAGGTACACTGTGCGACGTTCCCACTTTCTGCGCAGCCATTGCATACTGTAGGTACATAGCTTTGTCCCTGCATCAAGCGCGCTACACAACGACCACGCTCGCGCGCATTGCTATCACGACCCGCGCCCGCACCAACACCAACACCAACACCAGCACAAGCACCCTCTCCGCCGGCCGCCCCTCCCACGACCCACTGGCCTCGCGCGTTGAAGCCGCCAACTGAGGCTGCCCACGCCAAGCCAGCATGCCGTTCTTCAAGAACGTGTTCAAGTCGAAAGATGCTTCCCGGTCTGGATCCAAAGCAGACGCCAGCAGCGAGCCTGCTGCACCGCGGCCACGATGGGAAGATGCATGGTCTCGCAGCGAAGTTGCACCAGAAGAGATACAGGAGCTCGTTCACGTCTGTACCCACGAGATGAAGTCCAGAGGTACGGCGCAGAGCAGACCGAGCCCATCATGGTAGTCAATGCTAACTGGCAGCAGCCGTCGACATGCCCTTCATACTCCTCCCTTTCCGCCCCACCTCGGACACAAGCGCCTCCCGCAACTTCGTGCGCAGTTTCTTCAAGGCAGCTTATGAAGGAACACGGCAATTTCGCGGCGAGAGTCTGGCGCAAGAGCTACGCTTAGCCGAGCCATTGGTACGCCCAGCCGCCTTCCAAAGCCTGCACATAGAGACTAACATCTATAGACGCTTTGTAGCATCATGAAATGGTGCTGGAGTCGACTGCCAGGAGGCGTCGTGACGTGGGACGTCTATGAGCTCTTTCGCATCGGCGAGTCTGGTGAGGGAACCATCACAAGAACACGTAAACGCGCAAACACGTGCTGACACGCCTGACAGATTCCAACTTCGCACGACACGCCTTCGATACATTCGTACCCCTCAGTGTCGAGTCCGAAGCACGCAAGCGCATCATCTTTGACTTCTTTGACCTCTTGTCTGCAGTCGCAGCAAGAGGTAAGACAAATGGCATGGGTGGCAGGAAGCTGTCACGCATGGCTGGCTGGTGGGCCTTTGAGTTTCACGATGACGGTCATGGCTTTGACGGAGGATACCGCACATGGGAGAAGTCCGTACTCCTCTTGTTCATGTCACTAGCACGATGCTAACCATTTTGACTGCAGGGCAGCAGATGCTGCGAGCCATCTCTTCTTTGCCTATCTTCGATCGCTCTCGCCCGACGCGAACACAATAGGCGGCATCTCTAACCTTCCCCGTTCCCTACAGTCGCTGCTTTCACAGACTGAATACCCACCACAAGCGCCTACGCTCATGCAATCTCGCACAACGAAGGTAGTCATGATCGTCGACTCTGTTTCACCCACGCCCTTCTCGCTGTTGCGCCGCGCAAAGAACTTCGAGTACCGAGATGACGACGCAGCATTGCAGCAATTCTCGGCTTACGAGGATACTGTCAAGGCCTTGACGGATGAATGTCGCAGAGTACTAGAATGCATTGCATCTGTAAATCAATCTGTGGCATCGCCAGACGCTACTACCCCAGATCCATCATGGTCGCGGTTTGAGGACTTTGGCTTTTCAGGGCTCCTTGATGATTCCGCGAGCAGTACCAACGGGACTTCGGGGGCAGGAAGTCCGCGTGAATTTTCAGGCCTTCGAAACGGAGCTCGCTCCAAAGAGACGGACTTTGGTCGTCCTACCACCCCATCGTGGGCCGACTTCCTTTCCTCTGGGTTTGCGGACGAAAACAACCAGACTTCGCCTACTACCTTGTTGCTGCCAACACAGAAGCTTCCTCCGCTTAGTGAGCCAGCTCGTGTACACAGCTCCCAGTCTCATGTGCGCAATGGACTTGGCTCTGAAGACGATCTGGAACCTGGTGAACTTGCAAGCATCACAGCATTCGATTTGGACGAGACGTTCTGGTGGGTGTGGATGACAAGTCTTGCCAACGAAGAAACGCCGAATCGCAAGGCTGCTTTTGGTAGATGCACATTGATTGAGACACGGATATCAGGTGGCAAATGGCTCGTGATGGAAGAGCAGGTCAAGGGTGCCGCTGCGGGGCCTGAGGAAGGCGCATACATCGCAGAAAAGAAGTCAAAATTCAGTTTCACAAGACGGGGGCGTCTGGGGCGAAGAAAATCCACCGGCAAGAAGACATTGCCGGCCGCGAAGGACCCCTACAATCGAACGACATCAAACACACCGTCGAGTACCATTGGCGCAGACCAGCACGCAAAGATTCAAGCCGCAGCTGCTAAACTAGCACAAAAGGAACGAGACCAGAAAGCAGCGGAACAGCTTGGCCAGCGCCGGGCCAGAATGGACGAAGCCTCCTCTATCAAGACCAACAGTGTATTGACGTTACAGCCGCATCTGCTGAGCGAAGCCGGGCCCGCCATGAAGTGGGACAAACGATTCGGAGAGGGCGCAAAGGACAAGGATGCCGTGCGTGCCCAATATCTTGGAGACATCAATGCTGGAAAGGGTTCAAAAAACGACCTGAGGTCTACAGCCAACGGTCGATCATCGCCACTGCCTCCTGAGATTTCGAACCGCGATTTGCCCGCGCTGCCTCAATCACAGACAGACCTGCCTGCATCCAAGTCTCAAGTATGGCAATCCCCTGCAGCTAATACTAGCCAAGACGTCACTGTCACTCCGGTACCGTGGCCCGAGGATTCTCCAATACCCACACCGCAGCTAGAGACGGAGGAAAAAGCTTCGCCCAACTCGGAAAAAGTTGATCGGCACCCTGCTTTGAGAGCGCCGGTCCCTGAACGAAAAGCAATCACACCTGTGCCTTCTAATGTTCGTGCTAGTGAGGAGCAGGCCAGACAAGCCGAGCCGAGGAAGCTGGAAAAGAAGAAGAAAGAAGGTGGTGGCGGTTTCAGAAAGCTGTTCGGCAGGAAAAAGACCGATACATCGACTCCAGCCGGTGTCAGTCAGATGAAGCCATCCCAGGATGACTCGCGTGTGCGGGCGCTTGATGCCGTTCGAAGTACTTCTCGAATCTCGCACCACGATCAGCAATACAGGGAGCCGTCACCAGCAGTCAGCATTGAGCAGGCTGAGCCTGTCAGAGCACGATCTCCAGCACTCGAGCCAAGTCCGATCGATTTCGAGCACGTACAACCTATGGCAGGACCGCCTAGCCCACCACTCGCACCAGGTAGCACTGCGCTTGAACAGCACGAAGCGGATCGTGCCTTCTCGCGGTTTGACCAAGGTCCAATGGAGGACATGCCGGCCTTTGTTCCCGAGGACAGCGACAACGAAGAACACGCCCCTCCACCTGCTGTCCATCGTCGGCCAGTGGGACAGGAGTCAAGAATACCACGCCCCGTCACGCCACCCCAGCAACAGGCCGCATACCCAAGAGACGACATGTCAGAAGATTCAGTCGAGGTTGGGAGACAAGCGTCGCCTTCACAAGACAGGTGGGCGCAGATTAGGAGGAACGCAGCTGAGCGAGCAGCACGACTTAGCGAAGAGCAGACTCGTCGCAGCCGAAGTCAGAGCCAGAGCCAACGTACGGATGAAGGAGAGACCAGTGGTGAAGAGACAATCGAGAGCCGTGTTGCTCGTATCAAAGCCCGCGTTGCTGAGTTGACGGGCAACGTCGATGGAACGCCAGTCAGGCCTGGTGCTGGTGCCATGCGCTAGACACCACAATCTCGTAAACACAGGTATGTTCAAGATGGATGCTAAGACGAATTTGTCGTTTACAAGGACAACAGATCTTTCATGCGTCTATACATACTGTCTAACTTCTCAGCGTACAAAGAGCACAGATACCCATTTCCGTTTTGCTCTCCGGACACGTAATACCCCTTCAACGTCTTCAGCGACTTACCATTTGGCTTACTTCACGCTTTGTGCAATTCGATTTCATTTTGCTGGGAGTAATAGAGGTAATACACAGTCGTGCTCCAGGCACATGACCATTTCTTTCTTTCTTAATACGCGCGTTACTTTGTGGAGATGAAGGGACGCCATAGATTGGTCCGAGTGGAATACACTTTTGCCAATGCCCGTCCAATTAATGCTAGATGTTCAAACCACAAATACAATGTATGGTAGTTGAGTTTTCCACAAGCAACTTTGCTGTGGCCCTATTACGCCCACTGCAGGTGTTGGTTGAAGCTCACAAGAAAATGCCATGATACTACGAGCTGATCACACAGCATGCACGTAGACGGGTCATCGTCCAGCCCAGTCGGGGGTAATCACAGACGGCTCACGGCACTCCAATCCCTATCCTCCAGCGTAGTCGCAAAGTGTGCAGGTGTGCGGTCGGCTACCATAGCCCATCAGCCTCTGATCTGGGACGGTGGGTCGCCCATGGCTGCGTCATCCCGCGTGGATGTGGGCATATCTAAATATAGAGCATCTGTTGCAGCGGAGGCAAAGGTACGCGAGACCGACGGACTACGACATTGGAGGTGATGGTAATGGAGGCTGGGGCGCGTACAGAGGGGCAGCTCTTGTGGCCCGCTGTACGATCAGCGGATAGGTGCTGGTGAATGATGACGAAGCCGTAGCTTGATGGCGATGCAGTGCAGCATTGAGAGCGGTGGTTTCTGGGTAGCCGCAATGCCCCACACAGAGATGTGCGACACAAGGTGATGAACCTCCAGGCACAGTTCAAGAAACAATTGTCGCTCCGCCCTGTGTAGCCAACAAGCGCGGCTCGTACAGGCGGCACAAGACAGCCCAGAGTCGTCGTCCCATGTTGGAGCGCCCGCAACATGATGCCGCCATCCCCTCGTTCCAAGGAACATGCCACTTGCAGAAGTGTCAAGTCTCTGCTCGCCGTGGAGGTATGTCTCTTCTGCGGGGCTGGTGAGACGGGCCCAGCGTCATGGTTCGATGCAGATTCCGCGAGACACTCGCACATGAGGGAGTCGGCAGGCCTCGGAGCATGTCAGGGTCTTCCTCTGCCTCTGGCTCTGCATGTGCGTCTGCATGCTCCCAGCAGATGCCGTTCGTCGACAGTCTGGCAGGCAGCGGCGTGATCCTGGTTGTGAAATGTCCTATAATTAGCCCCGTTGCAGGCAGTCTAACCCACACGGTGTGATTTAGCGGACACCGGTGGATGTCATTACCTGTAGACATCCAATGAAAGCCTTCGCCCAGCGGTTGCACAACGCTCGAACAGCAGCAAATATCCGCAAAGGGGTGGTTTGGCGAGTAGCGGCCCAGACGCGACAGCAGCCAGGCTTCTAATTATAGGCAGCGCGCCCTCGATGCTTTCCCTCTGCACATCATCTCTCGTCTTGAGGCTCAAGAACGTGTGAGCTTTGGGTACAGCTCTGCGTCGCGCGTGGGACCATATAGCTTGCGGGCTGCAGAAGAAGCAGCACCCATCACCGCGCCGACTTTGGCCGCCCACTCTGGCCGCCTCCTGAAACGCCGTCACAGCAACGCGGTCGTGCTCACCAAGGCGCCGCGCAAGCTAATCGGCGCCTCTGCCCTCGACAACGCTCGACTACGAGCGACGCCATCGCCGCCCCATATACCCCTCGACGCTCGATGCGCGCTGACGGCTGATCTCGCCATTCGCCATGGGTCGCAGAAAGATCGAGATCAAGGCCATCAAGGATGACCGCAACCGCTCCGTGTACGCTTTCTACTTTCCCTTGACGCCGCGCGCTCACGGCGGGCTATTGCTAACCCCACGCAGCACCTTTCTGAAGCGCAAGGGCGGTCTGTTCAAGAAGGCGCATGAGCTCTCCGTGCTCTGCTCCGTCGACGTCGCCGTCATCATCTTCGGCCACAACAAGAAGCTGTACGAGTTTTCATCCGGCGACATCAACGAGACGATCGGTCGCTACCAATATGTAAGCACGCATCTGCCCCCTTCGCAGACGAACACGACGCCTAATAGGGTCGCGCTGACAGGTCACACAGTATGGCGGCGCGCACGAACACAAGGGCCCGGAGGACTTCATGGGCAAGAAGGACGGCGACGACGACGAGGATGACGAAGACGACGGAGCGCCTCCACGCGACTCGCACACCCCGCCAGAGCAGCACGGCCTGATGCCGCACCACATGCAGCACGCGCAAGCCTTCCAGCACGTCCGTCATGTCACGCCCTCTGCCTCCCCGCCCATGCCGAACGGCTTCCAGCACCGAGGACCTTCACCGCAGCCGGGACACCACCTGTCGCGCCCAAATTCACGACTGGACCAGCACCCTGGCCATGTCCGCCGAAGCTCCAACCTCGCACCTCCGCAGCCGTACCCCTCACAAGCACCGCCGCCACAGCCTAGCTATGCCTACATGCCGAACCCACCCTTTTACAATCCCCAAGCCGCTCAAAGACCGCCGCAAGGCCCGCCTGGGCCCCAATATCATTACACTCACCCCATGCCGAATCCCCAAGTACAGCAGTACATGCAACAGGAGCAACGGAGACAGTCCATGCCGCCTGCACCGCAAATGCACCCCTCACCACAGATGCAGCCGACCGCTCAGATGCAACCCCAACACCCGTCGCAGCAGCAGCAGCAGCAGCAGCAGCAGCAGATTCAGCACCAACAGCAACAACAAATCCAGCACCAACAGCAGCAGCAGGCACAGCAGCAGCACCAACAGCAACAGCAACAACAGCAGGCACAGCAGCAAGCACAGCAACAGTCACAGCAGCAGCAGCCCCAGCAATCGCGGACACCGCAGCCCCAACAACAGCAGCAACACGATCGACCGCCGCAGCCTACCATCACCGTCCCGCCTCCGCCTCAACACGACTTTCAGAGCCCTCCACTCCCGCAACCAAGACCGCTACACGCATCTGCCAAGCACAGCATCTTCACGCCGATCGATGACAGCCAATCGATGCTTGCCGCGCATTGGGGAAGCAGTAGTATGGTGCCACCTCGCAGCGACGTTCAGGCTATAAAGCAAGAGAACCGATCGCAGTCGATTGACGTAGCCGCCATGTCACGCCTCCAGCCGAATGGCGCTCAGCCTTTACAGCCGCCAAAGATGTCCAGCCCGCAACCACCACAACCACCTCAGCGAACGCATTCCACCTCGTCTGTACCGCCCATTGCTCCACCCACACGAACGAACAGCCTGCAGATGGACAAGAACAAGCCGAAATTGCGCGTCCAGATCCCCAGTGAACATTCAGACGGGGGCAGCGCTACAGCGGATTCATCGCCCAAAGACTCGATCTCGGGCGCGACGCCAGCTCGTAGCACCGACGCATCCCATTCCTCGGGGGTTGTGCTTCCACCGCCCTCTCCCAGCGCCAACTCGCTCCTCAGCGCCGGCGCAACGGGGCCACCCAACCCGTTTGCACGTCCCCCACCGCCTACCAACAGCAACTCGTACGGCAGCAGCAGTCGTGACATGGAAACACCCATTTCGGCACTGCCAAGCCGGTTTGTAGAGAACGGACTGCTGCCGTCACCAAGCAGCTTCTACCCGGAGTGGGGCTTTGGCCGCGACTCGAATATGCTCCCGAGCCCATTGACGTTCCAAACGCCGGTGGTGACCAACGGGCCGTCTTTTGCGCGCGACGAGTCTGCCGATCGCAAACGCAAGACATCAGATGGGGGGAGCGATAGCAGTCAGAAGCGGGCGAAGACGTAGGCCTTCTCGCACATTCTTAACCTGTAGTACCATTGTAGTGTTCCCTTCTGCGTTTGGTAGGCTGGCGCGTGTTTCGCAGCACTGTTGCCTTTTCAATAGTCGCCATGTTGTTCGATGTTGGGGGCGTTATAGGATACCCACGACACCTGAGTATGTTTCTTGTTTTGTTCTGTTTTGTTTTGTTTCGTTTCATTTCGTTTCTGTGCCAGCTAGCTAATGGCATTGGGTGTCTCCAGTCCAAGACACGAAAGACAGCATGATAGTCATGAGAGTGGAAACGGCGTGCTCGTAGTAGATACCAATTCAATGTTTGAAAGTCAAGCCAACTGTACCATGGTGGAATGAGGTGCGCTGGTACCTTGAACTCGTGCCTTCAGGTCTGCCCTGACGGCATGACAGCTTCCCGTGCGGAATTGCACCTCGACGCCGGTTTGTCAGATTCTCGGGCTTTGCGCTGCCTCGCTCAGTGTGTGCAGCGGTCAACCTTGGAGACACGACAAGATGCAGTCATCAAGGAGCAGGCTGATGGTCGGGCGTCAGAGTAGAATTTCGGCGATGTGAACTAGCAGCGATGCTTCCGAAGTTCCCAGGCGGATTTCCGAAGACCGCGATGCTGGGCTCTGTGCGTGACCTGTGCTCTCGAGCCTGTTGCGTTGCGCACAGCGTCATGGGCCAAGGGAGACCCCGCCAGGATTCGGGTCAGCCGCAGTTGGGCTTCGATAGAATAGACACAAGTGGAGCGCTGAACGTATTCCCGCAACGCGTCCTCGCGAGTACGCAGCGTCGCAGCCTCTCCGCAAAAGCCACCAAGTCGCTCCAGCGCTGAGCCTCGACTTGCGCCTTATATCAGCCCTCGCCTTCTGCTGGCCACGACACCCCTCTCCCCTCTCCCCTCTCCTCCCCTCCCCTCCCCTCCCCTCCCCTCCCCTCCCCTCCCCTCGCAGCTCTCTACCCCCACCATGGCATACAACAAAGGCTTCAACCCCGACAGGCTGCCCGCCCACGCCGAGCCAGAGCAGGTAGGTCGCCAGCATGACGAGCACAGGCGCGCCATTGACACCCCGCCAGGCCGCACAGATCATGTCCCAGGGCTCACGGCCCCCGCGAACCTCGTCGGCGCGCCCAGACTACAACAAGCCTGCCCCCGCCGTGCCCAGCGCACGACACGACTACCGCCCCGAGGAGCGCTACGGCGGAGGACGTCCAGCAAGCTACGACGCCCGCCCTCCCCCCGCCGCATACAACGACCGCTACGACGCGCGCTACAACGATGCCCGCCCCAGCGTCGGGAGCCCGCCCCCAGCCAACTATGGCCAGGGTCCACCGCCGCAGTCCTACCACGGCAGGCCGCCGATTGCCCAGCAGCAGAGGCCGCCACCTACGCCTGCACCGCCGAGGGATGCGAACGATCGAGATGCGCTGTGGAGGCTGTTTGGCGCTGTAGACAAGGACGGTACGTTGTTGGAAATGCGTATAGGGTGACGTCAGGCTGATCAGATACAGCGAGTGGAAGCTTGACAGAAGCTGAGCTGCGGACTGCCCTCGTCAACGGCGACTGGTCCCCTTTTGACCCGCATACCGTGCGCATGATGATCAGGTAATGTTTCTCGAGAGCTTGGGTCAGCATGCATGGGAGCTGACAACAGCAGAATGTTCGACACCGACCGCTCTGGCTCTGTAAACTTTGACGAATTTTGGTGCGTTTAACCTCTTACCTTCCAACCCACCAACTAACACCTCCCAGCGGCCTATGGGGCTTCCTCTCCGCATGGCGCGGGCTCTTCGACCGTTTCGATGCGGACCACTCGGGCAGCATATCCTACGCCGAATTCAACGAAGCTCTAGTCGCCTTTGGGTACCGTCTCTCACAGCAATTCGTCACGCTGCTGTACCGCACGTACGACCGCGGCGGCCAGAATGCGATGAGTTTCGATTTGTTCGTACAGGCCTGCATCAGTCTCAAGAGAATGACGGACGTGTTCAAGAAGTACGACGAGGATCGAGATGGGTATATCACGCTGAGCTTGTAAGTGACATACTGGTTAAGAATTCAACTTCGCTAACAAGACGAAAGCGAGGAGTTCCTGACAGGTGCGCAAGCTTTGTTCCTTTTTAACTCGATATCCGCGTCGACTGATACCGGACTGTATTAGAAATCATCCGCCAGCGTTGAACGAGCCAGTAACAACTACCGCCGCAAGGCCCCCCCACTCCAGGAGTTCTTGGAAAGCGTCCTGGAAGCCTCGGAACCCCCGTTGTCGAGTGATTGTCAACGCATCTGGGAAAGGCGGGATGTACAGGCGTTTCGAAATTCCCTGAAGGAATGAGCGTCATCTTGCGTACGAGGTTCGGACTGGGAACCTGCAACTTTTCACGATCTGGAAGAAGGCAATGTGGAGTGGGCACTGGTAGGGAAAGGGAGTTGAATTGATTTAGATACCCGTTTGAAGGATACGAAATGACATAACTTGACTTAACTTCACTGTTCAATAGCTAGCATATCAACATGCAGGTTTCAACTAACACGACCAACAGTCACAAACTATATCTGTGGTTTATTACCATTCCATTAACAACAGAGAAGAGTGTAGAACCACCCCGATCACAAAAACCATACACTCCTTCACCCAAATCCAATATGCAATCCACAACCCCCCCCCCCCCTCGTTCCTCACAGCCCACCACCACCCAAGTCTGGACCCATCATCTCCGCCACACTCCGCATTAGAACGACGTACATACCCAGCAACCACGACCGCCACTACCTCCCACCACCAACGCTTACAGTCAGTTCAAGTCCTCACTGGAACCACGACGTTAGCGAATTCGGAAAATGTCTTTACGTGCATGAAGTCTGCATGTTGTGTTTCTACGGGGTGTGTTGGGATGGTATTGTATGGTGGGTCTTTGCGCGTGGGTGGTGGGTAGTGGGTAGTGGTAGTGGGTAGAAAACGGTAGATGACAGATGACAGATTACAGGTTACGGATATAGTAGCTGTGAGTTCTAAATTTCCGTTGCTGTGCGCGCGAGTGACTGGTTTACGGGTATGGAGTGAGTTGTTCGTGATTTCGGTGTGTGGGAAGGACGTGTGTAGTAGTGGTGCTGGGTAGTGACGTGATAAGGTGGGTGGGTGGATGCTATGGGCTATGAACTATAGATACTGTTGAGCATTACTTGGGAAGGATGTGCGGTATTCGAAAAGAGGTCATTGTATATGGCACAAAGACTTGGGAAGGGAAAAAAAAGTCCACATCTTGAATCCTCACTCGTAGTCTTGTGGCCTATTCTATGGTGCCTCGTGTCTGGTTGATGGTCTTTTCCTTGTGACTGGCGCAGGGAACTTGCATTTCTGTCATATTTGGATCTCAGGGATGTGGTGGAATCGCTATTTTTGCTGTAATATCGCAGTGACTGTCTCCACTTTTGTAGCCAGTGTCGAGTGAATGGAGGTGTGTATGTCGTCTTCAACTCGCTCCTGCGTTCCTGGTCACTGTGATCATGCAGCCATCCGGCGAGCCTCATGTGTTACAACGTCTTCCACGAGCCATGTTCAGAGGGTGTGGGGTTTAGGAGCGACCGGCATTTCGAGTGTACTGTGTACGAGAAGTACACGTCGATGCGAGCTCAATGACGTGGGTCACCGGTGAGTCGAAGTGGGAAGAGCAGATTTGTACAAGGCAGATAGCGATAGGCTGTGTTTGTCTGCTTTCAGCGCAAGGCAGTCACGTATCACACAGCATGTTGTCAGTCTCAGTCCTTCAGTTCACTCTCACCGGAAATTCCACTTTGAGTTTAGCGTGCTGACATGTTGCAGGCTTCTTGTGCCTGTGAAGGCCCGGCACTGGAGTGAGGCAGCTTCGTGGCTTGCTTTTGGCTACCTTTTGGGCTTAGTGATATACATCTCTTTCTTTTTCTCAAGGTCTTCTTGCGACATTGCCTCCACCGAGTCTGTTTGGGCCTAGTGTATATCAACCTCTCCATTTTCTCAAGACCTTTTGCTGGAGGCGCAGCATGCTGTGGATGGAACGAAAGACAAGCACCGATGTTTTTGGTTTAGTGCCTATCATGCCCTTCAATTTCTCAAGCTCTTTATTTTGCATTGCCTCAAAACCATTCCCCGCATCTTCGGCTTCTCCGCAACATAGCCTTATCTAAGGCGTTTTGGGCTTAGTTTCTGTTGTCTTCTTCAACATCTCAAGCTCTTTATTTTGCATTGCCTCATGATCAGCCAACCCTTCGGCCTCTCCGCAACATAGCCTCGTCTGAGGCGTTTTAGGCTTAGTGTCTGTCATACCTTTCGTTTTCCTAAGCTCTTCGTTCTGCATTGCCACTGTCAGCTTCTGTGAGGCGAGCGTTCTTAAGGCGAAGCAGAATAAAGGGTCTAAACAGATGCAAAGGACAGCATACGCTACACTCTAAATTGGTGGATATGCGACAAACGAATTATGGATCGCGCCCAGCGCAAGACATCTTGGGTTTGGCGTCACCAATTGTTCTCTTTTTCTCAGTGTCTTTCTCTTGCATTGCCATATGGTACCTACTCAGCCACTTCCACAGTGACATGCAGGTGCTTCTAGTCTAGCGTTGCTCCTGTTCTCTATTTTCTTGATGTCTTCTTTTTGCAGTGCCATCTTTGTCCACCATCTACGTACTTCTCGGATCAGACTTCTGTTCTTTTCTTGATTTTCTCAGAGCTTTCTTGTTGTTCAGTTACCCTCTCATGTGTGTCCGTTGTCTTCGCCCCCAACGGAGCCAGTCTGTGGGTGTCTCAAGTAAACTCTGGTGAATTTATGGTGTATTTGTGTCCGCTGTTTGTGAGACTACAACGTGTTCTGGAGAATATGAAGCCCTATTAGGTGCAAGCATGAACGAACAGGGGCTGCCCAAGTTTAAGCCGACAAGTGGCGCAGATGATGGAAATAGAGTATCTGGCACGCAGTAAGGATTTGAAGCTCGGTAGCACTTATCATATTTCTTTCTTTGAACTATATGGTGTCGTTCTTGTAGATAGCAGTGACAGATTGTTGACTCAGGCAATGGTCTGAACGGTCTTAAAAGCACGGAACATATAACAGCCATGTGCATCTTGGGCTCGTGGTTTTTACGTCACCTTTTGACAACCACAGGTCTGAGCGTTGTAGAGCTCGAAAATTCAGTGAGATGGACGTGCAGTAAGTTCAGAAAGCTAAATAAGCCCAAATAGCCGAAAAGCCCAAAGTCCTCGTGTGACCTTCGCTTAGCCCCAGTCGCCGTTCTGAATCCATGTTACAATCGGTGTTCTAGAAATCCTGTTCAGACGGCTTGCCTAGATTGCAGACCAATCATAGCAACGGCTGCAGTGGTGTTTGGTCTCAGGGCCGCAAAGTGCTGTGTCGAAGGGTGCAGTGTCACTCCATCCGAAAGTCAATTGAACAATAGCAATGATTGTCATAGGAAAGGCACGACGTGGCTTGTTTCCAAAGAATGATCTTGCCGTGCAATGAATGTATCGGTGTGTGATATCAATACACATACCCTTGCGTTAAAACTGATTTCCGCTGTTGCACTGGGTTTGTGCTAGTCGGGACCGAGTATTTCCTGGTAGTCTTCTTAGCCTCCATTTGAAGCTCATACGAAAACAGCGATGAAAACATACCCGGAGCCGATTGAGGTTGGACAATCGTGTTTCTTGCCTGGTTTGTGCAAACCCTTGGCTAGCAAGATTATGCTTCCGTAGTTGTATGCGTCGCACGTGCTACAAAGGTCTTAGATAAATTGTCACAAAGGTCGTCCATAGCCTACCTCTTCAACTGTTCTCTTCATGATGTAGCGTATTACGGTAACAGGGCGTGTTTGGCCAAGTCTAACAACACGCCCTATAGCCTGACTTTCAACAGAAGGGTTCCATTGAGGTTCGAGCAAATGCAGTCGATGCGCGACGGATAAGTTGTTCAAACTAAGGAAGGTCAACACCCACAAGGAAACGCCTCAAGTGTGCTTACCCAACTGCCCCTGTACCGAGCGTCATGAGCAGTACCGATACGTCCTCTTGTTTCTGGAACTGATCGAGCACCGACCGTCGTTTGGCTGAGGGAAGGGAACCGTCAACTCTAACGTACGTGATTTTCTGCTCCTTCAACAAAGCGCCGACAATATCCAAGGATCTCCTCCAGTAGGAAAACACGATACTACCATGAAATCAGCGAGCTGTAGTCATACTGTAAGATTAAAGCCCACCATTTGCCATCTTCTTCATTGGCCTGGATATCTTGACACAAGGCCTGTATCTTTGATGGATATGGCTCGAAAGGTTCCTCAAGTATCTTCCCTGCTACTACAGTGTCCATACTATGCGCTGATTGGCAGACAGGGCATATGTTGTGCCGGAGAAAGTCAGATTTCCACTGCGCTACGCACTCGGCGCAGATAAGTTTTCTACAGTTTGTCAACAGGGCTTCCTCGTTGTTTTCTGGCGTTATGATAGCTGTGACGTCGCAGTCGCAGTAGGCGCAGCTTGTGATTCCACTCTGCTCCAGGAGACTGAGCACTTCTTCTGGATCCTCGCATTCGCTTGCAAGTGAATCGCTAGCTTGGCCGTATTTTTTGCCGTGATTGCAATATAGCCTCAAGCGTAGTAACGTATTCAGCACAGTCTGGTGCGCCTTTCCAACGTCGTGACCACTGACAGCACGTATAAGTGCCTCTCTGCAAACACGCTCGATCCGAGTATAATCTTCACGCTCATCAGGATCGAGATCTAACGAACGCTCCAAGTCTGTGTATTGTGCAGTCGGCAGTATGTCCTTGGTTCTTCGTAAACAGATCGAATGTAACAATTTCTGTAAGTTTTGATAGCCGGTACTGGTGTTACCAGTCATGCTCTCTATTGGAGCTGTTATGTAGCGCTTGAACTGTGTAGCTTCTTCCAGGAGGGGAACTTTCAGAAAACTTGTCAATGATGCTAGGTCATCGAGAGTATTCTGGATTGGTGTTCCGGTCAAGCTCCATCGTATGTGTGACCGGAGTGATTGAATGGCTTTGAACTGTTTTGTCGAAGCATTTCGGACGACATGAGCTCAACATCGATATCAGCCTTAGCCTTGAAGTTTCACAGGTCACGACTAGTAAATTTACCTTCATCCAAGACAACGCGATACCAGTGGATTTCGTGTAGGAGGCTTCGATTCCGCAAAAAGTCGGAAGCGACCGTCCCATACGTGGTGAAAATGACATCGTATTGCAACAACTGGAAGAGTCCGATTTGGCGAGAAGGCCCATGGAATTTGTAGCAATTCAATGTGCCAGATGAAATATGTCTAAAACGTAAGTTAGGGATCTGTAACATGCGTTCAGGCTTTGTGCCATACCTGTCGACCTCGTCAAACCAACTACCGATAAGCACTGAAACACATTAGTGTACGCTTGGGTAACGAGGAAACTATACAGACGTGTTGAGGGGACGATTACTAGTGTGCACTTCGCAGCGATGATCCCGCGACCTGAAGGATCTACGTTGGTAACGAATTTTGCGTAGGCAAACGCTCGGCCGAGGGACTCTGTAATAGCAGAGAGCATTGTTAAGGTTTTCCCAAGACCCATCTCATCGGCTATGATTCCACCAGTGGTTTCTGTAGCAGAAATGCTCTTGGCGCCAGTAATCGTGTGCTGATACCTGAGCACATCGTTAACAATTTGTTATTTAGAGACCTACGAGCTTCAACGTACACATCTGTATTACCATTTTGGTGCATAATCCCTTGACGCTCCCATAACCCCCTTGATTTCAACTTGGAACCGGATTCTTGTTGCATGATGAAAGCCAAAGCTTCCCTCTGATGACTGGGACGTTGTCAGCGGGTACCGTGATGTGCGTCATGAGGCCATACTCAAGCAGCTCCGTCAATATGTGTAGATCGGTTGTTGCTTGAACCAGGTCCCTGTGGCACGCAAAGGTGTTGAGAAGATTCTCAAAATCTACTGCTGAGTCACGCGAGTCGAGTAGACCGGATGAGGTATCAGGTACAGCAACATGAACAGATGTGACTTGGTTTTCGTGCCTTGCTGGTGCCACTGGCACATTATCGGGAAGGACAAGCGTTTGGGGATTTTCGTACGCGAAGCCTACTGGCATGTCATCAGGATCCTGTAGAAACACTTCTTCTGATGCTAGCCGAGTGGCCACTTCATCAGCATACGACCGGGGCCCAAAGATGATCATGTCTACATGCGTGTACCGGCCTGATGTTTCGTTCTTACTCCTAGTTGACTTTAAGGACCTAAGGGATTGCTCCGAAAGTTCGACTCTGACAAGACCATCGCGCCGAATCCGATCGAACAATCTGAATGATGCTTGGTTCAAGACTGCAGCGGGGCGCCCGGAAGGTGCTACAATATTGCAGCGATCGTCTGCAAAAGAAAGGAGCCATCCAGTAAGTACTGGTTCATGAACCCCAGGTAGTGCGGTCAGATAGAAGTCCAGGATCGAGTCAAAATCCTTACTCAGCCGCACTCGCATATCAGGAACCTGCACCATCTTAGCTGTCCAGTTTATCGCTCTCAATGAGGTAGTGTCCCACCAACCCAAAACAGACTTCCTCAAGTAGTCTCTCGCTATCAGATAGCTGCTGATCAGGCCAATTGTATCCAACATCGTTGGTCCAGTCACTTTCCACTACACGACTTGAATCCGACTTTATTGAGCTATGACCAGGCCGAGATAACGTGGAAAGCATGTAGGCACGCAAATTCCCATCATTAGAATCTTCGTACGATAAGTTTGTGTTGGGGTGTACGCGTTTTGTCGGTAAAGCTTGGTACTGTGAGGTAGAGTCATCAGCGAGATCCCATGGTCGTTTACTGTGCTGCATCGTGAACAATCCAGTGCAGGACAAACAATCAAGTGCTGTCGAATGCGCCAGAGAAGGCTGTGGACAATTTTTTAAGTTCAAGGCGCATGCTCCCTTCTTACGCGCGGGGGGCGTGTTGTGGCTGTGACTTGTCAAGGTCTGGAATCAGCAAGCGGGCGGTCAGCCACCCAGGCGGGATGTCGCCCCAACGCGTTCGTGGAATCAGGCCACCACCCAAGGTAGACGTGGGAGGCAGTGCATTTGCTTACATGTGCAGTTGCCCATTGTACATAAGCGGTCAACATGCATACCAGCCGACTAGGTCTCTAGGCTGCACTGACAAGCCGTCTTCATGGCCGCACCTCAAGCCAACGCTGCTTCAACCTTCGAAGACGCTATCAAAAACTTCAAGGCAACTGCCGGACTCACTCAACATGAGTTACAAGATTTTGCCCATACCACTTTGGATGATCTCAAACGTAGCATTGCCGTAATTCAGAATGAGCAGCGCGCAAGCAGGAAGCTGCGATACCTCAAACGTCTCGGGCCATTCCTAGATACCATGGAACGCTATGGGAAGATTATTGAAACATTTCTTAACGTCTCCAATCTCATTGCATTTATCTGGGTATGAATTCTGTGCCACTGGCGGAGCTGCAAGGCTAATGAGAGCAGGGTCCTGTGAAGTTTCTACTCATGGTAACAAAAGAATGTGCTGAGATATTCAACATATTACTTGACGCTTACCATCGCATTGGCGAAAACATCCCTCAGTTCCAACAGTATCAGATCTTGTTCGAAAATAACTTACATGTGCAACGCGCACTTGGATTCATTTACGATGACATCTTGAACTTTCACAAGGAAACTTTGCGATATTTCAGGAAAAGTGGTAGGTCTGCATGGCCTGTAGTTGCCACAGTTGTTGAATTCTAATGCGTTGACAGCGTGGAGACAGCTTTTTGATGCTGCACGAAAGACGTTCAGTGAATCGCTCAAACAGCTTGAAAACGACCTCAGTCGCCACACAGCTCTCATTGACCGTCAAGCATCTATTGAGGAATATCAGCTGTCGCATGCTTCACGAATCAGCTCGCAACGGTATTTTGAAGAGGCTAAATTAGCTGAGCTCGACCGCAGACGACTGAGCGTACAGCAGTGGCTTGGCTCTTCGCCTGCGCAAGCCAGACACGAATCTGCTACCAAGCTTCGGCACGGTACTAGTGGCCAGTGGCTGTTTCAAGACATACGATTTCAAAAATGGTTTGACTTTGAATATTGTACAGACCCTGTTTTATGGCTGAATGGCATTCCTGGAGCAGGTACAGTGCGGTAGCTAAATGTCAATCCTGAGGCTAATGTAAATAGGAAAAACAATACTTGCCTCAACAATCATCGAGAACAGCTGCAAGTTACCTCGAGCAAAAGTTTGTTTCTTCTACTGCCGCTCCACTGACGACGAACATCATGCTTTTGTCCGCGTTGCACGAGCAATGTTGTCCCAACTAATGGCCGGTAACGATCTACTCATGCAGTACTTGTACGATTTTGCTACGCGAAGTGGTGAAGCTATGCTTTCAAGTGAGACCGCGGCTCAAAATTTACTTGATACGGCGCTCAAGAGTTGCGACAAAGACCAGAAGGTCTATGTTATTGTGGATGGCTTGGACGAATGCAATCGAGAAGAGCGAAAGGTCATAACCACATGGTTCAAGAATCAGATCCACAACGTCCTGACAAGAGACCTGGGTTTGCTCAGATGTCTGTTCGTCAGTCAGGACGACGGTTATGCCCGAAAAGACCTGTCTGATTGTTCTTCGATCAAGCTCACATCTGAAGACACGCGTAGCGACATCAAAGCTTTTTGTGACGCGTGGCAAGATTTGATTGCTGAGAGGTTCAAACCATTTGATTTGAAAACTTACAACATATCGAATATGGTCGCTACAAAATCTCAAGGTATGCTCAAGGCGCAACCACTTCACGTTAAAGATTAATGAATAGCCAGGGATGTTCCTCTATGCTAAGCTTGTCACCTGGAACCTTCACGAGCAACCAAACCGAAAATGTGTATATGATGAGCTGCAACCAAAAACGTTACCTGAGGGTTTGGATCAAGCGTATGTTACAGGCGGGAGGGATACAGGTCGCATTACATACTGAACCAGCTAGGTATTCGCGGGTCGTTGACCGTATCATTGGACCGACCGTACAATCCCGATCACGCAGCAGATACGCCAAACAAGTACTTGGTTGGCTGGTATGTGCCAAACGTCCCCTGAAGTGGCGAGAGATACAAGGAGCCGTGTCCATAGACCTTTGTACAGGCACGATGAATCCTGATTATCAGCTTCAAGATGACTGCAAGGATCTATTAGCATCACTTGTAGAACGCAGTGCAGAAGGCTCTGTAGACCTGGTTCATTCAACAGCCAAAAGGTATTCATGTGAGGCTTTTCTCGTGTTCTCGTTTGCTAATAGTTACAGCTATCTCATAAACAAAGGCTACATTTGCGTGCCGGCAGTGGAACTCGAAATGGCTCATCTGTGCCTGACATATCTTGCATTCGACCATTTTCTCCCTCAGCTGGCCAACGACCAAATCAAGATTGCTCTGCATAAAGGTGATTACGCGTTTGCCGACTATGCATCCTGTTTCTGGGCTACACATCTTGTTGAAGGGATATGCCACATCGCCCATAACGCTTCGTGCAACCTGCAAGATCTAATGGAAGCTATCGACACTTTCATAATAGTCCATTGGGCTTCGCGACCTGATTTGTTAACTGTATCAAAGACGTTACAAATGCAGCTGGCACCACTGAATCACTACGGCGAATATAGCAAAATATGTCAAGCCATCGTCTCCACCAAAAATCAACTTCTATCGACCGGAAAAGGTCCCCTGAATGACGAGGTTCTGCACATCTCCAAGGTCATGAGCTCACTAAGATCGGAGATGGAACTGTTCGCTAAGGCACCCGATACCACTACTCTTCAACGGGATGATATTCATAGCTTCTACGGCCCAAACCTCTTCAAATGCGCACGGCTTAATTGTCGTTTCTATTATGAAGGATTTGCGACTGAGCATCAACGAAAACAACACAACGACAAGCACGAGAGGGCTTTTCTGTGCCCAGAAAAAGGCTGCCCCTGGGCGACCATTGGCTATCCTACTGCGAAAGAGCTCCGAGCCCACACAAAAGAATGTCACGAGGAGCCGGAGTATCCAGAAGAAGATCACGAAGCAAGCGAAAGCCTAACACGTGGCAAGCAACCACACTCCTTTCAGTGCACACTATGTCCCAAAAGATTCACAAGGGCCTTCAATTTACGTGCCCATCTGCGCACCCACACCAATGAAAGACCTTTCGTTTGCTCGGTGTGCGGCCAAGCATGGGCACGGAATGGCGATCGAAACCGTCATGAGAGGCTTCATTCCGGCGAAAGGAAGTTTTCGTGTCGCGGCAACCTTATAAACAACAATCGCTGGGGTTGTGGCAGACGTTTTATGCGTGCAGATGCTCTAGGTCGTCATTTTAGATCAGAAGCAGGCCGCGTCTGCATACGGCCCTTGCTCGAGGAAGAAGCGAGAGCCAAGGGTAGTTGGGATAACCAGACAGGCTACGGCAACGAAGTGTTTAATGCAGTGCCCCAGGATGACGGTGACGTGGTGCAGAACCAAGCCAATTCTGAATCACTCTCGCAACCCTTCTTACCGGCCTCGCTTCTCGCGCAGTACCCAGCACTTGCGACGATGGATTGGAATTCAGTGCCATCAGTCGGGCAAGATGGCGCTGGCGAGGGGTCTGGATTATTTGAGGACAATGGCTGGATCAGCGACAGCTACATTGAATGAGTTCGAATAATCATCTCTTCTTTTACAATTGATATCATATCACACGGGGAGGCAGTTGTACTCTGACACACTCATTCCTGTTTCTGCGTACTCAAACCCCGTTAACTTTGACGTCGAAAACATGAACTATCTGTCAAAGTCCCACTGTATTCTGCAAAGCACGTTTCGTGTACGAACGGATCATCAAGATCAGATCCACTTTCCATCCACCAGGTGCAGACAGTGAACCGCCAATCTATCCCGAAACGCTAGTGGGGCGAAGTCGCTAGGCCTGCAGATGGAGGACCTCTTCGCGTATGCACGCCGGCGGGGGTGTCTCAGCCTCACGTTTGCCTGCTGCGCACGAGCCTCAGGCAGAAAGAAGGCAAATGTAGACGTGTCAAGCCACACCATCATGGTCCAACGGATTTCGACGCATGTTCAGATTCAATTACGAAGCACAATTCAAGCTGTGCAAGTGATAACAAATCAAGGCAGGACACCTAGGCCAGAAAGCAATGGTTGGAAACAGCAATGGCATGAGAACAACGGGACGTCGGTCTTATTTGGTACATTGAACAAGAAGTATTCGGGATACTTAATCAGTGTCTTTGCATACCGTATGTAGAAGCTCGAAACGATAATCTGGGGGCTGAATCGTGTTGCTGTCCAGCCTTACCCAGCCCCAACACCGACCCCACGCGTGCCAGCGTTTAGACATCTCACTGCGTCCGGTCAGCTCAGTCCTCGAGCGGGCGCATGTTTCACAATGACATCTCGTTTTGAATTCTCAGAAGTCAGATAGGATGGAAAAGCTCCTTCGTCAGCCACGCCGGTCAGCCTCGAATGGCTGTGCGAATGCACACTGACGTCGACGGAGAGTGATTCTTGATCGTTCATCTACCGGGTGCAACGCTATTCCAGTACCAGTAATTCTAGTCTAAATGTGGTCTGATTGACTGCTGCGATACAAAATGCTTGTAATGGGCATTCAGACAAGGTACATGGGATGGATAGACCAAGAGATGCATTGCGCATGCGACCGAAGCTAGCTAGCTATACCAATGAGCAACATGGATATTACCTGGAAAAAGTAAAATGAAAGAAACGGTGGGCGTAAACGTATCCTAAACTTCAAGGGTATCTATCAAACATAAAGAAGTTTCGTAGTCGTGGGTTTTTGTCATGCTCGTCACTCCTCGTCACTGGATGAATCTCCAGCATCCCGTCGTGCCTTGCCATCACCAGTCTTCCACATACCCCCCTCCCATACAACGAGGTCTTCTTTTACGAGATACTGCTCGAGAGCGATGTCCTTCTTCCAGCTTGCAACGTTAAGCATGTCAGCACCACTCTTGCGGTCCTTTTCAAGATGACGCCCGACATGCTCCATTCGCTCATCCCAGCTTATTGGGCCAATGAAAGCTCGGTCGCAGCCCAAGAAAGGACAGATAGACTGCTGCGGAGCGCCACGGAGCTCAAGGTAGCAGCGTGTCTGGTGCTCCTGGATGTTGTCTTCGTTGACGGGGTGTTCCTTCATATGACGGGCACCAGAGCCGTGCGCGGCGTGCATGCGGCGCAGATGTTGCGTGAAAAGATCTTTCCGGTTGAACTCGTTGTAGTAGAGCATCGAGGCGTTATTGGGATCGGTTGTAGGTACGCAAAGATCGCAACGCCAGTAGCCAAGCTTGATGTGTTGGGTGCTGACGTGACGTTTCCACTCGTTCTTAGAAGAGAAGGTCGATGTGCAGTTGTATGCGGCGAGGGGGCAGGGAAAGTGCCGTCGGTCGTCTTGGTACTGGGTTTCGGCCGCGGCTTTAGTGGCGCCACGAGGTCGTCGACTAGGTTTGTTCGAGCCAGAAGAGCTTGCTGCTGAGTTTTTGCGCGCACCACTGCGTCGCCTTGAGGCTCGAGAGGTGTGCGGGGCAGACCTTCTTCTCTTGTTACCCCTGTTGGACGGGCTGTAGTCAGAATCTGACGAAGATTCTTCCTTAAAGTCAACTGGTTGAACTGACTCAGCATCACGGACAGAGTTTCCAATACCGGAATCCGTGTAATCTCTGTCTGTGATGTGGGGACTTTCCGTCTTGATTGGGACTTGCTCTGGCTCTACGATGGTCTCTTGCTTCGTGTTGACAATTTCAGCATCTTTGACCGTGGAATCGGGCTCTTGGTAGCAGTATTCAATATCTTTGAGACTTATGCTTGCGCCTGAAGTGCCAGACATATAAGAGACGTCGCTGAACTGCTCGATGGTGTGATATTGTGGCTGAGGCTGAAAGAAGTCTGTGGGACTACCATAACCAACTGTATTGTAAGCATGTGGCGAAGGCACCTCGTTTTGTGAAGTGTAGCTGGATGTTCCAGAATTCGATGTTCTGTCAGGCGATGCGTTGCGGTGGCACTCAGTTGAAGGCCATTGTGAGGCGTAATGCTTCTGGTGCTGGCTTTGTAACGGTATGTTTGCGTGCAGTAGACCGCTGGAAAGAGGTGATGCATCGAACATGAAACGCTGCATTGGCTGCATACTCATGCCGTCGCCAAAATTGTTAGGGTACACATCATCCACAACGCTAAACCCAGGAGCATAATGTTTGTCAGGGAATGAGTAGCCATGGAAGTCGGATGCCCAACCGGAGTAGCGCGCCTCGTCCATGTATTGGATTTGTGGAAGATCCTCGAATTGTTGGGTTGGCATGTTGGTTGATCCAGATTGGGGTGGACCGGATTTTTGTACGCTCGGGGTGACCGAGATCGGTAGAGGGCAAGCAAGATGTGCCTTTGAAGGTAAATGACGGCGACGAACACCAAATTCAGTGTTGTCTGGTGGATTCCGTTAATGTATAATCAAACATGTGATTTGTATGTGTCGACTTACGCAGATGAACTTGGAATTTATGGCAAGTGCTTAGAGATCATGCCAGTAGGTAAAGTTGACGACTGGCTGTAGACGGATAGAAATATTTCGTGGTGAACAAGAGAGGCGCAGCATCAATATGATGTTCGTGACTAGAGGCAACAGAATTGCACCTTGACGTTGATTTGCACTGCCTTCGTCTTTGCCTGATGTACTCTCACCCTCAAGCTCACATACATTACTTGCTTTATGATGGGCTGTTCGCAGAGCCGCATCACTTTGAACCAATCAGCAAGAACCGCATGGGTGGTGATGGCTAGGTCTCGCTTGCATGAGGGCCCCTGCAGCTGCATTCACCGGTGGAGACAGCTGGACAGCCACAAGTCACCCACCCCTCGGCTACGGGCGTCTAGTCCTTGATTCGAGGATTTGATAAGGTAGTTTCTTGTGAAGGAAGCCCCATAATAAAAAGCAATTCCAGCAGGGTCTGGCGAATCCCTACCCGTATCGCAGTACATACTGAACTGGAAGCCGTGCGCGAACTGCATATGCTCATGTCCGGGAAGCAGAGGAGAGCTTAGCAGGTCCGTGTACACTAGTGTGACACTCTGCGGGTTTGAGTTGGGGGCCAAACGGAGGACAAGTCCTGAGTAACGAACAGCGAACGGCGAAGGACACAAACATGTGTGAACAGACCACCACCCTCCGGGACCCTGAGGGCGCTGCAAAGTCGCGGTAAGCGACAGTCCTGCTTCCGCACCTGCACCAGGGGTCTGGAAGTCGTCGAGCCGATGCCCAAGGCTGCAAATGACGAGAGGAAATGATGAGTGAGCAAGCCATGATCCTAATTGGGAGGAGGAGTGCTCGTCAACAGAGCAGGATCCTAGTGAAAGTGGTGGAGAACCCTCTTTCTATTGGAGAGCCGATCGCACAGAAGCACACCATCTGGGGCGCGATTCCATCCAACACGCTTAAACAAGGCAACGAAGGCAGGGCGGTGCACCGATGTTTACATTGTCCTGAGTCGTAGTACATAAGAGGGCGCTTGAGGTGACGATTACGAGAACTCAATGGTGAATGGACCAGACCGCGCCCTGTAGGCAGTTTCGCCGGCTGTACGCTACTCCTTCGCATTTCCGCAGTCGCATTCAACCTGACTTCGAGATCGATCGATGGCTTCCAAAGTTGTGTTGGTGAGAACCAAGGCGCATTCCAGCGCATAGGGGGCGGTGCGCCGCGGAGGATGTGTGGGGTGGATTGGACAGAAGGGCGGGGAAGTTGGAGGACCTCGTCGAAGCTCGTTAACACTGCTCCGAGCGCCAGACGCAGGGGCAAGAATCAATGTCGTTCCCAAAACCGACTTTGATAGTAAGGCCACCGGCGGCTCTGATTCAGATTTCGCTGGACCAGAGCTTATCGTGCTCCGCATGGTGGTCATCATCTTACGGAGCCTTGGCACTTTAGCTACGGTCCGCACCCGCGCAGCCCAGGATCGAACCATCTGCAACAAGGTACCGAGACAACGGAACGAGGGACTGTCATAAAATTGACTTTATGACTATCGTTTGGCCGGCTACGTAGATTAGGCAACCAATGCGATTCGCAGCGTGAGATGACAGTCCTCCGTTGCTGGTGCCATGTTGACCTTCTAAAGTGCAACATGGCTTGCAGCTTACAATGCTGACAGCACACGGCGTGGACTACACAGCGTACTTCGCTACCAGACGATCCTCGATTCCGTCGAGAATCCATCGATGCTCCAGAACTTCCAAGTTTTCGGCTTCTGCCAGGAACAGCTTATCCGGATCCTGTTCGGGACCCATCATGCCTGCTGCAGGATTCTGCATACCCATCTGCTGTGAGACCTGGCTTGCGGCTAAGAGCATGGGTTAGTTGTGTTCGACCGAGTGGACTGACGTGAGACACTTACCATTGTTACTGCCGAGAATGAAGTTGTACACAGGCTGCAGACCGAATAGAGTGAGGAAATACCACGACAAACTAGACACCCATCTCACGTCCAGATCGCGAGTTCCTACACCGGACTGGAGCATGGACTTGAACTGCGGTGTCAACGGGAAGGGCAATTTCACTGTTAAAGACGTTAGCGCATGTATTGACATCTGGTTCAGATGTAACCCACTGATCACGAAACCCGAAAAGAAAGCATTGATCCACCCCATGATCAGTGTCTGCGGAATCATCATAGCCATATTGCCCTTCATCATGCCCATCATACCCTCCATAGCGGCCGGATCGCTCATAGGGTTTGGTCTAGGCTTGCCCCTCATTTCTGGCTCGGCCAGGAACTTGCCCTCCTGGTACGCCTGCACCATGTACGCCTTCCTGGCAGAGAACGCAGCAGGAGAGAGCACGTTGGCATTCTGGCGCAGTGAAAGACCACGGGCGAGCGACCGGTTTTGCCGAATTTTGGGTAGATCTTGCTTCTTGGGGGTCGACTGGAGGAGCGTCATCGCGTAGTGGCGAAGAATACCCGTGAGGATCTGAAGGGCCGTTAGAAAAGGCTATCGAATAGAGTCTGAGAGGGCGTACCATAACCACCGTTATAGGGAGCAGAATCCACCAACTATAGCTGTGTCAGTGCTAAATTGCAGCATCCACCGGCGCATTGAACATACAACAAGGCGGGATCCCTATGGATCGTTTGCACAACAGGTTCAGCCATCTTCTCGTTGTCGATGACTTGCGCGCGAAGCGAAAGGTGGGGTGGCGGTCGTGGTGGTGGTAGACGTAAGGTCGTGATGTTTGATGATGGAAGCTCCCAGCCGGAGCCTAGGCGGACCCTTGTCACCTCCGCGCCTTCCTTCTGGAAAGGTGTCTTCCATCTACCGAGCTCTACAGCCTCGACACAACCTGAGCTGCACGCCTTTCGCAAACATACCGCCGCTTTGGCTTGTACAAGAAACTAATAGTCAACATGTCGGCAACACAAAAGGTTGCCGTGCACTCGCTGTCCGGTACTTCATCCCCAATCTAAACACAAACACCTCTACGCAGGCCGCAAACTGACAGTCTGCCAGATCTGAAGAACACGACTGATGATGCGCTCCCTAACTACCTCCACTCCATTAAATTCAAGCAAATCCACACGCAAACCGACGTCCGGTTAGTGCTCGGCTACAGCGCCGTCATCATCGCCGGTGCGCTCTTCTACTTCGACTGGAAGTTTGGTTGGGAAGCTTCGAAGCCGTACACTGCGCCCGCAGTAGTTGCGTATTTCTTACTGAACGGCGCGTTCTCGTATTGGTTGTGGTTTGTAGAGAAAGGTGTTGTGTACGAGGGAGAGGGGAAGACGGGGAAGGTACGTTTACTACGACACTCTGGCTACCAATCTTAGCTACAACTACTACTTGAAACTCGATTGCTGACAATGAAATAGATCCGTGTTTCCTCGTCGACCAAAAAGCACATCCCCATATACGAATGCGACGTCGTCTTCACGCCCACACCCTACACCTCCAACCCAGAGCAGAAAATCCACATCCGCGCGCCCATGACACGCTGGTTTACATCCGACGGCTACTTCACCGCGAAGCCATTCCAGCAGTGGCTCGCCTCCGAGGTCCCTGTGATTGGTGCTGCAGACCCAGACAATGTTGTGGAAGATATTGGAAGGGGAAGCGGGGCGCAAGAGTTGAACCTGAACAGTTCGAACGCCATTGATGTGCTGCAGCAGTTGAAGGCTAGTGGGGCGAGTTTTGTGAGCGGGGATGGGCGAAGGAGGAAGGCTTGAATGCCTGCCACGAGAAGAGTGAGGCTAAAAAGAGAGACAGAGGACATGTTTTGGGAAGGGCGTTCAGGAGAGGTGCCCGCATATGCTTGCCGTACCAGCGGTTGCATGTTTTGACCTCTTTTAAAGAAATTTTAGCAGCCGCTTTCATACCAATATGATCTTGGCGTGCCAACATGCAGCAAAAGAAGATTTGTTCAACATGTTTCATATACTGCGAATGAATGCTATGAGAGTCTCAACGCCAATAGAATGCTATGCATATGTGGTTGTAGCCAACTTGTTTCTTTTCCCATGCAAAATCCTCAATTTCACAAAGTCAATCCCTAATCAGAGTCTCTCTCCAGCAACGGCAGAACCTCCAATTCCCTCTGGATAATCCTCTCAAACTCTTCCCTGTCGATGCCTGACGCCCTCGCTAGCCGGAACAAGCTCTTGATATCTGTACTGATATGCTGTTTGATCGCAAGCTCTGCCTGGCTGTGACTCGCAGCTTCCCTCTCCAGCTTCTCAACTGACCTCGACGACGAAGAAGAGCTCGGTCGAGGGTGGTTCATCGCAGCGTGTCGTGCCTCGTCGACGGATTCGATGTGCTCAGCCCTGCTCTCTTCACCCGAGCCGCTCACGTATGGCGGTGGCAGCGAAGAGTCGTAGCCGTTAGCACCCAAGTTCGAGGTCTCGAGCGGTTCGGTCTGGGGTGCGCGGGTGTAGTTCAGGGCGTTGCCGTTGAGTGTCGATTCGCCAGCTGCTGGGCTCTCCTCGTCTGGGTCATGTGCATCGAGTGCGGGCTGAACTTCTGAGGCGTAGCGAGCGAAGTACTCGAGTTCGGACTGTGTTGGACCGATCTGTGTGCGGTTGTTTGTCTGAGGTGCAGGCGAGCGCTTTTGTGCGGGTGTGCGGGTGTTTGGAGTCTGGTCATAGGCAGCCCAGTAGGAGCCGTCGTCGTCGTCTTCGTTGTCGTCTTGCAGCACTTCCAAGTGTTGTGTGGGTTGCTGAGTAGTGTAGCCATTACTCTTCGCCGTCTTGCGGCGGAAGCCTGCTTCGTTTGCTTCGCCCAAGCTCTCGAACCACTCTGTGCCATCGTCGGCGTCTTCGATGCCTCTGAGCTCAGCCAGAAGCCACCTATTGCCCCCGTCTCCACCTGTGCACCAGAGGTATGCTGGTATAATGCCAAACTCGCCCAAGACTAATCTTGCGTGTAGTGTCTCAGGGTCTGACCGCCTGTACAATATCTGGTCTGGGTCTTCCGGCTCGATCTCGCCCGAGGCTGGGTGTGGCTCAACCTGGATCTTCTCGATGACTGACGGTAGCTTTGCGGCGATTTCCCGGTCCCAGCAAAGAAGGGAGAGCCAGTCGTCGGTAGCAACAAGCTGGAGTCGTTGGCGGAGAATAGGGGATACAAGGGGTAGTAAGCCTGGTGGTGCCTCTTTTGCTTTGCCTGACACTGCCAGACAGGCCAAGAGTGGGGGAAGGAGGTCCCTGGAGTCGGGCTGTGGAATGACTTGATCGAGCCCAGGCATGGCTACTGGTTGTGGTGCTTGTGGGGGTGGAAGGATCTAAGACGAAGTCACGTCGCGATGGAGGACGTGTTGCTCCACCTATATCTGTCAAGGGTGTAAGAGAGGTGTAAAGTGCGTTGGTTGCTGGTTGCTAGTCTGGTGATGCCGTCACATGCAGACGTGGACAGTGACGCGCGGGGGAACTGACACACAAGATGCGGAGTCGTGGATGCAAGAGAGGAAGGAGGAAAATGGGAATTTGTGGTGTCAGGGAGAGGAAGAGAAGAGAGACATTTGCATTCTGGAGACGAGCCATGTTTTGCGGGCAGAAAGCTGGAGCAGTGGGTTTAGTCTCCGTTCCGCCGAACTTCAAAGGGTCCAGTTTGATTGAAGCACGGTTGCAGTTGCCGGCAACGCTGGACAAAATGTTCCAGATGTAGAGGACCGCGGTTAAACTTGGCTAGTGAAGAGCCTCACATCCATCAATCAACGGCTTTCGATTTCCCAACAGCAGTGCAACTCTCTGATCTGCCCCGCATTTTGACTGCGGTCGCCCTGGATGGCCCCTGTGCCTCTAGGCGTTGCTTTCGCTGCAGCTTCGGTCGCACTCGACAACCGACTCGCCGAAAGCTGGCCTTGCACATGTGCTTGAGTGCGGACAGCGAAGATGAAGCCTCACTGCTAGCTGTGGTGCTGAAGCGTTCAGACTTCTCTGGTGCGCAACTGTAAGCACGTGTCGATGCAGATATGACATTACCCGCCAGTAGTGTCACTGTGTGTTGTTGTGCTTCAAAGGCCTTGCACAACTGTACATACCATAGTACTTGTGATGAACTAACTGATCAACTATTCTGAGTTGCTGTCCCTCAGTAGTCCATCTCCGCTTGTTGAGGAGCAGGGATTTTGAACGCTCCTATCAACAACACGATCAGGAGAACATCAGCCAGCAGACTGATGATCGCAAGAACAGATAGCTGTAGCTCTGTTCTCGGCCACCAGCCATCACCAGCTGGGCCCTGACCGGAGGCTGAGGTGTACCTCTCACGTTCTGTCGACCACTCGTCCAGGCTGCCCCACAGTCTCGCTCGGGGAGCTCAGACACGACCTGGTCCCGCGACATCGCTAACAAGAGCTCGTGTTGCTCCATCTCGTCGGAATTCAGGTTGCAAGCTCGGCGATGAGCTATAAGAGGCCTGACAAACACTCAGACTTTTTCGCTGCGCAACCAATTGTTCCGGCTTGTTCATTCTGAATTACCCCGGCATGGCAGCATTCGACATAACCCACAGAGGATGCTTGGCCAGTCTTTATATAGCACACCCATCGGCTACTAACCCAAGATTAAGCGCCAGATCGTAGTCTGGGACTGCACATCGTGATTTAAAGATGAATGCGCAAGCCGACCGTGGGACACGACGACTCACGGTGGCGGAATGTACCTGAGACGGGGGATTCCTACAACTTGCAAATGGAGTGCGCCTGCATCGAAGGGTACATAGTAAGTTTATGGTTGAGCATAGCCACTTTACCCGTTTCAGAGGGCTGGGGCTGTGCCAGCCGTTGTATCAAGCCGCCAAGACGACTGTCACCACCGGTGAATTCTGCCTTGGAGCTTCAATCAAGCTCATGGTTTCCGTTGCATGTCCGCGCTTGTTTCAATCTCTCTCTCACGGGCGCTCGCTAGGCCAGCTGGACAGCTGTGTCACCATCAAGTTCGCGCGCAGCATCTGCTTGGCAAACAGCCATCTCAGCAACCCCCGCCAGCACAGCACGTTGGAAATGGTGAGGGGAGTCAAGTCAGCCTCGAACCCTAGCCAGCCGCCGCAGCATAGACCATTACACGAGACGCGCGCTGCTTCCTTCTACCGTTCGATCGACTGACGCACTCTTTCTGTAGCCCGCGCGCACTTTTCCCGTTTTCCACTTTGGACCTTCCGGAAAGTGGTCGACTTCGCAGAAATCCGACACCGCCTCTACCACTGCAGCGACTACCCTGCGCAAGGCAGACAAGTCCTGACTAGCCTCACTTGCTCTTGACCGTGCAGACGCAATACCTACCTGGGTTCGCCTTTCTGTACTCTGTTTGCGCGTTCTGGTGCGCTACTGAGCTGCCTCCTGTCGTCGTCGTCGTCGTCGTTGTTGTTGTTGTTCGTCCGGTTCCACTGGTCTCTCGCATAATCTCCACTACAGCGTTCAGGCAGCACTATGCCTCCTTGATCATCGGGTATCACATTCACCTTTTCCCCTGCTGTGGGCTTGGTCGCGTCCATCACTCGCCACTCATCCATTCGTTGTTAGCTCGTTGATTCTGCCTTCCAGGCAGGCTGTCACGGCCTGTACTCATGAACGCGATCGACGCTCGTATGCAGCCACAAGATGGCCAGCGGCGTCAGCACCGCCACTTCGAGGATGCGCCTGCCAATGGCTACCCACCTGTGTCTGGCACCGGCAATTTCTTAATGCCAGATGCGCAAGGCGCATTCACTTTTTCGGCGGAGCCCACAGCCATGGTCTACGGCAATTCGACGATGGCCCTCCCATCGTCAAGCACGCCTGGCCACAATTCGACCTTCGCTCCAAACATTGACTCCTCCTTCGACTCCACCCTCCACCCCGATATGGTCAGTCGCTCATACCCTCCACTCAATGCCTACAGCCAGGGACAGAACCTCTCCGCTGGATCCTACACCAACCTCGGCCAAGCTATATCGCCTTCGCACTCAGTTAGTCCTGAGCCTGGATATACAAGCGATCTCAATCAGCAAGACCTCAGCAACTACACAACACCGAGCTTCAACGGCCAATACCTTGACGAGTCGTTCTCAAACCTGAACTTTGCTGAAGACCCTACCGCCACTACCGCCTTCCCTGTTTACCAGGGAGATGTGGATACGTCCCTTCTGACGTCTGGCGCTTTAAACACATATAACGCCCAACCACACATGTCGGCGGCGAACAGCGCATTCGTCCATCAGCATCAACTGATGTCACCTAGCATGACAAATGGTTCCAGTCCTGCGATGGGAAACGACAGCTCAACCTTCCCGGCAATGCAATTTGCTGATAACGGCCAAAGCTCCTTCACTCCACCCAACCAGGCAAGCCATCCGCTGCACAAGATACCCAGAAAACCTTTGCAGAGTCCGCCTCTGACGAACAGTCCTGGACACATGTCATTGGCAAGTCCCCGTCCACTGACACGACACATGACCAGTCCCATCGTACGAGTGGAAAACTACAGCAGGGAAGAGTCACCCTCACATTCGGACAATAGCAGAGGCCTAAGCAGACGAAGTCTCAGCAGTCGGCGATCCGGCAACCATCTTTCGCCATACCCACAGAACGACTCGTCCGACGAAGAAGACTTACATGAACAAGTACGCGTTCAAGCCGTGTATCGAGAAACGGAACGCAACGAGGACGGCTCTTGGTTAGGCACAGGTGGTCAAGGCCAGGCTGGGCTAAGCCCCATGGATCGTCAAGAGATTGGAGATATGTCAGTACCCAGTCTTGACGAGATTGCAGAGCGTAGAGCAAGAATGGAGAAGAAGCTTGAGGTGCAAGATTGGTTGACGAAGAGCGAGGTTGGGAGCGAAGCAGGAGATGTCGGTACATCGAGCAGCTTTCTCAAACCTCATACCGGACGTCGTCGCGCCAAGAGCCAGAACGATGCTAATCGTCAGGCTCTTCATGGCAGTTTTGGACTCGACGTACGCAGCAACTTTGATGCTTTCAATGCCACCAATGTACCTGGACCTGGCAGATACATTGACGAGCAAAGCGAATATGGCGATGACGACGATGAAGAAGAGGGAGAAAATGTATCTGACTCGCCACCAGCTTCTGTCAATATACACGCAGACCAAACAGAGGACTCTTACTTCCCAGCTACCCGAGAGCCCAGCCCCGCCATTGATGCTATTGTGCAGCCCTGGATGGACGTACCAGTGCAGCCACAGACAACCTCCAGCCACTATCAGCCTCCGACCTCCAATGCAGCAATGATGCGCTTTCGACAACGAGCAAAAGATGTCGAATCTGCATCACTCGCTGCGACCGTTGGATCACGCCGGCTGAGCGAGCCGGATCTTGCCAGTATCCGCGGGTCGCCCGGTATTGCTCGACTTATAGAACCTGAGCCCCGTAAGAGCGATGAAAGGCAGCGCCGTCCCAGTTTCCTACGAAATATAAGGCGTACCCCAAGCAACTTGCTCAAGCGCAAAGGCAGTATGCCCGTACAACAATCCTTGGATATGGGGTCAGACCAGTCGAAGGATCTTGTCTTCGATAAGCCAAAGCGCATTGGTAGCTGGGGACGTCCGAAGTCTCCACGAGTTAACACCAACCTAAGCGACAGAAGTAAAGATGGCGCCCCAGCAAGTTCTCTAGGTTTCCCTGCGACCTCAGGCCCATGGTACCAAGGAGCAAAGAACGTCATCAAGCGAAGCCGTAGTCGAAGTGACATTGGCCGAAGTAGAGGCGATTCCGCAAAGTCATTTGGATTGGCTGAACTCATGACACAACATGGTGGACCGCCCATGCCTATGCTTGCTTCGCCTCTTGCAGATACCGAAGTGAAAAAGCAGTCCGTGCAGCCAGGTCTTGCCGCAGATGATGACGACGATGATGAACAAGAGGCGATTACGATGGACCTCAAAGTGCGCACAGATCCTATCATTCCTAATCAAGAAGGATTCCGTACGCACGCTCGCCAACTGAACCCTCGTTTGGCTGACTTCATGGTTGAACGCGTCGCTCAGGAACAAATCAGAAGATACAAAAGACTGCTTGAATTTCGAGTGAAGCACATCAACGTTGTACAGACCAAGAATTGCGCCTCTGGAAAGTTCTGTATAGAGCTAGGTGGGGAGGCAAAACAACTGCCCCCAAAAGCTGGCAACAAAGACCCTGACGCACCATTCATCGGGTTCCAAATCACAACTCCAGGCGAGGAGGATGACGATGATGATCTTCCGCCAGAAGGTACTGTCGTGGCTGCACAGTTCCCTTCAGGTGTACCCTTGCCGCCTGTCAAGCGCCTTCCGGCTGAGTTCGAATGCCCGCTGTGCTTCAAAGTAAAAAAGTTTTACAAGCCGTCTGACTGGACAAAGCATGTACACGAAGATGTTCAGCCTTTCACGTGTACCTTCCCTAACTGCCAAGAACCCAAGTCATTCAAACGCAAAGCTGACTGGGTTCGACATGAGAATGAACGTCACAGGCAATTGGAGAACTGGACCTGCAACATTTCTGACTGCAATCATACCTGCTATCGTAAGGATAACTTTGTGCAGCATCTCGTCCGAGAGCACAAGATTGCTGAACCAAAGCAACGGACTGGACGAGCATCCAACAAGGATCCGCCTGCAAGCGGCGATGCTGGTGTGTGATGTAGAAACGGACTTGAAGGGTAGTTGCTAACACTTCCCTAGATGACATATGGGGTATTGTTGAGAGATGCCGCCGCGACACAACAAAGCAGCCCAAGGACGAGCCTTGCCGATTCTGCGGCAACATCTGTAACAGTTGGAAGAAGCTCACTGTTCATCTGGCGAAGCATATGGAGCAGATCAGCATGCCTATACTTCCGTTAGTTGAACAGAAGCTCCTCAATGCCGATACCATCATCAGCCCTGTACAGGAGCTTCCGGACACACGCAAGCTATCAGCCGCGTTCACCAGAAAGCCAGTTCCTAGTCCCCTACAACAGAGCCCTAACACGACTTTTGCGCCAGGTGTCAATCCTTTTGGACAACCCCCGCAAAGCAATCCAAATGAAGCGGCGGCCAATGTAATGCATTCTTACCCTCCACCCCAGATGGTCCCGCCTCAACAGAATGGTTACGCAGCGTATGCTGCAAACAACATCCACTATGCGAACCAGACCTATCCTGGACTACAAAATCCGCCAAAATCTCCTATGGTGTACACCAATGGGTTCCACTTGCAGGACCCATCCTACCTCAACATGGGTCCCGTCTCTGCAATCCAACAACAGGAACAGGCCATGTTCACAAACTCTCCCACCGAGACGACCGCTTTCCCCAACTATTTTGCTCCTGAACAACAGAGCATGGCCGGGAGCTACGATCCTGCGATACAGATGCAATACCAGCAACCGCCGCCCACAGGGACATATCAGGCTATGGACTACTTGACAAACCAGCACCAACAAAACTATCAATACCAGGGATAGTAATATAACGTTGTATGTAGGAGGAAGAGGACCACATCGGAGGAGGTTTTTGCGATGAGATGAGCGCGATTTATGCCTTATGATTTTTTCTTGGTTTTCACAGCTCGACGATATCCCTGCAGCGTTTAGACGCATTGACGGCGGTCAAGTTATCGTTTGTGCTTCTCCGTACGGTTGTACATCACAGCTATAGAGCATGTAGTGCATAATAAGATAGCGATGTTTCAAGTTAGAAGGATACGACCACGTGCAACACAGAGAATCCATCCCTATCGGAAGCATTGCCTCGTGTGTAGAGCACGATGGACGTGGGAGGAGTGCATGCAAGGCGAGAAAAGCAGGACTCGATCGCGTGCATCGTGTCAATAATAGCAACAGTGCCACTGCCTCTGCTTGCAACGAACAGGGTAGAGTCGCGTGCTGGCACGAGTTGCTGTCGTGTTCAGATGCACCCCATCAAGGTCGTAATTGTTGTGCACCCGACGGAGGCAAGGCATGAAGCAGGTCAAAGCATGGTCAAAGCATAAGTCAGCGCTCTACGTTGAGGAGCAGTATTGCGGTTTGTAGTCGATTGTGAACCGCGAGCTGTTCTTCTAAGATCTAAATCTCAATTCGGTCAAGTGGACTATCGACTACCAGTGGTGAACACGAAGGTTGGCTGCAACCCGAGCATGTGCACACGGATCGCTTTTCGAGAACCATACAGGTTTCTTCCGTCGAGTTTCCGTTTGCGATAAGGCGGGATGGGATTAGGGGCGGCCTCGATCCTACGTTGTCATGGTTGGTGTGACTTCACATGTCGGCGAAGGGTGGTCGGCCGGGCCAGCTAGCGGGCTGCCGTCGGCTGGAGGCGGTGGACGGGATGACGCAGTGGAGGCCGGGAGGCTGGGGGACTTGGTCCTCGAGCTTGCGAGCTTTGTTCCAGCGGTTCAGCACGTCAGAGGAGCAGCAGCTGTTGTCCAGCTTTGGAGCTTTGCACACAAGGCTGTCCCAGCCGAGACAGGCTGTTCAAACTAAAAGGGCGTCCTGATCGATCTGCACCCACCCACACGCCTCATCCATGTGCGCGCTGGCCCCAGCACGACGATCAGAAGCTTTGACGCTCAGGCGCGGCCTAAGCTGCATGGCATCGTGCTGACGTTTGTGTGCTTCTGAGACGCAGACGAGACGGCTGCTGAGCCAATGGTGGGCAGATGGCAGCATTATTGCAGCTCTACAACGGGCGCGAAAGAGCGCAGACGCGCGAGGCGGCGCAGTCTGGGCTGCGGGAGCTCCAGGGCAGAGAGCAGCGGGGCAACACTTGGGCGTCGAAGAAGGCTTGAAAGGATGACTACATGCAGAGGGTGGTGAGATGGAAACATGTGCTTTGTGCGTGCTTGTGCGACAGTGACCAGCGCGCGACTGTCTGACCCGAGTGATAGCGACGGCTGAAGCTGTTTGCTGTCTCTGCAAGCGCAGCGTGCCGTCTGTTGTTGAGGGCTGCGGTTTCGGAGCACGGGTTGAGGAGCTTGGGCGTGGAGTGCAAAGCTGGGGGACGCGCCGCAATTTCAGCCAGGTCATCCAATCGGCCGCTGCAGAGGGCAGCGAGGTCAACGCTGTGAGATCACGTTGGCTACGCGCGCGGGATTTTCGGCGACGTGCGACGCTGATTTGCTTGTGAGATGTGCATTTCCATCTCGCGCCAGAGCAGCACAGTGCCTTGCGGGCTGTCGAGTGACGAGCAGCAGCAGCAGTAGCAGCAGTAGCAGCAGCAGCAGCACGTTCGCTTGCACCTGCCACGGAATCCATTGCACATTGCGTAGTCTTCGGGCTGACCGCTCTCTTGCTGCCCGCTTCTGAGCCCGGCCCATGACGTGCGGCTCGCGGCTCTCCCTTGTCCGCAGCAGCACCTGGAGGCCTCTGGAGAGGGAGCAGCGCTGGTGATGCCGGGCTCTGTATACATGGCAGGACGGGCACACAGTCTCTCCAGAGTCCAGACAAGCCGTGATGTGCAGCATGGTCGCGCAGCCCATCCGCCAGCAGCTGGGGCGTCGCGAAAGACACGCCGTGGCTGACCTGTTATTGGCAGGCATCCCTGTCGACAGGCCGCGCCTTCCGCGAATAGAAGAACCCCGCCCATCGCCCTTTCCCTCTCGCGCCCAACCACAGCTTCTCCTTCCTTCTCCAATCATCCTGCACCACCACGACTAGCCATCAGCATCAACCAGAATCACGAGTCTTGCGCTACAACGCGCTCGTGGTCACAACACGTCAAACCGCACCGGGTGTCTTTGTGTATCTGCCCGGCGCTTCCACACGGCCTGCTGCCCAGCGCAAAATTGGTGCGCGCAAGTGTCTGCACGCGTCGCTAAGACAAGAGCTGCGTCCTGCCGCCCTCTCAGCCAGTCAACGCGAGTCGCGCTCCTCACCACCACAAAATCTCGTGACTGAACTTGGCTGCGGCCTGCTGCATCCGTAAGTCCACCCAGCCCATCCGCATGGTGTACCTCGTCGTCGTCGTCTGCTTCTTGCTGCGACGCGACTCCATATCCTCTTACACTGTCCCTGCGACTGCGCGACGTTGGCAGCGCCGCCCGTGCAGAAGAGCTGCCATGCTGCCCCGAGCGCTGTATACCGTCGCGCCCTCGCGCCTTCCCGGCATGCCATGCGCTCTTGCTAACAGCGCCCCATCAGACACAGGCTACACACGGCTCATTAACGCTGCTCAGCTCTGTATCGCACACGCTGCCAGCTGCTTGGACTGAGCCTGTTGTCGATACCATCACCTGCGCATTGCGTTACTATATCGCTGCGCACCCGCTGGCCGCCCTACGCACCCGTCTCTGGAGCCGCCATCCGAGCACGCTCTAACAGCTCCGCTTTGCTACCACTCACGCCCACGCCAGCCAGCGTCACCTCGCCGGCGCAGCAATCGTCCCAGCGTGCATTTGCGACGTGCATGTGCCGCGCTGATTAAAGTCGGTAAGTGTCTTCCATGGGCCTGCATGAACCTGCATTGCCAACGCATCACCTCCAATCGCCCGCCCGCCAACACATGCCTACCCTCGACCTCCTCCAATTGCTCGACTATCTGTGCCTCGGACTAGCTGACGGTCGCTCTTGACTGCGTAGACCTCTTCCGCTTTCCCTTTTGACTGGGTGAAGCCCTGAAACGCCGACTTCCCCACACGGAGCGGGCCTTTAGACTGCAGTCTTTCTCACCATTGCCGGCCCACTCTGACCTCTCTGACCTCTGTGCGAGTGCACCGCCCCAGATCTGACTCGGCACCCAATCGCCGTCATTGCGCCTCAAGACCTGCCCTGAGACTACGACCGTGCGCGTCTCGAGCACTTCGCCTCATAAGCGTAGCCATTGACAACGCATCAAGCATCGCCTCTGCCGCGACGTGACCAGCGTGTACTGCGCGCCTAGACACGCACATCCCGCACTCGATCAGCAAACAGCAGCCCTCACCACTTAGCTCACTGTCAAGTTAGCCACCGAGTGCATCGATTCCATCCAGAGTCAATCCTCCGTAAGCCTCCACACCCTCACGATACGCGTTATTGGTACCGTGCTAATTTCGGTCCCAGCTCTAGGCTACCGCTCTCCAACCAGCCTTTGCTGAGCTAACACCCAAGTCGCGTCCCTGCGCGTCCATCATACCCTCTTCTGCGAATCACACAAGACCTCGCCCTAGGCAACGCACGACACTAGCACTCGCAACTGAGGCTCTTTCCAGATCCAACTGAGGCTTCCACAAGGATTCCGTACCCTGCTTCTGTGACTGCCAGTGGCGCAACCGGCGTAATACTCACAGCAACGCCGCTTTCAAGTCGCGCGCGTCGAGCTTGCCTTGTACACCCACAACACCAACAACAATATTTCTAACATGACCGACTACGCGCAGTACCAACAGCCCCACCACGGGCACGCGCCCGGGCACATCCAGCCCTACGGTGGAGCTCAGAATCCAGCTGCAGGCAACCCGTCAATAACGTCGCCCACACAACAGCAACAGATGCACTCGTACCAGCAAACATCGCCAATCCTCCCATCGCAGGGATACGGCCAAGCTGGCGCGCAACACCAGCAACACCCTCAGCAGATGGGCTACGCACAGCAGGGCTACATGCCGGGCATGCCGCAAGCATACGGCATGTCGCCAACACAAGCCGCAGCCATGGCAACAGCAGCCGCTGCGGGCCCGGCTGGAGCATATGGATATGATCAGAACGCGATGCATGGACAGCTTGCGCAAGACCCCAGAGCATCCCCGCGCATGTCCGGAGGACAGTTGAAGCAGGACGTACGCGCTGCCCCGCGGTCGCCTACCGCCGTTTCAGCTGGCATGACTGGACCGCTCGCATCTCAGGTCCAGATGACACCCAGTCAAATGCAACAACGTAGAATGAGTACCCAGATCAGCAGTCCTGCGATGCAGCAGCCCCAGCCTGTTATGAGTCACGTAGGACCTCGTTCGTCCATCTCGGTCCCACCTCAGATGGCAGCACCACCACAACATCAACAGTCGCCCGAGCTTGTAGCTGGAGCGCAGGCCGAGGAAGCCCCGCTCTACGTCAATGCCAAGCAGTTTCATCGAATCCTGAAGCGCCGACTTGCGAGACAGAAGCTGGAAGATGCCCTGCGTCTGACATCCAAGGGTCGCAAGCCGTATTTGCACGAGTCGAGGCACAACCACGCCATGCGTCGCCCGCGTGGGCCTGGTGGGCGATTTTTGACCGCCGAGGAGGTTGCGGCTATGGATGCACAAGGCAAGGACGGCGAAACCGACAACAAGGAGAACAACGTTGCCCCACCCGCACCCAAGGCCAGGAGCGGAGGACCCAAGCGCAAGGCTTCTCAGACTCAGCTAAAGGCTGGCCCGCCCAAGAAGACCAAGGCCCAGCAGCAGAGTATCAGCGAAGAGGACGAGGATGAGGAAGACGATGATCCGGAGGATGACAGTTGAAGACCTCACCTCTGCGTCCCACAACTACTCCATGGATCTTTCGACCTCTTAACCTTTTAATCTCGACTTTACACTTCTCAACAACCCCACCTTCTTGACGATTTACGACAGCGAGTCTTTCGGGTCAATGGTTGGCTTTTTTGCATGTTACCCATATTGCGCACCTTGATACACCCCTACCATCAAATTGTCTTAGCAACGGAACATCCCCTTCAGGGATCGAAACATACACACACAGACGTGTCGGGCTGGTCTGGTATGGTGCGCTTATACTGTACGGATGGACTCATTGACTACTGTACTTTTTGATTGTTGTATTCCCCTTTTGTGCTTTTTGTGCTTTACTCTTTTCTCATACCCCTATACCCCACATTCGTTCAGGAGCTGGATTAGGAGCACGCGCTAGCCAGGGAGCTGGCGCAAGTGGTTATGGATATAGAAAGGATTAGTCTCCAGGGACGAAAATGGATACCATGTTTGCAAATTGGCCGTTCTTGTGCTCATGTCTGTCCTTGCCTAACAACAGCTAAGTTTCGCTCCCCACTGGATCTAGCGATTGCCTGCGTTCAAGCAGAGACTAGCTCGAACTTAGGTCTTCTCTGCAGAGCAGCATTGCAGAGTTTTCAAAGGCCATGGTAAGTACTTCAAAGCCTCGTCTCTTGCTGTGACAGAAAAGTAAGATACCCAATCTGCTCGAAATGCGGTCAAGAGCAGCTGGCATGTCTATATCCTACGGTATAAATACGCAACGGAGTGTGCTGCAGTCCAGCGTCTCCGTCTGTTTCCGTTGCTGTTTCGAAAGTAGAAGATATCAGCAAAGGATTCGAGAACAAGGCACGTACTCGCTAAGGTGGAGATTGATAAAGATTGTTCTCTGGAATGTTTACATCCAGACTCCTTCAGACACTAGGGTCCCCAGTGCACTATTGCCAGGAATGGCGTTTTGGGAAGGTTGGATTCACTCGGCTTCACATCTTCACCCGTTTAGAAATGCCCCTTGGGAGGCTCGGTACCATAGACTCGATAGACGTTAATCAATTCAATCATTCAATCATTCAGACGCTAGGGTGGAGGAGCGGTATTGCAGAGCAATCAGCAACGTACAATTTGCTCGTTACCTTACCGAGCACTTGAGAGACCAATATAAATCTGATTTTGGTAGCTAATGAAAGACATTGCAGGTATCTAGACCAGGGATCTTAGTTAACGCCTGTGTGCTCCACAACTACGCTAGATTCATCATCGTGCCTTTGTCCGTACAAAGGCACCATGTTTTCTCATCCACAGGATGTTCGGTTTTCGGGCAATCGACTGCATCTATCTCAGGACGAACGAACCTCGCGCGGAGGGCCGGTCATGCACCAATCTTGCTCGAACAGATAAGTGGTCGACTACCTGCGATTCTTTCGTGATGGTCTCTGATGTCTTAGGCACATGTGAACTGTCTTGGTAGCCATCACGTCTGGTAGCTTGCTGTTTCATAGTATGGCTGTATTACATATATATCGATCCATCTTGTGTGAAGCATGAGTGTATATCACTTACACCGAAAGGCGACCTGAACCGCGGAGAAAGAGCATACTGTAAGCATTGCCTTGTGTATTGACCCTCTTGGTCTGTTTTTGAGAACTGAGGGGAGTCTCATGGGTCCTTGATGTCATTCTGCAGCATGAGATTGAACAGTGAACTCGGGCTCAGGTGATCAGAACTCGGGTTTGAAAATCTCTTCGCGAACAAGAACTGACCTACAGCATACCTTGACGACTACGATACAAATCTCTGTATATTCGTAATATCTTCTCAATATTTTTAGGCTTTTACTCCCGTGCTCAGGTTCTGGTGGCATTGAAACATGACCAGGATTTAGTGGCCGATCGCGACTTCTTTGTATGGATTTTAAATCAGTATCACGCTTGACAAGGACTGCTGTTTCTCTGGCACCCTCTACACGGTTTCGTATCTGGGGATTTATAGAACGCTTCCATACCACATGCGCCGTCCATCAGCTTGTTAAGCATCTCTGGGTCTATGTCTTCGCGACTTTACTTATATACAAAGGTAGGTAGACCTTCAATCTCTCCGCTTCTTCTTTCATCTCATTTGCGCTTTCCGTTCGTAAAGCCTGGTCAAACAACACTGATAGTAACCTGCTTGCTGTTGCGATACTCATGAGTCTGGTCTTCTTTGTCGGCGGGTAGACCTATCAGATTTCTGTGCTAATTGAAAAAGGTCCTCCCGTACCAATCATCGGACATTACAGTGCGGCAAGTCGTTATCGTTTGCATTCTTACAGCTCACTCCCGTCTTGATATCAAGAGTTTGTGTTCGCGCAGAGGTCGAAGAGCATGTGTTTCTATTTCAACTCGTAAAAAAATCCTCAGTATATACCAGAGTTCCCCAAACATGACGCATCTGAGTCGAAGCTCAACACACTTGTGATCCTACAATGGACAGGTATTGTGTGAGGATCTAAGCCCTTTGTCTGGCTTCACAATGCTGTTGTCTCTTCACTACTCCTTGTGCTATTTGTTGCTTCGGACTCGCTCCAATTCATTGTTCACCAAGGCTGGATGGCATGACTCGGTGCTATATATGCAGCTTGCGATAGTGCACCATCAAGGTTTCTCAAATATTTGCATCCTCGCAATGCCACCCACTCCCCGACGTTCAGGACGCCCTCGAACGCCTCGACACTCGCCGTATAGGGTCGATTATGGCAATTCTCCATCTGACCCATTCGTCCAAAACAAGTACTTCTATGCAGCAGACGCCCCGTTATTCGCCATCACCAACCCCATCCACCCGACATCGACAGAGTTCCTCGCTACACCCGCTACACCCGAGAAGATCAAAAACATAAGATTTGATCCTTGCAAGTGGCAGAATGTTCCCCGTCCTACTAACTACCATGGTCCCTGGCCGCCGACCAGTGCGTCGCAGCTGTTGAACACAGACCTCACAATCGACGAAATGGGCGGGAATCGGGCAGCCAAGCAATTCCAGAAGAAAAACGGCGAGCAGATCAACGAAGAGTGCCTTGGTAAGTTTTGCTGGCAAGAAGCAGGTTTACCCAAAGGTATCTACTGCCTGGAACTCAACTGCGATCACACCTTTAAAGAGTGGCTCACTGGCCAATCACGCTGGCGGGAGCGCTTCGAAATCCGGACTATCCCCGTGATGGGGTACGGACTGTTCTCAAAAATGAATCCAAGAGTAGGCTGGAAAGGAACGTGGGAGAAAGACGACATCCTCGGCGCCTACCTTGGTGAGTTGATACCCGCGTGCAACGAGAACACTGACTACTGCCACGAAGTCACCATCGGTCCGGAGTTTCAGAAGACGAGTGCTCCAATGGCATATATTGATGCTGAGAAGTGCGGAAACTATGTGAGGTTTTGCAACCATAGCTGCGAGAGCAATGCTAAGATCTTCGAGGCGCGAGTCGGCAAGGAGAGGGTCCTGGCGTTGAGAGCGACAAAATGGATCAAGGCTGGTGAGCAGATTTGCATCGATTATGGAGATGATTACTTCCGGAGCAGGCAGTGCTTGTGCGAGTCTGCCAGCTGTAAGTATCCAAACGCAGTGAACATTGTCTCGCCAGTGGAGGCAGCGAAGTCAGCGAGGGGAAAGACCAAGGAAGTCAAGCAGCCCAGAGAGAGCAGGGCAGCTCGCTATGATTCTGTGTCTGATATAGATGTAGAGATGGAAGTGGATACTGAGACGGATCAATGATTCGCTGGTGCAGTGAATCAAATCAGCTTCTTAATCAAGATTACAGCCGTATAACTGATCAATTGCACCGTGGCCAGTGTTTAGATGAAAGTCCAAGTGTTGCCATTCTTTGTACGAGGTTTGGTGTTCGGCGATGGGATAGCGTCGCGTGCTTGTTTAGGCAGGAACGATGACCGCGAGTACCAGCCAGCAGGGATCTTGGGTGCGGTAGCTCCGCGCGTCACCGGGACCGGTAGCAGATAACGAGAGCTGCATCTGCTCAACCAGCATCACTTTTCAGGGCATTTCGTTTCCATTGTACGTGTTTGCTTGTAGGTTTCAAGTTCCACATTTAGACCAGTTATTGCGCGCCATCGAGGGTTTGCCACAGCTTCTCCGTTGCGTCGCGTCCAGTGTTTCAGCGCGCCAAGCCATTGCCTCCAGCTCGACAAGGCTGCAGACGGCGAAGCAGCCAGCTGTCAAATAAGCACGCATCCAATCCATCCTTCACCCTCGACAGTCCTTATCGCCTCTATGCATCATGTGGTATAACGCAGGCCTGCTGCTGCCGGCGATACTAGCACTCGCGCCTTCTATCGCCGCCAAAAAGGATACGCCGCTCGTCAAGACGACTGGGTTCAAGAACGAGCTTGTGAACATCCTCTACTTCGACGACTCGACGGTTGCATTGTTACAGGAGCTCGAGAGTGGGAGAATATGGAGATCCAAAGATGCCGGGAAAGGCTGGAAGCAGGAAAAGGAAATGAACGGAAATGGCATACTCAAGAGTCCGTACGACAACAACGTCGCCACAGTCTTGGGCGAGACAAAACACTGGATCACATATGATCAAGGAGAGAACTGGTCCTCCTTCGAGACAGAGCTTCCACCCTCCCCCGAAGCCCCTCTTAGCTGGCATGCGACAGATTCCAAGAAGATCTTGGTCAACGAGATCGACAACTGCTTCACCGCACCATGCCTGGGACGCACATACTACACCACTGACGGCTTCAAGTCGGAACCGAAGCTTCTCATCGAGGACCGTCGAATGTGTCAGTGGGCCAAGGGTTCTGAGAGATTCCTCATGGACAGTGATAAGCACGACGATCGCATCCTATGCATCACGAGAGGCAAATACTCGGATAGGACGAAGGACTTCAGGCTCCTGACATCTGACAAGTAGGTTGAGACATGTGTCCAGGATCTGTGGGAACCTGCTAATTGTCATAGCTACTTCAAGGACTTCGACGAGCCGGTAATGTCTTCGGGACGCACCGTACAAGGCATGGCCAACATGGCAGCCGTGAAAGGCTACATCGTTGCAGCCGCCAAGGCCGATCACTCGAGCGAACTTACCTTATACGTAACAACCGATACCGACACCTGGCACCACGCTGAGTTTGGCGACCACAAAGTCGAGCAAGACGCGTATACGATCCTCGAATCGACGAACTACAGTATCCAGGTCGACGTTATGACATCGAAGTACACCGCGATGGGCACACTATACACGAGCAATTCAAACGGTACCTACTTCACAAAGAACGTTGAACACATGAACCGCAATGAGCGAGGTTTCGTAGACTTCGAGAAGATTGCCAACATCCAGGGTGTGGTCATGGTCAACATCGTCGACAACTGGAAGGATTACGAGAAGAAGGGTTCACCGAAAAAGCTGAAATCCAAGATCAGTTTTGACGATGGAAGAACCTTTGAAAAGCTCGAGGTCAAGGGCAAAGACAAGGAGCTACATCTTCACTCGGTTACAAACTTGCACAACAGTGGCCGCGTGTTCTCCAGCTTGGCCCCCGGTATGGTCATGGGTGTGGGTAACACTGGAGACCAGCTAGGCAAATACACCGACGGTGATCTATACGTCTCGGATGATGCCGGTCTTACCTGGGAATTAGCTCTTGAGGAAGCGCACAAGTACGAGTTCGGTGATCAAGGTTCGATTTTGGTGGCGGTCTACGACGAGGGTGATACTGACAAGGTCATGTACTCTCTCAAACATGGACGTAAGAACACCTGGAAAGAGATTGACATCGGGTACAAATTCCGCGCTCGCGAACTCACTACTCTTCCCGATTCGACAAGTCAGAAATTCATGCTCTATGCGTCCAAGAAGAAGGACGGTGGCGGTCGTGAGCATGTCATCATTCATCTCGACTTCTCTGAGCTCCACGAACGAAAGTGTGGCGACAAGGATTTCGAAGACTGGTCAGTTCGCAAGGAAGATGACGGAAAGCCAAGCTGTGTCATGGGTCACAAGCAATTGTTCAAGAGGCGCAAATGGGATGCTGACTGCTTTGTTTCTGAGCCGTTCAAGGATCCCACGCCACACTTCGAGCCCTGCGACTGCGATGCAGACAGAGACTACGAATGCGATGTCAACTTCACACCTAGCGGCGAGGGCAAGGACAAGAAGTGCGAACCTTCCGAGCAGGTGAGACTGCCTTCGGGTGCTTGTAAAGGCGACGACAAGACGTACAAGGGTAGTTCAGGCTGGAGAAAGATTCCTGGTAATCAGTGCAAGGGTGAGACTGCGCGAGACAAGGACGTTGAGAGGCCCTGCGGGGATGCAGAGAGGCCGCCGCCAAAGAGCGACAAGATTACCAGCGAGATCACCAAGTTCAAGGGCAGCAACTTCATGGAACACTACTATCTGGAGCGCGATACGCAGAACAGGGATGACAGCGACAACGCCAGAGATCGCGACGAGACTATTGTCCTACTAACGTCTGAGCGCGAAGCTTACATCACCCACGACCACGGCAAGAAGTGGAAGAAAGCTGTCGACGACGAGATTGTGCGGATTTACCCTCACACCTATGAAAACAACTACGTCTACTTCCTCACCGCTTCCAAGAAGGTGTACTACTCGGAAGACCGTGGCTTGAAGGACAGCATCCACCACTTCGAAGCTCCTGTCATGCCAAACACGCAACTGCTGCAGATTCTGCAGTTTCACCCAAAGCAGAAGGGTTGGCTCATCTGGCTCGGTGGCGAACACTGCGAGAAGCTGGGCGACAAAGAGTGCCACACAGTCTCGTATGTTTCACAAAAGAATGGTGTATCTGGAAGCTGGGAGGCTATGCTTCCGTACGTCAAGAAGTGCGCCTTTGTCTGGCGCGAAGCTGGCCGCGATGTCAAGGAAGAGCAGGTCTTCTGCGAGCAGTACACTAAAGAGGAGATGGGCGCTCCAGTGGAGCTCATCTCCAGTGACGACTGGTTCAAGAAGAAGGACGTCAAATTCGAATCCGTTGTTGAGTTCGCAACCATGTCCGAGTTTATTGTCATCGCGACCAAGGGTAAGGATGGGAAGTCCTTGGAGCTTTCCGCTAGTCTGGACGCCAACACCTTCGCTGAAGCCAAGTTCCCTCCCAAATTCAACGTGGACCACCAGACAGCGTACACTGTGCTTGACAGCTCTACCCACGCTATTTTCCTCCATGTCACGGTCAATCCTCGTCCTGATCAGGAGTACGGTTCCATTATCAAGAGCAACAGCAACGGTACTTCCTACGTTATGAGCTTGAATGGTGTAAACCGAAACACAGAAGGTTACGTCGACTTCGAAAAGATGCAGGGGCTGGAAGGTGTCGCACTCGCGAACATTATTGCCAACGTCGATGAGGTTAACAACGGCGCCAAGAAGAGGAAGCAGACCCGCATCACTCACAATGACGGTGCCGAGTGGGCACCTCTTGAGGCTCCTGAAAAGGACTCGGATGGCAAGAGTTATAGTTGCGATGTGTCCGACCCCAAGAAGTGCAGTCTGCACATTCACGGATACACAGAGCGTTCGGATCCTCGTGAAACGTACTCTTCTCCTACGGCTGTTGGTCTCATGCTTGGTGTGGGCAATGTCGGCTCGGAGCTTGCCACTCTTGGTGAATCTAGTACGTTCATGACCACTGACGCTGGTATCACTTGGAAGGAGATCAAGAAGGGTGCATATGCTTGGGAGTTTGGCGATCAAGGTTCAGTCATCGTCATTGTCCGCCGTGGCGAAGACACTGACCATCTGTACTACTCGCTCGACAGCGGCAACAAGTGGACCCTCTATAAGTTCGCCGAGCATGCTGTTCGTGTCGACGCTATTACCACAGTACCGAGCGATACCTCCCTCAACTTCCTCCTGTGGGGCAAGGACGGCAAGGAACTCGTCGCTATCAATGTCGACTTCTCCGGCCTGGAGGAGTTTTCGAAGAAGTGTAGCCTGGATGAGAAGAACCCTGGAAGCGGCGACTACGACCTCTGGACGCCCCAGCACCCCATGCAGCAAGACCAGCCCGAGTGTCTCTTTGGCCACGTAGCGGAGTACCACCGCAAGAAGCGCGATGCCAAGTGCAGGAACGGCGAGCGAATCGACCACATGCATGAGATCGCCCGCAACTGCACATGCACGCGTCGTGACTTTGAATGCGCCTACAACTACGAACGCCAACCTGGCGGCGAATGTACCCTTATTCCCGGCCTGACTCTCGAGGACCCTAAAGCCGTTTGCTCAAAGGGCGCTCGCGAGTACTGGGACAACAGTGCATTCCGCAAGATCCCGCTCTCGACATGCGAAGGTGGCCAGGAGTTCGACCATGTTGGCGCGCCCCACCCTTGCCCCGGCTTCGAAGAGGAGTTTGAGAAGAAGCACGGTATCGGTGGCTTCGCCCTCTTCCTCGCTATTGTGTTGCCGTTTGCGGCGGCAGGTGGCATTGGGTACTATGTGTGGAGGAACTGGAGTGGGATGGGCAAGTTCGGTGCCATTCGCCTCGGTGACTCAGGAGGCGGATTTGATTCGGACGCGCCGTGGGTCAAATACCCAGTCGCTGCGGTCAGTGGGCTTGTGGCTGTCATCGCTGCTATTCCTATGCTTGTGGGCAGTCTGTGGAGGATGGTTTCTGGTGGCAGAGGTGGTGGGGGCTACGGTGGTCGCACATACACGAGCAGAAGCTCTTTTGCTAGAGGCAGAGGTGATTATGCTGTCGTTGACCCAGACGAGGGTGAACTACTGGGTGATGAGAGCGACGAGGAAGTATAGGCTGCGATGTCATTCATGATGAGTAGCTAGTAGACTAGTGGGTACCGGGGTATCTGGAATTGGAGTTTGTATCTGGGGTGTTGCTGATAGAGTTGGGGCGTTAGCTGTACATTTCCACTGTAACAATTCAATGTGTGGCACTTTTGAACTCTCGTTCTCTCCTCTCATGGTTCGAATCTGATGGGTGGCAAGGTTTGCTGTCATGGATGCTGCGGTACATCTGCGACAACGATGGAGTGAACCACTTCTAATTGCAGTCGATACACACCGCTTCTGCTTCCATTATCGGAGAATAGATGAGGTGGGTCGAGCCATGCGGAGGAACAGTGCCTTTCTCGTTAAGCGATGCGGCGCAGGTAGATTGCGCGCATGACGAAGGCCAGGATCGTCCATTAGAGCCTGCAGCTGCCTGGTATTGATGAGGCGCAGTTTAGGCTATTGCGGGTGTGAAAACAAAGTCTTTCCGTTGTTCTGAATCGCATGAAAGTGCTAGAAACAGACTTCATGCCGTGCTACCTGACAGCTGGTGGTTGGCAGCTGTCAATGCCGCGCAAAACCCGTTCGTCAGGCAAAAGAGAGACCCTGGCGTTTGTGGTGGCTCCGGGGACGTCAAACATCATCACCACGGAGGATGTGAACGACTGTTGTGACAGCCCCCGTGTCTATGCTTTACGTCTTACAGACGCAGGTGGAGGCGCGTTCATGCTGTGCACGCAGAGGACGTTCTCACAGCAGCAGCAAGTCATGCTCACTGCATCGAGTCCGAGAAGAGAAACGACTCTCATCTCTTCGTCGTCCTTAATCAGCGATGAAACGTCCGCCAACCAATGTGTGGCTCCTAGGTGGCCCAGAGTGTTTGAGTGTACATAGGGTTGACGGCTCGACAGCACGGAAATGGCTTGTATCAAGACCGCACGGCTCTCCGGCGACGGTAGCGAAACGAATTGGGAATAAAGGCCGGCCATGTGCCACAGGTTGCGGGTGGCTCGGGCACAGCAGTAATCGTTGGACGCCACGAATTTGGTTTCTCGCGGCGCATTGAAGATTGGACGTGCCAGGGGCCCCTTGGCCCTGCGTCGCTGAGGCTGCGCTGTTGAGTGCGGGTTTATGCGTGTGGAGCACGGTCGATGGCGCTTGCCGAGTCGGGTCGCGTGTCGCAAGCCCCCGTGTTTCAGGCTGACACAGCCAATCAGCATCATAATCGCGAGGCTCGCTGCGTAGTGAGCGTCGACGAGTGTTGATCTGTTGGCGAGCATTTGCTGAGATTTGTGCATATTCGTGTACCTCCATACGAGACGCCACCAGCAGCGCCATGGGCGCCAGCGCAGGTCCACGCGTCTGGTGCTGCAATCAATCTTCACCTCATCAACAGTTGAAAGTTGGAACCTCTCGTACAATCTCCCCAGGGCCCCAATCGTGCACCAGGATCTGGCTGCCGTGCTCGCTTCGCACCCACCAGTGCCACCGCTGTTCCCGCTTGACAGCCTGAAGCAGGCCAGCGGTCTTGGCCCACGGACAGCGCTGGTGAATTGGGCAAGGTCGGCCGCGGGAGCCACCCGTCTGCCAAGCTGTTTCAAATGCGGACGACTCTTCGCTGAGCTTGGTGCTCGTGGCCTGGAAACTTGTGACGAGTACATGAGCGGAGCCCCATGCTCCTCCTTCCTTAGGTCTTGGTCGTTCTTTCCTCTCACAACTCTCAAACCGTTCGTTTCTTAAGAGCAATCACCTTCATTCTTTAGGTGTGCTTGCCTTGCAGTAGTCTACGTTCTTTTGACAGCTACTCTCACTTCCTTCACTTCGTTTCTCGTCTTGAGACTTTTTTTTCTTCCGGCCGCATCCTTATTCACCTACAAACGTGCTGTGCACGTCTTGGCTCAAACGCGCAACTCCTCAAACTCGCTCCTCCTGACACAGGTTCTCTACCAGCTATAGTTGCTCGCGCGTTGATGTAAGTATTGAAGTTTCAACTGTCTAAGGCTGCCATGTTCGCCTGGCACCTCGATTTCACTACCCCACAACATGTTGTGCAAAGCCACGCGGTGTCTCAACTCCGTCTGGCTTACGCATCACCAAACCTCCGCCACCTTCGTCGAGTGCCTTCGAGCCTGGGCGGGGTTCTTGCCTGTTTCAATGCGTGCCATTACCGTTGGTTGCCAGGTCTCACACAACAAACACTGACATGAAGTAGCGCTCTTTATACACTTCACTCCCTTTCACCAAGACGGCCACACGCTCTCTTCCAACTTTTACCGGATCAGGATCCCGTTCATAATTCAAAATGAGGACTACTTTCGCCATCACCGGTCTGCTGACCCTTGCCACCACAGTCTTCGCCGCAGGTGAAGGCCTTATTGGCAAGACCCCTTCCAAGTTCGGCAACCACTCCACCGAGACCAAGGAGTACATCATCACTTTCCTGCGCAACGAGACTGCTCAGTTCCGCGGTGTGAAGAAGTACCTTGAGGAACTAGAGCTTGAGGACAAGGATGGTGACGTTGTCAAGTGGGAATCTACCAACGACTGCATCAAGGTCATGGTCCTGGACATCTGCGATACTCACGCTCAGTACCTTGCCAACTACACTGAAGTCAGCGTCGTCGAAGAGAAGGCCTCTGTTCAGTCCTTCGGTCAAAAGTCCGCTGCTCCTTGGGGTCTGCAACGCATCTCGAGTGATGCTGGCGCATCCGGATCACCTCAATCTCAGGACTTCACCTACGCTTTCTCTGACGAGACCCTTGGTGCTGGTGTCGACATCTACGTCATTGACACTGGTGTGCGAACATCCCACGCCGTGTTTACTGGACGCGGCACGCAGGGCTTCTCCGCTACTGGATCGTCTGTCGATGGTGACGGCCACGGCACTCACGTTGCTGGTACTGCTGGTGGCGCGAAGTTCGGCGTCGCTCAGGGTGCCAACATCATCGCTGTCAAGGTCCTTGGTGATGACGGATCTGGTTCGTCCTCTGACACTATTGCTGGCATGGACTGGGTCATCAGCAACCACCAGAAGCGCAAGACCCAGCCTGGCTTCGTCGGCTCTATCATGAGCATGTCTTGGGGTCTCCAGGGAACTGCCCAGTCCGTCGACGAGGTCATTGCTGGTGCCAGTGAAGCTGGTATCCACGTTTCTGTCGCTGCTGGTAACGATGGCGTTGACGCTTGCGGTTCTACTCCCGCCCACCTCGGTGGAAGCAACTCCAACGTTGTCACTGTCGGCTCAGTCAACATCGATAACAAGGTCTCCACTTTCTCTAACATCGGCAAGTGCGTTGACATCTACGCGCCTGGCGAGCAGATCCTCAGCGCGTGGAGTACCGGTGACAACATCATCAACTTTCTCTCTGGTACTTCCATGGCCTGCCCCCACACAACCGGTGTCATGGCCACTCTCATCGCTGCCGATCCCACTGGCCTTGGTCAGAACCCCGCCGCACTCAAGAAGAAGCTCCTCGAGACTGCCCGCACCAGCAAGGTTTCCGGCAGCCTCGGCGGCAGCGCCAACCTGCTCCTCAGCAACGGTGTCAACGACAGCGCTGCTGCACGCCTTGTCAAGAACTACGTCGTCCCTGAACGTAGCGGTAGCCCTGCTGCTCGCGCCGCGCAGAAGGTCAACAATGGCGACCTCGAGAGGTGGGTCGTTGTTTCTGACGACTCGCCTCTGAGGTTCTAGAGCGTCATGTACCTACAGCGTTTGACATGATACCCTTTGCGTTAAGCAATTAAGCACAGTACGAAAAAGTCTGTCTTCAGCGTTTCCTTACGTCGGAGTAGTCTAATAATTTCATTAAGCATGGCGTGGCTCTCTCTCATATTTGCAAGATTTTCCTATCCCGACGGCATGTGGTGGGCGCTTAATATTCGATGTCGATACTTATCCCGTGTATGCATTGACTACAAAAGTAGTACGAGTAGATGAATGAGATGCATGCACTGCATCTCAACGGACTCTGTCCTCCAGGCCACAATAGATACCATCGAATCAACAATCAAACCGCATCAAGATTTGCAGGCCCTTCTCCGGTGATTGCGATCGTCCCAAGTGATCTTCACAGCCGGCCCAAAACCATGATCGCGGCCAGAACCACACGTCGACTTCCGCATGTCTGCAGACATGATTCGCGTACAACTGCCCGCAGGGGAACTTCAAACGCTCGTCTATCTTTACATCCGATCTTTTCTTTGCTTACGCATTTTCGCCCCACTGACACGGCAGATACTTCATCCACAAAATGCCAAGTCATCGCACGAACATGCGGCCCACCGGCATGAGACATGAAAGCCTGGGCAATCTGGTGAGGCTCCCTGCCAGGACTTGTGGTATGTGCCTTCTCTCCGATGCTGGTGATGATCAGGCGAAGTGAAGTTTCGATGACGGCTCGCTTTTTAGGATCCCTGAACATTGTCCAAAGTCACGTGCGTCGAGTGTGCCATGACTCTCATAAATAGTCGCAGAGTGAGAAAAGAACACAGAGATGACACAGGTACCTCTGTGCTACTCCCTTTGACGTTGTGAAAGATTTCTGCGGTTAAATGACTCCAGGGCTTTAGGGATGAGGTTGGGTCAGCCGGGCCGGATCGCTTGAATTTCCACGTCATGCGTTTGAGAGCACTGATACCATGAACATCTCACAAGCATCCATATCGACGCTCTTCAACAAACACTGTGATTGTTTTTCCTAGACCGAGAGACCGTTGCGTCTTGTATGAAGTATTTACTTTCCACATTGCCTCGGTCGATGTTTACCGGTGGGTCCGCGTACCTGCAGCTAAGCGCCAACACAGCGCTTCCGTTACACATAACCGCCCGCTAGCAATCTTTGCTGCTGTATCGAGCAAGCACTTAGAGTACATTGGGAGATTTCCAGATCCTTCGCCCCGATCGTCTTCTGCTATGGCGCCGACCCTGCGTTGTAAGAGCTTCCTGGCGCCTTCGGTCAAATTCATGACACCTCATTCGTCATGTTGAGAGAAAGTCTATATGCAGAGCTGCTGTGCCGCATCCATGTTAAGGAAGTAGAACTGCATCTGCTGTGCCGCAATTGCTAGTAGTGATGCATAGTTATTAAAGCTTAGAGTATCCTGTAAGTACTTCCTGCACGCCAGAGCTCGTGCAGGTAGCGAGCGAAACATCTTTGCAATCATGTCCCTGGAGCTTGAGTCAAGATTTGTCAAGCGAGGAGTATGGTAGGCCAAACGATTCCTGTTATGGAGTGACAGCCGCATTAAACATTGTTTAGGACGGACCTTTCTCGAGGTTCTGTCATGGGACAGACCATTACCATTGACACAAGAACCGGTAACTTACTGGTCGCTTTACTTGCCGTGCTTTCGACTATAGGTATTAACGCTTGTTGTTTCAATGTAAACAAAGCTAACAAATGTCAGGCACCGCTCATCTATGGCATCTCGTCACGTTCATGATACACCAGCTGCGTGCCAATGGCGACTCAACAGACGCATTGTTCCGTCAGCAGCAAGCCTTGTTACGCACCCTGCCGGCACCGAGTGCTGTGATGACCGACACAATTAAGCTGTGGTGGGCCTGGAGAAGCAAAGCTAGACGCCCTCTTCTACGGTCGCTTGTTCTTGTGCTCGTGGCTTTGCTGTTCGTAGCGTTCAGCGGAGCTGCTAGTGTTTTCTCATCGCTCGTCGTTGACTCCAGGAATCTTGTCGTTCTTGTTGACAGTCCAGATTGTGGGTGGGCATCCACTCAGCGCATCTTCGCTGGAGAGTATGTTTACCCTGTCAAAGCTGCCTCCACACCTTACGCCCGCCAATGCTACAACGCAACAGCAATCAACGGGACGCTCCCCGCTGTATGCAATGTTCTTATACAGCGCGAGCTACCCTTCCAGACGCGTAATGTGCCATGTCCTCTTGGTAAGGAGGTCTGCCAAGACACTCATGGTATCGAGTTCGATACCGGACTCATTGACGTTGGTCCTGCTTTCGGTCTTGATCTATCCACGTCAGACCGAGTGCAGTTCCGCAAAAAGACGACATGCGGTATTCTTGCTTTCAAACGACCATATGTGCAGGGCGTGCTCGACAGTATTGGCCCAAGTGGTCAACCCACCGGCAATGTCTCGACATCACCGCGGTCGTTGAAATTCCAGTATGGGACGAAGTTTCCGTATGGCACACCGAATACAACATTTGGCCTTGACTTGAATGAAGCGTATTATCTAAAGGACTACACTTTGCAGTAGGTTTATTCGTCCAGTTGTCTCGTGCTATACTAAAGTCGCTATAGCACTTTTTACAACTACAGTAACCCGAAAGCACCGGTCGGGTCCAGCTTTTCTCCCATCCCTGACCTGAAGCGAGAAAACAGTACTTTGGTCCTGATTTATGTGGGCTCAAACTCAGTTTCCTACAACAGCCCAGTAAACGATCCGTTCTTCAATGCTACTCAGCCGATCGATGCCACCTTTGTCAATGCTGGAGGCGAGCTAGTATCAAAGCCAGTGTACATCTCGAACCACGAAGGTCAATTCATGGGCTGTCAAGATCAGGTGCGTGTTACGAGTCTCAGTACATCGGTTTGAATTAACTCGATATAGTACCAGTTCTGCTATGCAAGATCGGGCCAAGAAGACTATTGCACAGATCTCAACGAGCTTCCCCTCAGCGTGTACCTTGGGAACCTGCCCCTTCCTGAGAACATCGACTTCAGCATGTTTCCGGGTGCAAACGGCATACAACGTACTATCCTTAGATTGCTCGCAACATCGTCCTACGTCTTCAACATGGCGACAGTACCTACAGACCTCTTAGCTGGATCGCTCGAGAATCCTGATAGAGAAGAGGGTCTGCCAGACGACCAATGGATCCGGGAATTGACACGTTGGCAGACGCAGATTCTAGCGTCCGTTCAGGTTGCTTTCTTAGACTATGCCATCGGTCCAGAGAACAGGGACACAGCGGCAGGTGTACACATTGCCCCAGAAAACGAGTTTGAGAAACAGCTTTGTGGCCTGCAAAAGATGAGAAAGTCCGGTGACGTCGTGTATGTCCTAATGCTTATTCTTGCTTGCAACACCAGACTGACGGTTTTCCAGAAACATCAACGTTTTCGGTCTCTCCTTCATAATCGCATTCTCCCTCTTCGTCGCTATCCTCGATATCACGATACTGCGCATCATGATCTACCTAACCAAATTCCGGCGTGCGCTAGGTCCGCGTATCGACCGCTGGATTCAAGACGGCGTATGGCAGCTGCAACGACGAGCGTACGAGGGCGAAGGGTATCGCGGGTGGACGAATTTGGAGGCGGACATCCCGCTTACGTATGAGAAGAAGTTGAAAGATTTGCCGATCCTATGGTTGCCTGGCAAGAGTCCGGCGCTGAGGAGCCCTGTTCTGAGGGACCCTGCAGTCAACTATGGAGAGACGTTCGACTCGACGTCAACTTTTGCTCTGTCACAGCCGCCGAGGAAGACTGGGACGACAGAGACAGTAGAGCCTATTCAGGGAGAGGAGGGTAGAGGGCTTGGATTGTTGGGGTACTTTAGGAGATGACTGTAGATACCCAAGAAAGATAACCCTCGGCATGCGTATGAGTTGCAAGCCACGTCCGTACTGTTCAGCCGGGTTAGGCGACAGTTTGACCTCGTCTTCAATATCTTTCAGAAACAGCTCAATTGCACGATCTGAAGCGTGCAGCATCACAGTCAATATAAGCTTAAAAGAAAACAGTCCTGATGCAACGCCGATTGTAGATGAACTCGAACAAAAAGTTGCAAAAAGCAAAAAATTGGACCGGCAGGTGATCGAAACCTGGACCTCCCGCAATTTGATCTCAGACGCGGACGCGACGATGCAAAGCGGGCGCTCTGCCACTGAGCCACAGGCCCTCTATTACGTAATCAACATTCTGATCGGATGCTCGCTGAACGAGAGATGACTTGATGGAGGTAGGGGAAAACTCATAAATTATATACTTGGCTAGTTTATAGCGACGCACTGAGATCAGGCCCATGCTTCCTCAATGAGCCAGCGTGTAGATCAAAGCTACTGCGGGCTTATCTAGGCTCCCGTTGCTAGTGTCGTGGGTCAGGCGCACAGCCACAACTTAGCGTGTCACGGACGAACCACACGTCAGCTCCCAACACGGTTGCGCCGTCAGTAGCAACATAAGACATACCCCCAAACACGCCCAACTAGCTTGACAATTCGCTCGTAACACGGACTCGCGCGGCTCCTCCCTTCCTACCGTGATTGCCAAACCTCCGCTTAGGCTACGTTGCGTGCGCACTCGCAGCTCGCACTGAGCTTCCCAAGCTTCCGACAGCTCCGACGACCATCAACTGGCACAATGGGATCGCTCGCGACCTACTTCTTGGACGTGGTCTACTCGTTCACAAATTGCATGGTGTGCTTTCCGAGCTCCCCACAGCTCAAGATCAACAGCCGGAGCTTCAAGATACTACGGTTGCTAGGCGAGGTAAGCAAGCTGCGCTTCCTCTCTATTGTACGTGCGATTGACACAATGGGCGCAGGGCGGGTTTTCATACGTATACCTCGTACAAGACAACTCGAATCAACAGCTTCTTGCACTCAAGAAGATACGATGTCCTTTCGGTCAGGAGAGCGTCAGCTTGGCGTTGAAGGAGGTTGAGGCATACACGCTGTTCTCGCCGCATCCCAACATCATACACTCAATCGACTATTCAGTCGAGACAGACAAGTCAGATCCTTCGGCGAAGACTGTCTACATTCTCCTCCCATACTACCGCCGCGGTAATCTGCAGGACATGATCAACGCGAACCTGGTCAACCACACAAAGTTCCCTGAGAAGAGGCTGATGGTGCTCTTCTTGGGTGTCTGCAAGGCGCTCAAGGCTATGCACCAGTACAAGGTCAAGGGAGGGCCAGGCGGCGCGAAGAGCGACAGCAAGGCCAAGAAGGTCAGGAGAGACGCCGCGCGCGCTGATGCCGAGGCAGCACAGAGCATGGAGATGCGGCCCAGCAGAAGACACCACGAAGGCGACGACGAAGACGACGAGCAAGCAGAGGGCCTGTTGGAAGAAAGCAATGTCACAATGGCGCAAGAAGGCATTGCGCCGGGCGGAGAGAGGGCGTACGCGCATCGCGATATCAAGCCTGGTATGTATTGACGGTCTGAACGTGTGTAGCAAATGTGCTGATCTGTACAGGAAACATCATGATTGATGACGATGGCAAGTCCCCCATCCTCATGGATCTCGGATCATTAGCACCCTCGCCAACGCCAATCACATCCCGCTCGCTTGCCCTGCAAGTTCAAGACACAGCCGCCGAACACTCGACGATGCCCTACCGCGCTCCAGAGTTGTTTGATGTGAAGACCGGTTCCGTCATCGACACAAAGGTCGACATCTGGTCGCTCGGTTGCACACTGTACGCGTGTCTTGTTGGCAAATCACCATTCGAGTCTAGAAGTGACGAGACGGGTGGAAGTTTGAGTATTTGCGTGCTTGGCGGCGACTGGAGATTCCCAGATGAGGGCCCGCAGAGGGGCAAGCAGAAGCAGCCAGCAGACGGCGAGGGCATCAGCGATCCTGTCAAGGATGTTGTACGGAAATGCTTAATGCTGGAACCCAGCGACAGGCCCGACGTGGATGAACTGATCAGCATAGTAGAGGACGTGCTGCAGAACCTGCCTGAAGACGGGTCGGATGATTGAGCGTGATTGGCAGAGCCAAGGTCATGACGACTCTGTATTACTAGATGTGTCCAGGGTTGATGTTCACTCGATTTCTGATGGATTTAACATGAAGAATATACCCATTTGAAGACATCCAGTATGTTTCTTAGAGAAATTGCAACCTCCAGCGAAGTCTAGGGATTGTTTCTGTCATCGGCAGTATATTCAAGACGTTTCTGACTCATCATCCAACTCGGTCACTTTCTGCGACAGCCTCTCTGCCACTGCGGCAATAGCACTCAGATCCTCAATCAAGCCTTACTTTCATCCACCGCAACCTCAAAAGACTGCTTGGGTGTCTTGTAGCGGTGTTTGATGGGTTAGTCGTCGTGTGCAGTCTCTCCTTCCTTGCCCATGTGCATTTCGCCCTACAAATCGCCTCGTTATTGGACCAAGTCAAATAGTATCTGGAGGCTGAGTTTTTGGTCACCGAGATCTTCCACAAGACTGTACATAAAGCCACTGGCTGGGTCATCAGGAGATATGTGTTCGGGATCGCTATAGTTTGACCATATGAAAGTCAATATCCTGGACGCTGGGGAGTCTTTACCGCGTTCGTAGGATCGGTTGGAAGGGACCTCATTTCTTGAGTCTGGTCTTACCTGGCCGTCTCCTGGGGGATAGTGAAAGAGGTAGAAGCAGAGGTAGACTTTTAGTAGCCTTTAATCATGTCACTTGAGCAATCAGACAAGCTCGAAGCAAGCTCATTGTTCAAATTTGTTGGACTGAGCAAATCTCCATTGCCCATCTCACGTGGAGTCTAGAAGTGTTTGAATCCTCGTGAAATCCTCAACATTATCGCATTCAAACACAGCCATTCGAAAGTTCAACTACCCTCGGCATTTGCTCGATTCGTGATTGCTAAGTTTGTAAGTACATATTTCGTCGTGAAGCTCTCGTTAGAAGCTTCAAACGTTGCAAAGTGATAAAAACATGTTTTCATCCATACCTTCACCCAAACCATCACATGATAGCTGCTTGCTTAGGCCATACCCTGCAGAATTTTGCGTCTCCTCGCGTAGTCTGGCTGATAAAGATGTCAGCCCTTTTTGCGATCTGCGTGATGGTGCGCGACAGCGCTATGTTAGTGAATTGGAAAGTAGATATGCTTAACAAGGAAGGCAAGACATAGAATAGAGTACTCAAAAGCAAAGTCACTTCAGTGCAAACATTTTTACATCTTTGCACGCTCTTTGTGCTCGCTGCGAACACCTATCCATGCCTCAGCAATATCCCATAATCTGGCATGGCCAATATTTTCCAAGAGGCGTCCTCTCCCACTTCTATACAGTCGGTCATATTCATCTTCTTTCATTTCCTTTCTTCCCTCCGGAGCAAACACTACGAGCTTATCTTGCTTGGCCCACCCCTCGCCATTGACATAACTGATAACGTGGTCAGTCATCTGATTTGCAATTTCGCGATCCGATCTATCAAAGTGCTCTCGAAAGTTTTGCAACAGGTACACCACGTCGATCTCGTGTGAAGCAAGACCCTTGAATCTACCCTCAAAGGGGTTCGGAACGTGGAAATGATACCGGCTAGCGCGCTTTGGGGGTGATGACGAACCCCAGCCTTGCAGAGCTGTAAGTGATGGAAGGTAGAAGCGCAGCTCTGAGAATATGAGGCACATGCCATTCCGAAGTTCATCAGCAGACGCGGTGCCAGAGAGTTTGTATGCGCTTAATAGACTGTCTGTTTCGGATGGCTGCAAGTGCTTCTGGCATGCAAGTTGAAGACGATCGAACGCGTCAGGACGATCAAGAATCTTGGCTTTGACGATGGTACCCTATGCGCCATGTCAGTTCTGCTGCCAGGACGCTTCTTGGAAACTTACATCATGTTGTGTATCTCCAATTACAAACTCCTTACACCAGATTGGTTGGTACTCTGCTCGACGTCCATCTGCCATGATTCCAGTCGTTATATTATGGGTCAGCCACTCGCCATCAATGTGTGCGCAGTAATGTTGCAGAGGCGGCAGCTTCTCAGCAAGTTCTTCCGCATCCGTTTGTAGTAGTGCCGCCCTTTGCGCTGCAAAGTCCGACTTGTCCAACCCTAGAAAGCGAAGCTGATCGTTGTAGATGCGTTGATGCCAATAACTGGTCCTAGGCTTTCGTACAGTAGTCTCACCGCTCATCAAGAGCACTTTCTCGAACAAGGCACTCTCGCCTACGTTGGCACAGAGAATTGTAGACAATACTATAGCTCCAGCAGAGTTTCCAGCAGCGGTGATGTCTCCACGATCACCACCAAAGCCATCAATGTGTTTTTTGATCCAGCGAAAAGCTTGTGCCACGTCTTTGTAGCCAAAGTTGCCTTTCGCATCTACCTCTTCACTTGCAAGATTGCCAAATATACCAAGACGGTAATTCATGGAGACCCCAATAACAGGCTTGCCTAGGGTTGCGCTTCTCTCGACGAACCTTCGCAGGTCGTATTGCGGCCAGCTGTTCGAGCCAATACCGAAACCTCCACCATGCACCCAGACGAAGACTGGCAGTGCTTTTGCATGTCCCGCTTCAGACGCAGACTTTGCAATCGTAATGCTGAGATGGATACAATCGAGCTCATTCATCATTTCTGTCTTTCCTTGGCCATCTTCGTAAGACAATACGATACGCGTGCTTCCGAGTAGTGCTAGATCTAATTTCTGACCTCCACGTTTCTGCGGACACGAAGGTCCAAATCTGGTTGCATCGAAAACGCCATCGGATCCAGTATGAAGAGTGTCGTTTAATACGGAATCTTTGAAGCGAGCCGGGATTGTTGCATATTTGAGGTTCCTGTATTGAATGGTAGACTCGTCGTGTTTACCACGCAGCGAGCACTGTAGTGTCGAGTGCTGGAGGACGTCTTGGTTATTGTTCATAACTGATACTCAGAAAGACAGGGGTTAATTGGAACGACATGGGTATTGGGATAGGCGGGGGTGTATCCGTCTCCATTGTGTTGGGAATTATTCGGTTAGCGGTGACATCACTTGCAGATTTATAGGGGAATCGGGTGCTTGAAACCGCCCCTATTCAGGCTAACGGTCGATGGTGTGCAGTGGTTAGGTGTTGTTGATTGGTGTTGCCGCCTGTGTTGAGCAGAGACGGATAGTAGGTCGCTATGAAGCTCGGGCCGATGGACGCGTTCGTCATTGGGAAGGGAACGTCATGGCCCTCTGACGTGAAAAACGCTTCGACAAAGAGATCTGAAGTTCTCGATAACTATCGGATAACAGTGTCGACATCGAAATATGCACTGTGTTTTCTTGTGCTGCTCCTCTTCAATGATATTCCCACGGAAGTATTACAAGTGTCTCTTAGTATTGCGGGGAACGCATGCTTGTAGCCGACCTTTACAGTATTGTAAGTCACATTGGCGAACCTGCCTATTGCAGCACCGAGAACCAGTAAAATCCTATATCGGGCTTGAACTCGAGTGCAAACACAGCGGCGAAGAAAATATCGGTGAATTCACAAAATCGATGCGGGTTCAGTCAATGTTGTCGACGGCATCGATGGCGCGACCTCGCTTCGCACCGACTTCGGCACGTCTTGACCACATCCTCCAACCACCCACGCCCACCGTCGGGCCAAGCAGAGGAGCTTCGCATACCGCTAAGCTTTCCAAAGCAATGAAATGATCGGATAGCGTATATCTCCGAGATATTTGCCCAAACAAAAACGGTCTGCCCGCAACGGCTGGCAGGGTTCCTGGATTGACGTCAACCAATTCACATTTGATGGCCCGGAACTATTGCCGACATGCAAAATCCTACAGATGGCGTCTGGGCAAACAACTTTTTTGCAGTATTCGATGTAACCTCCATCCACTACCCCTCCCGCTAAGCCAAGATGCGGAGTGCGGGTGAACTACGGCAAGCTCGTTACGGGGTGCATGCATCGCGCAGGTGTGGACACAGCATGATGTGATCTTGGAATCCGAGCAGCTATGCGGGCATATAAGATCGACCTCTTGCTCAAAGACACGATGTTAACACCAATCCCACGAGAAGCAAGGCAAGCAGCACAATGAAGTCCTTTGACCTTATTGCTCTGAGCATCGCTCTCTTCTCTGGCCCATCGCTTTCTCAAGGCTACACTAACGAGTCAGAGGTACCTCTCTATGGTCAGAGTCCTCCAGTTTACCCCAGTCGTAAGTAATTCTCAACGGTTAGACCTAGAGGCTTTCACCCTGCTAAGATGTACAATTCAGCTAGCGGAAACGGGTCAACATCGTCGTCATGGGCGGCAGCATACGCTCGAGCCAAAGATCTTGTGGCTCAATTGACTCTCGAGGAGAAGTCGAATCTCACACATGGAGTCACCGGGCCTTGCGTTGGACAGACTGGCGCAGTTCCACGTCTAAACATTCCTGAACTGTGCTTTGCGGACGCACCAGCTGGTGTGCGTGGACAAGAATTTGTGTCCTCCTTTCCTTCTGGCATCCATCTTGGGGCGACCTTCGATCGAGACCTTATGCTGAGATATGGTCATGCGATTGGACGTGAGTATCGTGGAAAGGGTATCCACGTGGCACTTGGTCCTTTCATCGGTCCAATTGGGCGTGTTGCGAGAGGAGGCCGAAATTGGGAGGGTCTGGGAGCTGATCCATACCTCGCAGGAGTCGGTGGAGCTCTAATAACGAGGGGAACGCAAGCAGAGGGTGTCATTGCAACCCCAAAGGTACGCCGTGCGCTTGAATACAACAGAATAAGTCCAACTGACCGAATTCTAGCACTGGCTTCATCAAGAACAAGAGTACAGGCGCATGCCTGGTTCAGAAGGAGAAGCGGTTTCTTCTAACGTAGACGACCGATCGACTCATGAATTGTACGCATGGCCGTTCATGGATTCCCTCAGAGAAGGTGCTGCGTCCCTCATGTGTTCGTACCAGCGGACAAACAATAGCTACGGCTGCCAGAACAGCAAGCTTCTCAACGGCATCCTCAAGACCGAGCTCGGTTTCGAAGGATTTGTCGTTTCTGATTGGGACGCACAACACTCTGGTGTTGGGTCGGCCAACGCCGGCCTCGACGTCGTCATGCCTGTAGCAAAGTTCTGGGGTAACAACCTGACTGATGCAGTGACCAACGGCTCGGTATCAACAGAAAGGCTTGATGATATGAACACAAGATTGCTTGCAGCACATTTCTACCTCAACCAGGATAAGGATTTCCCTGAAAACGCGGTCTATCCGTACAACGTCCTCCACCCTATCGTCGACGTGCGCGAAGACCACGCGTCTTTGATCAGAGAGATCGGAGCTGCTGGCACTGTTCTCGTCAAGAACTTCAACAACACGCTACCTCTCCGCAATCCTCGTTTCCTGAACATCTATGGCTACGATGCTGAAGTCAAGGCGCAGCCATGGAACAACCCCTCTCGCTTCGGAGGCGGATACGAAGAGAATTTCGGGTGGTCAACTCTCAATGGAACGCTGATCACAGCAGGTGGTTCTGGCTCGAGCACACCACCCTACGTGATTAGCCCCTTCAAGGCAATTCAGGACCGCATTATCGCAGACCGTGGCACCCTGCGTTGGGATTTCTTTGGTGTCAACCCAACTGTATACGCCAACGCTGACGCATGTCTGGTCTTCATCAACGCCTATGCATCCGAGAGCTTCGACCGCACAAGCCTTACTCACGACTTTAGCGACCAGCTCGTCAACAACGTGGCTAAAAACTGTAGCAACACAATCGTCGTTCTACACAGCGCGGGTATCCGCGTCGTTGACTCTTGGATTGAGCACCCCAACGTGACTGCCGTCTTGTTCGCGGGTGTACCAGGCCAAGAAAGTGGAAACGCGCTCGTCGACGTCTTATACGGAGATTTGAACCCCTCTGGCCGCCTCCCTTACACAGTGGCACGGAACGAGTCGGACTACGGACACCTTCTCAACTCCACCGTTGATCCCACGCACCCTGCCTTCTTGCAGAGTAACTTCACGGAAGGATTGTACATCGACTATCGCGCTTTCGATCAGAAGAACATCACGCCGAGATATGAGTTCGGCTATGGTCTCTCATACACCACCTTCGAGTACGCTGATCTGAGCATTGAAGGCGTGACCAATGCGTCCCTTGCCAGCTTTCCCTCCGAGTCCGTCGCCATCGTTCAGGGTGGACATCCGGAGCTCTGGCAAGTGCTCTACCGAGCGCATATCAACGTTACCAACAGCGGTAGCGTCGCCGGACACGAAGTTGTACAGTTGTACCTGGGGGTGCCAAATGCGCCAGAACGACAACTGCGAGGCTTTGAGCGCGTAGGTATACTGCAGCCGGGTGAAAGTCGCGAAATCGAGTTTGCGTTAGATCGACGTGATCTGAGTGTGTGGAACGTGGTGGCACAGAAGTGGGAATTGCAGAAGGGGAGTTACAAAGTTTGGGTGGGGGCTAGTAGCAGGGATATCAGAGTTGAGGGTGAGATTAACGTTCAGTAGAAGGAATTCGAAGAACGAGAGAGAGCCCATGCAATCTGAATGCTTGTTTTTGAACGCTCTCGTGTCTCCTCAGCTGATTTTCTAGGGTTCCTACACTTGAATCTCATCTCGACTTCGAAATCATTCTGGACGTGGACTGACAACCTGTTCGTCGATGCAACAACGCACGCCTGGAAATGATGTCAAGCGATTGCCTAAGCGTTTTGCACCACAAGCAAGGAGTGCTCACGATGCTGTAGAGCATTTGCCCACACATCGAACTAATATATCAGCTAGTAATGGACAGTACATTATACAATCAGGAACACTCATTTCCGTCTTGTTGTTCAAAGTCTGAGGGTAGTGTCTGGCGCAAATCAATCTCGGTTTTCGACCACTAGAAGAAGATAAGCAGAATAGCAAAATAAGTTCTTCATGATCCGTACTAATCCGACTATTCCAAAACACCATGCAATGCTCTATTTCTCAAAACTTTTACGCGACATCCACAAAACCTCTCTTCTTCCTCTGCTTTCCTTCCTCCTCGATTCTCTCCACGTCCTCCAGTCTCACCACCCTCGCTTCGTCAACCCTTTCCCCTACGAACCTAAGCGCCGCAACATTGAATCCAATCAGATCCTTATTTCCACTCAAGCTTCTCCTCAGATCACTCCTCATATCCTCAAGCACCGTCTTCAGCTCCCGAGACGCTACAATCTGCTTTTGGTGTGTCTTGAGCATGAAGAACAATACACGACAGGTGAGTGTGACGTTCCACTGTTTCTGAACCCAGATGCTCAGGAAAGTGAAGAGGGCAGGGAGTGAGGAAAAAGGCAACACAAGAAGTGCGTCGTGGAGCTGTGCGGCAGGAATTTTGGCCATGGTGTTCAAGACATGACGCTCGGCTGAGATGTTGCCCAGCGCCATGAACAGAGGGTTGCGCTGTGGCGGTGCAATCTTGGGGTTCGCTCGCCTCTGCACTTCCCACTGCTGGACAACTTCCAAGTCCGCAAGGCCAAGATCCAAGGCTTCTTGAATGCGCTCGCCGGCGGTGAGGGAGCTGATTGTTTGCTTGGAGGCATCGACCGCCTCTGCGCGTTCGCCGGTAAGGGGCTCTTCGTCTTCGAGAGAGTGAGCGAGGGTGTTTTCGTAAAGCTCTTCGAGTTCGCGCTCGCGCTCTTCTTCGAGGAAAATTGGTTCGTCAGATTTGGTCCAAATGCGAATGCTCTTATCATGAGAGGCAGTGACGATGAAATCGCCGGTACGGGCCAGTGTCATAGCCCAGATCTCGCCGTGATGCCCGCGGAACTTCTGGATTTGCTGGAACTTGTCGCCGTCCCAGCTCTTGATCGTTTTGTCTTTGCTGGCGCTAAAGAAAATGTGCTTCTCGTCGCCGTCAACAGGGTGTGGAATGAAAGAAATTTGCATGATGCTGTCCTCGTGGCCAAAGAGCGCTTTGTGGCAATCGCCAAAGTCGAGACCCCAGATACGGACATTCTTATCAGCCGAGCATGTCGCGATCAGCTTACTGTCACTCGATATTGACATGTTGAGGACTGGTAGCTTGTGTCCGTACAGGTTAAGGAAAAGCTTGAGGGAGTCGACGAAGAAGACCTTAACAGTGTTGTCGAGAGTCGCGACAGCCAGTAGCCTGGAGTCAGGCGAGAACTGCAGGCTTAGAATATCGTCGTTGAGTTTCAGAATGCGCGACTGGACAAGCTTGAGGCGAGGCATGGTGCGCTTTGTGCCAGGAATCTCCTCCTGGGCGATTTCGAAGTTCCAAAATTTGACTGATTTGTCTGCACTGCCAGAAATGAGCGACTTCCCATCAGGGTGGACCTGCAGGGTCCAGACAGCTCCTTCATGCGCCTCGATTTTGTCGAGTAGAGACGAGGCTGCGATGTCATACAACTCAAGGTGGCCTTCTTTCGTACCCACAACTACGATCTTGTCACCAGGCAAGAATGCGCAGCAAAGTGCGTAGCCACATTCTAGAGTACGCAGGCAGTTCTGTGTCTTGATGTTCCAGATCTTAAGTCCGCCGCTTGAGGCCGATGCTAACATGCGGTCGTCAGAGCTGAGCGCTAATGCTCGCACGTCGTTCCTGTGACCTGCGAGCTCAACAGAGAGTGTACGGGTGTAGTCCGGCACCTCGTCAGTCTTCGATTTGCTCTTCGTTGGAATGTCGTATACGTCGATAAGGTTGTTGTTTGTACCGATCAGGAGTTGCATCTTCTTCGAAGCCCTAGTCTTCATCCACGCAACAGACCTGACCTTTCCTGGCGTCCGTATGATGACGTATGAGGTGATCACATCACCAATCTCAGCGTCTGCAACACTAACCTTATCTTCTGCTTCCTCCTCTTGTGCGTCTCCGTTTGTCTCAGGCCTGCCCTTCTCGCGTCTTCTCTTCCTCTTCCTGACCAGGCTTTTCCGCACCTCCTCTTCTGTTCTTATCCGCCAGATCTCGACAGCCTTTTCCGCGCCGTGTACTGCAACATAGTTTGACTTTGGGTGGAACGAGATGCCCTGTGTTCGGTCCTTTCCAGATCGGTATAGAGTACCTCTTGCTGTAAGATAGCGTTGCTCGGTCGTTTCGCCAACAACCGATCCAGCTTGTCGTAAACCAGATATATCTATAGCCCATACCTTCAATTCACCATCGTTTCCTGCTGTGATGCAGCCACTTCCATCTGGCGATACACCTAAAGCCCAGCATTCTCCGTTTGTTTGCGCAATGTGTGTTTCGATGCAGTGCTGTGTGCTGATGTCCCAGATCTTGATCAAAGCATCCTTGCTTGTCGACAGAAGAAAAGCCTGATCTGTGTCCATTTCCGCTTCTTCCTCGTCTTCCTGCGCGGCTGCACCGGGGTGGATGAATTGCAGACCGGTGATCTGCCCTTTGTGTCCTCGAAGCTTGTAGAGACCAGTTTCGGAAACGAGATCCCAGACCACGATGTCTGTGTCTTTTGCGCCACTTGCAAGTCGCACTCCGCTTTGGTCGAAGGCTAGCGTGGTGACGGCCGATTTGTGTCCGTTGAAGCTGATAATAGCGGTCGACGTTCTCCCGTCCCAGATCCGTATGCTTCCATCTGCGTATCCCACAGCAAACACATCTGGATCAGTCTCACTCCTGCAAATGACTGTAACTTCTTCGGTACAGCTGGCATCGCGCCATCTACTCAGGAGCTCGCCCTTTTTGACATCCCAGCAGAGGACCTCTTCGTTTGCGGCAGCGTATGCGCGTCCTGCTCCAGAAGACTTAGTTCCAGGTTGAGTGACTTCGGCGGCCCAGACGAGGTTCGAGGTGGCGGTTGCAACAACACCAAAAGCGTCGCTCTGCTCGTACTTGCTATTATAGACTTAGTAGAAGTTCTAGTGACTTTGCGCCTGCAACCATACCTGTATGACCTGACCATAGTGCGCCACTAATATCCTGCTAGGCGATCGGGTATGTATTGGTATATTTGTGAGGTGTGCAGTTGTTTCCTCAAATCATTGCTTCTTCTGACCACTCCTGTCGTTGTTGGTTAACAGCTTGGAAGTTGGTGAACTTTTCTCGGCGGCAGCTCTCGAAACTTTTTGGAAGTTGCGACCCGCCCTACGCCACAAACACCAGCCACAGCGACCCACTTACCAACGACCTCCGGCCTCCGCATCAGCCTGCCAGAGCTCCCCGCCATACCTTGCTGCCCCCTTCCACTGAACACGGACAGCCGCAATGCTTCTCCTTGATTACCAGAACGTGCTCATCGAGTCCCTGCTCAAGGACCGTTTCTCTGGGTGCGCCCCACCCCATCGCTTCCCACCCAGCACTCCGCCAGACTGACAGCACACAGAGGAGCTCCAGCAAACATCGACCAGGTTGTCTCCGACTTCGATGGCGTCACATTCCACATCTCGACTCCCGAAAGCAAGACCAAGATTCTAGTCTCGCTGCAGATCAAGTGCTTCTCCGAGCTCGTGCAGTACGGCGCCCAGGCAGTCCTCGAGCGCGAGTATGGCCCGTACATCGTGTCGCCTGAGTCAGGATACGACTTCTCAGTGCTGGTAGATTTGGAGAACCTACCAGAAGATAAAGGTATACCCAATAGTCCAGGGCTACAAACGAGGTGCTGACAGTTTGCAGAGGGTAAAGATGATCTCATCAGGCGCATTTCGCTCCTCAAGCGCAACGCAATGGCTGCACCCTTTGAGCAGGCATTCGACGAGTTCGCGCAGCTTCAGGAAGAAGCCTCCAAGTACACATCCGAGTCAGCTCCACAGGGTGTGAAAGAAGGCGGTGAAGTGCGCGCAATCCACTACCGCGAAGAGGAAGCCATATACATCAAGGCCAGCTTCGACCGTGTCACAGTCATCTTCTCCACGGTATTCAGGGAAGAGACAGACAGGATTTTCGGAAAGGTATTCCTTCAGGAGTTTGTCGATGCTAGGCGGAGAGCCATTCAGAACGCCCCTCAAGTGCTCTTCCGAAACGACCCACCCCTTGAGTTGCAGGACATCCCAGGAGTGGACACATCTGGCTCCGCTGATATTGGCTACATTACCTTTGGTACGTCTCAGAATACCAGCATAGAAGAAGCAAGCTAATAACCTCAGTCCTGTTCCCCCGCCATCTGGCAGCTGCGCGACGAGCAGAGGTCATCTCTCACATTCAAACCTTCCGCGATTACTTTCACTACCACATCAAGGCCTCCAAGGCGTTCATTCACTCAAGGATGCGCAAGAGGACTGCCGACTTCCTTCAAGGTATGTGGAATGTAGCAACGTGCCTCACGTTCCAAGTGCTAATTCCCCTACAGTTCTGCGAAGAGCGAGACCTGAGTCAGAGGAGAAGGAACGTAAGACAGCTAGTGGAAGAACGTTCAGGGTACAGGCATAGATTACTCTCGCTGGAATTTAGTAGCCTGTCGGAAAGACATAACATTATCAACATGACCTAGGGCCTTGCCTGACACACGCACTTTGCCTTGAACAGCGATCGAATTGAAATAGCTCAAGATGCACCGCTTGATCTAATCGATGTTTTTGCAGGATGGTGCAGCTAGGATCGGATCGCAAGCTGATACCTTGTGTAGTTGAACAAGTTGTTTGGAGGTTTTAACTCTTACTGATTGTAGCTTTCTCAAGTATCTGCTCTGCCTGTGATTAGTTGATGGTATGAAAGGATGAACGACGACACATGCGTTAGCATGCGGTCTCGTTTACTCGTTTACCCACTCACTCGGCCACCCGTTCGTTCGTTCATGTCAGGAAGTATAATTAAAGCAGTGATAGTAGTGGGTCATTCTGAGTGGACCCTGACAAGGACAGTGCACGGACTCGATTCGCGACTTCCCATTGTGACGCGTTCCCCGAAGTTTACACTCCCCAAAAACCAACCTTTGCTCGACCAAGCACGTCTCCCAGACTCGACACCATTATGGCCTCGGAAGCATCGCGACCCAAATACGACAGCCTTCCGGGGATAGATACAGCGCCAGATGTTTATGAAACCCCCGACCTCGCAGAAGATGTCTCCACAATACAAGCATCGACTGCCGTGTCCGAGTCACATTACGATGATACCGATCCAGAAAGCTCCGCTGTAAACTATAAGCGCTTGCAAACAGACCAGGCGCGGAGCCGCTTCGAGCCTTCACGAGTGGACGCCAACGGCGTGGACTTCTCAGACAACATTGCGCAACAGCAAGCGTACCGCACGTACACACGACAACGGCGACGAGGCGAGATACTAGGAGATGACAGTGATGAGGAGAAAGAGGGCTTTTCGCAGAAACTCATGCGAGTGAAGAAGGAGCTACAAGAGCTGGAGAATGAATACGAAGAGAGGATGAAATCCGGAGACAAAACCAAGATCGAGGAGCGAGATGCCAGAGAAGTCATAGATCTTATATCGGACAAAGTCGATGAAATCTATGCAAGTCGGAGGGGAGGTCGAGCTGCAGAACCGCTACTGGACCGGACGATTCAAAGGTTCAATGACTACGAACCTTTCGCCCCAAGCTCGAAGATCACAGCAGCACTTGCAAATCAGCCGCCTTTACCTGGGACGCAAATCCGAAAGGGCCAATTGGACCATGTGTTAAGTCAAGCAGCGATTTTCGATAAGAGGATAACGCAGATGGAGAACAGCTTGGGCCTCAATGGTAACATCATGCCGGAGATGAGTGAGGACTCCACATTTCCAGTATTTACGAAACTACAAAGACTAGAGCAAACGCTTGGTGCCATTGGCGACGCCTCGACCAACAACCTTGGCAGCGCATCACAACAGATCAAGAAGCTGATAGAAGAAGCGGAGGATCTCAAGGAAGCACGGTTGGAGGCGTTACGTGCTGGCTCCTCCCCTGATGACAGCAAGGCTGTCGCAACTCCAGACCAAGAGGCTAAGATCAACGCTTTGTATGGTACATTACCCTCCATCGATAAGCTCTCGCCCATCCTGCCATTGGTCCTTGAGCGGCTACGCACATTGCGTCTGGTGCACACAAGTGCGTCGCAGGCTGATGAGGTATTGACCGAGCTGGAGTCGCGGCAATCGAAACAAGAAGAGGAGATCAAGAATTGGGAGAAGCAACTAGAGCTCGTCGAGGAAGATGTCAAGAAGCACGAGAAGGCCATGCAGGGCAATGTCAAAGTGGTTGGGGATGATATCAAGATGCTCGAGGACAAGATCACCAAACTGCTTGCATCCGGCCAGGATGGGCGAGGAGGTGCATGAGGAGGTGCATATAGGTACGACATAGCAAGAGATACCCATTTGCATTTGAGCAGAAGATTGCATCACACAAGACATGGTGCAGATGTCACGCGGCATTGCATTCCTTCGTGTTGATCCTCAGGCTTGAGAAGACACGTCTCCAGAAGATTGGTCGAATCAATACTTGGTGTGCTATTGTTAGGTGTGAGTCTGATTCGAGCATGAGGTGCGAGATGGGCTTCGGAGCGTTGATGCGGCCGAGTGCCGAGGGCGACGGACGAGTCAAGGTGATGCCGGGTGAATTGGGAGCGGCAGAATCGTGCCAGGTCTGGTGCGGGCATGTCATGTGAAGCAATAGGAAATGAACGGCTGCGTTCAGAGGCTCTGATCTTGACGTGGCAGGCGTGCGCCTTGGACAACTTTCAGCCCTGTAAATCACCTGCAATTCTGCCCGTTTCCCCGACCGTCCACTCGGGATTGGCCCCAAAACCGGTGAGCTACAACAGGACAATGGTAGATGGTGAACGCGCACACGCAGCACCTTCACCTGCAGAGCTGCGTGCATTCATGAAACAATGGCGAGGGCACAATACGAAGTGCACAATTAAGCAGAAACCACGTCTTCTTATCACCACCAGCTCATGAGCCGGCAGTGACGGGGTCTGTGATGGGGGCGGCACGGAACCTTTTGCTTTGGCAGCACTGCCTCATCAGGCAAGCCACCACGGCTCCCAACCCTGGCATGATCTGGCCACTGATGAGCAGCGCTAAGAAGCGTTCCTGCTGGTTGTGGGTCACCGGTCAAGCCTTGTCGTCGCGCTGTGCAGTTCTCTGGCCGCAGGTGCGGGACTGCGCAGATGGGCGACCGCCCTTTGCAGGCCCGTTTTGGCTGTGCTTGCACGGCTTCTGGTGGAGAACTGGCGGTCGTCGTCGTTCAAGTGTGCATTTCTGCGGCCAACGACGACAACGCGCATCTGCAAAACAGATGGCGAATAGACTGGAGCATATGGCGCCCTCGGTGGTGAACTACTTGCGTCAGAGCGCAACGTATTTCTGGTGCTCGCAGCGAATAATCGCATAAGCTCAGAACTGGCCGCGACTTATTGAAGCGTTAGCGCGACTTCCTCCAGGCAGCAGCGACCACGACCACGCTAGCGGAACCCGTCCACTATCTTGGCTGTCAGCATCGAGTGTTCCCAACCCATACCGTCCTCCCTCTCTTTTACCCTCGACTTGCCCAACTCATCACTCCTCTCCGTCCATTTCTCTATCCTGAGGCCGACAACCCCTCTTTTTGCTGCGTATCCGCCCTTCTTGCATACTTTGCCACGCACGCCGTCCGTCTCACGCCGACTGCGCCGCCTTTCATATACCACACAATTACCCACCTTTGCAACAACGAAAGGACTCTGCGCGCCCTTCCTCTTCCGCTGGAATCATTGCTATCCTCCAGCCAATCAGTTCCCACTTTCCGCGGCCGCCAAATCGCTGTCTCCGAACCGGTCAATGAGAACGTGATCCAGGACTTGCACCACCCTCATCGGTTCCGGCCATAGGTCAATAGGATCCCTCGGGCTCTGTGAACTGTCCAGTCGCCGTGACTCATAACCTGAGGCCTCCTTCCCATCCCTCCTAGCGCGTCTGGAACTAGTCATACAACATGTCTGCACCTCAACCCCAGAACAGCCACCCCCGCCGCCGTCCTATTAAGGGCAACGTCTCTCCTCTCAGCACCCATGGCATGTCACTTCGCAAGGCCGGTACCTTCTCGTCACCAAAGTCGCTGTCAAACGACATCTGTGGCCTAGAGAACCAGCCGTTCATGCCCAGGAGGTCTCCAACTAGCACTGAGAGCCTCGAAGCACTCCTTCAGGACCAGCATCCTGGTGTCAGCCGTGTTGTGAACTTGCTCAAGGACTTCGACCAGAAGCTCGCAGGTCACAAGGCCGCATCGGCATCTGGTGCTAGCATCCTCAACGATCCCGAGGTGCTTCCTGTACCAAGCTTCATGCTTGACAGCACTACACTGGATAGTATGCCTATGGACATTGACCCTAAGCCAATTGCAGTTGAACACAACCCTCACGAGCACGCCTCAGACAGCGGTCTGGGTTCCAGCATTGGCTCAAAGTACAGTAAGGAATCAATGCAACTACCCGCCTTGGAGGCCCCACCATCTGACATACTTAAAGACGACGCCCGCACCGCGCACTCCAGCGTTCGTGAATCCATCAACTCCTCTGCTACTTCGACACACTCGGCTGTGACTCGCTCGTTCTCTGCTTTGGGTGCATCAGAAGAGAAGCACACTCTTGGCGAGTACGCGTGCAAACAGATTCACGACTCGATCATCAAGCCCATTCTTGCTGAGGAGTCTTTGAAGGACTTTCACCCCCTGATCCAAGACGTTCCTCGACGCATAGGTGAGAAGAACATTTGCAATCTCCGAGATCTCGAAAAGACCCTCGTCTTCCTGGCACCGGTAAGTGGTATCCGTTATCTTTCAGAAAGTGCAAAAGCTTATTGCATTCTTCGCGGCTTTAAGGAGTTTTCGGCAACACCGGCATCTTACCTTCGATTCTGCGAACGATCAATTCAACTGCTTCACACGACTGTCGAATACCTTTCGGAACGCGACCAGCGACTACCATCCGACCGCCCGTACACTAACAACTACTTTCTCGACTTGATCGAACAGATCCGACGATACGCTGCAATCATGGCCGCCACCCGACAAAAAGAAGCCCAAGGAGAGCAACTCGACGAGATGGACTACTCCCGGTATGACCGCGCCGCGACATTTCTCTTTACTCGCTCGGCTAATCACTCAAACAACAGCGATGAAAAGATCACCCTGCGTGGTGGTCTTAGTCATAACGGCCGCCCTGTCGAGATTGTCCGCGAGAAGGACGGCAAGGTCATTCCCCTTGCTATCGGCTCGGAGAACACCTACAAGAAGCGTGCCTTGTCTGAGGAGGACGTTGACGACGACGACATCATGCGTTCCATGGCCCGCCGCAGGAAGTCTGACAAGCCTGGCGATGTTTTGCACATGTGCCGTGACTGCAAGAAGGAGTTCAAGCGCCCTTGTGACTTGACCAAGCATGAGAAAACTCACTCTCGCCCATGGAAGTGCTCCGAAGAGAAGTGCAAGTATTTCGAGCTTGGCTGGCCCACTGAGAAGGAGCGCGACAGGCACGTTAACGACAAGCACTCTGCTCTGCCGGCGCAGTACAAGTGCCTTTACCCACCATGCACATACGCCTCAAAGCGTGAGTCGAATTGCAAACAGCACATGGAAAAAGCTCACGGCTGGGAATACGTTCGCTCCAAGAGCAACGGCCGTAAGAAGAGCCAGGTGGTTGGCAACAGCCCTGCTACTCCTCTCACTCCATTCCTTGGTACACCACAGTCTGCTGCTCTCACCACACCCATAACACCATTCATGCAATCGCCTTCCGTGCCTTTGGTTAACGAGTTTGACTTTTACGGCTTTGGAACCCCGGCAATGAGCCATCAGAACTTCCAGGATGACTTCCGTCGTGATTCAGTCACCACTGACGGAACACACCTCACATACTCTTCCGGCAATTCGCCAGTCGAGCCGACAAACTTTGTTGAGGCCGCCGTAACCCCTGTGGATATCACCATCGACCACACTGATGCTCTGTTCCCAAACTGCGGTATAGGATCCAACTTCCATATGGGCTTCCAGCAGCACACGCCTGCCTTGAGCACAGACTTCAACTTCGACCCTCTGCCATTTACAATGGCTTCAAACCAGCACCTTGGTCTTCCTCAGCTGTCACCAATGGCCCAGCCAGATCTCACCCTCTTTTCTCCTCAGATGCACATCGACGAGGGCTTTGGTGACGCTATGGATGCCATGGACATGCAGGCCTTCAGCCGCCCAACCGAAGACTTCACCCTCTTCGACTCAGCGCCGGCTAGCAACGTGTCGATGAGCAACACAGCCAACTTCTTCCCTGACTTTAATCAGCTCGGAGGGCAGTTTGACAATGGAGGCCAGCAGTACGATAACACCTACTATAACGCCAGTGCTTTGGAGACAACATTGGACGAAATGTTAGGGCTCAACAGCAGCAACCAGCAGTAAATGTTGGTCTGCTTTGTATGCGATGATGAATGTTCATTTGAATAAGGATCTTTCTCCACTTTGCTTTTATACGACTACGAACGTGAGCTTCGAATATCACGGCGCATAGCGAGCACAGTTGGCTTTACAAGAGACGGATACGGAATACGGTATGGAATGGTATGGAATTTAAGATCTTCCCCTCTGCTTCAAGGTGGCACGGTACACCTTCAGAACAGAAAATCCATAAAACAAATGGCTTTTGGAGCTCTTATCCCCCCAGCGTCGTAATTGATTGGATCTCCCCCCTTCTTTCCTTTGGCGAATGGAAGTAAGGTGTGGTCGAGATCATCAGATAGTGTAGAATAGAATTCAAACGCAAAACTAAAAACTATGGAGGAAAACGAGTTCCAAAATAAACATGCTTGGCTGTAGTAGTGACTCTTGTCTTGTGACACATTCCGCATGAATGACTCCGCCGCGTCACAGCAACCACGGTTCGTGCACGAGACGCTGAGACAACAACCAAGCATCGGGTGCAAGGGTCCTGGATGCAGCAGCGGGCTCAGCAGGCTAACCCCTAACAGCATGACATCACGGACTATCCTTTTCGATAACGATGGGCACAGACGCGTCGGACTTAGCGCCCCAAGCTGAGCAGCAGAGTGGAGAGCTGAGTGGGTCAGAACGGACATCGGATGCAAGTGGCACGGACTTGAAACACTCGAGCGGCTCGTGAACCAAGGCGCCCCCTCCTCTTCAGTCATGCTGCCTTCTATCCTCGACAGGCGGAGGCTCTTGTCGTCGTCGTGGTGAAGACGCGTTCTCGTCACTCTCTTGATTATCGTTAGGCCTGCGTGGCTGTCCAATCTCTACCCATCTATCTTGTCTGTCTTTACTTGGAGAAACGCTGGTCGTTCTCCTGCCCGTCATTTTCGAGTAGCGACACCGACTCGCGCCGTTTCCGTTCTACCAGTCGTATTTTTCTGCAGAGGGCTCTTGGATTGCAAAGATGCTGGGTTTCCACAGAAGAACACGGTCACTCATCCCGGTCAAGGAGTTGGCCAAGTACGATGTTGTGCCGCTTGAAGAAGACATGTACTCGTACGAAAGCGAGTGCGAAGGGGAGGAAGAGACGGAAAAGCACTGCACAGACGCGCCAGGCCCCACTGCGCAATTGCGAAGGAAGCAATTGCTGCTTGTCTACCTCGTCTTTTTTGCTGAAGCGTAAGTTCTCTTCTTCCACGAGCTGTGCATCAACCATATGCACTCCATGGTGGACCCTGAGTCGAGAGACACCGCGCTAATGCACGACACACAGCATCATGGCCTCGAGCCTCCAACCCCAGCTCCAAATGCTCCTCTCGTCCTCCGATTACTGCGGCAACATCTCCACGTCCTATCTTCGCAGCATCCTCGACTGTGCATATGCCTTCGGCGGCACCACCGGCCTCTTCTGGGGCTACCTGGCGGATCGCATGGGCCGGCGACGCGTCACGCTGATTGGGCTGTGGAGCATGGTGGTTTGCTGCTTGATCATGGGGTTTGCGACGAACCTCGCTAGTTGCGCTGTGTTCCGCTTCTTCGCGGGTATGGTCAGCTCGGCGGTTGTGTGCACCACTTTGACGATGATTGGGGATTTGAGTATGTCGGCGGAGGAGAGGGCGAGAAATGTTGCCAGGTTGCCCTTGATCTCGCTGTGTGGCTCCGTTGGGCCATTGGTGCAAGGCATGGTCTCAGAGAGTCTCCAGGCCTACGGGATGGTATGGGAGAAGTTCCCAACGCTAGGGTCTGAGCTGGCTTGCGCAATTGTACTCTTCGCCATCGCGATGGCTGCTTCCCTCATGCTCAAGGAGACCTTGTCTCTTCACTACGACTTGCCCACCGAATCCATGGATCTGGACTGCGAGAAAGCAGCCTTCCTTACACGCAGCTCCGAGGACACCAACGTCACCCTCGTCGACTTCGCCCGCCCGGAGCCCATCACTATCACGCAGTTTATGCAGGCGCCCTCCCTCCTGGTCCTCCTCTCATCCTTCTGCCTCCTCTCCCTGCACGCCGCGACCTTCGATGTCCTCCTCCCGCACCTTGGCCAAAGCAGCACACAGCAAGGCGGCATGGGCATTCCATGCGACTGGCTCAGCATTGTCGTCCTGATGGTGCGCGGCATCGCTGCTATGGCAATCTTCTCTCTCATCCCCTACACTATGGAGAAATACGGCCTGCTTAACTTGTACCGTACAGTCTCGCTTCTGTTTCCTGCCATCTACATCATCACGCCGCTCCTAGCCCTCCTCGCAGCTTGCTCCGGGCTCGCGCCCTTCCTCTCCGTTCTCGCCATTTTGACAAAACACATTCTTGCAAGCGGCGCATTTGTACTTGTCACTCTTCTGGTCCTGAACACGACCCCGGATGCGTTCTCAGCAGGCACAGTCGTTGGTATGATGCAAGTCGCATCGCTCTTCAAAGCTTTCGCTGTCGCCGTGAGCGGCGCGAGCTATTATGTTAGCAGCGATGTCAGTGTACCCGTCACCAATTTTGCACTCTGGACGTGCCTAGCCATCATCGGGGCAGCAGGTGCTGGATTGGCGTGGTTCGTAAAGGAGAGGCCGAGTGTAGGATTGGATTTCCAGGGCGAGGTGCTGAAATGGGAGAGCATTTTCGACTTTGATGCAGACGACTTTGAGGAGAAGTTTATCATTGGTGAAGATTGATCACCGTTCCTTGTCATGTTTTATATAGCAAAGTTATTTCCTTGTGTTTTTGTAGGTAGCGATTTCTGTATATGTACATATCACCGCATTTCCAATGCCATCTCATTGTTGTCCACCACTCTTCGTACGTGCAGTCGAACGTGGCGCACTTGTCCCGTCTGATGGTCCTCTAGCTGCGGTGCTCTCGATGGGTCAGTGACGGTGATGATCGACCAACAAGCTGCTGGTCCAGGACTCATCTTGCAACCTTCGACACCCTTGTCTTGTCATCAGCTTCGTGAGATTACGATTGAGATGCATGTGAATGGGAATGGAGTAGGCCGGACCCTGAAACACGCCAACTGGATGCTCGGGATTTGGTACAAATGCGGAACGTGGGCATGCAGCAACCACAACACGTTCTGCTGAACAGGATGAGATGAACAAAAAAGCAAGCAGCGAGCACCACCACTCAGGTCTCGCCACGATCCTTCTGCTGCACTCCACTCGTTCGGCGTGTTGATCCTCTCCGCAGTTTCCAGGCACCGCTAGAACGCAAGAGGCTAGAGCAAAACAACCACGGGTGCCTGTCGTAAACACATAGCGGCCCCCTGCATGACAGCGTTCGAAATGAGCAGATGAGTGGCCGCGGTCCTCCTGTTTGGGAGGGCGCTTGGAAAGGCAACCGCAAATCGTGTTCGTGTCCCTTTTCACCTTCCCTCGACCACAACACGCCTTGCAGCAAAAGTGTTTGTTTGTTGTACCCTCGGCGCGCCTGTACCACAACCACCGCACCCCACCAACACACAACCCGTATCTATTAGGCCTGCAACACTACACAACATTTAGCAGACAACACCATTAGCGACAGTCTGCGCCATGACGCTCATCGACACCTACCAGACCTTCTTGGACCGTCCTTCGCTGGGCGCTCTTGCGGAAAAGGCTGCACTGCACTACATTACCACCCTCACCAGCATCCACGATGCGGCAGCGGTCATCAAGCACCTGCAAGTCCAGGAGAAGCTGCTGAAGAAGACAAAGCAGAAGGTTGTGAGCGTGGTAGAGGGCAGACACGCGCTCAGTCTGGATGTAGAGACAACAATCGAGTTCCTGAACGGCGGCGGCGCGTACCTGCCTGGACTGGATGACAATTTCGTCGCAGACCGCACTGTCACCTTCCCTATGGTAAGCGCACCCCTGCGAGGTCCTCAGGCGCATACTGACAGTAGCGTAGGTCCACATTGTGCACTTCGACAGTGCAGACAAGATCGTGCAGGTCCGCCAGTACTGGGACCAGGGCTCGCTGCTCAAGCAAATCGACGTAATCGGCGCTCGCTCTCGCAACTGGCCTATCCGCGAAGGCCCTGAACAGGCGAAGCTGATTCAGTATTCTGCTCAGCTCGTACAATCCGACTCGGCGCCGTCTTCGCGCCCTTCGACCGCTTCGCGAGGTGCAGACGAGGTTTCCATTCGCTCCAGGGGCTCAACCGCAAATGCCACAAACGATCCTCACGCCTCCCTCTCTCTCTTCAAGCCTCGCGAGGTCGACGAGGAGGAGCTGCCCAGTACACACCAGATAGCACCACGCGCACTGTCTGCAAAGCCTCCACCGCGCGAGTACTCCGAGCTGTTTGTTGGCGAGAACGCAGGATCGCCATCTCCGCAGAACCAGAGGTTTCCAGTCAAAGGTGGTGCGAACAAGAAATTGCAGACGAACCGCTTGTTCGATGAGACAGAGGAGGATAGAATTGCCGCAACCACACCGCTCAAAGTCACCAAAACGAACCCAAAGAAGTACAACCACTTCGAGTTCGGTGACGGTGAAGACGAGGAGACGCCCCGCGGACGTGACACTGCAAGGACGCAAGGCCCCCGCGACAAGAGCAAGAGTCAGGCGAACTGGGACTTCGAGGACTTTGTAACGCCGGAGAAGACAAACCCTAAGACGCAGCCGCAAGCTGTGAGGAACTTCAGCTGGGAAGATGACGAGGTAAGCCCATCTGAAAATTTGTGGCGCTCTAAAAAAAAGTGCTCAAATGCTTGTGCCGATTCTAGCAATACGAATCTTGCTTGAGCTGTGCTAATCCTTCTCAGGTCGAAGCTTCCCCTGTTCGCGTGGAGCGCGTACACAAGGCACGTCCTGGCACCGGTCACCAGTTTGAATTCGAGGACGATGGCACACCAGCTGCACGCAAGCCTCAAGCTCCCACAAAAGGTGGTGTATCCAACAAGGGCCAGGGACTGTACCAAGACCACGTCACCGGCAATGACGACGAGGAAGGTATTGCTCACGGCGATGGCCGTGCACTGAACGATGTAACCACGGGCGTCAAGAACAACAACGGCTCCGGGCCAAAATGGGATACGGACGAAAACGCTGGGTTCAGCAAGTCCAATGAGAACGAGAGGCCTGGCAAGGCTGGACACCAGGCCACAAAGTCTAACTTCGGCTTCTACGACGAGTCACCGCAACAACAGAGCTCATACAAGATCAATATTGCTGGTAACGGCATGGGCAACCGTGCTGGTACTCAGTTTTCCCTCTTTGACGACGAGCCGGAAGAGCCCAAGGCCGATGATAGGAGCATTGGGAACCACAAGGGTATCAAGTCGACCGGTGATGGTATGGGCGGGAGGAAGGGCGCGGACAAGAGCTTCTGGGACTTTTAAGTACTCTGGTGGCTTTGGTGACGACTCACGCGAAAACTCGCGACTAGAAGCTAGAAAGGCTGCCTAGTTATGGGTTCTCACGTCCATGTACAACGCTTTTGGTTATGCCCTTCTCAGACTGTGTTTGCTATGATATTCTTGGGGTAGCTGGGACACGTTTTATGCGTTTGGCGTGGTTGGTTGGCACAGTAGCATGGTCCGGCTGGCGCATCCTAGGTATATACCATGGTGACATAGTTGCAATTCATGCCGTTTCCTTGACATTCAGGTGTTCCCCAGTGCATTGTCTAACAGCATTGGCAGAAAGCCTGGGCAGCATATCTACCAAGACCTGGCGTAGTATCGAGGGACGTAAAGTGTAGGCAGTGCTGTTGCAGGGAAGACTGGCAGCAAGGATGATTGAAGACCGTCGTTCTCGAATTGCGTTTCGACTAGTTGTTCTACCTGCTCTAGCAGTGGTGCTCCAACGAGATGCCTTTCTCAGGTTCTCAACTGTAACCCAGAAGCCAGTATCCACCCATCATCTACTCCGCCTGCACATTCCTTCTCCTTCTCGTAAAAACAACCTCCAGCTCGTCCCCGACTCTGTAGCTGTCCATCTCCCCATCCCACTTGACAAACCTAATACGAGTCTGCAGATCCAGCCTCCACAGTCTCAACGTCTTGCCCTCGCGCATCCTGTTATCCTCCAACTGGTCCCACATGCAGCGGAACGCCTCACCCTCGTGCTCGCGCTCGCCTCCGTCACCATCGACGACGGGATCGTCGAACCAAACGCCCCGCTCGGCAATGCGGTGCAGGTCGTCGCAGCTGTCCATGCTGGCCCAAATATCCCACGGCATGTACTTGATGCGCACCTCGCGCAGACTGGGCGATGAGTAGAGCGTCAACAAAGCCTGAGCAGCTACGTGCACCCAGTACCGCACTTTCAGTGGAAGAGTGTAGCCTGGCCGGCTGTGCTGGCGGTGCAGGTACGATTCCCGGCTGATGAAGTATAGTGGTAGTGTTATGGATGTCAAGGACGGGAAGGAGGGGGATGAGAGATAGCTGAATAAGGGTGTGACTTCCATAGTGACTAGGAGATCGAGCTTCGTGCTTAGGTCTTCGACCGTGGTGGACGAGTTTGAGGGGTGGTATGTTTCTTCAGCGTCGATGAAGGGGTTGTGGTTGGAAAGGCCGAAAATGTCATTTGCAGGCGCGTTGGGGTTGAGAAAAGGGGACTGGTGGTGGTATGCTGGGTATAGCGAGGCGTCGGACGGATCGTAAAAGTTGTCGTCGTAATAGCCGCCTGTGTGGTCGTGCTCATCGTAGTGGCCATTGTATGCAGCGCCACGGATGTAGTCGACATCGACCTCTATGTCGTCGTCGTCATGAGCTTCTTGCTCGAACCACCATTCATCCTTTCCGTGCGTGCGGTCGGGCGGGTACATGCGTAGATCTGGGAAGGTGACCCAGTCCAGCTCGATGGATTTCAGCCATTTGAGCCACTGTCCGCCAGGCCCATCTTGCTGTTCGACGGCTTCGAGCAGAGACTTCAGGACGAAGGGACCGCAGCTGAGAAACACAACGTGTTGCTTGAAAAGCACCTCAAGGGCTTCGCGGGCGACTTGCTGATTTAGAAGGAAGTATTCGTGGTGCAGGACAAGGAGAAGTGCTGCAGCGCTAGGTTTAAAGTGCTTCAGGTTGCGGCGCTCGATACGAAGGCTGCGGTCGCTGCGCCTGTCGGGGATGCCGAGGGCAAAATTGTATATCTGATCGCGTTAGGAAAGTTGCGATGAGATGGTAGGAGGAGCCTGGGGACGCACGTGGTCACGGAGCTCGCGTGGCAGTCGCAAGAATGGCAGGTGAGGCTCAGTTGACGCATTGTATCCGCTATCTGCACATGAAGTATCAACCACAGGTGCTACAGACGCAGCAGACGCAGTGGTGGCCATCTTACCTCGTCACCTCAAATTATCGTGTCGTATCTCGCGTCTACGGAAGGCTTCCCCGCAAAGCCGATATGCGTAATCTGCACGTGATGATGTGCAGGAACCCCTGCTCGGAAGCAGATCTCTCTTTCGGGCAGGAGCGAGAGATCGACGGCGCCCAACGGGCCGATGAGCAGGTTGTCTCTGAACGTGTCTCTGGCACTGGCACACCGTGGCCCCACGCACTCTTCTCGTGAACTGCTCGACCATGGTCCAAGTGCGGAGTAATACCCAGTGTACCGTGGTCGCTGGTGGATCAATGCCGTCAGAGCAGTGATTTTGTTTGCTTTCAGCATGCCCCTGAGCGAAGGATCGAACGATGGCATTTCAAGGTCTCACTCGCATTTCGGTCTTACCCTAACTGAGCATGACTCCACTGGATCTGGCCAAGATGCTGCTAGCCACTCAGTAAATCACTGGACAATGAGGGTGATGCTCGCGGTCCTTACAGGCTCATGGGTACAGCGTCGCTCGCTGACCACTGCATGTAAGATGTAGATTACCTTTGGAGCATCGCACTGTATGTCGTGCAGTGGTGAACTCACGCGCGTTAACTTCACCGTCGGAGTGTGTTCCCGAGAAAGTTCACCAGCGCAGTCGAAGGAGTCGGACGTCGGACGAATTGGTACCTTTGGGGTTGATCATAGTAGGAAGCGAAAGGCTAAGCAGTTTCCCAGCACTTTGCCCGAAATTACTTTGTTGGAATGTCACTCGGAGCACTGCTAGCGAGCAGTTGGAACTGCCGATGATTGCTGAGCCTCCTCGGCCGCCGTTGAAGTGCGGTGCAACCTGCCAGCTACGTACCAACTGCATTTGTGTGACGGCTGGATTCCCAACAGTTCCACCTATGAACGGCTACCCGGCTGCTCACTTACGAGACTCGATGCACAACATGAGATCTCAATTCGTGTGTTTCGACTTGAGTCTGTCCTAGCAACGTGTTGTCCCCTGGCTACACAAAGGCTTCTCAGATCCTGCAGGTCCATAGGTGGCTTGGATCGGACAGCGACAGCAACATGTCGGCCATGACCCCATATCCAGGGTTCGCAACGAGGCCAGATGCCAACGTCCCACCTGACCGTACCTCGCAGACATGCAGTCTGCCGTGTAAGCAGTTACCCCAAGTGGAGAAAACATACGACTGATGCAAGGCTGGCGGGTACAGCAGCCCATGTGTACTGAAGGATGGTAGATAGCTCGCTGCCTGTAATGAGTCGTGCGTCCTGAAGTTTCAAAATCTGCAGGTTAACGCAGGGCAGTTGAAATGACACCAAGTATGTTTGCGACATGAACAGTGCAAGCTCTTCCAAATCATGGGCGTTGTGTGAGAGACATTGCCTCTTTGCCTGGGACAAGGCCAATCGCAACACCAAGATAGCCTGACTCATGGTCCATGCAGGAGGACGTACTGTGTACAGAGCGTGCATTGGCACCTGACACGAAAGCCGTTGTTCTCGAAACCTGGTTGTCGGTTCTCGCGTATCGTCGTGCAATCCAGGACTCAAGGAAAGAGGCGTACATGCGGTAGAGGCCTCGAGCTAAGTCAGTAATCAGGAAGAAGTTGCTCCAAAGCGACCAGAGATGCATGCACCGTGGATGTGTTGGCCTCGCCTTACCGGCCATCTCTGTGAGGCTGTTGTAACCATGAAATCCAGCCGTCCATTTGTGCTACCCTGTGACCAGGCCACAACTTGACTGATCTTCATTGTTTGTCTCAGAAGACAGGCAGGTATACCGGAGCGCATGACGACTGTCGAGGTCTGTTTGCCGCTCAAGCAACAAAGCCGTAGGTCAACCCATATTTGTCTAGGCCATGGAGTTGGATGCCTGAGTGTAAGTTCTGGGATCATTGACCTGATGAATATTGTCTGAGAGCACCACTCCCAGAGGCCTAGTGTTATTGAGCCAAGCAAAGGTAGCCTTGCTGCCAGTCATTGAGCGGCGTTGATGGGGCGCGGACACAACGTGACCTCTGACGATGTCGTGTAACTGCCTGGTAGATCGGCACAGACCCGTGTAGACGTTCTGGTATGATGGTATGATCTCATAACGATTGATCAAGTAGGGAGGGATGTAATGATTTAGTCATTCTGATTCCGGGGCTACACGTTGGGAGAAGTCAGAAAGCCAACCTGGCACGTCGCGGTTGTGGAAAGACGGAGGTGGTCGACTTTGATGTTTGTTCCGCTCGAAGGGTGCGGGTGTGGGACCCCCATGGCAAGGATGGCCTGTCTTGGTAGTTGAGTAGCTAGGTTATCGTAGTTTGTGGAGCAAGGTAAAGGGAACGAAAGGACTAATTTTTCCCTGTCGACCCCTCAAGTCTCTGGTTATCTATAGCGATAAAGCGGGACGTTGCAGGGACTCTCTGATTGACAAGGCATGGGCATGGGCATGGGTATGGGGCCTCTTGTCCTGTCCGTGGTCTGATGCCTCGTTGTCCATGGAGCACGGTTCGATGTAGCTAGCGTGTAGAGAAGTAGTAGGCACCATAATGAGTGCTGGGCGAGAACTGGACAGCTTGCTGGTGCTTGGACAAAGCAATATGCAGGCCATGTAGATGGACCAGCATGATTGTATGCAGCATGCACGTCTCGGCGTGGTGTCGGCCATGAGGATCGTCAGTAGAGCGCAGACTTTGCTTTTCCCGGCCAAGGCGCCGGTTGGGCAGGAGACGTGGAGAAAGGCGGCCCTCGTGGCGGGCGGTGCTACTATGTAGGTGCAGCGGGCGGCATCACCAATCCCGCGTCGCGGCTGGACTTGTACCTACCATGGCGCGGTGAGGATGGTGCTGCTCCGGCTGCACACGCATGTGTCTGCGCTGGAATGCTGGATGACGATGCGCCGTGGCGCCCCCCGGTCGCGATTGTCGGGCAGATGTCGTGCTGCTGGGCGTCATCTGCAGCGCCATCTGACCATGCAGCAACGCAGCAGTTCGCGCGCGGAGCCAGGGAGGGCCATATTAGTTGCAACTAGCCGCCGCTAGACGGGCTTGTTTAGATACACGAGGCCTCGATTGAACGATTCCCACGTGCTGCCGGCTTTGTTCTGGGCACCAGCATCCTCATTAGTTGGTCGCTCCCAGAAGTGCCCTTGCTGATAGAATTCGTGACTGCTGGCTTTCCACTCCGCTGCAAGCTCCTCCACTTCGAATCCATCCCGCGGTCGCACACACGGCCAGACCAGCGGCTGCGCGCTGCTTGTTCGTGTCTCCATCCGGCTCGTTGTGTGCCCTCCGCGCCCTTGGAACTGCTTGGAGCCCGTCCCATGCAAGGCACGCTGCCCTCATTGAATCATCGGTCGCGAGCAACAGCTGCCGGCCCCCTCACCCTTCCCAGCACCCTTCCCAGCACTCCAAATCAACACAATCGTCTGCTGAGGCTGCCTCCCCTTCCCTCCAACACCCCACTGCTCTCTGCCCTACGCTGCAGCACGCCGTCGACCAGTGCTGATTCGGCGCCGACTTTGTTTTCGCCGCTCCCCATCCGTTTGGGAAGTCTACTTTGACCGCACTCGACGTGTGCAACCTCCAGGCGCCACCCATCACCTGCTCCATAGGCTCCCGGCACACGCCAAAGCTCGCCAGCGGACTCTGGCGCGCCTCGCAGGACGCCTGCACGTTGCATCGGATCGCCAGCACGCCAGTCATCGCGTAAATTTCAGATCCCGCCTCCAGGACGCTGTGTACCAGTCGGGCGCCAAGCAAGATTGGTTCTGCGAATCGACCTTGCTGCAACGCAGACCCGCCGACAAGTGCACTGCAGCCACGTCCAATTTGGCTACGAGCGTTGGTGAGAGCTTCATGATCCGTCGACGTCGGCGCGACCATCACTTGTTTAGGCTGGTGTCGCTGCTGTCCGCCAAAAGAAGAGCGTCTCGGCAGCGTCATCGCTCAGATTGGCTGCAACTGCAACTGCCTGCCACTCTGCTGCACCGCGGCATTCTTCGCGTGTAGACCGTCCACGATTGCGCCTGCCTGCTCAACGACCAAGAGCATTGCTTGGCACAATCCCGCGAGCTTTCTTCTGCTGCCCTGCCCTGCCCCGCCAAACGTCTACCTCGACCCCAAAGGGTAGGAGCGACCACCTGCGTCCCGTGCGCCCTCGATTGAACCCTCGACCTTCCTCCTCTCCAGCCCGCAACCCTCCACGGCCGTCTTTTCCCTCCACGCTGCTGCCATTCATCGACCCCAGCCCATCCTTCTCTCTTGTTACCACGGCTTCGGTCCACTTTACCGCTGCAACGGGAAAGCCGCTCGTCTATACCGCTCCCTTCTAGGCCTCGCTCTCTTGCTCCTCATTGGCCAGCTTCCCACACCACTGGCGCTCTGCATCACCACTCGCTCACGGCATCCCACCCCAGATTTGCCTCCCAACCTCAGGTAGTGCAAAAGGCACCGCCGCTCGCTCACTGGCATCGTTATGGAGTCTGTCTCTCAACAACGGCCGCCAGCACCCAACAACGGGTCTCACCCCCAGGCTCTGCCGTCCATCGCTTCTCTTACCAGCAGCCTCTCTCCGTCTGAACAGAGTCCAGTTCGATTCAGACAGCATTCCGAGTCTCGCGAAGCTCGTGATTCCGGTAATTGGTCCATCTCTCAGAGCAAACGTGAGTACCTGCTGCCACTTGCTCATGGGCCTCCGAGGAGCGCCTTTCCATGCCAATGCTGACCATCCACAGACTCCTCGACTGTATCCAACAACATGGGTCTACAGCTGCAGACGATCCTCAACGCCGAGGACTCGCCAACACGCAACGTACCTGACACGCCGTCTTCAGCCAGGCACCAAGCTAGCCACCCTCAACAAGTATGTCATGTACAATCCCGTATAGGGTCCGCTAACAAACTTTCAGCACAATGCCCCCTTTCCCTCCCTCAACCAGGGCTTTGGCGACAACCGCTTGAGCATCGATGCAGGCTCACACTTCGACTCTCGACGTAGTAGCGTGGACAGCCGTATGAATGTAGGGATGGGCCACCTCCAAATCAGCCCTTCTTCGCCATATGACAGCCAAAACACGTCGCGAGTTTCGCTTGTCTCCAATCTCCAGGCGCAGCGAGGTATCACCAACCCTGATGCACGCATCAATGGCGCCTCCCCACTGTCGCCGCCCGCCCGTAACAGCGTTCTCCGTGCTAACCATCCTCCTCGCCGAGCGCCTGTCATCAACCCAAACCCTCGAAGCGTGTCGGGCATGCCCGATCCAATGGCTGCTGCGCCCACAAAGGGCTATGCTTGGGCTTTTCCTGCCGAATTTGAGCCAGAAGAAAGGCGGGCTTCAAGCAGTGGTGAGTCTAGCGCAGGGAACTCCAATGTTCCGTCGCGCCAGAATAGTTTTGCCACATCCATCAACAGTAGCATCTACACCACAGATTCACATCTTCCCTCCGGACAGAAGCGATTGGACAATGGCACGCACATCCCATCTCTACCCACATACCTTTGCTAACTCGGCCCAGATATTTCTACAACTCATCATCACTCCATGCAGCACCGCAGTGTCACAAGTCTGCAAGGTATCGATCATGCAGCTCTTGCTCAAGGCAGCGGAAACTATAGTAGGACCCCAGAGCTCCGTATTAGCCACAAGATGGCCGAAAGGAAGCGTCGAAGCGAAATGAAGAACCTATTCGACGAGCTTAACAACATACTTCCCAATTCTCCTGGAAGCAAGTCGAGCAAGTGGGAAATTCTTACAAAGTGTAAGTCGTCAGTCCATGGCTGAGAATCTGCTCATACTAACACTGCGGTAGCTATTGAATACATCAGGACACTTGGCAGGGCACACGAAACTGCGCGAGCTGAGAACGCACGACTGCGACCAGAAGCCGACTTCTCCCGCCGCGCACAAGAGGAGAACGAACTTCTACGGAATGAGCTCACAGCCGTATGGAGCAACTTACGCCGTCTTGATCCCAACAACCCGCATATCTACGGAAGCATGACGGGTATGCTTGCACAACAACAAGGCAACACACCGGCATCGACCAACAACGTGTTGCCGCCACTACAGCAGCAGCAGCAGCAGTCCCAAGCACAGCCTCCGCCACAACAGCCTCAATGGGGTGCACCTGCACCTACAGCAATGCAAGGTGTCGAATTTGGTGGTATTCGACCTTACGAGCACCCACATCGTTAACGTACCAGCTACACGCACAAACCCGGCACGAGCCGGACTTGTCTATTGAGGACTTGCTGTACATTACCATCTTAGCATTCACGGGTCATAGGCGTTGTCACATACACTTTTCGACACTCAAAATCTTCTTGTCGTTCGTCATTTTGCGGTGGCTCTTGGGCCCGCTGCATGACAGCAGAGCCCTCTCGCGTGTTCTGCCATGCCACAACGATACGGCCATCCATCGCGCCTCGAGCAACCGACCTGTGGCGCTGGCGTTCTTCAACACCGGCGACCCTACCAGTCATGGCAGCGATTCTGGACGGGATGTTCCAGTGATTATCGTATCCTTCAAGTCATTTTCGCATCGTACTGTCTTGTTTGGGAATATATTATGGGAATGGCTAATACCAATTGCAAGAATTTACGCAGGGTGTTTCGATCTTGGGCCCACAGCAAAAGTATGTCAACTACATGATCTACATGGCTGTTTTCGGAAGGGTACTAAGTACTGCATTAATTGTTCACTGCGAACACGTTTCTAAGTTACTGTAATGTCAGAAGGAGTTCTCATTGTTATCTGGGCCTCAGTCCCAACGTACGTGGAACGGCCTATCTGCAAGGATGTTATTTGTTTTGGTAACCACGCTGCCTCACGATGCACGAAAAAGGCATAAGTTAGCTAGAATAACGCAACCATGTTACCCTACCATCTCACTAGTCGCTGCTCTTGAACATGTTCGGATCACTCTGAGATCTTCAATTTGTTCAACGCTTGCGGTATGCTATTACCGTATGTAGACAGGCGGCTACAACTGAGTAGACCGTACGCTTGCCGTTAACCGCTGGCCACGAGAGCGGATCTACAAGATCTACAGATCTGCACTCCTGCATGTGAGATCGGGCGCGTCTCCGGTGGCTGAGCAAGCACATGGCGAGCAGACTGCTGGATAAGCTTAGAAAAGGCTGGCAGGTCCAACCAGGAATTAGAGCATGGTTCGAGAGAATTTTCGCGTATTGCTTAGTACCGATTTAGTTGATCAGTGATGTAAGATCCGTCTATTGTGAATCATCCCAAGCACCGCGAACAATGGACGCTCACCACCTCAAGTATGTTTTGACGGAGTGATACTTCCAAGGCTCTCCAAACTTTCCATAGCGGTTACCCAACACCTTGTTTGGGTAAGACATGAGTTCCGACCATGAACTGCGTTTCTCTTGCAAACGAGCACGACATGTTTTCCCTCTGGACAGCGATTAGTTTTCACATTTTATGCAAATGCGCGCGCATTCTGCACATAACTCACAGCTTGAGCTTGGTTGCTATGAAAACGTGTCACACCACCAGTATTGAATTCATATGCATCGAGAACGCATGAATAGCGGACCTAATGTAACTGGCAGAAAGCAACTACAAAGCAGAGACTCCTCTGCAATGTTCAATATTCTTGGAGGTGAAGATCAGGAAACGATCAGAGTATGTACTTTGTAACATCAGTAATGCATGATGAAGCGTGAGCATGGCTTACGATCGTGGTTTCAGTGTCTAACGAACGGAAGTTGAATGCTGCGGCAGAGTCTAGCATATCTGTCATTTCTGGGTTGCTGATAGATACATAGCCGGAGACAGCATATCGGCTTTTTGCATCACCGTGTAATGGCATGCAACTTTGATCGCTAGGTCGTTTTAGCGAGCAAGGCCAATGCGAAGCATTATTTCGATCCATGCCAGGGAATAAGGATAGGAGTGACGGTGGGACTGTGGTCGTGTTTGATAAGCGTGATTTTTCGGATCCAAACGAGAACATTATGGAGTACGTGTGGTCTTCGTCCAAATGAAACTTATGTTTAGAGCTGTACTAACAACAACGACAGGCAGGGTTGGTGTGTGCAAACAACATTGACCCTTCTTCTTTGTTCATTATCTCCCCCTTCCATATGTTACTCTCATAAGATATCTCAACAAGAAACAATTGACCCAAACGCTCAATACGCCGCGCTAAGAACTGATGAATCCCAAGTCGATGTCCAAAAGTGTCCCAAGCTATGTTCTTCTTAACAATGCCTCAAGTATTGGTCCCTCTGGAAGCAATCCAGACACCATGAATCTCCCTCTTCTCCCACCTCCGAAGTGCATTCCCTGCAGACTGTCTTCCCACACTCTCCTAGACACTGACGTGCGCAGATGTAGCAGGTTCGGCCGTCGCAGCGCGTACAGTCCATGTAGTTCTCCAGATCCCTCTTCCGTTTCGGTGCTGATTTGCATGCGTGGCATGCTCGTAGATCTGTGACAGCGTACGGCTGGCTTTGAGTTGTTTTGACACCCATTGGCAGGGTTGCGCCGATGTCGGTATCCATGAGATGTGACGTTGATTTGACAAGGGCAAGTTTAGGGCTAGTTCGTTTCATCTGTTTGACGGGACGATGCTCTGAAGTTCGGAACTCGGCGACTGGTGTATGGAATGTGTGAGTTCGGTCGTTGTTGTATTCAAAGGCTGGCGAATGTTGTGGGTGAGGTCCCCGGTCTGGGTGCGATGCCTCGCCGTCCTGCTGTCTTTTTCTTTTCCCCAAGCCCGCGGCATGTTGCTGTGAGTCTGTCATGGCGTGCCAGTAGTTGTACGACTGGTTGTGGGTGTCGACAGGACCAAAGAGGTCCGATGTGATATAGACCATGGCGGCGAAGCAGTGAAAGGGAGCGAACCGATGTTCCAGCAATATCGAAAGGAGTGATAAGCGGATGCTTCGCTGGAGCACAGATGTTGGAAAAGACAATGCAAGAAAGAGTGTAGTTACAGCGACGACGAGTATCGTCGTGGATCTGTTGTTGGAGGTCGATGATCGACCGAGTGCTAGGCACAAAGCCGCTATGCCGTTAGAGCGCTAGTGCATGCAGGAGAAGAAAGTGCGGCCCACATAACACGCTTCACGTGCCATGTTAACGCCCAAGCGGCGCCCGCAGTACATTAGATGGCTAGACTCCCATTATGGACGGTTGAGCTTGCGACTGCGTACATCACCTTTGGAGCAGATACAGAAATGTTTTGGCACTTCCCACGGTAGTTGTTATGAATTGGCGACCTTCACGACCCTCACCTATACCTCAATATCTTACGCGACCTTGACCCTGAGCCATGGAGAGCGTCAATGTCTCTGAGCTGGTTGCTCGATTGGGAGCCGAGGAGGAGTCGACCAAGAAGATGGCAGCATTCAAGCTGCAGACTGCCATTGGTGACCCCTCCTTCGCAGACGTCTTCATATACGAGGGAGGCTTGCCGAAGCTCAGATTCCTGGCTCTGCATGCGACCGGGAACACTTTGGCTTATGGCCTCACGTCGCTTGCGCGCCTACTTGAGCTGGACAAGGGCTGGGAACATGTCACAGATGACCTGATAGCGAGGGTTCGTGCCGCAATGGGTGTTGCTAATGTATGGAAAGACTGACGGAGGGGTCACAGATAGTCGATCTCGTAGTTGCGCAGCCGCTCGTCAATGTCAATCGAGGTGCCATGTCGGTGCTAGCAGCGATTGTCGGACACCCTCTCCATCGAACCTCTCAGCCTGGTACCACTGGCTTCCAGAGGCTCAAGCCAGCAGTCGACACCCAGCCGCACTTCCTCCCCTCGCTCGTCGAAAAGATTACCTCCGCCGACCATGCTCTCTGCGCAAACTCACTCCAGCTGATCAATGCGCTCATGCGCGACGCAATCGCACACGATGCCGACTTCGAAGCGCCCAAGTTTATAAAACAGCTACAGGAGCTCGGTGTGATCAAGAGCGTATATGCTCTCATGCAGAGCTCGGCGATACAGGACTTGGCCCACCCATTGCTCGACTTCCAAACGCTCACCAAGATACTACTGCGTAACTGGCGGGAAGAGAAGGTGGATTTGGAGAAGTCAGACCATCGCCGGGCAACTCGAGGCTTGCACACTGCCAGCAGTGCTGAGAAGCAAGGAGTGGACGGTAATGGCAGCAAGAAATTAAAGTGGCGGCGGTTGGGCTTCGATACAGAGTCGCCAGCCTGGGAGTTTGAGGCAACAGGATTTCTCGGTCTTATGGACTTCACCGACTATGTCTACAAGAACGAAGACGGATTCCAGAAACTCTTGTTGGAGCAGTCAGCAGAAGCGGTTGAGCAGCGCTGCCCAATTGCTCGCGCTAGTCTTTCGGTCACCTCGATACTATACGAACACTTCGAGGTGGACCGGGCCGATGATCTCGACTCACAGAGATATACGGTTCTTGAGTCTCGGGCAAACTTCGACCGATCCTTCAGGCCTCTACTGCTTCACTGGTCGCGAGTGCATACAAGCGGCCTCAACGCGTTCATCCGGCTGTGGAAGACAGCAGGAGCCCAAATGGAGGACTTTGATAAGATTGAAGAATTGGTTCGGATATTGATCGAGCAAGTTGTAGGTCAGGCACCTCGCACAAGAGGGATCAAGGACGTGGAGGAAGAACTAGCAGAGTTTGAGATACGGAGACTGCGAGAGCTGCAGATGGAGTTACTCGAACTCACGTACGAAGATGCATGGGGGCACCACTTGCGGTATGTTCATTAGTGTTTCCACCATCATCGCCAAGACTGACCATGCGTAGCCAAGTCCGCGAAGAACTGAACCATGAAGCTCTCCAATTCGTCAAAGAGCAAAGGATAAGGTGCTTACTACAGGGCGCGTGGTTCCCAAGCGGTCTTGATTACAGCTCGGGTGCGGGGCCAGTTACAAGCAAGACTCTCAGCCGTGCAGTCCCCTCAGCGTGGCGTTTTGTGCGACTTTCACACAACCGCCGATATCTGCATTACGCCGACTTTGACGAAAAGACAACAACGGAACCGAGGCTGGACGCCTTGCAGGAGAAGAGTACGTGCTACCGATCGGCCCAAGTTGCATACTTGCGTAAACACAATAGCTGACATGCATTGACAGTTGATCTTTCCATCGTATCCTCTGTCGTGAGCAATGTCTCGGCAGAAGCGCCGTCATCTTCTTCATCCGATAGCACAGTAAAGAGTCTCCCGCAGGAGCGAGCTTCCACATCGACCAAGATCACGATCCATGGCTATCTGCCTGCGACAAGTCACTCGCGGCAGGCTTCCAGTGGTTCAGGTGCAGGACGCAAAGAGTCAGTTCTACTACAACTGCACCCTCAGAGCCATACGCTTGCGTCAGAATGGCTTGATGGACTGCTTATGTTGCTGAATCAACAGCCCATTACGGCAGACACTAACAAGCTTGTCAACTTTATTGGAGGCTATGGACTCAAGATTCGCTTGCTCAACGTGCGCTTCGAGGATGTGGGCTTAGAGGAGCCGGTCTTACCAAGTCGTGAAGGATTGGACGATGAGTATTATTACGACATAGCTGGAGCATGAGGCTGAGTACATCTGTTTCTATTGGCAACACACGTGTTGTCTCATTTGCACAGATCTTGGACGAACGTGGGCATTAGACGAGTTGTTCCTGGAACCGGGCTGAAGGATCGCCAGTGGATCTAGTCGCTCGTCCTGAAAGTCTATGTGTCTGGACAAGGCGCTATCAGCCTGCGGGTATGAGATTGGGTTTTGTAGCACGCGAAAACCTGTCCGGTGAGCGGATTCTGTAAACTTTGGTAACTTTGGATATAACGGTCGGCGATTTATGGGTAGGCGACAATTTGTTGTTGGGTGTTGGTTGAGAGTTTCTCTGGAGATACCCTTGCTTGTACCTCTGCAAATCATAGCAAACATTCATTGGCAATGCTTTCCCAACATGGATCGTGCATGTCCTTCAGCTCTTTTGCCGTCACACAGCGCATGCTCGCAATGGTACACAGAGAATGTGGCATCGTCTGTGCGAGTGTCACACGTGCAACATCCGGCTGATATGCTGATCCAGTGAAGCGGACACGAGCTCTGCCAGAGGCATGCGTTCAGAAACAAATGGATGACGACAACCTTGTCGGGAAGGCTTCAGCGTTGGACCGCAATTGTGACAATACAACATGGACAACTGCACCCGTGACGCCGCCCGTGAGCCGGGAACCTTTGGCAGCTAATGCGGTGTGTTGCAGACCAGCGACGCTAAGGTTACGGGCCCGCCGAGCGTCCCTGAGTGGCCGTGTTGGCCTGAAACAGCGGACGGAGAGAGTGGAGAGAGCGGGGAGTTGCCTGCGTGTGCAACCACGATGCGCAGAGTTATTGGAGGAATATGGAGCGTGCTGCTGCGGTGTTGTTGCGGCCACCGCCCGTGCTGTAGTTCATGGCGGCTCTCAGACCGAACGACGCTCTGTTTGAGGGTCTCCCAGGGGGTTGCCCTGACGGCTTTCGAGAAGCGTGACCGGCCGTCTGATTGACTCTCAGATCCTGAGCCACTGCACTGCTAGGGCCCAGGCGTAAGGTTGAGCAGCCGACGTCTATGGCGGCGCGTTAGTCCGACTCGCATGTGCGAATATATGCGGCCGCCCCAAGTGCGTATGTCGGTCGTATGCTGCTAATAAGCCCTCACATTGTTTCTGATCCATTCCAGCTCCGTCTCGCTGTCTTGTTGCTTCTTCAACCCTTCAGTCCCTCGCCTGGCCATCGTTACCGCCATTGGGCAATCCCTCCCGGACCATCATCCTACAAGCACTTAACAACTTCCACGCTGAGGTCAACACACTTCGGCTGGGTGTGATCTCTTCGTGGAGCACCCACATGTACCTGGATCTGGCCCTCACGCCATATCGCAACCGACGCCATGAGAAGAAAAGCGAAGGTAATTCCTCCGCCGCTACAGCAGGTCGACTACGACGCGCTTCCGTATTCAGTCCAGTACGTGCGTCCCATTCTTTTCTGATTTGTCCGACGTGTGATAAGGCGCGTTGTCGCCTGCATGAGCACCGTCTCGCACCCCACACGTACCTTGCAGCAGCCGGCTAGAAAGCTAACCCATGTGCTGCAGGAGAAAGTACTTTTCATCCTTGGAACGACTGCAAATACAGCAGCAGACCGTCGATGATCAGCCAAGCGAGCCATCCTCTGGTTCTTCTTCTCGCGCGACTTCGAGAGCACCGTTTCGACGTCTAAATTCTAGGAGTCGTGCTCACACTACGGGGAGCTCACGGCAGGACCACGAGATCTCCCAAGCCGAAGCTGCTTTCTTTTTGTCTTTGCCTGATAAAGTGCGAAAGCAGCACTTTTCCCGTGAGGAGCAGGTCATTCTTCTCGCCAAGTGCGACCAGGCGTTCCTTCCTCCTGACCATGACCTGGACCCGGATGAGGTAGCCAGACAGCGCTTTCACGACTTCCACTTCGGCTTCTCCACAAACAATCTCGACAAGGCCTCAGAACGTGTTGAGCCACGAGGACGCCGTTCTTCGATCTCTACATATAGCCCGAGCCAGCCTTCATTCGGCTTCTCACTCAGGTCCAGGAAAGAGCAGGACACACAGAGCAGTCTGTTTTTCCTTGACACCATGGACTCACCATCGGTCAGAAAAATGCGCCCATTGAGTTTCAGACGCACAATGTCACTGAGTGGCCCGCCCAGTCGCCATTCAACCTGCTCTGCTATGGCCGGGCCAGGCTCACCTCTGTTCATCTTCCCTGCAGAATACCGACCACGGCATCAGCGAGCACACTCGTCGGCCATACCGGAGCGACGCTCCTCGTACAACTCACCAGCACCTATATTCGACGCAGAGGCGACGCATTATCAAGACCCGGAGACAAGAAGGAAGCTGCGCATGTACCTTGCATCACCACAGAAGTTTGACGAAGCTATCGAGTTTGGTTTCCCGTCTACCGCCGAACAGGAAGCCGCCGTGCCTCACTATCAACTTCCCCCGGTAACTAAGCACTCTCGCAAATTCAGTCGAGATATGCATACCTTCCTCCGGGACGGCAAACTTTCATTCTTTGAAGAGAAAAACAGCGACAATCAAGGCCTCGAATCCGATGGTGACTCTGTTGTCGACGTGGAATCACCACGGACACCGTCGAGCACAGGCTTGTCTTTCCGCCTCCATGCCCGCCAAATGTCCTCAATCGACTCCAATGGTCTACCTTCTTCGCAGCTAAGCCCTGGGCATCTGCAGCGCGAGATGACCCTTCGCATGACTCTCACTCGGCCCGACCTTCGAGCGGACGAGGATGTGCTCTATGGCTGGCAGAATCAGACCCAGCATCAGCACCAGAAGAGCACAGCAACCGCCACTGTCCAGGATGATCCACTAGCCCTAGAAGAGCTTGTGTTGACTGACGATCAAACCGGTACCAAGGGGCCGTTCTACGTCAAGCCGAAGCCAAGAGGCAGTCTCGTCACGCGCCTCTTGAAGCGCGCAAGCCTCAAAGGACGACCTTACACAACCTAACCAACAAAGGCCACATTTTCTTCTTACCTTCCATCTCACGAGTCATGTCACTATGTTTTCAAGCGACCATACTGTTGCATGTTAGCGGGCGTTTTGCTTCAAGCCACTCATGGCTATGTTCGATGACGATATGCATGAACGAGGCGTTTACATTTCCAGCTCAGTTAATGTCCACCCCGATAAAGATGGGTCCCTAGCTATCAAGAAGAGAGGATTCTAGCGAATGAAAAGCCCAGAGCTTCCCTTGAGGCACCCAACTAGACCAAAGTCGTCATTCTCCTATTTTATTCTCCGATTCGGTGACTACAAATTAGTGCATGTGAGCCTCGAGCTTCCATCTTTGCCCCCCGGTAGGTACGGCACACAAAACCTTCGTTCGAACAGCGTTGTCTGGGATACCCATCGTTGTGGACGGTCATTCTCCAGTCAAAATTCTGACTAATCGTTAAACCTACCTTTCTGTCGGCTCACTTACTTCCCTCCCTAGCCTTACGATAGCCGTTATACTAAGGCCCAGGAACACAATGGTAATGTGTAACGCCCAGAGCATCAGTCGCAACTAAACAACGTTATCCAGAAACGGCAAGCTACTCGACTCGTTTTCTGCCTTGCGCCGCCGATCTGGCAGTGACTAGCGGTGACATGCCGCTTCCCGTCCCAAATGGGCGACAACATCTGCGTGTTACTGTTTGAATATCACATATGATATTAACGCGCGCAGAGACGCCGCACAAGGCACACCAACTAAACTGCCGTGCTATAGCGTGCACGACAAACAGTCACAACAACAAAGAAGAGTAATCGCACCTGAACGGGTGTCTTTCGAGGTCATCTGCCGCGACCAATAACAACGTCAGCTATAACCCAACTACTACACCTTGATCCGTCTGGCCAATCTGCAGTGCGACGGTAAGCATCTCGACTTCGCCCTGAACGTCGTTCACGCAAGGCGGCTACATGGCAGCCTCAGTCGCCTTGAAACAGTAGTGTTCCAAGCGCTCCTGCGACATTCACTGGACCCTACGTTTTTCACACAAGCAGCCCTAACCTTCCAACAACCACGCTTGCCGTGCCAGTGTGGGTTTGGCTCCCCGCGTGATCGCCCGGCTCCACAGCATCATGCCGAGCGATCGCGAGTCGGTTCTGATCGGACGTCGTCTCTCGACAAGGATGGATTGATTGCTCGAGTGGCGTTGTGGAGACGTGGCAGTGGAGCGAACGGGATCGCGAACTATAGTTTCACCAGATGAAGAATATGCTCGACATTTGGGTCCGGGTGCGAGGCACGCCGGAGTAGTCTATAGCGACTACATGTTATACACTGTACTGTTCTTTTCCGTGTTTAGCGTACGGAATTGGTAGCCTAGAGTAGAGTAGATATGTCTTGGTATCTGTTTTTAGTATTGTATCAAGGCCGCCCAAGGGCGATGCAAATTCTAATCTACTTTGAACAGAGTGGGTTTCGACCGCAACGTTGAGACGCACGATCATGGGTAATTGAGGAGGGCCTTTGCATGGACATGACGTGGTCGAGCTGTGTGTGAGATGCCTTGCATGAGATGCAGCTCGTGCGTCTCCATAGCTGCTGCACCACCGCAGTGGATCTAGACGATATGCAAGGCCATGGAAGCGTGGTGTGACGAAAAGGTCCGGGAGCGTGATATCAGAGTCTTCTTTTCAGTTTGCTCAGTTCTTCAAGCGGGAGGATGTGAGGTTGCTGAGTGCGCTTTATGCTTGAAGTGCTTGCCTGCACCGCGATGCCCCTAAGCACTCGTTATGGCTATGAGATGTTACTCTTGCGCTGCCTAATGACGTTCGGTGGAACAAAGCTGTCAGAGATTGATGTTCATACCGACCTGCAGGTATCATGGTCTTGCTAGTGCATTGGTCTGGATTCATGAGGGTACCTGTAAGGTCAGTTCACGTATGTGTTGCCACTCGTTGACCCTAATGCACGATAATCAGCGCGTACTTGGCTTCGGTAGCCTTTTGATTACTCATGGTGCCTTGCTTTGACAGGCATTTCATTTCATACATGACTTTCTACTTGGTGATCGGCCTTTACCTCGACAAAGCAATGTCATCGATTCGCAGAATCATCTTGACTGTCTCCGCCGCCAGCTCAATCGCGCTTGTGCTGACGAGCAATGGCTGGAGGACATTCTCCTCGGCAATGTCGTTCTTCACGCCTCCGCTCTTGATGCTGATACCAGCGTTCTTCTGCTCCTGTGCGTGCCTATGCCTCAGCTCTGTGACCACCTTGATGCTGTTTAGACCGGCGTTCTCGGCCAGTGTTGTGGGGATGACTTCCATGGCATCTGCGAAAGCTTTCCAGCAGATGGCTTCTGTGCCCGATAGCTCACGGGCGCGGAGCGAAAGCTGGTGTGCAATCTCGATTTCTGGGGCACCGCCACCGGCAAGAAGAGCCTTCTTCTTAACCAGCGAACGGATAGCGCAGTGGGCGTCGTGCAACGAGCGCTCGGTTTCGTCCAGAATGAGCGAGTTGGCTCCACGGCAGACGATGGAAACGGTGGATGCTGCTGACTTGACACCAGAGACCTTGACGTAGCGTGCACCCGATGCCTGCACTTCCTCGACCAGGTCTGCCGAACCAAGCTTGTCCTCGGTGAACGAGTCGACGTCTGCAATCGGTTTGCAACCAGTGCTCTTGCAGATGAATTCGATCTCGTCACGCTCGATGTCCTTGATGACCATGATCTTGAGCTTCGACAGGAAGTGCAAGCTGAGGTCGTTGACTGCGTCACGCAGAATCGATTTTTGGATGAAGAGAACGTTGCACTTCGCCTTCTGGATCTTCTTGACCATGTTGAGCAGGTATGTTCGCTCCTCCTTGAGGATCTTGTCCATTTGCCTGTAGTCGTTCACGACGATCTGGTTCTCCATATCCGGCTTGGGAGGGCTCAGTTGGAACTGAATGAGACCTATCCGTGCCTTCTCCTTGATTGTGGGTCCACCGGCGCTCTTCACTACGGGCTGGTTGAGGACCAAGCCGTCGATCATCTCGCTGTCTTCAATGGTGCCACCCTGCTTCTTGATCATCCTGATGTTCTTCAAGTCGACGTTGTCTGCAGTCTTGGGGTCAATGACCTTCAGGACCGAGTCGACGGCCATGATGGGCAACTTTGGCTCCTGTGCGACGATCTTGGACGAGAGCGCCGTGGTCGCTGTCTTGAGCAGGGTCGGCCTGTCGGTCAGGGAGATGGGGATGGACATGTCGGTCAAGATTTGTATCGCCTCTCGTGCAGCGCGCTGGAAGGCCTCTGAGATGACGGTCGGGTGGATGCCCTTGGACAGCAGACGCTCGGCGGCGCCTAGCAGACTTCCAGCAATGACGATGACTGAGGTTGTGCCGTCTCCAGCTTCGATATCTTGGGCGTGTGCGAGGTCGACAAGCATCTTTGCGGAGGGGTGCAGAACGCTCATCTGGCTGAGCATCGTGGCTCCGTCGTTGGTGATGATGGTTTCGCCCTTGCCAGTTTGGATCTGTGGCTCGTCAGTTTCGCTGCACTGCCAGACGTGTGCTATGCTCCCTACCATCTTGTCCATACCCTTTGGCCCCAGAGACTACTCTCATGTCAGTATTCGATTGCTCCCCCGCACTTGGTGGTGGGACCTACGGTTCGGATCGCATCTGCCACAGCTGCACAGAGTCGTCAGTAAGGTCTTCTCTCGAGGCTGCAAAGCGCTGTCGTACCTCGTGCAGCAATGATGTTGGCGCTGCGAACAGCTCTGGGCTTCTCCTTGTCCTGCAGGCTGCATCAGTCACTGTTTTCAGAGCTCCAGACAGGATCTGCAAACCTTGAAGGCAGCGTTGCCGCTGCCGCCGTTTGCTACTTGTGCGGCCATCTTGTGTTGTATGCGGTAAACAAAGACAAAAAGAGGGGTATCGTGGGGTGAAGGCGCGTTGTGCTGTCTGCCCAATGTTCGAATAATTTCCACGCGCCGCGAAGCCGCCAAGCCACGACCGTCCCCGACCGCCGAGCTGCCGTCACCGATTACAGAACACCACGCCCGCCATCCACAACAACGCCCCCCAGCAACGCTCCCTCACGCCCTTTGTCTACCCATCTACGCCGAGCCTTCCTCTCCAGGCCACTCTCCACATCGCCGGCGTTACCTGTCCGCCCTAAACCGCAAACATGCCCAGCGCCACGGGCTCGAGCTGGGAGAAGTACCAGAAGAACTTCGCCGACGACGAGGTCGAGGAGAAGAAGATCACACCTCTTACCGATGAGTAAGTATCCTGGCCTCTCAGCAGGAGAAGCTAGCAGCTAACTCGCCCCAGGGACATCCAGGTGCTGAAGACGTATGGCGCCGCTCCCTACGGCGCGGAGCTCAGGAAGCTCGAGAAGGAGATCAAAGACAAGCAGCAGACAATAAACGAGAAGATTGGCGTCAAGGTACTTCCACTGGCAGCATCTCTGCAAGGCGGCAGCAACTTACACAGCGCAGGAATCGGACACCGGACTAGCACCACCACATCTCTGGGACATCGCCGCCGACCGGCAACGAATGCAAGAAGAGCAGCCCCTGCAGGTCGCCCGCTGCACCAAGATAATACAAGACGAGAAAGACGCAGAGAAGAGCAAATATGTCATCAACGTCAAGCAGATCGCCAAGTTTGTCGTCAATCTCGGAGAGCGCGTCTCACCCACAGATATCGAGGAAGGCATGCGAGTCGGTGTTGACCGCAACAAGTACCAGATTCTGCTTCCGCTACCGCCCAAGATCGATCCTTCGGTCACGATGATGACGGTCGAAGACAAGCCCGACGTCACATATGGAGACGTGGGAGGCTGCAAGGAGCAGATCGAGAAGCTGCGGGAAGTCGTCGAGATGCCTCTGCTGTCGCCGGAACGCTTCGTCAACCTTGGTATCGACCCTCCGAAGGGTGCTCTTCTGTACGGTCCTCCAGGTACTGGAAAGACGCTCTGCGCGCGAGCCGTCGCCAACCGAACAGACGCCACCTTCATTCGTGTCATCGGTTCAGAGCTGGTGCAGAAGTACGTCGGTGAGGGAGCTCGTATGGTACGAGAGCTGTTCGAGATGGCACGGACAAAGAAGGCATGCATCATCTTCTTCGACGAAATCGATGCCGTAGGTGGAGCACGTTTCGACGATGGCGCGGGAGGCGACAACGAAGTGCAGCGTACGATGCTGGAGCTCATCACACAACTTGACGGCTTCGACGCTCGTGGCAACATCAAGGTCATGTTCGCCACAAACAGACCCTCCACACTCGACCCCGCGCTCATGCGTCCTGGACGTATCGACCGCAAGATCGAGTTCTCGCTACCCGACATGGAGGGCCGCGCCAACATCCTTCGCATCCACGCAAAGAGCATGAGTGTCGAGCGGGACATCCGTTGGGAGCTCATTTCGCGCCTGTGCCCGAACAGCACAGGTGCCGAGCTGAGGAGTGTGGCAACAGAATCGGGTATCTTTGCCATTAGGCAGCGTCGTAAAGTCGCGACCGAAAAGGACTTTCTCGCGGCTGTGGACAAGGTGATCAAGGGCAACCTCAAGTTCAACTCGACCGCTACGTACATGCAGTACAACTAGAGAGAGCGCTTAGACTAGGGAGAAGTGGAATACTGCATCACGCAACGGAGAGCTTGGGCTCCTGTATGACTAGATATCATGATTGAGCTATACGAGTAGCCATAATGCATGTTTTTGAATTCATCTTTCCATCCAACTGTCGCTGTGTCGCTGCCCAATCCTTCATTCGCGTATTGCCTTTGAACCCCAAAACGCCTCAGTCTCCTACATGAGAGTGTCTGGACCAGGTCATTACAACCAAACCGAATACCCAGGAGTCCTTCGTACAGTCTAGAGCTAGAACCCGTAGACGAATATGTTCAGCAAAGGATGACGATACGTCGCAGCCAAAATAGAGGCAAAATATGACCATATCCTGTCTGCTAATTCTAGCTGGTGTATAAGCGTATGTTCTGTGACACAATAACGTTGATTTCGTTTTGCATTGATTTATTTCAAAGAGGAAGAACTGAAACACGCAATCTCTAGCATGCATTGCCAATCGACCATCCAATATACATAGAATACAGGATAAACTCCTCCATCTTGTCCTTTCCAACCCCTCCACTCAACCACAGAACGCGCTTAGTAGGTACGCTTGAACGGCGGTACGGCCTTGCACTCGTTCTCGTCCAATGTTGTGCCAACAACCTTCCTGTAGCCGAGCTGCGTCTGGCCGTGGGGCTGCTTCTGCCACGACAGAGTGTGCTTCATCCAATTCTCGTCGTCACGCTCGGGGTAGTCCTCACGGGCGTGTGCTCCTCTCGATTCTTGGCGATTGGCAGCGGATTCGGCAGTCTGGACGGCGCAAGTGAGCAAGTTCCTCAACTCAAGAGTCTCAACAAGGTCGGAGTTCCAGATCATGCTGCGGTCCTTGATGCCAACATCGGCGAAGCTGGAGTCGACCTCGTGGATCTTCTTGACACCCTCGTCGAGCGACTCCTGTGTACGGAAGACAGCAACGTCGGACTGCATGACCTTCTGCATAGCAAGACGGATCTCGGCAGTCGACTTGGAGCCGTCGGCGGTGCGGACCTTGTCGATAACGGAGATGGAGTCGGCACCAGCGTCGGCAGATACGGGGTCAGCCTTCTGGCCAGGGCTGAAGTTGTCACGGATGGTGTGCGAAACGGCACGGCCGAAGACGATGAGATCCAGAAGGGAGTTGGCACCAAGACGGTTGGCACCATGGACGGAGACGGAGGCAGCCTCACCACAGGCGAACAGACCGGGGACGACCTGGTCGTTGCCCTGAGCGTCCTGTGTGATGACCTCACCGGTGTACTTGGTAGGAATACCACCCATGTTGTAGTGGACGGTGGGCAGAACGGGAATGGGCTGTTTGGTAACATCAACACCAGCGAAAATGGCAGCAGTCTCGGAGATACCAGGCAGACGCTCGTGAAGAACCTCAGGGGGCAAGTGGCTGAGCTGAAGGTAGATGTGGTCCTTCTCAGGTCCAACACCACGGCCCTCGCGGATCTCGAGGGTCATCGAACGGGAAACGACGTCGCGGGAAGCAAGATCCTTGGCGGTAGGCGCGTAACGCTCCATGAATCGCTCACCCTCAGAGTTTAGGAGGTAACCTCCCTCACCACGAGACCCCTCAGTGATCAGGCAACCAGCACCGTAGATACCAGTAGGGTGGAACTGGACGAACTCGAGATCCTGGTTGGGCAGACCGGCACGGGCAACCATAGCCATACCGTCACCAGTACATGTGTGGGCGGATGTGCAGGAGAAGTAAGCACGTCCGTAACCGCCAGTTGCCAAAACGGTGTTCTTTGCAATGAACCTGTGAATTGTGCCGTCCTCCTGGTTGTAGGCAACGACACCCTTGCAGACACCGTCCTCCATAATCAGATCGGTGGCGAAGTATTCGATGAAGTACTTAGTGTTGTGGCGGAGAGATTGTCCGTACAGAGTGTGGAGAAGAGCGTGACCAGTTCGGTCGGCAGCAGCACAGCATCGGTAGGCCTGGCCACCCTTGCCGTACTTCTGGGATTGACCTCCGAAAGCACGCTGGTAGCTGGTGATCGTTAGCGGTTTGCAGAAACGTGAAACGTGGCGGGATCATACATCTTGCCATCGTCTGTTCGCGAGAAGGGGCAACCGTAGTTCTCGAGCTCAATGACGGACTGGGGCGCCTCTCTTGTCATGTAGTGAATGGCGTCCTGGTCACCGAGCCAATCTGAACCCTTGACAGTGTCGTACATATGCCATCTCCAGTCGTCCTCGTGCATGCTATAGACATTGTCAGTCTTGTCCCTGTGCTATGAACGCGTCTGAGGGCTCTACGTACTTTCCGAGCGCAGCGTTGATACCACCTTGGGCGGCGACCGTGTGCGAACGGGTAGGGAAGAGCTTGGAGATACAGGCAGTGTTGAAGCCAGCCTCGGCGAGACCAAAGGCCGCTCGCAGACCAGCTCCTCCAGCGCCGACAACGATGGCATCGTACTCGTGGTCGATGACAGGGTACTTGCTAGAAATGAATCCTGAAGCCTCCTTTGCCCTCAGGTTCTCGGTAGCAAAGATGCGGGCAGCGGGCCGTGTCAACGAGAAAGCGCGCGACGGTGTGCGGATGCTCTTCGAGAGCTGTGGCGATATATGTTAGCTACTGCCCGGTGTACATGCACGAGAGGGAGCCACTGCGTTCACGCATCACCCCTAGAGCCATTGAGACGCCTCGGCATCCATGTTGGCATCGTGCCCGAGTACTGTGGGATGTGGCACACGCCTCGGGGCGGAGGATGCCGAGCGTGTGGAAGCTCAAGGGCGACGGGCAGCGCATGAAGCTTTAGACGGAACTCACCTGGCTGGCGAACTGCGTGCGACGCATCCTGGCGAAGCTCATGATGGCGGTAGCCGTGGAGTGGAGAGCAAGGGTGGTGTAGAGGACCTTTGGCGGTTTTCGATGTTGCAAGTCAATGATGGATGGAGATACCCTGACAAACAAGTTTTGACGTGCGCTGATTGGCGCGGAAAAGGCCCAAAAGCCTCGGCTTTGTACGAAAGAGCAGCGGGATCGAGGCGTTGCTCCGGGTTTTCACGATTGGTATTTGAGCTTGTGTTCGCCCCAGGTGCTAGGTGAAGTGTGGAGTTTGTCTTGCTAACGTGCGAGCGTCGAGCTTGCCATTTATCGAATAAGGTAGGCACATATCCGGTTCAGCCTCATCCGGATCCATAATTCAGATCGCCACGAAGCCAGCGACAGGCTGTCCTCGACGAGCACCGCGTTACAACTCGCTCGCAAAAGACCAATATCTGGCCAGGCAAGGCTGCATTACAAACTTATCCGAGTGTTGACTCATGCTCGAGTTGGAGTGGCCGACGAAATCGCCGCTGGTGTTGCAGATTTGCGCTGGCTATCGTCGTCGTCATAGACCTTCGCAGGCCATCACATCACATGTGCAGTCCACGTCGAAGGATCAGTACTCTGTGTAGATGCACCCGCACTATCACGGAAAACTTTTCCAGAAGCACAATGTATATTTACGGCTGCGCCGAGAATGAGGCGAATTGTCTAGTTGTTATCGTTTACTGTTTCCAAGACTGTTGTCGTAGGCGTGGTTCTCCAAAGCACTGATCGTTGTGAATTACCCAGATAGACATGCCTTGTCTGTGTGGAAGATGATATTACTTTCTGTCCTGTACATGTTCAAGCAACAAACAATCGCTCAAACTGTGTCTCTAAGCTTGTGCCATTTGTAGATGAGCCAAGTTCGCCGAAGCGCACAACCATGGTATTGCCTCTCATGTTTGAGTCGACGACTACATGACACTTGCATCTAGCTGTCGACTTGGAGTCTCACGGTACCGATGCAATGTGACTCTGAGCTCTAGCAGCACGTATACAGAGTGATGGATGCTTTTGTGCGCACACCAAAGGAGTAGTACAAGGAAGAGTCTTTATCCAGCTGGGGCTCGAAAAAAACAGAAGTCAGAGGATAGACAGCCTCTTATGTTGCAAAAAGGACGGGATGTAGTAGCCACTCCAAGCGTCTACAACAAAGCCTGGAGGTCTTCACAGGGCTCTACAGTTTTTTAAACTATGTGCAAAGAGCACAGTAGTCTTCTACATGTCTGTCTACAATAGACAATTCACTAAAATGAACTCCACTAGCTCCTAAGATCTAGAGAATTGGTATTTGTAGCCTGCCAGTAATTTGTTGTGGGAGACATTGAACGTGCAAGTCAAATTGATGAATCACAGATACAAGGGATGGCAATGCCAGGCATTGAGCACGACATCAGCAGTTCACATGTCATGCAGAGCAACGAGACACAAGTTTGAGCATTGGGGAATCGTTAATTTTTTTGCATCAGATGCTCATGATCATTGGCATCCATGCATTGCACCTTTCCCATTCGCCTAGAGCCTTGGAAGAAAGCAAACACCTAACTGCCAGAACACTTCTAAGCAGAGGTCTGGAGGTCCTTCTTGAGGGTACCCTCGTACTGCCTCTTCTCGGCGAAGGTCTGGTAAGCACCGTGACCGAACTTGGAGGAGGTATCGATCCACTTGAGCTCGACCTTCTCAAGAGCCCTCCTGCTGGTGTGGGTGAACATGGACTTGCGGAGAGTCATAACCCTCTTCTTGACACCAGGGCAGGCACCCTTGATCATGACGAAGTCGTTCTTGACCTCACCGTAACGGACGAAGCCACCCATGCTAGAAGGAGTTAGTGATAGAATGAACAATGAGGGTGAATGGGACTTACGGGGTGATCTGCTTCTTGGAGACATCGAAGTCAGTGGAGGCGTTACCCTCATCGTCACCCTTACCGATACGGTAGATCTTGTGGTTGACGGAGGTACGGTGGTGGTAACCCATCTGACCAGCACGGGCAACAGTCCACTGGACGTGGGCCGGGTGCCAGGCACCGATACAAGCGACCTTGCGGAGACCCTTGTGGGTCTTGCGCGGAAGCTTCTTGGTTCCCCAACGGGCAGTGACACCGTTGTATCCGTGACCCTTGGTGACAGCGATGACATCGATCATCTCGTTGTCCTCAAAGATGGAGGAGATCTCAATTGGCTTCTCGAAAAGACCGTGGCCGTAGGAGACCTTGTCGGCGATGGAGCCACCGTTGACCTGGATCTCCATAAGGTGGGCCTTCTTCTGCTTGAGAGGGGTCTTGTGGATCTGGGTGTGGGCGAGGACACGGACGACAGTGCAGTACTTCTTGATGCGCTCGAGCTCGCGGGTGATGGACTGGCCGGAGGACTCGGAGTGCTTCTTGGCGTACTTGGTGAAGGCCTTCTTCTTGCTCTTGTACCAGTTGCGGTAGAAGCGGCGCTTGACCTCATCGCTCAAGTGCTCAGCCCAAACGGTGGTGAGCGAGCGGAGACCGCGGGGAGTCTCAATGTAACCGACGAGACCAACAGCGATCATCTGCAGAATTTGTTAGTCCGCGGCTCCCAATTGTTCGGCTGTGGTGTTCTTACAGGAGGAGTCTCGATGACGGTAACGGCCTCGACAATCTCCTTCTTGTGCAGCTTCGCACCGGGGCGGTCCAGATCACGGACGATCGTGGACATACCGGCCTTGTAGCCCATGGCAGCCGTCAGGTGGACGGGCTTCTTGGGATCATCCTTAGGGAAGCTGTGCGTCGCTGTCAGCAGGTTGTCCGCAATTCTCATCGCAATTCTCGCAGCAGCGTAGTCGAGCGTACCTCTTCACCTTACCCCTGTGACGGGCAGCGCGCTTGCGCGGCAAGAAGGCCAGAGACCCGTGGCGGGGGGCTTCGAACTTCCTGTGGGACATGGCGAGTTCGGTGCTGTGGTTAGTATCGAAGTTGACAATCGGAGGTTCGAAGTTGTAAGAAAAACTATCTGGGCACTGTGCGCTTGGCGTGCGCTACGCACGGGCCAGCGGCAACCACCCAAGCGCGTGCCTCATTTCCCAACACCATCTATTGCTCAACGTACACTCTGTATAACTAATGCAACCATGACGCCTAACGATTCACCTTCGAATGCTTTCGGCTGGCTGACGATGTGGAGATGGCAGGTTGGATACCTTCAACGTCGATTGTCTCAAAAGACGCATTGCGTGCGCACCTGCAACGGAATCAACTAACCGAGCAGACACCATTTGAGCTGTCAGTCAGATCCATCAGAGCAGTGGAGGTAGAGCAGACTTCTACTGCGGGCCAATCCAGATGTTTACATCAAGTCGATACATGTTTCCAGCAAGCTTGCCAGCTCACCCGAGCTCCAAGGTTCATTGCCGCCAAAGGCCAGACCAGTTCGAGTCTCTCGAATGGTTGAGATACCCGAGCAAGCCAAGAGTCTTCCAGACCTGGCCAGACCAGTTTGAGCCCCTCGAATGGTATACAGGAGCAATTCTTGCCACCTCGGTTACAGACGTTTGCAGTGGGATCGTACACTGCTTCTGGTATTCCACTTTTGTCCTCAAGCGCCAGTACTAGGCCTCGAGAATCTTGGAGATGTAACATGTTTGTTGCGAGTGTTGGTCCATCAGCTGCTTCCGAAGCATAGGATATGTTCCGGGCATTGTTCTCGGGCAGTGACAAGGACGCTGCACGTAGCCTGTGATGCTCAAGGAAATGTCTCTACAGCTATCGGTGCGTGTCGTCAACACAACCTTGGTGGCTTTTAATCAGGGTACACTACAAAGCCTAGAGTTATTGATTTACATGACCTATGAAGCGTTCTGCTGTCGTGCTGTTTCTTACGCCCATTTAGAAGTACTTCCGCAGCACCGTCCACGGATTCACAGGCGGCCGGTGTCGTGTGTCTTAACCATTTTCTTGTGCAGCCACCGTATTGCAGAGGTGCTTAATCTATAACTGCTGCCTTCACGGCTCAGCACCGTCACATCTTGCGCTCTCATTGTATCTCTCCCTGGTGTCCCTGTCCCTGTCCATGCACATCGAACCTTGAGAGTGAAGCGAACAGGCACAGACCAGCCCTCTGCTCAGTAGCGCCTTCCCGAAAGCTTGGCGCCACACCGCGCGGGGTGGTGTCAAGGACCTTTGATGCTGGAAGTGCCCTCCAGAAAGCCAGCCTCTTGTACCGAATCTCCCTGCATCGCCGTCCGCGCCCGTCGTCCCGCCGCCGACGCCCAGATCTCTGCCACGCCCGCCCTCGCCCACGCCCTTGCCCACTGTTGCCGCCGTTTTCGTCGACCCCAACAAACACCGCCCTACATCATCCAGTATTACCTGCTGCCCAGTCCCAACGCCGGCAGCGCCATCAACCCCCCGTCGTCAACCCCCTCGCCCGTCTCTGTGCCGACTGCCCGCACTACTTGCACTGCCTGCACCTCGGATTACAACAAGTCCTGATCGCCTTCTACCGAGTCCCACAGCCTTGGTACTGGAATCATGGTAGAAGCCGCAGAGGGCAGCCCCACGACGTGGAAGTTCACACAGTACGTCGACACCCGGTCACACTCCGCTGCAAAGCATCTCGTAGCCTGCACCTGAACCCTTCTGCGCGGTCGCATTGCGTCCCGGCTGCTTGCACCACGATACTGACTTTGCTAGGTGCTTCGGCGACAAGGGCGATGTTGAAGACATAACAGAAGGTACGTCACCGGCACCCCACCGTCCAACGCAACATGCGGACACGACGCCTTCAGATAGCAATCGCTGACGCACTGAACCAGCGGACATTATTTCCACTGTCGAGTTCGACCAGACGGGCAACTATCTGGCGACAGGTGACAAGGGTGGTCGTGTGGTCCTGTTTGAGCGAAATGAGACTGTACGTATCGCATGGTCAGTCCACAACGACAGCTCAGTATCTGACACCCCATTAGAAGAAGACCTGCGAATACAAGTTCCACACCGAGTTCCAGTCGCACGAGCCCGAGTTCGACTACCTCAAGTCGCTCGAAATCGAAGAAAAGATCAACAAGATCAAATGGTGTCGCCGCCAGAATGCGTCGCATTACCTCCTCTCCACAAACGACAAGACAATCAAGCTCTGGAAGGTCTTTGAGAAGTCGCTGAAAGTGGTGGCGGAAAACAACCTGTCACACGAACTGACGCCCGGTGGTGGGGTTGCTGGTGGAGGCGGTCCGGTCAGGAACCCAAACGCACACTTCCGCACTGCCACCGACCTAAAACTACCTCGCCTCACGCATCACGATACCGTCGTCGCCGCCGTACCGCGAAAGACATATGCGAACGCACATGCCTACCACATCAACAGCATATCAGTCAACAGCGATGGAGAGACGTTCATCAGTAGTGATGATCTGCGAATCAACCTCTGGAACCTGAACATTCAGGACCAGAGCTTTAACATCGTTGACATCAAGCCCGCCAACATGGAGGAGCTCACAGAGGTCATAACCGCAGCAGAATTCCATCCCATCAGCTGCAACTGGTTTATGTACGCCAGCTCCAAGGGCACGATCAAGTTGGCGGATATGCGAGAGAGTGCTTTGTGCGATCAGCACGCGAAGCGTATGTCAACCAAGCACGATTGGGAAGGAGTTCTTTTGACTGACTGTATACAGAGTTCGAGCAAGAAGAGGACCCGTCCTCTCGCTCTTTCTTCTCTGAGATCATCTCCTCGATATCCGATGTGCGATTCTCACACGACGGCCGTTATATCCTCTCACGCGACTACCTTACCGTAAAGATTTGGGACGTAAACATGGAGCGAACTCCCGTAAAGACCATCCCTATCCACGAGCACCTGCGACCCAGGCTGTGTGACACATATGAGAACGACAGCATCTTCGACAAGTTCGAGGTTGTGTTCTCTGGCGACGCCAAGAACGTCATGACCGGCAGCTACAACAACAACTTCATGATCTACCCGTCGGACCCTGAAAAGGATACCGAGGTGGTTCTGCAGGCTGACAAATCGGCTTTCAAAGCTAAGAAGGTCGGCATTCCCACACCAATGAACTCGTCGACAAGCCCAACTGGCGGCAAGAAGGGCGGTTCAAGAGCTGGCAGCCCTGCAGCCGGTGCAGGTGGGCAAGGACAGCGCATGAGGAAGGAGACGGACGCCGACCAAATCGACTTCAACAAGAAGATCTTGCACATGAGCTGGCATCCGTTCGAAGACAGCATTGCTATCGCAGCGACAAACAACGTGAGCTCACCCTTTGCCCTTTTCTTACACGTGCTAACATAATCCAGCTCTTCGTCTTCTCAGCGTTGTAAAGGCCTCAGATTTACGGCGCGATTGATCCTGCAGGGGCCCTTGCCAAACAGGAGGATGTTACTTGCCTCCCGCTTGACGATCTATTACTTCTTATTTCTTCCTCCATCATCCACGGTGACCAATGCAAAGGCGCACGGAAGGTAGAACTGGGCACGCATAGTGACTTGGCGCGGAAGAACAAACGATTGACGACATGACGCGCAATTCGAAGGCATGAGATGACTGCATTAGATTGGAACACCACGATAATTGACCAGTGGTGAACAACAAAAGAATTAAATCAGCGCTTTTGTAGTAGTAGCAACGTGATGTTTTCAATGGTTACAAAGAGCGAAACCGTAGCCGCACTTCTGGGCAACAGGGAAATTTGTGAAAGGCTCTAAAGTAACACTGGTCAACATTCGCATGATCAGCATTGCATGTCCCCGCCTGTATACCGAAAGTAATGCCCACGTGCCCAAATCTCAGCCCTACGACGGGGGTGTGCCCAGGTTCGCGGGAGGGTGCGAACTAGCGCCCGCGGTGAGGCTCAAGCCAAACTTCCACGTTGGCCAACAGGTCGACTTCATTTCAACGCCCTTTCATACCAATAACCATGGCATCGCATTGAGACTATACACCTACATTGAACTATTATTTCTTGTCAGTACATAACTCAGACGCCGTGCGATGTCTCCTCTCTTCACGTAGCAGGGCCCAGTCTGTCCTCGTAAGCTGGGCCTCTTTGCATTGAGAAGCAGTTGACGAGCGAAGTTGTCATTTTCAAGGCTGATCTTTGCAGATATCCCTTTGGAGTCTCGACGTAACTGCAGCTGCAATTGGAAAGACACGCGACTCCATCAACTATTATCGAAGACACTACTCGTGTCGTCATGGCTGCCCTTGCACCCATCATCAGCAGCTTCTCGCTCATCTTCGGAGGCTGTTGTGCCAATGTAAGAATCTTTGTTCTATGGAATAACTAGACTGATGTTTCATAGGTGTACTGTCTAGAAGCCATTGTCAAGTAAAGTCTCCACGACGTCGTCGTTCCGAATCTACGCTAACACAGCAAAAGACAAGAACCTGACAGCGGCCTTTTGATCACACTCTTTCAGTTTGTCTTCACGTGTTTATCAACATTACACTACCAGTTCGACCCCAATGGCCGTTACTACATGCGGTCATCACCGGTACCATTCCGCAAGTGGTGCATAAGTGCAGCGCTTTTCTTTACGGTCAACATGATGAACAACTGGGCATTCGCATTCAACATTTCCGTCCCTGTCCACATCATTCTTAGAAGCTTTGGAAGTGTGACCACGATGGCAGCAGGCTATCTACGCGGGAAGAAATACACCCCTCTGCAGATCTTCTCTGTTGCCATCTTGACTTGGGGCGTTATGGTGTCTGCTTGGGCTGATGCATCCTCGAAGGTACGCGTTCTGCGCTCACTCACTACAAGAATACTAACAACGGCTAGGGTAAGACGAATACTGCCAAGGTGGATCCGACAAAGGCCTCTTTTGAAGCTGGACTGCTCGTGCTCCTTGTTGCCCAGCTGCTTTCTGCATACATGGGCGCTTATGTCGAGGACATCTACCGTGATCATGGCAAAGACTGGAAGGCGAATTTGTTCTACTCCCATCTTCTGTCCATCCCTATGTTTGCCGGTTTCGCACCAGTTCTCAGTGCGCAATTCACACGCCTCCAGTCCTCGCACTCTTTCCAGGTCCCACCCAGCGTTGCCGCGACTCTACCACCAACCCTGAACAAGCTCCTTGCGTCGACATCCCAACACGTCATCTACCTCACCGCCAATGCAATCACGCAGCTCCTCTGCATCACCGGTGTCAATATCTTGAGCGCCAATACATCCGCGGTCACTGTTACGATAGTGTTGAACATCAGAAAGTTGGTCAGCTTCTTGCTGAGCATATGGCTTTTCGGTAATCAGATGAGTGGGCTTATGAAGGTCGGTGCTGCGATGGTCTTTGGCGCGGGCGCACTGTATGGGTACGAGACGACCTATAGGATTCCTCAGCAAAAGAAGCTGGAGGCGCGGAAGGAGAAGAAGGGTCAGTGAGAGAAAAGGCCGGTACAGATCATGATGAACGAGGAGAAGGTTAAGAACGAGGTCGAGGGCAGTGCATGTTGAGAGCGACGAGGCTAGAAACAGTTTGTAGGACTAAACAAGGACGTATTTCAAAATGCTCGAATTCAGTATCAAATGCATAAATGGACGTAGATAGCAGCCTGATGCAGCATACTCAAAGAGCTATTTGTAAGATGATCATGGTATACAATGCTTAAGCATGTGTGCTGACGGGAAAGAAATGGCTGCATCATTCATCCGTCAGGGGGACATCGAGGGGGGAGGTGGAGACGCGGCCTCGACGGTAGCGAGCCAATTATAGCCTGCGAACCTTACCAGCGGAAGGTGGAGTTAGCGCGTGGATCTCCTTACTGTACACGAAAGCTGGCGATCTGGCTTTCCAACTTTGCAGCCTTCAGTTCATTTTCCTTTCTTCAACTCATCTTTCCTTGAAGCTATTGCGAGGGGTGAGTCTTCTGCAGCTTCCGCGACTCAACTTGGCGCTCCACGCTGACACTGTCTTCAGATTGATACAACATGTCTTCCCCCACCGGCGTGAGGCAGCGCGCTGCCAAAGACAGCAAGAAGAGCTCCACAGCACCAACCCCTCCGTCCGCCGACGTCGTGTCTGAGAAGGCTGCCAATTTCCTCGAGAAGGCCAAGCCGTACAAGCCACGACAGAAGCAGGCAGAATGGGACTACAAGCTTGCCATCACAATCATGACGGCGCTTGCATTCGTCACACGCTTCTGGGGCATCTCCCACCCTGACCAGGTCGTCTTCGATGAAGTGCATTTCGGAAAGGTACGTCAGCTGGATGCGATTGCCGCAGCACATGTGGAACAATTGGCAGCTGTATCAGGCCCGCGCGAAGCTAACGCATTCCTCAGTTTGCTTCATACTACCTGCAACGAACCTACTTCTTCGACGTTCACCCTCCTCTTGGAAAGCTCCTGTTTGCCTTCGCTGGCTGGCTCGTCGGCTACAAGGGCGAGTTCCTCTTCGAGAACATCGGCGACTCGTACATCTCCAACAACGTCCCCTATGTCGCATACCGTGCTATGCCCGCCTCGCTCGGCGCTCTCACCGTTCCCATTGTCTTCCTCATCATGTGGGAGTCTGGATACTCCCTGCCCGCGTGTGTCACTGCTGCTGGTCTCATGCTCCTCGACAACGCCCACATTGGCCAGACACGCCTGATTCTGCTTGATGCATCCCTCATCTTCTTCATGGCTCTTTCGGTACTCGCATACATTCGTTTCTACAAGCTGCGACACGACCCTTTCAGCCGCAAGTGGTGGAAGTGGCTGCTGTTGACGGGCATCAGCCTGAGCTGTGTCATTTCCATCAAGTACGTCGGTGTCTTCACCTTCTTCTCGATTGGTGTCCCTGTCCTGTTCGACTTGTGGGACCTGATGGATGTCAACCGTCGCCAGGGCGCATTGTCACTTCCCGAGTTTGGCAAGCACTTTGCTGCTCGCGTCATAGGTCTTGTCGTCGTTCCTTTCTTCCTCTACCTGTTCTGGTTCCAGGTCCACTTCACCATTCTCAACAAATCTGGCCCTGGTGACGACTTCATGACTCCCGAGTTCCAAGAGACTCTGAGCGACAACGTAATGACTCTTCAGTCCGTCGGTATCAACTACTACGACTCAATCACCATGCGCCACAAGGAGACAAAGGTCTACCTCCACAGCCACACAGACAAATACCCGCTCCGCTACGACGATGGTCGTGTTTCTTCCCAGGGGCAGCAAGTCACCGGATACCCTCACAACGACACCAACAACCACTGGCAGGTACTCCCCGTGAAGACGCTCCCAAGTGAGGTTGGCCAGCGCGTCAAGATTGGCGATGTTGTTCGTCTGCGCCACGTTATTACCGACACCGTCCTTCTTACACACGATGTCGCATCTCCTTACTACCCCACCAACCAGGAGTTCACCACTGTTGCCAAAGATGAGGCGGCTGGGACACGCTTCAACGACACCCTATTCGAGATCAAGGTCGAGAAGGGCAAGGGTGACTTCAAGACCATGTCCACTCACTTCAAGCTCATTCATGTGCCTACCAAGGTTGCTATGTGGACTCACACCAAGCCTTTGCCTGAGTGGGCCTACAAGCAGGCCGAAATCAACGGCAACAAGAACGTCCAACAGTCCAGCAACGTCTGGTATGTAGACGACATCCCTTCCTTGCCTGCGGAAGACGAGCGCAACAAGAAGGAGGTCAAGCAAGTCAAGCATCTCAGCTTCCTCCGAAAATGGATTGAGCTTCAGCGCGCCATGTTTTACCACAACAACGCCTTGACTAGCTCCCACCCGTACGCTTCTCAGCCTATCTCTTGGCCTTTCCTTCTTCGCGGTGTCTCTTTCTGGACACACAACGACACTCGCGAACAGATCTATTTCCTTGGTAACCCAGTCGGTTGGTGGCTCGCGTCTTCTCTTCTCGCAGTCTTCGCTGGTATCATTGGCGCTGACCAGTTGGCTCTGCGCCGTGGCATGGATGCTCTCGACGACCGCACCCGCTCTCGTCTCTACAACTCGACCGGATTCTTTTTCCTTACTTGGGCCGCTCACTACATCCCATTCTACATCATGGGTCGTCAGCTGTTCCTGCACCACTATCTTCCTGCTCACCTCGCATCTTGTCTAGTTACGGGTGCTCTGGTCGAATTCATCTTCTGCATCGAGCCCCAGGATCCTCAAACTCCCGGAACGCCTGCTGAGAAGGGCCACCGCAGGACTCGCTCTCGCCCCGTTCGTGAGCGTGTTGCCACTGCGAGCCAGCTAGGAAGCTGGATCGCCGCTGGCGTCATCCTGGCTGCGACCCTCTGGTGCTTCCTCTTCTTTGCGCCGCTTACATATGGCAAGCCAGGTCTTACGGTTGACCAGGTTCAGGCCAGGAAGTGGCTCGGCTACGACTTGCACTTTGCCAAATAGATGGCCATCGTGTCTGCCTAGACGGCTGTGCACGAGTTGGCTTTAGTGCTGGCTCAGGGTTGAGCCGTTTCTCGATTGATTCCCTTAGGGTAATACTACTCAGCGCGGAGTGTTGGTGTGGTCTTGCTGGCTCCGCTCTACTCTTACGAGTCTTTCCTTGTGTCACACTGTAAAGGTCGAATTGATGTTAGTATCTACCTACTACCTCGATATACTTGATCCGAAGGATAGATAGAAAATGTACGATTGGCAGTTTACGAAACACAGTGAGGCCGCTCCACCATTCTTGAGCAACTTCATGGTTTTCATTAGCCTCAGGCACTCACTGTGCCTTGGTCACTGGTCCGAGTGCGAACGTACGCATTCGTGGGCCACGGTCAAAGTTAAGACAGGTATGGCCAAACATTGAGATGATGATCGCAGGCGCATCCACCATCCGAGCCATTACCGAACGAGTTGCAGCGATGCTCACTCTCACACTGAGAGGCAACATACTCATATTGCCAGCCACTAAACGCGGAACTGAGGTGCTGTCTCACAATCTCCACATACCTTCACACCCCCGCATAATGTGGCTAACTTGGCAGACGCTCAAACTGACACGCAATCGGCACAACATACCTGCATGATCGAGCTGCTCCTTCCACCAATCAGTTTAACCATCAAAAGTGACGCTCCGTGTTGCGATGTCCTCTTGTTGGCCTCACCCGTTGCAACGGTTCATCGAGGGTGCCCTTCCGCCAGTTGTTTCCCTTATCAGCTAAAATGCCTTTTCTCCCACCCATTTCTGGCCTTGTGCAGGTAAAATCCATACCGTGGCGACCTACCAGGGCTGCAAGCAGCCAAGAGAATCGACGAGCGGGAACGAAAGTGGCAGCCATGGTGTAGCGAGTACCGAACGTACGTTTAATGACATGATCCGGCAGGGCTGACTGGCGTTCTGGAAAGTCAACTCGATGATGCTTTTCTGCTGCAAACTGCCTGTCATTGAGCTACTCTCCATATACTTTCCGCGCACATATAGTTCCTGCGCACCTCACCACAACGCGTACCTGTGTTCTTAAAGTTATTATAATAAGCTAGATAAAAGGCTACTAGCCTATGCTTATATAACTTAGAGCTAGTATTACTTTTATCTTAAGAAACTAACTAGTACCCAGCTAATAAACAGGAGGGTAGGCCAGCAAAAAAAAAAGAGAAAAGAAAAAAAAAAAAAAGGGGGGTGGGGGGGGGGGGGGGTTAAAAAGCAGCAGCACTTACACTTTAGTCTATGTAATAGAGTGGCAATCATAAACGTTATTGTTGAAAAATCAAGACTTCAAATAGTGAGGTTTGGGTTAGGCGGGGTTGGCTGACCACTATAGGTGGCCGAACACTACATGGTCTAGCTTATATGTAGCCGAAAAGTATATGGCCGAGTCTAATCTAAGTACTAGTAACGCGGCGGAGTGCGCGGGAATTACATGTGCGCGGAAAGTATATAGATTAGCTTACCAGTATGGATAGTACAAGGTGACACCTCGCGTCTCACCTGCGGGTTTGACATTTCTTCTTTCTTTGCTTTTATCATCGTCGAGTTTGACCTTATCACTACCGTGCCTCCGGTCTTGGGCAACGTGAATTGGATACTTGTTAATGCCATTATGGACCGAGCCCAGATCAATGCGGTTTTGGACGCGCCGGCTCTTCCGCCGCCAGATGGTGTCGTGCCTCACTTCGATCATCCGCATAATTTGAGTCAGCCAGGACTTGCGGTCTTGCAGCTTACTGTTACGACGGTGGTAGTGGGTATGCGAGTGTATACAAAGCTGGGTGTGGTCAGGAAGATGTTGGCTGAGGATTGTAAGTACCTAAGAAGACGAGTAGGAAAGGGGTTTAATAGTGTAGAGCGAAACAGCATGCTGACGATATCAATTCAGATTGGTTGATAGTAGCATGGATATGCTTTGCCGGCTTTCAAGTAACTGTCTTCATGTTCGAGGCTCTGCCACTGGGTGTACATCAGTGGGATCTCACGACTCGGAAGGCGATCCAACATGCACGAGTATGTCTTCAAATCTCTGCTTCGCCCACTGTTGAAAACTTCAAAACATGGACACTGACATGACCTAGCTCTTCTACATATCCGTTGTTGTATACTCTCTAGTCATCATCCCTCTCAAAGTCTCCCTCATTCTACAGATACGGCGCATCTTCATGCCTCACAATCGCTCACTCCACGCTCGACCCTTGCTCCTCTGGACAATCGACAGTTTCCTGGTCCTGAACGTCATATACTACATCGCACTCATCCTCTTCCAATTCCTCGCCTGCCGACCGCTGGCACATGCCTGGAACCCTCTAGTGCTCGGAACCTGCGTCAATGACAAACTAGTCGTGCACATAATCTCAGCATCGATCAACACAGCCAGCGACCTGATCATCGTAACGCTCCCACAACCCATCATCTGGCGGCTCGAGCTGAGCAAGAAGCGAAAATGGGGATTAAGCGCTGTTTTCCTACTTGGCGGCCTGTGAGTCCCCACCGATATTGTACACAGCAGTGTGGTACTTCATGCTTACGAACACGTACCCAGTGCTTGCGCCGCTTCGTCCATCCGCCTCTACTACGCCGTGAAACTGTACTACTCAACAGACCAGACGTACCACGCGGGGGTGATGGGGAAATGGGTTGAGCCCGAACTGACATTTGGTTTCCTGGCTGCCTGTTTACCCGTGCTGCCCGCTTTCATCAAGCACCTACTACGCACACGGATGGGGCTGAAGATTCGAAGCTTGTGGACGCAGAGCCCCATTTCCAAGGCGAGGACGGGTGAGGAAGGGTATGCGGCCAGTGGAGGAGGGAGACAGGTAAGGACGATTGGTAGCTATGGCCGTAGTGTTGAGAAGAGTGGGAGGATTACGAGGGTTGTGGAGATGGATATTGAATTTGAGGAGTTGACGAGGGAGTCGGGAGACGGGGTCACTGCGAAGACGAGTCGTGATACGAGTCGGGATCGCGATGAGCAGTGGGTTGTTGGCGGGAGGTGAGCCAGACAAGAATGCAGTGTTTGGTCGTAAAGCTCGGTCATTGCTGTTTCTTTTCAAGCGTTTGGTGTATTGGTGCCCGGTGATATGTATGCACCCACCCTAGATTTGTACCAGCTTTGCAATACTACAATCTGAGTACCACTACGGTAAGCAGGTCGGGTTTTTTACCCTAGATTGTTCAAAAAACACAGATTTTATGTGTTTATTGATAGATTTCTGTGTTTTTTTAGTAAAGAGGAGATAACAGCGGAAGAGTAGGCCTAACAAGGTAACAAGAAGCTATCTATCTATATAATTTCCTCTTCTTTCCTTCTCTCTTTCTCTCTCTCTCCTTCTATCTCTCTCTTCTTCTCTCCTTCTCTCTCTCTTCTTCTCTCCTTCTCTCTCTCTTCTTCTCTCCTTCTCTCTCTCTTCTTCTCTCCTTCTCTCTCTCTTCTCTCCTTCTCTCCTTTCCTTTTAGAAGAGGATATAATAGCTAAGCCCCTTCTTTACTTCTAGTTAGAAAATCTACTAATTTGTGAAGGCAGAAAGAAAGAGAGAAAGAGGAGAAGAAAAGAGGGGTAAGTGCTCAGAGCCGCAGATGTCAGGATGTGGGGAAGAGAGAGAGTGGGGAAGAGAGAGAGAGTGGGGGAAGGTCTTAGAGCTTGGCGTAAGCAGATAGATTAGCCAATAATAAAGCAGTAAATACCTACCGTGTCCGTGCGCGCAACGCCCGGAGTCGCGCAACGCCCGAATCCGCCTCAACGCTCAAATAATAGATGAGGTTGTACAACCACCCACAATAGCTATTATTACAAGATCTTATAGTGTAGCAGTAGTTAATTGCTTGCGAAAAAGATGTGCTATCTGAATTTTACTAGTAACTTAACGTTGCGGCCACGTGATATAGTTTTGAGTGGGGGAGCTAGGGACGGCGATGGGGGACTATGACCACCAACATTATCCCCAGGACTACGTTTTTAACGCTTTTTTGGCTAGGTTGCTTGTGAAGCTTTCCTCTTACTCTTTTAAGGCAATTGTATAGCTTTTGCAGCGTTGCGCTCCTCTTTTTGACGTTGTTTTTCAGCTTGCTTTTCAGCCTTCTTGATTGCTGCCTTAGCCTTCTCCTTCTTACGCACCTCCTTAGCCACCTCCTTCGCCACACGCTTCTCCTCCTTCTCCTTCTCCTTAACTAGCTTCTTAGCAGCTGCGACTTCCTTATTAGTTGCTTTTCTAAGCGCCTCCTCCTTCTCCTCTTGCTTTCTAACCTTTTTATAGAAGCGTGCTTCTCTAATCTTTAAAGGAGACTAAATCATTGCACTACTATAGTACTTCTTCTGTTGCTGCAAATCTAAGGCTTTGTTCTTCTTTTTGTGCTTCTTCTACTTCTTAAGAGTATTTTTAAGGCTATCTATCTTGTGTTTTAGTAGTGAGGCGTTGACTGAGATGTAGTAGATAGATCGTCTCATCTTTTTAGCCTTATCACTCTCCTTGTCTTTGGCAATCCTCCTCAACAACGTCTCTATTTTGAGCCAATCTTCGTTACTAAAAATAGAGGATAAGGTATTATCTAAATCTAAGATCTCTAGTGTTTTGACAAAGCGATTAAGGATAACGTTAGGTTTAAATAGATAGATCCCTGTTGCGTTAAAGGACTTAACTATTAGCTCTTTAGTAAAGCTAGACACCTACGCCTTCTAGAACAGGCTAAAGAAGTCTAATCTAGTAATAGATGCGTTGTTTTAAGCCTTATAGATATGTGTTGTGACTGCTTTTGAGTATGCTGTTAATAGAGGTTTAAACAGCACCACATTAAGTGGCTAAAGCATCTGAGTTAAGTGAGGAGGAAGCACAGCTAGGAGGATCCTATAGCAGTCACAATAGTTAATAAAATCTATCGTCACGTGGGATCTATGGCCATCTAGTATTAATAACCTCTACTTCCTCTAAGCCTTCTCCTTAGTATAGCGATTAAACACCTGTTTAAGCCACGCGAGGCCTATATTGGCATTTAACTAACCTAATGCTAACGCTGTCACTATTACCAAGTGTACCCCTAGCTCAATTTTAGCAACCTAGTCTAATTTAATCTCTTCTTTCTTTAACGTGTAGATAAGCCTAAGCAGCAGTACTAATCTATTAGCGCACACACACGCTATAAGAGTCTACTAATCTCTATTGCTATCTTAGATTAATGCTTTGACCTTACCCTTTATCTACATACGCTTGCTGAACACGTGTTTTGTTCTACCTGTCACCCTAATTATAAAGCCCTTCTTATCCATATTGTATGTGTAACGTAGATTAATTAAGTATTTAGTAATCTTGAGCTGCAGCAGATTAAAATAGAGCTTGTATTTATTGTAGGAATTAGCGTTGTAACGCTAGCAATCTATCCTAGTAGAGTAACGCGAGATAAGATAGATAGAGTGTTAGTTAATAAAGCGAGTAACCCAGCTCTTAGAGACTAGGTTTTGAGCAATTAGGGACGCGAAATTTCGGATTATCTCTCTTGTAGGTGGTAGATAACGCCTAGTAAGCTCTTCTATATACTTTACAAGCTCTATCTCCTGTTGTAGGTTAAGACGTTGTTGTTTAATGTCCTTAGTGTCCTAGGGCTGCTGTGCGCGCTTGTGTCTCTAGGATAGAGTTAAACAATTAACGCCAAACTTAGTAGCAAAATGCTAATATACAAGTTTTTCGCCTAGCTTTAGCGCATTAATTGCTGCAAGCGCTTTGTTAATAGCTGCTATAGTTGTTAAGATACAACGCGTTAAAAAATGGTGTAGTTATGATAATTCGGGCGTTGCGCGACTCCGGGCGTTGCGCGCACGGACACGGTAGATTATATGTCTAAATACACCCATATTTTTCAGGTATTAGCCTATCCAAAATCTGGATTTTAATTCCAGATTACTCGGGTTTTTTTTACCCAACCTATCTACCGTAGTGTACGTTATTCACGAGCAAGAGATTCTAATTAGCTAGCTGTAGCTGGTTAACAGTGAATTAAAAGGTTAAGTAACAGCATGCAGGGCAAAACGTGATAACCTCAGAAAATTAGCTAATTGCTTGCCTGCCCGCATTTGTAGTCTGCGTTAATGAAGTCAATGTCCCAAATTTGAGTGGGTGTGTACATGTCGCCGTGCATTATATACCCCGCAGATTTACATTCAAGCTGAGTCAAGGCAATGAACAGATTCAGTACATTCTTCATTGTCATGCCCCTTGCAAACATGCACAACAGAGCGTGAACAATAAGCTATGCACGTTCACTACATCCACTATACACCTCCCGTATCCCCTCCAAATCAATAACAACTACAACAAACAAATCTCTACCCAAGTCCAACACAAACACCAAGAATGCGGATAAGCAAGCAATCAAACATCCCCTCCCCTCCCCATCCATATCCATGTGCGAAGAAAAAAAACGTCAACTCAGCAAAAGCGAAAGACTGGCACCCTTAATAGCGTGGGAAGGAAACACCAAAACACCACAATCAACCAACCAACCAACTAACTAATCAACCATCCCATGATTGGAGGAATGAGGATGAAAATCAAGCGAAACAGCGCTCCAGTAATATGCGATAAACACCTGATACTCCCACCCCCCTCCCTCGGTACGTCTGTATGTCTGTATGTCTGTATGTATGTGTGTATGTCTGTCTGTCTGTCCGTCCATACATCAACGACCGTCTAATCTAGAGAAACGCACAGCGTACAATCACGCCACAATGACAATCACATGAAACTCATCTTGACTTCCTTCTCCTGACCAAAATCGTCGTCGAATTCGTCGGCCCAGGCGTTGTACCCCGGGTTTGCGCTGGGTGCAGGCATGGTGTTTGCGGATCGGAGGGGTGGACGGCCCGGGGCGTCGTTTGCGGCGCTGTCCCAGCTTACTGTTGGGGCGGGTGGGGGAGGGGGTCGTGTGGGTGTAGATGTTGTTGAAGGTGTTGTAGATGTCGCTGTTGCTGCGGGAGGGGAGTCCCATGTTCCGTTCCTGGTTAGAGGAGGGGAGTCCCATGCGCTTTTCTCCGGGATCGGGTACGAGGGGGTGAGTTGTGCGGATTTGGGTGGGTCGCGGAAACTCGAGTCGAACGTCATGGTCATGCTGTCTGTGCCGGCGTCGTCGAATTCGTCGTACTCGTCGTACGCACCGGTTCCGCTTGTGCCGTTGGATAACTGCGAGCCCGGCGGTAACCGCACCCCTGGTGTGAGGGCGCCGGCGCTGTTTGCTTTTGCGCTGGCGCCTGCGACGCCGAGGCTGTCGTTGAAACTCTGTGTCTGCCGCAGCCCGCCTGGGGCGTTCGGACTGGTGGGCGTGGTGGCGGTGATGTCGATTTTCATCGGCGGGAGTGTGCCCTTGATCTCCTTGATTTCAAACGCGTCTGGTTCGTAGCCGTTGTACGGCTTGTCTGCCGCACCTTCAGCTGCGAGCGCTGCGACTTCCTTGCGTATAGCGTCGATGTCGAACATCACGGGATTCTCAGCGATAGTTGCAGTATCCGCGTTCTTGTCAATGGGTGCGTGCTTTTGCGACTGCTCGTTGTAGACTTCCCAGTCTTTCTTGTCACCCTTCTTCTTCCGCCACCAAGATAGCTTGCCGCCTTTCTTCTCTTTTTCAGCGTTCTTCTTCTCAAGCTCGCGCCGCGCTTCTTCAATCTCGTCGATCAGTTCGCGTTGGCGCTGTTCGTGGTTCTCTGGGTCGGGGTCTTCGATTTCAGTAAACTCGTCGCTCTCGACGAGCCACCCTGCTTCGCGTAGCAGTTTGGGCATGGCTGCGCGGTACGCCATGTGACCTGGCACAAACTCGGTTACATTAATGTTTTCGATTGTCGGTATTTGAATGGGTGCTAGCCCAGCGACGCGAGCGGCGCCGCCACCAGTTGCGCGGAAGAGGTAGCCTGTGAGAAGTCAGAATGGGCGAGCATATATAGAGGGAACAAAATACCTAAGATCCAGTCATTGGTAGCGTACCCATTGACGAACCGGCCAGGCACTACGCTTCGGATTTTGATGTACTCGTCTGTGTTTGCTACAATGGGTGTGCCAAACATGTACACGTTTTGCACCAGGCCAAAAGCACCGCGGATTTGGAGCTCTCGCAGGCAAGCGTAGATGACTCTGGCACCAAGCGAGAACCCAACAAGAGTGATGGGTCTTGTTCCGAGGTTTCGATCGATGATCGAGTCAGCAAGGATAAGACCAGCCATGTCTGCTCGCGCCTGAGAGACAGACCAGGGGTTATCGATGAGATAGGAGAGTTTTGTGAGGGCGAGAGGGAGCGTCATGGCAGACATCAGCGCGGTGAGAAGTGTACTGCCCAGAACTTGTTGTAGACCTTGAGTGAGAGCCTGTTTGCGCATTAGTGTGCTGACATTCATGTTGTAAGTACTTCACTAACCTCAGTGGCAAGGATGTTGATGGTGTCACCCATACTCCTTAGCATCTCCGGTTCCCAAAGCACAGAATATATGTCTCCCATGATGGGGTCCACAGTGCTGTACGGCAAACGGACGTCGTCAGCCTTTCCGCTCATCCATCCAGCCAATGTAATGATGAGATGGGTTCTCTTGTTGTTGTGAAGCGGCCGGTACTCGAACGTCTTCACAGCACCAGTTCGTCTGTTCGCCGCTCGAACACCAACTGTGCCACCAGTAGTGACAGCAATACTAGTAATCACAGCGGTGCCACCAGCACCAGCAAGGAAACTGCTTGTTCCCGCCACACCGATAGTTGTGAAGCCCGCAGCCAAACCGGCGCCGATAACAGGGGCAAGGAGACCGGCTGACAGGCCAATGACCAGACCTCCGCCGACGGTGGCAAGACCCATGAACGCCAGGCGCTTGCGTAGTGCTTTCTTGCGTCGCGACTCCATATGCTCGTCTTCGTTCCAGTTCTCCTTGTTGGCTTCCTCCTGCATTTCTAGAGCGTCGGTTACGCGCTTTTCGAAGCGGCAGATTTCGAGCCAGTCGACGCTGAGGTACTTTCCAACAACTTCGAACAGCTCTCTTGACCGCGAATCGTAGATGGAATCTGCGACGAGGAGCAGAAACAGATCGCATAACACAGTCCACCGAAGATCGATGTCAAGGTTTTTACTTTCGGGGAGCTGCGAGGGTGTTTTGACTTCGGGATATTCGAACTCGTCATCGTCTTCGTGCGCTTCATACGGCGGAGGTGGCGGTGATGCCAGGGAGTCGCGTAGGCTCAACGACGAAGCAGACTTTGACTTCTCGCCCTGTGTTTCTGGCCGCGGTGATGATACGGACGGACGTGCAGAGTCTGGGTCTTCTTTCTCTTCCTTCAGATCCTCGACAGCTTCGGCAGCAGGGTTCTTCACCCGCGCATTCTGCATCAGCGCCGGCGTCAGATCTGCAGGTATCACACCGTGGTCAGTCAGCTGCTCGATCATGACCTGCTCGGAGGTGTTGATGTCCATGTGCCCATATAGCCTGACCATCATCTTCTGTGACCACATCTTCGTTGTCTCGGTCTGCATGTCGAGTGCCTTCTTGACTTGTCTGCTTTTCTTCTCGATGACTCTGTCGAACTTGCGCTCCATCTCGATCATCGCCAATCGCACTAAGCCCACGTACGCCACACGCTGTCCTTCGGTAAGGAGGTTCTTGGTGGCCTGCATCTGCATGAGCGGGTCGCGCACGGCTTCGTCGTCGTCGTGTAACGCTGTGGTCTTCTCTTTGAAGAGATAGGCCGTGTTGTCGTCCATGCTCGTTTGTGAGTCTGCGTCGTCGTCGAGGATGACCCTTGTGTATCCCTTGGCAGCACCTCCCACATCAGCATAGCCATGCATGTCTGCCAGCTCTTCAGGGTTCTCTTTCGCGATCAAGCGGTTGTCATCGTCGTATATGTCGTATTGCGCGTATGCAGGCATAGTCTGCCAGCCGCCATCGTCGTCGTCCTCCTTCTCTTCCTTCGCGTTGGGCTGCGTGACGGCATGTTGGTGGGAGTACTCGGACACAGAGGTCTGCTTCTGGTGGTGCAGGGCGGACGGATCGAGACTTTTGCGACTTTCTGGCAGGGTCGGCTGAGAGTCTTTCTTGTCTTCCAGCGACACGCCGTTGCGCTTCTCGGGGGGCTCAGAGGTGGGGTTGGCTTCTGGAATGTCTGCTTTTGTATCGTTTGTTGCAGCAAGCTTCGACGCATCGTCCTTTGACGCATGGTCCTTTGGCTCTTCCAGCGCCTTGCCGTCGCGTTCCTGCCCAAGTTCCCCCTCGTCCACCTTGATCTGCCCGTTGACACTCGTCTGTGCATTGCCGGCTCCACCCGCCTCCCTCTCCCTCACATGCTCGACAATGCTCTCCACCGCCCTCTCGGCCTCGGCTTGCTTCTCAGCATTTGCCAATATCTCGCCCTCGCCCGCGGCCTGTGACCCGCCTGCTACCGCATCCTTGAACTCATCCTCGTCCTCGTCCTCGCTGTCTTGCACGGGTGTCCTCGGTCTGCGCTTCCTGATGGGCAGTCCAAAATCGTCGTATTCAACCTCGGGCTTCGCTCCTGCAGGCGCAGTCTCGGCACCCTTGGACTCGGTGCTCGGGGGGTGCGAGGGGTTGTCGCTCGCCATGGTTTGGGCTACGGGAGGCGCATTTGATCGTTCTCGCAAGACTCGGAAGTGGGTGGGAGCGTGGGATTATAAGGGCATATTTCGTTTTCGGGTATTATGTGCAGGTGGTGTTGGTGCCCGCTCTCAGGCCATGCAGTTTGAATGCCGAGAATGGATGGTGTGAATGCTGGATTGAGACGTATGCGGCGCGCGGCCTGGGATGCTCGGCACTTCTTCGGCTGCCGACTTCGAACTTTTTGAATGCGGACTGCCTTTCCATTCCCGCGAGTGCAAGCACTTTCACCACACATCGCCACTATGAAGCTCAAGCGCGCAAAGGTATGCGGTGTTCGTACAGAATGTATAGTACATGACTAACCACCACAGGCATACAAAAAGCTGCTCCACCAGTATGAGCTGAACTTTGGCTTCCGCGAGCCCTACCAAGTTCTGCTCGACTCGGCCATCCTGCTCGACGCCTACAAGTTCAAAATCGACCTCGTCGGGCGCCTCGAAAAGGTGCTCGGCGCAACCGTCAAACCCATGATCACCACCTGCGATATGCGCCACCTGTACGCCGCGAAGCCGAAAAACGAGACGCTTATCCTGCAAGCCAAAGAGTACGAGCGCCGCCGCTGCGGACATCACGAGCTGGAGGAGCCGCTGAGCACGCTGGAGTGCCTGAGCAGCGTCGTCGATCCCAAGGGCAGTGGGAGCAACAAGCACCGATATGTGGTTGCGAGCAACGAGTTGGAGGTCAGGTCGCACATGCGCCGCATTCCAGGCGTGCCTTTGATCTACATAAGCAAGAGTGTGGTGCTCATGGAGCCCATGACAAACGCGACAGAGGCCCACAGGGAGAGGGAGGAGAAGAGCAAGTTCAAGATGGGGTTGAAGGGCCAGCGGAAACCGGATGCAGGAGAGAAGAGGAAGAGAGAGGAAGACGAAGGTCACGAGGACAAGTCTATTGCTACGGAGGCGCAAGCAGCCAAGAAGAGGAGGCAGAAGGGTCCCAAGCAGCCCAACCCGCTCAGCATGAAGAAGAAGAAGACAGACACCACTGCAACGCAGCCTGGCTCTGCGAAGAAGGATAAGCCCGTCGAGTCCAAAGAAGCACAGCCTCCCACTACAGACGCGCAGGACGGCGAGGCGGTTGCACCAAAGAAACGCAGACGGAAGCACAAATCCAAGGCTGAAGGTGCTGCTGAGGGTGGCGCTGAAGGCAGTGGTATTACCCTGGATGCCGCTTCGCCATGATTCGAACAGCCGTAGAAGATGGGCGGCGCATGGCTGCCACGGACCGAACTACAATCAATGATACCCGATTTATGACATTGGCCAGACCAGCAGAGATATGGGAAAGTGTTGTGAAACCGCAGTGCACAATCCACGACGTCTCCGCATCCAGATTGCTGCGGGTAGAAGACACAGCACAGCGTTTAGGACAGTTTCATACCTTCTTGCCCTGCGCGAGAAGGTCGGACACCTTCGGAGGAAGTACAAGCGTGCTGCGGTCGTTGCGCTTGACAAACTCGACAATGACTTCAGCAGTCTTCTCGGGTTGGTCCTCTTGGAGAAAGTGGCCAGAAGCAGGGAAGACCTGGAGCTGGAACTTGCCTGCGAAGCGTTAGATAGGCCGTATGCAACACCAACCACTCAATGAGCATACCTTGCATTTGCCCAATCATCAGCTCTTTGTCTAAGCGATCTGTCCCAGCAAGCATCAACAGTTTCGCTCCTTTGCCGCTGAGAAACTTTGCGCTCATCCCTGAGAACCAATTCTCCCAGTAGGCCTCGGTGCGGGATAGATCCGTCTTCCACGCCCAGCGTCCTCCCGTGGATGTTGGTATGAGCAGACTAGGTACACTAGCCCTCGCTGACTCTGGATTTCGAAGCGTGCGTGAGCGAATGTGCCAGTCGATGGCGGCGTCGAGCGTGTTGAAGAGCTTCGGTCGCGTGGCCAGATACGACTGCATGCTCTTGAGGGCTTCCATGGCACTTCCTTCGACCACATCCAGCACGGCAAACCCCAGTATTTTATTGTCCAGTAGGTTCATGTTTGCGACGTGTGTTACCACGGCACCGCCGAGACTGTGTCCAATGAGCACGAGCGAGGGCAGGTCTTTCCAGCCCATCTTCTGTTGCGTGAGAAAGAGCATGTCGACCATGTCACGACCCAGCACATGGATGCTCAGGTTGTTGTCCACCGCACCGCTCTTGTCCCAGACAACACTGCCGTGCTCTCTTGCTTCTACCGCGAGTATGCCGATTCCAGGCATGGCTTTGGTGATTTCCTTGGCGGCAAGTGCGAGACTCATGGCAGAGCTCCCTGCGCCGTGGTGAAGCACCAGCAACGGCGATTGCAGCGACGTGGGCGGTGTGAAGTAGACATGGAACTTGGAGCGAGGCTCTTCACGCTCGAGGTAGAATTCTTGGGCATAGTAGTCGGACCAGTGTATGGTGGGGGCGGGTCGCTGGGCGTGCGAAGGTATCACCGTACCTGTGCTCGACATGGAGCTCGCGGAGCCAGAGTCATCTTCCTCCTCAATCAGCGGTTCTGGTGGCGGGAGCGAGGAGAGCTTCGTCTTTGCGAAGGATTTGGCGAGGTCGGACATGGTATGCAGCGGTGGGGCAACAAGTGTTTTTCATGCAAGCACCCTGAGCACGAGGTTGATGTCTGCACCATGGCCAGATCCGGAGTCCGCGACGTTGGGCAGCTGAAGGAGGGGAGCGCATGTGTGGGGACTGGGACGCCTTATCGATTGCAGGGAACAGCTTCCTGCCTGCCTTCCTCAGTGGCCATGACGAGCTTGCATACCGCTGGGGCGAATCTGGTCTTCCAGTGTGACTCTGTGAGGCGTCGACAGACGCGCACGATGCGCGGCGCACCAAGATCTTCGGCATGTGCGCTCTTGGTATTGATTACTCTCCCGCGGGGGCGGAGCTGGATCGCTCTAGGCCGCGAATCCAACGATGCGCAACCGGGATTGTGGCCGCCGCTGATGATGTCAATCGCATTAGCGGCCGCAGCTCCAACGAAACCAACTTGTCGCCTGCAACACCAGCCTCTCTTCTCTGCATATTTCACCGAGCGTTGACGCTCTCCCTTTCGTCTTCCGTCCTGCTTTCAAGGACACCCTAATATCCTAATTGACCCTCAGCTCTACTCGAGCCAACTTCCACAATGAGCATGTGGAAAGGCAAGACGGACGCGCAGAACGGCGACCAGCTGGAGCCTGAAGTGCCTCAGGACGATGGAGCTTCTGGACGAGCTTCACGGAGAAGCTACGAGCCCTCAAGACGTACCGTCGAGTCTCGTGACGAGCCCACTGAGCGCACCAGACTGCTCGACCGTCCCAGGCCTCCCAACGCCGACGGCTACCTCGACCCAGATGACCCAGCAGTAAGAACAGCCACGTCAATTTCCATCAGTACCAGTAAATGTTGACATGCAACAGGTATCGCCGTACAATCTGTGGACGGTGCGTGCTATGCGCTACCTGACCATCCTCTTTCTCATCATCACCTTCCTGTGGTGGGTCCTCTTGCTGGTCTCCGTCTTTGTCTCTCCCCCAGGCCTCTCCAGCCGTGGATCTGGATTCTTCGACTTTGCCTACACCTGCCTGACGCTCGGCAACCTCCTTGTGGTCACCATCTTCTTCGTCACTCCTGCCAAGGGCCTGCGCATCACCACGGCCATCATTGCTGCCCTTCTGGCCGTCGACATGATCATCATCCTAGCAGTCCCACGCGTCAGGCTCGAGGAGGGTTGGATCGGTATCGCGAGTGTCGTCTGGGCGCTCCTCATGTCCGTCTGGTGTGTTCTGACCGACCGCGTCGTCGCCTACGGCAAGAAGGAAGAGGAGGAGCGTCTTACTGGCCGTCCCGAGTCCCGTCGCACGCTGAAGGAATGGCTTGCTGTCCTGGCCGCAACCATCCTCACGGTTGTCTTCATCGTCATTGTCGTTTTGATGACTGCCACACTTACCATCCGTTCGATTGATGCTGGGCTCAAGATGTACGGCGACCGCATCCTTGTGGATGGCGACAAGTACGCCGTCCACCTTGCATGCGTTGGCAACGAGACCAACACCGCTGGTGACAAGGTCACCACCGTTCTCCTTGAAGCTGGCGAGAACCCAGTGGAGTACGACCTCGAGCACTGGGCATACGCAGCGTACAAGAACGAGACCATTGATCGCTACTGCTACTGGGTATGTGCATGCCAGACCAGAATCTACAAACGTTTTACTAATCTTCTCAGGACCGCCCCGGTTACGCCTGGTCTGACAACGCTCCGTCCCCGCACTCTGCCGGCATGTCTGCCGACGCGCTCTCCGAAGCACTTGCAAAGGCTGGCGAGGAGGGTCCTTGGATCCTGGTCTCTGCCGGAACCGGCAGCATTGTGTCTCGTATCTTCAGCTCTCGCCACATGAAGCAGGTCACTGGTCTCCTCATGATCGACCCCATGCACGAGGATCTCCTCCATCGCCTCGCCAGCCCCAGCCGTGGCTTCCTCCTCTGGGCATGGGGCATCATCTCCCCGCTCGGTACCGTGCGTCTGGCCGGCGCTTTGTTCAAGGGACGCACCAGCGCTGACCGCGTCTACGGCCGCAACGCATACCAGTCGGGCAAGTTTATCAAGGCCCAGCTGCAGGAGAACCTCGTTGCCGACTCTCTGTCCAAGAACGAAGTCACGTCTGCCAGGAACATCCAAAGTGTCGACACACCACTCGCTATTGTCAGCAGTGGCATCGAGTGCCGCCGCGATTCTGAGTGGGAGCGCAAGCAAAAGGACCTGACTACGCTCACTGACAATCTCGTCAGCTGGGACATTGTCAAAAAGACTCCTCACGAGGTCTGGCACACGTTGGACGGGCGCGAGCAAATGGAGAAGAGTCTGGCCAAGGTGGTCAAGGCTGCTCTCAAGGTCAAGACACCTGCCCAGTAAGAGCTGAAGTTCAGTGTCGAGGGACGATGAAGAATGCCAAGTTCGTTTCTTACCAGTTCGAAGCTAATTTCCCTTCGCATACCCTGCTGCGAGCACGTCTTTATCATAAGCACATGTTACGGTGTTCTGGTGTTGTCATGTCGTATATACTTGACATTCTGCGCAATTCTAATGTCCATTGAACTCGATGCACGTCCAGATTTGTGAAGAAGTGAACTGACAAGACACAAGTACATGAACGAAGAAGATGGTCGAAGCAGCCTGGACCGACGACATGTGTGGATGCACCGCTATGATCAAGGTTCTTAGCGCATTTGATATGCACGGACCGTCGAACCCCGACCCCCGAGAATTCACATCGCAGCATCAACATTTCCAACCGCACCAACAGCGCCCACACATCCACAATGATCTGCCGAACTTGCCTGCGGGCCGCCCGCATTCCCAGCGCTCCTTCGCGACGCTTCCTCTCGAGCTCTCTCGCCCTGAACAACGCCACCCCCATCTCCTCCGCCTCGGCTCCAACACCGCGCCAGGGCAGTCCAACATCGTCCCACACACCACCCGCCGCAACCTCGACCTCAGCCGCACAGCCATTCAGCGCGCCTCTCACACCGAAACCTAGCCCCGCAATTGAGAAGAACGCAGCCAAGGTCGCAGAGAAGAAGACAACACCGCTCGTCAAGAGCAGCGTACCTGCGGGCACGCCGCTGAAGGGGCTGAACTTTGAGAAGAACAAGCAGGATCCCGTTGCGCTGGCAGATGACGAATACCCGAGCTGGTTATGGACGATCCTGCAAAGGCAGGAGGACAAGGGGGATGTCGGTGCCATGGGCGATCTATTCTGTACGTTGCACTTTGCAGGCTTCCATTGCAGAAGGCCGGATCCAAGCTCTTCCATCCCATCAGCGGAGCAAGCGAAGGGTCTTCCCGAGCCTTCGCAAACGAAAAAGACAACAAGCGCTAACCTACCCAACAGCAAAGAGTAAGAAGCAGCGTCGATTGGCCGCAAAGCGCCTACGCAAGGAACAAGCCATGAACCCAGAACTCCTCGCCCCCAAAGTCCCCATCTACGAGCAGACCATCGACCTCCCCACGGGCGACGGCAGTCTGGAGGGCGCAGTCGAGGCAGCAGGCGCACGCGGCGAGCTAACCAAAGCAATGCGGAATAAGCGACGAGCCAGCATCAAGGAAGGCAACTTCCTCAAGGCCATGGGATAGATGCGGTTTAGTTTATTTGATTTGAAGAGATCAATCGAGGCGGCGTTTGCCTGGGAGATGGAAGGACAGTGCGCTGTCGCGAGTGTATATTACATCGTTGTTGTTGTAGAGCCGCAGCACGATGCGCTTATTGTACTATACGAGTCCCGCTAAACGCATTACCTGCGGGCATTGCCAAAAACCCAGCACTTCTCCTTTTTTTCCCTTTCTAAATGCTTTCCCCTGCCAAACTCTCATCTAATATAGGATATGATACGATCATCAGCCAGATCGTTAACCACGACCACTATCCCTTCCCATTCTCGCCAACTCGAAATACGCATCTTCTCACCTAGCTAGGTTGACAAGCTTTTCATAGCGCGAGATGCTGATGGATGGATGGATGGATGGTGGAATCGTGCATATCGTCTCTACCATACCATACCACATCGCGCTATGTGAGCTATCACGAGACAATCCACGTAACCGTGCACTTTTTTCTTTCCTGTGAACCACTTCCAGTACTGTCCTGCACCGAACTGTCCTGCACCACATGTTCCCCCCACGCATCCATAATTTTTTGAAAAAAAAAAAAAAAGTTGGCGTGTCGGTGCTGCAGTACCAAACAGATATGCGGGTGCTAGACACGTGGGTTGGCATACTGGTATCCGCTGTTCTAATTACTTGTACACGTAGTTGGTTGGGGGTCCGTTTACGCTTGTTGTGGTGGGAAACAACGGGAATCAGGCAGCGCGGTGGACCTCGGTCTGGGTATCTCGGTTCAGTGCATCTCAGTTCAGTCCACATAGATGCAAGCAGGGAACTAGAAAACGAGACAGATGTTCTCCGACACACGGGAAATGGTGAGGCGTTATGTGGTGTGTTTTTGTCTTCTGCACTGTACTATGTACATGTGTATGTATAGCATGTATATAGATACGTATAATATACCAAGTACTGTACTTGCAATACCACCGACCAACCACCAGTGAGTCATAGCATCGTAAGCAAAGAGAGAGAGAGAGAGAGAGAGTAGATGAGATAGGGAAGTACCCTACAAAAGGGGATGGTGATTATAAGTGAGTGAGAGTGAAGAAGAGAAGGAGATGAGCTGGCTAGCAGGTTGAATATACACAAAGAAAAGAACATCTCGTGTCTCGAGTCTCGAGAGATGTGTCTAGAGGTAGAGGTGGTATCGTAGCGAATCAAACAGCGTTGGTGGCAGGAGAAGCGGATCAAGGAACGAGACGAGTGGATTCCTTAAATCCACGCCATACGCGGCGGCGCAACCAAGGCACAAAACAGCGGTTGAATCTCCGCTAGATAGTCGGCAGCACAAAATGCTGCTAGGCCCCGCCGCTGCATGAACTCGACGTCCGCTTGCTCTTCGGCGCTGCGCGCTACGCCGCTGAACTCCTCGGCTACCTCGTTCAGCTGCTCCAGCTCCGCCCCAAACGGATGCGCTTCCTCGGAGATGGTCGCCGACGTGATGATGTCCAGGCTGGAGCGCTGCTCGCGGACGGAGCCGAGGGACCCCCGTGAGCTGATGGATGTCCCGCGTGTGCTGAGGTTCTGCATCGAGCGCTTCTGGGCGAGCTGCACGTGGGCGCGCTTGCTGTGCGAGACGGCGCGTTGGGGGAGTGCGGGGACGGGCTCGGTGGGCTCTTCTCTGACTTGGCTGAGCGAGTTGGTCGAGGCGGATTTGCGGAGTTGCTTGCCGTTGGGGGCGGGGAAGTAGCCGGAGAGGTGGTTTGGGGTCGGCGAGGTAGGCGAGGATCCTACGGACGAGGCATCGGTGAGGGTGTCGCGGGAGCCTTGTGATGAGGCGCGCGAGCGGCCGGAGATGCTGTGGTCCGAGTCGTCCGCCGAGGAGTGTGTGGATGTCGACGATGAGATGTTGCGCATGGCGGCAAAGTCCAGGCTGGCGAGATCCGGGGCGTCGTAGACGAGCGTGTTTGTTGTGGATAGCAATGCAACGGGCAGCGAGATTTGGTTGCGGTCGATGTGCAGAGTTGGGTTCTTGACATTCTTGCTGTGAGATGACATGTTCTTTTCGGGCACCTCAGTGCGCTTCATGCGCTTGGTCATGGCGCGAGCAAGAGACATGATGTAGGATTAATTCCGAATAGATTCGATAGATTTCGGTTTGTTGTAGATCAAGTCCAGAGCCTCGGTTTGTTAGGGCCGGCAATTCTGTTCAGTGTTGCGGTTGGTTGCTAGTCAACGGGTGCAGGAATGCGGGGGAGTAGTCGCGGATAAATTGCCTCGAGAAAGTCCACGAGGTCAAATGGTCGCTTGGTAAGAATTCACTGAATAAGCCTTTGTCGTACAGCTAGCCAGTGAAAGGTTTCTGGAAGGGATATCTGTTGTCTGATTGCGCAGTGTCGGGACGCGTGAACCCTGGGTGTGCAGATGTCCTAATGCGGAATGGGGCTTGTGATACAAAGGGTCGTGGGATGCAGCCTTGTGACTCGAAAGATGCGATAGGTTCCAGGAGCGATGGTCGAGTCTGGTGGAGTTTGATTTTCTTTGTTTTGGTGTTGTTGATACTGGCTAGCAGCGCGTGACGGTCAAGGGTAATGAAAGGTGCGGGTATCGAAATAAAGCAATCTGTCAAAGAGCGTAGTGGGAGTCCAGCTGTGAGCCTGTACCGTAAAGAGTGTCGACACCGGGCCGTAACAAGGAGTGAGTGAATGTTGCAATGAAGCCAACAAGCAGGTAAGGCAAAGGAAGGGAGGGGAGCCTGAAGAAAAGGGCAGTGCGACCAGGGCGTTCGCGTAGAAAAGCTCAGCAGCGCCGGCGACAAGCCGCGTTGACCTGTCTTTGAAAGATTGGGTCAGGATTTGACGGGGGTGGGCCAGGAACAAGCAACGGCCAGCGAACCGCATCGCGCCCTGCGCCTGGAGCACCGAGTTGGTGGCGTCGACGAGTCCCGAGTGGGTGTAGCCCCTGATGTGTTTCGGTCGACTTGGGATGACGAGCGAATGGGAACAGAGCGCGTGGAACTCGATGGGTGAATGCTAGCGCCAACGTGTTCCAGATAAAGCTGGGGTTTGCCTGTCCTGTGCACCTCGTTGGCCTGGCTGTTTCAACATGTTGGATCAATTGCAGCCAGGCACCCACTCCATTTCCTGATGAAGGGGCGCTGGTGTAAGGCGGCATTGACGAGAGATATTGATAGAGGCGGGCGAGAAGAGCACGGCAGTCACACAGCGTCCACTGTGAACCACAGCATGGCGCTCCAAGTGCCGCGCAGACATGGCAAGTGTGCCGTCTTGGGCCCGTCTCCAGTCAACGAACCATGGTTGCGTTGGGGCGGTACGCCTCTAGAACCTTGTCTCTGTAGCGTCGAAAAAAAGACGTCAAAGGCTGCCTCGGTGACGTCCGGCCGTACCTTGCAGACGCGCGCATGAACGTGTGCCCGTGTGTGTGGTTTTGTGCTGCCATCTGCCTTTGCCAACACCATCACTCTGCCCTGCTAACACCATCACTCTGCCCTGCCAACACCATCACTCTGCCCTGCTAACACCATCACTCTGCCCTGCTAACACCATCACTCTGCCCTGCTAACACCATCACTCTGCCCTGCTAACACCATCACTCTGCCCTGCTAACACCATCACTCTGCCCTGCTAACACCATCACTCTGCCCCGCCTTGCCTTGCATCTGCAGCCTGTGCGGCGGCTGTTGGTTTCGAAACAGTTGCTCTCAAATCAAGCGAGGCGAGCAGTCCACTCCACTCATTGCCGCGGACCGCGTTGTCTCGCATGACCCAGAACGACCTGAGGCACTGCAGATCCACATGGTTCCCGGCCTGACCCGCCAGGATCTGCCGCCTGGCTCGATTGCGGAACGAGACTGACAGATCGTTTTGCGTCGTATCGCGGACGCTTGACGACGCCATCACTTGCGCAATGACATGCATCCAACAACATGACCGACGTCTGTCGACAACGAGCTTGGGCTGATGGTGAGTGATGAGGCTCGGAGGCATGTCGCAAAATAGATGCAGATCGCCGTGATAGGTGAAATGAGAAGGATCAGAAGAAGCAAGGGCACGAGTCGACCAAGACTTTTCCTGAAACGCGTGCGGCTCAAGGCGTGCAATCATGACGGCCTGTGGGTTTCTCAAAAATGAAGCAGAATCTCACCTCGTAATTGGCAGCCACTGCAACTTGAACGGTGGTTGGCCATGTCGTGTGAAGATTTGACAGTGCAATGCGAGTGAATGAACAATGTACTCGCCTGTTCGGCTTCAGAGCTTGAGCTCACGTTGGCGGCCAAGGGATCCTAATAATGGACACAGGACCTGCCCTGTTCCTGCTGGAAATGTTCATCTATCGTTGAGTTCGTGGGTATCTACTCCTCCATCGACTCCCAGCCCTTCTCCTGCTCACCCTCGTCTTCTTCGCCGCTCTCGCCCTCATCTGTGTCTGAGTCGGTGTCAGACTCCTCCAGGCCAACAAGCCTCTCCTTTGCGCCAGGCTTCATCTGCGGCACTTTGGTCGCGAATGCTGCACGAACCGCTGCGTTTGTGCTCGTGTCCCAGATCTGTACGGATCCTTTGCTGCCGGCGACAGCCAGGCGGAAGCCCACTTCCTTGTCTGGGGCAAACGATGTCGAGAAGACTCTGCCAACGCCCAGGTCTCGCGACACCACCATGCTGGGCCCGTTTTCTTGCACGTTCCAGAGCTTGACCTGCTTGTCTGTTGAACCTGTCACCAAGAAGCCAGGGATGATGGGGTTGATGTCGAACGAGGAGATGGACTCGTCGTGGGCTTGAAGCACCCAGGCAGGCTTGGACTGCGACGGGTCTGCTGGCGCCATACGTGTGTCGTGGTAGTGAATCATGCCGTTTTCGGTGGAGATCTGGTGCTGTTAGCGATTTGTTTTTTCAGGGTTTGCTGCCTACGTACGTAAAAGTAGTTGGGGTCGTGAGGGTTCCACCTGACCGTCTCCACGTCACTCTCCACGCCCCATCGAGGTGCCTTTGCCTCGGGTGCTCGCATGTCGGCTGCAACCACTGTGCGATCGTAACTACCGCTGAGCAAGACAGTGGACTCGACAGGATGCCACGCGACAGAGCACACCTTGTCTGTGTGGTATGTGTACGACTTTGCGCACTTGGTCGTGTTCAGGTCCCACAGCTTGACGGTCTTGTCGGCGGACGACGAGGCGAGCAGGTTCCTGTGCTGGCGGTTGGCTGCGAGAGAAAGGACCGAGTGGACGTGGAAGTTGTCGTTGGCCTTCTTCGACTTCTTCTTCTTCTTCTTGGGCTTGTCTGCGTTGGCCGCATCCTCTGCGCCTTGGCCAAGGACAGCGTCTGGGTACATGCTGTCGACGACGTCCAGGTTCCAGAGCTCAATGTCAGGGTCCATGGTGCCGATGGCGACGAAGTTGCCCTTTGCGTTGCCCGAGGCGGCCGACTTGCCTACGGGCAGATCTACCCACTCGACGGCCAGGGGGATGGCGGGCAGCATGATGTCGTGGTGCACGTAGAGGTTGTCGTCCTCGTCCTCGTAGACGTAGACCTCTAGATGCGCGACCTCGTCCTCTATGCGCCCGGCCAGGACCAGGTTGTCTGTGGCCAGGATCTGCAGCTCTTCGCGCTCCTCGTCGTCCTCTTCGTCGGCGCCCTGCATGGTGATGTACGGGTCGTCTTCGTCGTTCTCGTGGAAGACGAGGTTGTTGGCGTTGCCGAACATGGCCATGGTGTCGCCAGCAGCGTCGTCGACTTCGTCGTCATAGTGCTCGAGGTCGTATTCCTTGAGGTCGTCGTCGTCGTCGCTGGGTGGCGTTAGCGGTGTGAGGGTCTTGTCTTGGTCTGAACACGCACTCGTGGTTCTTCGACTTTGACTTGGCATTGCCTGTGCCCGTCTTCTCGGCTTGCGCCTCCTCGAGGTCCTCCTTTGCGTCGTCGAGCTGGAGCTTGGCGAGCTGCGAAATGCGCTCGTACTCGTCCTCGTCGAACTGGTACTTCTCGGGAAAGGGGGCCGCGAAGCCGCGCGGCACCCACGTTGTCGCCGTGATCATAGACATGTTGCTGTGTGTGCGATGCGCAACCTCTGCGCTCTTGGGCGGGGAACGCAACTTTTCGACCAGGGAAATATTTTAGCGCGGCCGACTTATCGATAACCAGCCAATTCACCCTTCGCGGACCTCCGAGCACCACCGCCCTCATCCCTCCGTCTTCCGCCTGCTCGGCTCACCCCTCGCTACCCCACAGTCATGGAGCGCGGCCACAGCCCCAAGCGCCGCAAGCTCGACCTTGACGAGTACTCCATTGCGCCCCAGCCCAAGTTCCGCAAACCGAACCGCCCCCGCGACCGCAATGGCGCTCACAACGGCAGCGGCAACGGCAATGGCGCAGAAGCGCCCCAAAAGCCATTCGACGGCCCGGAGCCGCTGGTGGACGACTTCGATTCCATGGCGCTGGACCGCGACTGGTATGGCGGGGAAGAGAACGGGCACACGTTTGGCGACGACTCCCACAACCCCTTCGGCGGCGCTGAGAGCTCGTGGCAGGACGCGCAGCGAGAGGCCGCCCTGACTGAGAAGAAGCTGAACAACCGCGCTAGCATGCGCGCGCAGCAGAAGCAAAAAGACGTCGATGCGTGGGAGACGAATCGAATGCTGCAGTCGGGCGTTGCGCAGAGAAGACACTTTGACGACGACTTCAACGACGACGACGAAGCCACCCGCGTCCACATCCTGGTCCACGACCTGAAGCCGCCCTTTCTCGACGGCAAGAAGGTCTTCACCAAGCAGATCGACCCAGTACCCGCCGTGCGCGACCCACAGAGCGACATGGCTGTCTTCAGTCGCAGAGGCAGTCGCGTCGTGAAGGAAAAGCGGCAGCAGAAGGAGCGCGAGAAGCAGACCAAAGAGGCCACAAGCGCCAAAGGAACCACACTAGGCAACATCATGGGCGTCAAAGAGGAGGACACAGACAGTGCTGCTCCCATGCCCGACGACGTCGAGAAGAAGGGCGGCAGCAAGTTCGCAGAGCATCTCAGCAAGCAGGAGGGCGCCAGTGCATTCAGCAAAAGCAAAACACTACGAGAGCAGCGACAGTACCTGCCAGCTTTTGCCGTTCGCGAGGACCTCCTACGCGTGATTCGAGACAACCAGGTCACCATCGTGGTCGGCCAAACCGGTTCAGGAAAGACGACGCAACTTACACAGTTCCTTCACGAAGACGGCTATGGGAAGCTGGGGCTGATTGGGTGCACGCAGCCTCGTCGTGTTGCCGCCATGAGTGTTGCCAAGCGTGTGAGCGAGGAGATGGAAGTCAAGCTGGGTGGTTTGGTAGGATACGCCATTCGTTTCGAGGACTGCACAAGCAAGGAAACCAAGATCAAGTACATGACCGACGGTGTCCTTCTGCGAGAATCCCTGGTCGAACCAGATCTAGACAAGTATTCTTGCATCATCATGGACGAGGCACACGAGCGGGCGCTGAACACCGATGTACTCATGGGTCTCATCAAGAAAGTCCTGGCGCGAAGAAGAGATCTCAAACTCATCGTTACATCCGCAACTATGAACTCAGAGCGCTTTTCTCGCTTCTATGGCGGAGCCCCAGAGTTCATCATTCCAGGTCGCACCTTCCCCGTCGACATACAGTACTCTCGTTCACCTTGCGAGGACTACGTCGACAGCGCCGTAAAACAGGTGCTCGCCATTCATGTTTCTCAAGGCCCAGGTGATATTCTAGTATTCATGACTGGCCAAGAAGATATCGAGATCACCTGCGACCTGGTCGCAGAACGGCTGAAACTCCTCAACGATCCTCCCAAGATCAGCATCCTGCCCATCTACAGTCAGATGCCCGCAGACCTGCAGGCCAAGATTTTCGAACGGGCTGCGCCTGGTGTCCGAAAAGTCATCGTAGCCACCAACATTGCAGAGACCAGTTTGACCGTCGACGGTATCATGTATGTCGTCGATGCAGGTTTCTCTAAACTCAAAGTCTACAACCCAAAAATGGGTATGGACACCCTACAGATCACGCCCATCTCACAAGCAAACGCCTCGCAACGTGCTGGTCGCGCTGGACGCACTGGACCTGGCAAATGCTTCCACCTGTACACCGAGCGAGCCTTCAGAGACGAGTTCTACATTCAAACCATCCCTGAGATCCAGAGAACAAACCTAGCCAACACCGTCCTCCTTCTCAAATCCCTCGGCGTCAAAGATCTGCTGGACTTCGACTTCATGGACGCCCCGCCCCAAGACACCATCACAACCTCACTCTTCGATCTCTGGGCCCTCGGCGCACTCGACAACATCGGCGACCTAACTCCCCTCGGCCGCACAATGACCGCCTTCCCCATGGACCCCTCTCTGGCCAAACTAGTAATCACAGCGGTCGAATACGAGTGCAGCGAAGAAATGCTCACCATCGTCGCCATGCTGTCCGTCCCCTCCGTCTTCTACCGCCCGAAAGAGCGACAAGAAGAATCCGACGCCGCACGCGAGAAATTCTTCGTCCCAGAGTCCGACCACCTAACACTCCTACACGTCTACACCCAATGGAAAGTCAACGGCTACTCAGACGGCTGGTGCATCCGCCACTTCCTGCACCCGAAAGCACTTCGACGCGGCAAAGAAATCCGCGACCAAATCCAAGACATAATGGAGAAACAGAAAATGCCCCTCGTCAGCTGCGGCACCGACTGGGACGTGATCCGCAAATGCATCTGCAGCGGCTACTACCACCAAGCAGCAAAAGTAAAAGGCATAGGCGAATACATCAACCTGCGCACCAGCGTAACCATCCAACTCCACCCCACGAGCGCACTCTACGGCCTCGGCTACCTGCCCGACTACGTCGTCTACCACGAGCTCATCCTCACCAGCAAAGAATACATGTCGTGCGTCACATCCGTCGACCCGCACTGGCTAGCCGACATGGGCGCGGTTTTCTACTCGATCAAAGAAAAGGGGTACTCGGCGCGCGACAAGCGCGTCACGGAGCGCGAGTTCAATCGCAAGGCGGAGCTGGAAGCGCAGATGGCTGTGGACAAGGCGCGCGAGGAGCAGCGGCTTGCGGACGAGGAGAGCGGGCCGTTGGTGAAGAAGGCTGTGTTGGGCAGGAAGAAGGAGGAGAGTGATGGCGTGGTTAAGAGACCCGTCATTGGTTTGAAAAGTAAGTTTAAGCGCAGGTGAGGGATGGGGTTGTTTGTACGTATGTACGTATGTACGTGTTGTCCGCGGAAAGGAATTCTGAATACATGAAACATATGCACACACACACATACGTACATTCAGATTCCAAACAGCAGTGACTCTCAAAAACCACAGTCATCAGTCTCCTCAATTCTAGTGTTACCAGCCCTCATCCACCAACAGCCAGACGGCTCGGCAAACATCACCGAAGTGGCAGTGATAACCCCCATCACCAACGGCGTCCCGTCCCTGGCCCGTTTTTCCCACTTCCCTGATGACGACTGCAGGCTGGGATGCAGGAAAGACCGGCTTGCCGATCGCCGTCATCCCACGACTTTAAACCTGTATCGTGAGGGTTCTGGACTTTGATCCTCGGACGATCAAAACGGTCGTCGTGGGGGGCTTTTCACGCGGTGAGGATCTGGATAGCTGCTGCTATCGAAGCTCAGATGGAAGAATGCAAAGCAGAGTATAATATTAATGACGATGGTGATGGTGATATCATTATTCGTTAAACAGCTATACGATACTTCACGCCTGTCGGTCGTGGATATGACACGCCGGTCTATATACAAACGGCTCGCAAAAGGAAAGGCCCGCCAACTCCATCGCACTTGCGTATTCATACAATTTTGATGCTTGACCCCATTCAGTCGCGTGTTTTGACGGTCAACGCCTTCTAAGCGTCGACGTCCTGCTTCTTTCGTCGAATGCTGCCGAATCGCTTCTTCAGTGCATTGCCTAAGCCGGAGTTGCTTCGCCCAATACCAGATGCTTCAGCCTCGAATGGGTTTTCTGCAGGCATGGCGCCCGGCGCGTCGGTGTGGCCTACACTCTTGCTGTGACGGCGTGATGTCATCTCGGTTCCGCTGTCGCCGAGCCTTTTGTGGTCCTTCAACTGCTTCTCAATGGTGTAGGATGGTTCACCCTTGCCCTTCAGGTCGTTCGGGTCGTATTCCTACAAGGTATTAGTTTCAGAATGGGGGATGTTGGTAATAATATGGGACATACAACACCTGGCACTCGTTTATAGTCGCCCTTGTTGAGAGGGTCACGCTGCATATCAGTGCCCTCTTCATAGTTGTAGACACGGCCAAATTTGTCTGCCATGCCTGGTGGGACGGTAGCAACGCCCTCTAGTGGACGATGTCTCTCGACAGCATCCCGGATGTTCTCTCTTGGTGTAGCCCTCAACGCTTCCTCGTTCGATTCCTGTACTGCTGCAACAGGGCTGTACTTCTTGTCTCTGTTGCGGGCGATACTGGCTGCATCGTACGGCCCCTCATGATGGTAGCGCGATACACCGGTCTTGTCGAGTCGGTCGATGATGTCAGCACCCTGGAAGTTCTTTTTCCTAAGATGGTGAGCACGGTGCGCAGTCTTGGTCTCTTTGCGTATCGTGTCCAGAGGAGAGTTTCCTCCTGCACTCAGCGACTGCCCGCGGTTGCGTCCGGATACGTATTGCGATTGTGGCCTGGATGACGATGGCTGGCTCGATCGACGGGGTCGGCTCTCGTTCATGGATCCAAATGCATTCGCGCGGTGGTCCGAGAAGTGCTGTTTGCGAGGGCTTGCAGACTGTGGAGGGGACGGATAATCATACCTGCTCGACCTTGGAGTAGTCTGACCAATCTGTGAAACAGTCGCAGAAGGAGCCTTGGCTTCAGACGAGGCTCTCGAGCGGCGGTATGGGTTCGTCTGCACAGAGCTGCCGGTATGTTGAGATGGTAGGAAAGGGTTGGTTCCGGCTGAGCTACCGGTGTGGTGAGACTGCAAGAAAGGGTTGCTTCCAACTGAGCCGCCTGTGCGATGCTCCTTGACCTTCACGGATGGGCCATCCTTGGACAGTCCGGCGGATCCGGGTGGAGTAATGGGACCACCCTGGCGAGGCGCAAATGTTGAGCGGAAATGGGTATTCAGTCCAGTCTCATCGCTTGGGTCTGGCTCGATCAATGGATCGATCAATGCATGTTGTGCCTGGAAATACGGTCAACACTCTGCACTCTTGATTGCTTATGGTCGGGAAGATAAGGAACTCATGTTCAGAGAGAACACTGTAGTCAAAGTGTATGGGTTTGAGCTATGACGGCCACGCGAGGGAATGTTGTAAGTAAGGGAGGTTAGACATACCCGTTCCATGGTTTCTGTGAAAATGATCTGCGCAATGTGACTGGTCGGTTCTGGGTTTGTGGTCTCAAAGTTACACAAAGATTGTGGTAAAGAGGTGGGTTTAATCTGGCAAGGCTAGAATGTTGAAGGAGAGAAGCAGCAGGCCACAAGGAGGGAAGAGGTTAGATAAAGTCTGACTTGGCAGGCACGAACGACAAGAGAACGACGCGTAACATCGTCGCTCTCATCGTCGCCCAAAGCATCGCTACGTCATTTGCTAAGGCCGGATGCATGGGATCAGAAAAGTGGGCCCGAGATGTTCAAGCCGCATCCTAGTCTCCCGCGGCGCAGACAGAACTGGAAGCATGTGTCTGCAGCGCAAAAGTATAGAGATTTGAGACATTTGTAGAGTTGTAGAGGAACGCAGGACTGTCTGTGTAGCCAAAACAGAATCGCTGTCTGTTCTGGAGGCTTCTGAAGGCCACCGAACACGAGAGACGGGCCTGTTCTGCATTCGGCTTTTTCTGCACAGCCAGAGCTAGTGACGACAGCTGTCAAAGGATCATCAGGGCCCGACACCAACAATGGTCAACACCCAAGCCAACCATGTCCTTGGTGCAATATCCTGACTCTGACTCCAGCAGCGAAGAAGGTGCACCCTTATCAGTTCAGAAGCCCAAGGCTGAGTTGAAGCGCAAGCGCAGCAATGACGACCTCCCGCCGCTCCCGGCCGCATTCCACGACCTCTACTCGACAAATGCGCGCGTCAGCACAAGCGACGACCCCAGCCTGCACGGCGGTCGTAAGCGGGCAGTCCCTCATATGGAAGGTAATTGGCCGAGCCATGTCTATTTAGAGTGTAAGGATAATCCTGCGCCGTTTCTTGAAAGCGTGGGCTCGGTTAGCTAACGTGTTCGAGGGATCCCATCACAGACCGAGTCTGACGGCCTGCACAGTTTGATACAGGCCATCAAAGATTCTATCAAGGATGAGAACAAGAAGCGCGTGAAGCCAATTTCCGTTCCTGACATCATGCCTTCTCTGCAGTCAGAGCTGGGCGCACCCTTGCCGTTACATGTCTCGCTTTCGCGGACGCTGCAGATCAAGACCAACGATAGAGAACTATTTCTCGAAACCTTGAATAATTCCCTGCGGAGAGCCGCAGTTCAAGCCTTCCACTTCGAGTTCCGCAGTCTGAAGTGGGTGCCTAACTTTGAACGGAATCGATGGTTCTTGGTACTCGGCATCAAGAAACCGGCGCGTGATGAACTGAATAAACTCCTCCGCACGTGCAATGAGGCTGCGCAGAAGTCTGGACACCCAGCACTGTATTCGGGCGGCAAGGGAGATGGGCCGATGGAGATCAACTCGCCCACTGCAGGCTGGCAGGTCAAACACGATGAGACTGATCGCTCAGAGAACTTCCATATCAGCATAGCTTGGAACCTCACAGAGCCTGACCCTGATTTGGTAACTCTGGTACAAAGCATCGATGTTGGCAGATATATCCGCTCACCGCAGGCATCATTTGAGGTCGTAAAAGCCCGGGTCGGGAACGTGGTCCACAACTTTGATCTAGGCACACGGAAGAATAGTCTCGGTACAGAGCGCGGGTCTCTGGGGTAATGGCGGTGCAATCACGCTTGGCATTGACGTGGACGTATGCCTGACAAGGATGCCTAGGCAGTGGCTAAGGCCGAATCACTTAGGTACCAACTTGGTCTAAGGAGAAGAGGTAGGAGGCCCATAAAATCTATTGAAATCCAATAATCTATAGCTGAAAGCACGAATGAAGCCTAAGTGTTTACTGTCCCTTCTCTGCTGTCACTACATTGCTTCGTGTCTTCACGCTTTACCCTGTACAAACTTCCGCTCAGCGTGGTGTGATCTCAGCATATCAGCGAATTCTTGCGCACCATTCGCGCTGAAGTGATTCTCTTTCCCATGCAAAGTCCTCTGAGCAAATTTAGTCGCTCTCGGGATCATCTCCTTCTCGTACGCCTGCGTAGCTTCGTGCAGTGTCTTCCTCCCAGCACAAACATCAATAACCTCCCTTCCCAAAATCAAGGCATCAGTCATGCCTACGTTGACTCCAACTCCAGCGAATGGTGTCATCACATGTGCGGCATCGCCAATAAGCGTCACACCGGAGCGGGACGGCCAGTTGAAGCCAACAGGAAGTTCGTACAAAGGTCGTAGCCCCAAGTCGTCGGTCGATTCGAGGAAGATCCGTTGCAAGTCCTCGCCAACATGAGAGAAGTACTTCTCCATGTATTCCTTTCGTGCAGCTGCAGCGTCTGTCCAGTCAATTCCACACGTGTTGAGGAAGTCTTGCGGAACTCGAAGGGCGGCATAAGCAAGAAGATATCCGTCGTCTCCACGTTGAGACATGACAACAGTGTCTTTGCCGAAAGACATTACAGAACCTTGACCGACGTATTCCATCAACCAAGGGTTGTTTTTGACATCGTTGAGGCTGCTTGACACCATTGAAATCCCAGAGTAACGAGGCATCTCGTCCGAGAGAAATTTTCGCACCTTCGACCACGCGCCATCGCCGCCAACGACGAAGTCAAAATCTGTTGCCGTCGTGCCATCAGCGAAGTTCAAATCGTACTTGTTTTCCGCTGCTCGACTGGGAACCACCTCTCGAAGCTTCTTTCCAAAGACAATCTTCTCCCTGTGCAATTTCTCCGACAAAAGCTTAAGCAAAGCACGACGGTCAATCTCTGGTCGTCCATCAAATTTCTCCGTCTCTTTTACTTCTTGTTTATCATCGCTGTTTCCATCCCATAGGACCTTGCCATCGAGTCTGACAACTTTCATTACATCGGATTCGGGCCGTGCGTATTTTTCAAAGAGATCCCAAAGACCGGCTTCCTTCAGGGCAAGCTGTCCACTTTCAGGGTGCAGATCGAGAGAACCGCCTTGTGTTCGGATGCTTGATGATGCCTCGTAAATGGTGAATGAAATGTTGTTGTTCTGGAGAATGTTGGCCAACGTCAGAGATACAGGTCCCGCGCCGCAGATGGCGATCTTGAGAGGAAGTGTCAAGGCTGGCATCTTGAATATCTGATACAGAGTCGCCGTTGGACTAACAAGACTTGGTAGATGGCAAAGCGTAAAATCAGGTCGTTGGAAAATATGTAGCTTGATGTAGGAGCTGGAGAGGATGTGCGTCTGTCATACTCTTGACAATGCTCCGTCCTATATATCCCATCATTCTGGCTGCCTGAAGAATATCACGAGTTTGTCTCGGGCGCAAGGTATTCAGCCACCGATGTGTAAGTCGCACTTCGGAGGCAGGCAGGAAGCGTTATCTCGGACTCTACAGTAGCGTCTCGGGCCCGAAAGTTCTAAGCGCGAGGCCCCGATCATGCCTCAGCTGCAGCCTTGAACGTCACGCATTAGCTTAGAGTTACCATCAATGCTTGTTCAGAAAGCGGACCTACGTTGTGGAAGATCCTCAGTCGGTGCTGAGAACTCTGTCGTATGTTTGGCGGCACAAGCTCATCGCCGAGACGTCAGCTGATAAGAAAGACTACGTGGCTGTGCCTAAACGTGCAACAAGAAAAGAATATCGTGGCGATGGCTTACAGGACTCATCTATGCCTTTGCAACTCAGAATTTGGTGCTTCATCAATTCGATACTGGTGTGGACGTTGAGCCTTTCGAAGCTTCAGTTGTTCTCGCTTCTCAGAAAACAAGGTGCGAAGGACTTCTTTCCGATTCCGAGCTTGCACTCAATCTTGTGCGAACTCTCTGCCCCCTCACTTTACCTTAACACGCACCAGATTCCGCATCTCATAGCGGAGAAATGTACCTGATCATCAAAATCACGGGACGTTCGCCATGTGATATGACACTAGTCTCTTTCAGGCATGCGTAGGCGCCATTGAAGTCGAGTTGGGCCGAACATCTATCATGACGGTCTTCTTCAGCTTCCTCTCTAACAGCATAACTCACCTTCGTTTGTAGCCGAGATCTGGGTTTAAAGCTCGGCAGTTTTTTGATCCTATCAAACCATTCATTAACTGCCGAAACGATGATCTAGCGAACAGCTGCGACATGCCACTCCGAATATCGTTAAAGCACAGCGGAACTATCAACAATGGAGAGTCTGAAGCCTGAAGGTGCGTATGCAATACTGACTGAGGCATGGCATTACCTCACGGCAACGGCCTATAAAGGGTTGTGGGATACACTCAAATTCTCAGCATCGGACTCGAATTGGCCCTTCACAAGTCCTATTCTAGTCTGGTTATCCAAAATGAGAGTCCAATCTATTCTACTCTTTTCGTTGTCTGCATTCTTCGGCAATGCTCAAGAAGCGTGCGATACAGCTTGTCGGGCTGCTTTCAGTCAACTTCAAGCTATCGAAGCTGCCTCTTGGGTTTCGCAGAACGTAACGACAGACCCTTTCTACAGCACTCCGGCCAATGTCACCGGGGCGAAGCCTGGTGATCTGCTGCGATGGGAAGATTTGTCACGAGAAGTCGTCAACACCAACTTCACCCCACCTGCGGGAATGTCTATCTCCAGATTTCTTTACATGACTGAGGATATCGACCGGAAGCCAATCCCAGCCAGCGCATTTGTGCTACTTCCTTACAACAAGCCGGATCCAAACAAACCATTCAACACTGCGGTATGGACTCACGGAACAGCTGGACGTATTCGCAACTGCGCTCCATCAAACCACAAGGACCTGTACTATGAGTGGCAGGGTCCATACGCTCTGGCAACGGCTGGATATGCGGTCGTTGCCCCGGACTACGCCGGTCAAGGGTCGGACATCCCCCAAGGCTTCATGTACGAAGCAGGCTACTTGCATGCTGCGGACGTTGCCTATGGCCTGATCGCCGCTCGCAAGGTCATCGGTGACCTGCTATCTGAAGAGTGGGTAGTTGTAGGGCACAGCGAGGGCGGGATGACCGCATGGCGCACCAACGAACGACTAGCCATGCCAGATCAAGATGAGCTTCTCAAAGCTGGCAAGTTTCTTGGTGCGGTAGCCAACTCGCCAGCATTGCGTCCGTTAGATCTCATCCCAGAATCTATCCGACGTGCGGCTGGCGGACCAATCGGCGATGCTGTTTCTGTCTTCTTTCTACAGTCGCTGGCATTACTCTTTCCAGATCAGATTCGATTGGAGGACTATGTTACTGACACTGTCCTCGGCCGCATTTCTCTCATGGACCAAGGGTGCCTTCTCGTTGGGCGCGCCTTGTTCGCGAATCTTACGAAGGACGAACTGTTCAAGGACCTCAGCTGGCTTGAACATCCTGCCGTAGTCGACTGGCAAAAGCGCTACAACGGTGCTGGCCCACATGCTCTGGCTGCACCAATGTTAGTAGTACAGGGTGTTACTGATCCGCTCACATACGCCAGCAAAACAGAGTGGGACTTCAATCAAACGTGCAATGCGTTTCCCGAGTCCAGAGCCACGCTGATGCTGTACCCCGAAGCCGACCACAACGTGGCAGCTCAGGTACCGCAACTTGACTTCCTAAGATGGATCAAGGACAGATTTGACGGCGCTGAGGTCTCCGAGGGCTGTGCGATTAAGACCGCTGAGCCTGTGACTACTCGCTTCAGGAACACTGGCGCCTTTTACTCCGGCTCCGGCGATGGCTAAAAGGTTCGGGAATGGCATGTCGTTGGGAAAGACTGGACAAATGTTTCGTAATGCCTTGTATATAGCCTGCAATGTAGTCTTTCCTGGAAGCACTTACGACTTGTTAGAGGTGAAGAGACTGTGCTTGCGTGATATATTGTCAGCGGTAAGCTGTGCGACCACTGGACGCCTACGTTCCTGCACTTGGAATTTGCATTGCCGAGCTGCGAACTTATTCGCCAGCTGGCAATAACCAGCAACAGAGCTTGCGGCCACGATTCAGACAACCATCGGGTCATGTTTTCGATCACAACGAAGTAGGATCGTCACTTGCCAGCAGGACCAAGCGTCCAAGACAATTATCGCTCGGCAGCAAACATCCTTCCACAACTCCGCCTCCTCAACAAAGCGTTGTGCCGCTCTTGGTAGTTCCACAGCAAAAACACCACAGGACGGAATTGTGCATCACCGGCCCACGCAATCGGAGTCGACACCCAGCTTGCTAGAGTACGCATTTTCCAGTTCTCCTCGGAAGGCGCCATTTCTTGGAGTGTAGCACCCACGACGATAACATCTTCAAATATCGCGACTAGTCGCCCATACTTACCAGCACGCGATCCGCGTCCTCAAACGATAGATCACTGACCAATAATAGTCATGCTAGCGTGCAAGGCTGGGGCACGAACCGCCCTGTACCTGCATCTCGGCAACGCAGTGACCAGAACTGTTGGTAAAAGATTAGCCGTTGGCTCTTCGTCTAGGATCTCATTTATGCTGCTGACAAGAGAAGCCACCATTCAATGAGCTCATTCGATAGCCACAAGCCGTCTCGTACACGGACAGATTGCTGCGATCGCAACGACGTCAGAGGACTAGGCGCAGCTACAAATCTGCGCTCACGTCGCTCATCTCGGCGCGGTTGTTGCTGTGACGGTGTTGCGGGCCTTGTCAGGGGAAATTGCGCACTAGACCGCAACTAGTCCACGCCTCAGCCGAAGGAACGACCTTGTCGTGTTTCCCCAGGCCTCATTTCCTTAATGCGCCGGCGTGCTGAGCATCATGGCTCAATGCGCCGTAGTTCGGGTGCCGTACTGGTCCAGTGACTACGTTTTACCGCATGTGTACCTGCATCTTCCAGGTTTAATTACATGGACCCCTATCCTAACGCCTTCGGTGCATGGCGACCACGGTACCCACGGGACCATGGCAAGTCCATCAAAAGGCCTTTATCCCCCGGTTGCGTCTTGCTTTGCTTCCTACGCAAGGCTTCGTACGCATCAACAGCCTCGTGAGCAAAGTTCAACGGCCTTCGTGCCCCGTCACTCGTTTACAACCACACCGCTTCACTCTTTCAGCGGCTAACCACAAAAACAAACCGGATTCGTCGCCATCCCGCAATCAACATGAAGGCCTCCATCGTCGCTGCTTCAGCGCTTGTCGCGTCTGTTGCTGCTTTCGAGCACAAGAACCATGCTGGATTCCACATGCGCCGTGGCGCATACGAGCCCAAGGATGAAGTCTGCACGGTCTACACGACTGTCTACGTTCACGCCTGTATGTGATTCATCCTGTGGCAGGAGTTTGAAGCTTGAGCGCTTGAAATATGGAACTCCATGAAAGACTACAATAACTAACATCTACCAGTGCCCTCCATTGTGCCCAACACCACCGCCATCTATGAGCACTCTACTCCTGCTGCAGAGACATCGACCTCATGCACTGAGGGTGACAAGACCAGCTCTATCTACACCCCTATCGTCATCTCCACTGAGACGCCTGAGGCTTCCCAGCCAGCTTACTCCACCGTCCCTGTGGTCTCAGAGTCGTCCAAGCCGGTTGTTCCCGTCTCCTCCCCGCCAGCGGTCCCCGTCTCTTCGGCGCCAGCGGTTCCTGTCTCTTCGGCGCCAGCGGTTCCTGTCTCTTCGGCGCCAGCGGTTCCCGTCTCTTCAACACCAGCGGTTCCCGTCTCCTCCCCGCCTGCGGTTCCTGAGTACCCCACTAAGCCAGTAGTCCCGGAGTCCTCGAAAGAGGCCTCCCCTTCTGTGCCGGTTGTTGAGTCCTCCAAGCCTGCTCCTGAGCCTTCGAAGCCTGCCACTCCTGAGTACCCCACCAAGCCCGTTGACACCCCTAAGCCCTCTCCCAGCAGCTCCAAGGCTGTCGACACACCCAAGCCTGCCCCTAGCAGCTCCAAGGCGGCTGACAAGCCCAAGCCTACTGGCAGCTACAGCACCGGTGGTCGCATTGTTACCAATGGCAACAAGTGGGCCATGACCTACACCCCTTACGCTCCCGATGGCAACTGCAAGACTGAGGGCGACATCAAATCCGACATCAAGATCATTGCCGACCTCGGTTTCACTACCATCCGCTCTTACAGCACCGACTGCGGCGTCTTCGAGTACGTTGTCCCTGCGTGCCAGGAGCATGGCCTGAAGATCATCTACGGCATCTTCCTCGAGGCCGGCGGCAGCGGTGGCAAGGGTCCCTTCTCCCAGTACGCCAACGACCAGCTCGACGACATCAAGAACAACGCACCCAAGGACGGCGTCGCCATGGTCATTGTCGGAAACGAGTGCATGTTCAACAACAACTGCGCGCCCGCCGAGCTTGCCTCGTACATCGACCACGTCCGCGAGCAGCTCCAGGGCGCCGGCTTCCCCAAGGACATCGCCATCACCACCACTGAGCCCGTCGGCACCTGGGAGGAGAAGGGTGCCGCGCTGTGCGACCACATTGACATCTTCACTGTGCAGGTGCACCCCTACTTCACCTCATCGATCTCGCCCGACATGGCCGGTGACTTTGCCGCCCAGCAGCTCGAGCAGGCTGCTAAGGTCTGCCCCGAGGCTGCCGCCAAGGGCAAATTCATCTCCGAGATCGGCTGGCCCAGTGCTGGTAACAGCAACGGCAAGGCGGTCGCCGGTGTCGCGGAGCAGAAGGAGGCCATGGAGAAGATCATGGAGAAGGTTGGTGCTGAGTCCTGCCTGTTCAGCTTCAAGGACGACCCGTGGAAGCACCCCGGTGCGCTTGGCGTTGAGCAGCACTTCGGCTGTGCTGATGCCCTGTCCTCCTAAGCATCTTCTTCCATGGCGAACCCAAGCATCTCCAACACGGTCTTGAAGACAAGCTTCGTTGTGTCATAGGTTTGAATGAAGAGTAGTCAGCATTCCTCTCTGATCTGCCCCCCCCTGTAGGATGGTCCATAGAGCACCTCTCAAGTCAACACACAGATGTCCGCTACATTGTTACGTATTTACGCTCGTGTTCTGTTTATGGCTTCGAATATCCCTCCCTTTCTCAACAAGTAGCAAGCAAGCAGCCCTCTGGTGCGATAGTATCAGTTTAGCGACGGCTCGCGGTATATTTTAGTGTGTAATTTCTTAATCTTACTAAAGTGTCAATCTCCGAAGAACTCCCCTCCCTCGTCTGCGCTTTAGCTTTACAGTGTGTAGATTAAAACACGCTCGTATTCATCTCGCTCTGACGTGATGGTAATCTTAGCTCGGTCCATGGCAGTTGACTGTTTTCAAAGGTTGAGTGTGTTTGGTTTGGTCCATGGGTGAATGGCACGCGAGCAACAGTCATGTTATTTCAGCTTCTGGTACTGACTATGTTGGTAAGTAAGTAGCATCATGAACTGCCACCATAGCAAACGAACAGAAAGCGCGTGGCATTCTTATATCTCGAGGTAGTCAAAGCCTCTCTTACCCAAGTGTCAAGTTATCAGCGCGTGGATCTCAGTCTGGGATAGTGTATGTAGGTATGTACGTACTTCACCAACCCCTCAACTATAGACAACTTCTGTGACGCCTAGAAAGAGCGCACAGCCATACCGAACACCAGAAGACAACAACCCGCGGTATGAGCGTGCTACGCCCCCAGTTTAACCCCAGGGAAGTAATAAACCCCAAAGAGCAGAAAGAAGCCGAGAAGCTGTGTTTCAACTTACCCCCCAGAACTGCCTGCTCAACTTTACCTTCGGCTTCGTCCTCGCTGTAACTACACTTACTGGTGTTGCCTGACGGTCAACAAGCTCCTGTATGCACCAAATGCTCTTGCCGTACGGCGCAGATCGTCCATTCTCTTTTACTACTTCACGCTCTCTGGGACTGCCATACCATACGAAGGCGGTTTTGCTTCGTAACCGGTGGATGAAACTATGCAGTGCAGACCGAGGGATTGAAGTGTTGGTAGAAGATGTGAAAGGAGGTGATACCGGCATCAACAAGCTCCTTTAATCTCGACTCACCAAGAGTAGTTTGGTTGTGTGAGAGTTTTTGTCGCTGGGACGTAAGAGGGGACTGGTACTGTGCGGAGAAGTGTGTTGCTGCTGCAACATCCTGGTTCGTGATGGCTTTAGTGGTGGAGGGTGTGGCGGCTCTTTGGGTATACGAATCGCTCCATTTGAACAGGTGCAGGGCGTAGACTAGAAACATCTCTCCAAGCTCTCACTCCTCCCCTCGGTACCTGTTTCGTCAAGAAGCGAGAACATAAAGCTCAAGATATGTGAATGCTCGATTTGGGGTATGTAATCTAAAGCTAGACATGCGCGACGGACAAGCAAACAGAGAGGCGACGGGTAATTACAAAAGCGAGAGGAAAACACTGAAAAGACCGCTAGTAGCGGTCGGGAAGCAGAAGACGGTGTGTAGAAGTATTACACGTCATAGAGGGGATGGAGGAAATTGCTGCCAAATATGCAAGGTGCTACCCATATCCAGTGGGAATACTGATGCTGATGACGTCGAAAGTGAGGAGGTGGGGTCATGTGAGTGTCGGCCGTGAAAGCGTCGTGATGTGGAGTGGGTATCGATCGGTGGGAAGAGATGACGATGACGATGGCAATGGCAATGGCAACGGTGATGCCTTATGGCCACCAGCCTTGCCTTTTGTAGCTTTCAATCACCTCTTCAACGCCCTCTTTCGTGAGCTTCTCGTGTGTGTACCTTCAAGCCTCGTTAGCACCAGATGATACGTGTCCTGCAAGAACTTACTTGAATCCGACATCCCGCTCGAACGCACTGCCATCCATGCTCAGATCGGTATCCTTCAATAGTTCCTTCTCCATGAACGGACTGAGTGGGGTCGACTGGCTGATTCCCGCTGCGTTCTGCAGCTCTGCCCACGGATCCAGCGTCTCATCGTTGACATCGTCGACTACGTGGTCCATGTTCATCCGCGCAAATGCTGAGATGAGCGTGCCGTGGAAGCCGGTCTCGATGTTGAAGACGTCATGCATGATCTTTGCAACAGATCCCTGTGCTGCTTCGAGTCAGCTCACAGCAACCAACCTAACTTCAGGCCACTTACAGGTGTTTCCGTGATCTACGATGTTGTAGATGGGCGCTGGTTTCTTTGGCGACGGCTGCTTCACATACCACTCCGCGGCAGTCCATAACGCTCTTACCACATCGTCTATGTGCACGGTATTCGTCCTCATGTCCTCCTTCCACAGCCACCTCATCTCCTTTCCCTTGCTCTGGTACACTCTCGCCATGCACAGCGCTGTGGAGAGAAACTTGCCCGTATACGGTCCGTAGACATGCGCGATCCTCATAACCATGAGATTCAGACCATCCACCTTGGCCAAATCCTCCTCGGCCTTGAGCTTCCATTTCGCCTGGTTGTTCCACGGCTTCAGCTTATCCGTCTCCTTGCGCGGCGTGGGCTCGGGCTTGTAGACCATGCCTGTGCTGAGCTCCTGGAAGCATTTGATGTTGCGCTTTGCGGCTTCGCGGCCAACGGTCATGGAGAGGGCGTGGGAGCGGAGTTCGTAGACTTTGTCGTCTTGGGAGAAGCGCGTTTCGCCGCCGCAGTTGAAGACAAAGTCGAACTCCTTGCCGGCTTCGCGGTCGAATATGCGGGCTAGCGAGCCTGTTTGGCTGTATCAGTACATGCTCTCGTCGCTGGCGTGGAGGGGGTACGTACGCTCTTGTGCGGCATCAGCCTGCATGAAGCGCTCTCGCGAACATGCTTCTTTGAACTCGGGCGCGAGCCATGCAAGCTCGGGCAGGTGCTTGTCGACAAGGCGGATCTCCGAGGCGAGGCTGTTGTCGTGTATGTATTTTGCTAGGTTTCGTCCGATGTAGCCTGGGATTGCAGTGTTAGTCGTCGACAGCACAGCGGCATGCGGGGGGATCCCCCCTCCCCAGTCGGGTGACGTACCCAGTCCGCCTATTATCAGCACCGCTGGCTTCCCTTGTATCGACATGTTTGCAGGCACACAAGCTCGGCGTTCTATGCTTCCCGCGCAATGGCTTTCTCGTGAAAATTGTCGTGTGCTGTGGGTGCGATTGCAGTCTCAAACTCGGGAGATGAGCGTTGCTGTATGATCGCCGTGCTCAGGGCTTAGGCCGCGCCGTGTTTGCAGCAGATTGTACGCGGTCCAACTGTCAGGCCGCTTCAGGAAGGACAGGAAGGGTTGCAAGTACGCTCTACAGGTTGGGACGGAGAAGCGTGCAGAAGAGTAATCCAAGAGAAGCAGCTGGCCGTGGCGCGCAGTGTCATACAACCTTCTGTTAACGAGCGCGACTCATTGACGTGCAGACGGCTGTAGTGGGAGCCCAAAGCCAATATTTGTACCGCGGCCGCGACAAGGCTGTCTAAGCAAAATTAAAGGCAGCCTTTGCATCGGGAACGAAGACGAGCTTGCCGCGGACTGTGGAGCGGGTGGCTCATGCCATGCATCTCGTCGCTCTTGCGCCGCGACATTGTCTCTGCATTGCTTTTGGGAGCCCTGGAGTGGTTCACCCCCTGCATCACATGTTTGACGGGGCTTGACCTCCGTCATGGCCCTGCAGGTACAGCGCGACTCTTTGCAAGCGACCAACTCCGCCGGTTGCACGACAGCACGGCACGCGCGCTGCCGTCCAATATTGCCATGTGCCATGTGCCATGTGCCATGTGCACTGGACGAGATGCGGGTGATGAACACTGGAACCGCACGGAAGCCAAGCAGAACGACGGGAGCGCGCCGTCGCCCTGAACTTTCCCTGAACCTCGATGGTGGATTGCTAAGTCTGGTCGTAGGACAGGTGCCCAACTTTGAAGCGGGGCCTCAGGGGCGGCCGGTTTCTGCTACTGGGAGAGACAGGCTGGCCGAAGGCATGCTTCTGAGCGATGCAGAATGAGTCGCTCGTCTTTCTTGCAAACGAACGGTCCCAGAGCAAGCATGCCTGCACCACCGCCTGGCATGTCCATCTCAAACCGAACGCCTTAGCTCTAGTTCAGCCATCGTATCTACAAAGCCCAGGCACCCAACCCTGCACCACTCCTGTCCTGCTGACTACGCCTGCAGCAGCGCAAACAGCTCTCCGGTGAAGCCATGGAGCAAGACCCAAATGCGATCTGGAGAAACAAAGAGCGACACGACGTCTGCGGGGCGCCCGAATGCACGCACGCCCAGCGATGCTGCCCGGAAGTCTCCTTCCTGGATAGTGAGGCATGAGTCGCGGTCGTGAAAGTTTGCTGCTCTTCAAACATGGCTTGATGCCCACGAATCAGTTGCGCTGCGTGCCTGGCCACGAGCCTGCTGTGTCACACGTCGCGGTGGATCCAACATCTGTGCTGCACTCGCGCACCGCCCCGTTCTGAAATGCCTGGTAGATACGTCCCCGAGCATCGTTTCTAGAAGCCTCCCATGACGGATCTGTGTCTGACAGTTATTTGTACTACAACCGTATGCACGCTCAGATCATGTTTCGCTATGTCCATCTATCTGGTAAACACTACACACGTGGTGAAGTCGGCGATCAAGGGAAAATCCAATATTTCACCGATAGCCTCACCGAACAGCATGTAGCGCGGAGGTGAGGTTGTAGCCTTGCATCGTGCATGCACGATTCTGCAAGTAACACTGATCGTCCCGCTGCACATGCACGATGGAAGGATTTGTCACAAGCGTAATGCAAGAGCGTTGAACGTGCAATATCAGGTATTTGATAATCAAAATCTACTGTGAATATGTCAGATATCGTGGCTGGGTGCAGCGCCTAGGCTGAAAATTCTTGAAAGCAATGCATGAAGCTGGATGCAACTGAAAGAGCATAAAGACGTTGTACAAGCCACCATGCTTTTCTACGCCCCTGGCGCAGTCCTCCAAAGACGTCCGAAAATATGTCTAGAACTCCCAGTCCTCATCAACCGACTTGATAGCCCAGTCGAACTTCTCGCGAAGTGTCTTTGAAAAGAAGCGCTCAATGGGAACGTCGAACTTCTTCGAGAAGACCACCGTAAGGCGAGGGTCGATGTAGTTCTGAAAAAGATTAGCACGTATCCTTGAAAAAGACGCAAACGGTGTACTCACGATCTTGGAAGTGCCAAGGGCAACCTCTTTGTTGCCCTCCTTGTCCTCCAGCTGGACCTTCATGTTTTCGATGCGCTGGTTTAGCTTATCGACAGCCGTTTCGAGCTTGTCGATCGATGGGCCTTTGCCCTCAGCCTCGACCTTGCCGGTCTTGTTTTCCTTCTTGTACTTGGCCGCAAGCTCATCAGCCTTCTCAAGACGCTCTTGCAGCTCTTTCGGCTTCATCTCCTTCTCTCTCTCCGCCGCCAGCTTCTCGTTGTCTTTTTCGAACTTCTTGGTAATCTTCTGGCGCAACTCCTCCACTTCGGCGTCCTGGTGGGCCTTCATCCACTCGGTGTCGAGGTCTTCCGGCCGCTCAAAATACTCTGCGCCCTTCTTCTTCTTGATCTTAGGGTCGACGTCGATCATCATCATCTTTGTCCTCCATAGCTGGTATCGAAGACCGTTGATCTGTAATATGTTAGAACTTGCTTCCTGAGATCGTATAAGCTGAGCGAACTCACTCTATCTTGCATCTTCTCGACGGAACCGGCGTGACCGGCAGCAACCGTACGCTTGTGGTTACACAGGATGGCAACTTCACGATTGGCATCGTTGTATGCCTTGACCTTTTCTTGAATCGTACCCGTAGCCTTCATCTCCTTGAGCAGCCTGGCCATGGTGTACGATGCGTTGTAGGTACGGAAGACCTTCGCGGTGAGACCTTGCATATAGCTTGTCAGGTGCTTGTTCAGAGCTGAAGTCTGGTTGTTTGTGTCAGCACGTCTCCTCCATACGGTATACGAGCACTGCTTACAGTCAAACGGTCGAAGATGTCATCGCCGGTGGTTTTTGGCTCCTTCTTGAAGATCTTCAAGTTCTTAAACACTTGTGTGTCGACCTCCACTTCATCGTAGAACCGAATACTGTCTTTACCCAGGAAGTCGAAAATGACCGTGTTTGGCGGTTTCAGTGTTACATGCTGGAACTTCAACGAACAGCAACCGACTGTGTCAGCTTCGTCTTCGCCCTTTTCATTACCCGCACGGAGCGCAAACTGATCGATCAGGTAGATAGCGGTTGCGCGTTGACGGTCGACCATCTTCTCAGACTTGAGTTCCCTTTTGTAGTCCTCTCGGATACGATCGATGTGCTTCTTCAGTTCGCGAGCCTTCTCGAACTTCTTGAAATCACTCTGGCCCTTGATGTCAGAATTTGCTGCAAGCATGACATACTTGTAAGCCCCGTTGATGTTTTCTTGCCACATAGCGAGCCATGTGCCTTCGTGGTCATGTTTGACCTCCTTCCAGCGGTGACCTGCAGGCGGCTCTGGGACCTTTGCTTTCTCGCCAATGTTGATGGTGATCTGCTCAGGCAACACACGCTTCTTCACCCGGCCGGTCTTGGGGTGTTCGCCACGGCCACGGAAAAGACTTGGTGGTTCGACTCGGAAGTTTCCAACCTTTTGCTTGCGTCCGTCCCACATGCAGTACATAAAAGGGGTTTCAACCTCATCCTTCTCAGCCTTCAAAGCTTTTTTCTCGGCTGCTGGAAGAGCCTTCTTTCTTGCACGCTCGGCATCGAAATGTTCGAAGATGGGCTTGAAGTCGCATTTTTCGAACTTCTTGATCTTGACGGTTTTGCCGTCTTTGTCCTTGCCGTGTCCTGTCTTGTCGAGAACGGCGACAAAGTCTTCAAAGAAGTTCTTGTTGAAGGTGGGGTTTTCGACGTTATGGGCAGAGTTCAGCATACTTCCATAGAAACCTGCGATTTCTTCGGCTTCTGGATGCAGAGACACTGGCACTCCATCGTAAAGTAGTTTGACGTGTTTCGGCAGGGGTTCGTACTCGGGGGGGAAGACGACACCGTTGTGCTCCAGAGTGTCCCACTTCTTGGTGCCATCACCCTTGGCTGTATCTTCCCACCAACGGTACTCCTCCTCTTGGTCTTCGGCATCCTGATCCTGTTGCTGCTCTTCCTCAGACTTGACTTTGGCCTTGCCCTTCTTCGCCGGCGCCGCAGCAGGCTTCGCTTTAGCCCTCTTTGCCGCTGGCTTCCTCGAGAGCGGCGCGTCTGAGTCAGATTCCTCCTTCTTCACGCCATTGGCCTTCTTCGCTGGCGCCTTCTTCTTCGCAAGGGGAACGTCGTCGTCGGATTCGCTTTCCACCTTTGGTTTACGTTTGGACGCTGTCTTTTCCTTTGTGCGAATGGCCTTGGCTTCCTTTGCAGCAGCCTTCTCAATTGACTCTTTCTTCTTGACCAACTTTGCCGTCAAAGGCACGTCCGAGTCCGAGTCCTCTCCGATTTGTTCCGCGGTCGCCTTGGGAAGCGCTCGGGCCTTGAGTGGCACGTCGCTAAGTTCCGAATCTGAGTCGTTCTGCGCGGGCTTTGCCTGCTGAGATGTTCTTCGCCGCTTACTCTGCTGGAGAGTTAGCGCATTGTCCGCATAAAAGGCCAGTCGTTAACCCACCAGTGGCTTATCATCGTCATCCTCGGAGCCGCTTTGTTCCTTGTAGCTGGTGGCTGGAATGCTACCGCGAGACTTGCGCTTCCCGTTCACATTGCCGTTGGGCGCATCGACGTCCATATCGTCCACTGGACCCATCCGTATTGAGATGCCCGGCTCGACATGGCCGTTGGATGCGACCTGCTTATCCATGGCTTTATCGACGTCTTTGGAGATGCGATCGTTGGAGATTGCTGGATGGCAAAGATGATTAGCAAAGTGTTGGAGGAGGGTAGCACTCTAGCGGGACGCGCCAAAAAGCATTGAGCGATGTGGTTCGATGTGGAGAAGGCTTCGACGGCAAGATACGGGAATCGTCGCGTAGGTAAAGTGTTACGTGACATGGACGTAAGGCAAGCGTGGCTTTGTGCAGGCAAACTCACCTCCATCTTTCGCTTTCACCAGAGGCGTGTCGTCGGAGGAAGACATTGGGTAATCGGTTCGAATGCGTTGGTGTCGCGAGTGTCGAAGGGACAGCGCAGTTGAATCAGCTTTGTTCGGCGCGAACGCAGAAGCTCTAGCGGAACCGAGTAGACGGGCGCAAGAGACGCGCTGTAATGGTGAGGCGGCGCGTGCGTAGGTGAAGCAACCGCTCCGCACGATTGGTCTGAGAGCGAGAGAGGCGATGGTGGAGGAGAAGTGAGAGCGATAGGTGAGTGAAGAAAGAGGAATGCTGGGGTTTATGGGAAGCCTCCCTTCTACGGCCTCGAAGGTGGCGCACGGGCTCTCGGCCTGTACTAAAGTGATGGCGCAGTAATTTATGTAACGAAAGTCGCTTTGCGATGTGAGAACATGACACGGTGGAGGAGTGGTGGCAACGATGTCCCCAGGGAAGGAAAATGGTTGCAAGGCAGGCAGGACAGGCTGCAGAGTCAAACTGGTAAAGGCAGCTGCACTTGGTGTGTTGCTCTCTTGAAGCTTGAAGTGGTTGTTTTCAGACCAATACCATGACAAGAACGTCGTCGTTGCTTGGATATCAGAAACTCGGCGGTTATCGTGCGAGAAACTGCACAACACGATGCATTTCTGCGTAAACTCACCATGCACCGGGAAATACGTGATGCAGTCACCAGGCGCAAGACCACCTGCAAAGATCACGTGATGCTGGGCAGGGAAAGCACGGCTAGCGCCAGATGCAAATCCGCCCCGACATCGTGAAGCTCGAACAGACAGCAGCTCACCACCATTACCCGGCCGTCGCCATCTCCACTCATCCCAATTCCTCGCCATGATGCTGTCCCGCGCTGCCCGCCCCGCCATGAGGGCTGGCATGGCCGCCGCCGCCGCCCGGTACGCACTCCCCCGGGCTCGCAGCTTCTGAACGCCCTGTGCATGGCGCCCGCCGCGTCCATTGCATCTTCAATTGCATCGAATGCTGACTGAACGTTTGCGTGTGCAGGCCTGCCACCCTTGGCGCCACCAACGCCGCTGGCTACGCCACTCTCCGTGAGATTGAAGGCCGCCTCAAGTCGATTCGCAACATCGAGAAGATCACCAAGACCATGAAGGTCGTCGCCTCCACCAAGCTCACCCGCGCCCAGAGGGCCATGAACACCTCGCGTACCTACGGCCAGACCTCCAACGCCGTCTTCGAGAGCGCCGAGACCAAGCCCCTCGACAACGGCAACAAGACACTGATCGTCGTCTGCTCCTCGGACAAGGGCCTCTGTGGTGGTATCCACTCCGGTATGTCGAGGAAGGTCAGGAAGATGCTGCTCGACGCTCCCAACACCGACATCGCCGTCATTGGTGAGAAGTGCAAGGCCCAGCTGTCGCGTTCCAACGGCAAGAACTTTGTCCTCAGCTTCGCTGGTGCCGGAAAGGACATCCCCACCTTCGCCGATGCCTCCGCCATCGCCGACCAGATCTCGCTCCTCCCCACCGACTACGCCTCCGTCCGGATCATCTACAACAGCTTCATCAACGCCGGCTCCTACGAGGCCACCGTTCAGGAGGCTTACTCCGAGGAGGCCATCACCCAGTCCGGTATGTAGCAATCGAGATGCTGCTCTGCACTTCTGCTCTGACATGAGATACAGCCAACTACTCCGCTTTCGAGATCGAGGACGAGGCTCTCCCCAACCTCCGCGAGTACGCCCTTGCCAACTCGCTCTACTGGGTATGTACAACAAACAGGCCATTGTGAACGTCCAACTGACAAGATACAGGCTCTTGCTGAGGGTCACGCTTGCGAGCAGTCCGCGCGCCAGAACGCCATGGACGTAAGTAGACTTCAAGCTCTGCATACCAACACTTGTACTGACCAGCTCCTCCAGAACGCCTCCAAGAACGCCGGTGACATGATCAACAAGTTCCAGATTCTGTACAACCGTACCCGTCAAGCCGTCATTACTGGCGAACTTGTCGAGATTATTACCGGTGCGGCTGCCTCCGAGTCGTAGAGACTGTAACGGTGGTAGACTAGATATCCCGAACATTTGGCTCAGTTGCGCCGTGTAGAATAAGTACTGTTCATAGCTCATTTGTCACCCTGCTAAGCAACTGTAAGCTTGTTCTCACGCCTTTGTATGTGTTGTGCCCGTCTTGCCTGAAATCGAACGCTTCCATCTTGCGCTCTCCATTGCGGGTTTGACCATTGAAGTGTTCTGGCCGCGCCTTTGCATCTTGTGTGTATCTTTTATGAGATTCCATCACACCAGCCTTCTGTTTTTCGCAACACACTGAAGAAGTCTAGAGCTAGTGTCGCATTCCACCCCATCAGCATGGCCCGAAAACCAAGGCAGACCAAACGTTTTCTTCACGAATCAAGGGCGGTTGAAACGACCACCTCAGCTAGAAAACCTTGGTGCATTTTCAGGCTAAGATGAACGCCACGCAGCCAATGGGGCGATTGAGGATTCGCCCAAACGGGAAACCAGTATTTCGCAAGAGCAGGCGTTCGTCAACCATGAAACGTGGTGCAGTCGTTTGAAACAATCGCCCCTCTCGAGCTGCACAGCTTGTCGGTGACATCTGAAGAGCATCGAGCTATAATACGGCGCGTTATGTCTAGCTTTGCGTGTGCGTTGGAGCTCCTCGTCGCCTTTCATTGTCGCTTATAGTCTTCCCGTTCACCAGCGTCTTGACATCATCTCAAGTTCGCGGGGCACAAACGCGATATCTTGCATGAACCATCGTCAAGCGTGCTCTTCCCGCAGCAGCTAGTCTGCGATTATTACTTCATTACTTCCAGCCTCTGGAATTGTTGAAGCTGGGCTCTGACCTGGGTTTCGTTTTCCTTTTTTTGAAGTTGCAACCGCCCTATCTTTGTCTCTTTGCTCTTTCCTCGGCTACGACCTCAACGACCTCTCAACACACGACCGTTTTACGCGACGCTACAACAAGATGATGGACCAGGCACGATACCGCGAACTGAAAGAGAAGATGACCGCTTTGAAAAGCTTGTACGCTAGTCGACACTACTCACAATGTGCCAAATTTGGCGAGCTTTTGCTGAGCGAAATGCACGACCAGGTAAGTGCGATGGACAGAACAGTATTCGAGACAATAACCATGCAGCATACGGTAAACGGGCACTAACATCAGTCAGACGCATCCTCTCCACCTCGCACATTTGAATTTCTACACAGCGCTCTCCCATGACACCTTGGCCCGAGAAGCGACCCTAAAGAACCGTTGGAGGGAGCTCAGCCTAGCAGAACTGCACTACAACGCCGCCATTGTCGCCCTGTCCACCTCACATTCACCAGCCCAGTGCGATCCCTGGTCACCTAATTCATCAGGATCTGCGCTGCCTTCTCCGTACTCCCGCCGACGCGTTGATTCCGTCAGTTCAGACAGGAGCACAGCATCCAGTGCGACATCATTGGGCGACGAAGACGACGACCATCTCGAGATGTCACCAAGGAAGTTCGCATCACAGGAATCTGACAAGGCTCTGTCCAGAAGCGAATTCCGCCTCGTCACCTCAACATCACCGCCGCCTACCGCTCGACCCCAAACGCCGCAGCAATTCTACTTCTCGGCCAACATCGCTACATTCGTGCACATGGTCGAGGGCCACCTGGCCGACGTGCGCGACCAGAAGCTCAGAACGGGTGTACCTACCGTCCGCTTCACGATGCCGTCGCCACGACCGTCGCCCACCAAAGCGACTCGCCTCAGTCGAAGCATCAGCGTCGAGCCCGCCGACATTGACGAGGCGGCCATGGAGGCGATTCGCGAGAGCCGCCGAAAGATGAAGTTCCGTCCGCGCTTCGATCCCACGAGTGTGCAGCGGCTGTGCAACGAGGCGCTGGTCGAGTTGTTGGAATAGATTGGTGTGGAAGCTCGACGACGCTTTACGCACTTTGTTGTCGTTTGTTCGCTTTGTTGCCATGTTATGGAGGTGCAGAAGATATACCCCGGTGCTCCGACTTCAGCTCTTCTATTATGGATCTGCCTTTTCTGATATGGATCTGCATTTTCTATTATGGAACTGTTTGCATTTTCTACTTGTTCATTTACTGACTTGCTTCTGCGCTGTGCGTTTCTCTTCTCTTCTCTTCTTCTCTCTTCTGGCCAGCCGTATCCACTTTCTCCAACTGTATAATTAGTATTCCATAGTGTATCGTGCATGGTAGCTCGACGGGGTTCGTCTGCATGAAGAGAGCAGAATGAAGATTGACGATGAAGATTGACGACACTAGAGTCCAGTATTTAGTTTGGTTTGTTGATTCTGTCTATTTCAAAAAGGCAGGACGCGCCATGATATCATATCGTGACTTTTTAATTTCCAAAAGCCCCTCGGTCCCCAATCCATCCAATAACGCCTTGCAATGCAAACACCGTGTTTCCTGTCGCGTGCCTTCTACTTCATCATCTCGTCCAGGCCGCGCTTTATCCGCTGGGCCTTGATGCGCAGGGCCTTGACGCTCTCGAGGAACAGTTCGTCGCTCTCAATCTGGCCGGTGCTCTCGATGCGGAAGATGAAGTGGTCGCGCACACGGCCCAGCTTTACTTTGTCCTTGAACTCTGGGTGGCGCAGACACTCTCTGCTGACGGTGTCGTTCATGGGCTTGTCGACGACGGCTTTGTTCTCGCCCTCGTGGCCGCTCAGCCCTGGGTCTGCGGCGGCGTCGGCGTCGGTGATGTTGTCGAGGCGGATGACGCCCTTGGGGAAGCAGCGCGCGAACTTCTTGGCGTCGGCGCCGATGATGGGTTTCAGGATGTCGATGGTGGGCAGCAGGCGGTACGAGGCTGTGGCGACAGGAGAGAACTTGGCGTGGTCCTGGCCGATGCCCTTCATGGCGTGCATGGTCAGAGTGATTCTCTGGCCCGGGCGCATCTTCACGATCAGGATGTCTGGGTTGGTGGCGCGGATGGGTTGGGCGGGGTCGAACATGTCGGCTTGCTTGCCCAGCGGGGCCCAGACCAGGTCCTTTGCGTAGACGGAGTGGTTGATGTACAGCTTGTCTGGGTCTGTCTCGCCGGCTACTGCGCGCTGCAGGCCGCCCTCCTGCCAGCTGCACTCGACGTCGAGGTGCAGGATGGCGCAGTTGAAGTCAGACGGGCCGCCGGAGCCGTCGTCGTCGTCGGTGGGCTTGAGGTACCATTTCATCCAGTCCAGGCCGTTGGGGTCGCCGCAGAGGGGGATGAGGCCGAGGCGGTGGGCGAGGACTTCATCCTGGATGATGGACGTGTTCTGGTAGATGAAGACGTCTTCGATGGCGAGGGTGGGGATTTCGGAGAGCAGGATGCGGCGGAAGGCGTTTGCGACGGACGTGTCGAGGCCGGAGAGGGAAAAAGACGTGTCGTAGGGCGTGGGGCGGGCGTGGAAGTGGACGTTGAAGTGCTGGCGCTGTCAGTACGTGTGTAGGTGGGCGCATAGCTGCACAGTTGGTCGAGGGGTGGCAGGCACCTCCTTGAAGTAGTCCAGGTCCCATTCGTGGTTCTCGCCGGGCCAATGTCCTGGGAAGTCGGTCGACTGCTGGTTGGCGACCGTCTCGGTGCCGACGTGGAGCTTCTGCGGGGGGCGTTAGACAGCAGCAATGCAAAGCCAGGTTGCAGTCCAGATGGCAGACGTACTTTGCGCTCGGCCAGCACGGCAGAACTGGGGAGGGCCATGGCGGGGTGGTGGTGGTGGTGGTGCTTGCTGCTGCGCGTTCAGCGTCACTCGTCGCTCGTCACTGCGCGGGCAGCAGCCCTCGAAACTTTTTGATAGCCCGTCGGCACCAGGGCAGCCGCCAAGGCCGATGGCGCGCGGGCCAATCAACACCACGACAGATGCATGACGGTGCGATTTTGGCAAGAGCTCCATCACCGCCACGCCCGCCCTCTCCACTCCACACGCCCATTGAGGCCGCACACGGGCATCACCAGCGAGACCCTCCCACCAGCGAGACCCTCCCTCCCACCATGCCCGCCTCCATCGCGCGTCTGGCCGGCCACGCCGCGAAACGCGTGTGCCTCAACGCCGCCCGCCCACAGCTCCGAGCTGCCCTCCCTACACGGCCCATGGCACGCCCCCTCTCCACCACCCTCGCCCGCCGCTATGCTGAGGTCGACGACAGCCAGCGCACCCGCATGATCCCCACCAACCAGGACTTCAGCGGCCCCGTCAACCCCGAGGACGCAGACGCCCAGGCCGCCCTCGAAGAAGATGGCGACGTCCACGAGGAACGCAAGATCCGCCACTACACAGTCAACTTCGGCCCCCAGCATCCTGCCGCCCACGGCGTGTTGCGTCTCATCCTCGAGCTCAACGGCGAGGAGATTGTCCGCGCCGACCCCCACGTTGGACTGCTGCACCGCGGAACCGAGAAGCTCATCGAGTACCGCACCTACCTGCAGGCCCTGCCCTACTTCGACCGTCTCGACTACGTCTCCATGATGACCAACGAGCAGTGCTTCTCCCTCGCCGTCGAGAAGCTGCTGAACGTCGACATCCCCATCCGTGCCAAGTACATCCGCACCCTGTTCGGCGAGATCACCAGGATCCTGAACCATCTCATGTCGGTCCTGTCCCACGCCATGGATGTCGGTGCCCTGACTCCTTTCCTGTGGGGTTTCGAGGAGCGTGAGAAGCTCATGGTGGGTCCAGCCAGCTTCTACAGTCCAACACACAAATGCTAACACGCATAGGAATTCTACGAGCGCGTCTCTGGTGCCCGTCTCCACGCCGCCTACGTCCGTCCTGGTGGCGTGTCGCAGGATCTCCCCATCGGCCTGCTCGACGACATCTACCAGTGGGCCACCCAGTTCGGTGACCGCATCGACGAGACCGAGGAGATGTTGACTGACAACCGCATCTGGATTGGCCGCACCAAGGGTGTTGGTGTCGTCTCCGCCGCCGACGCCATCAACTACTCCTTCTCCGGTGTCATGCTCCGAGGATCCGGTGTCCCCTGGGACATCCGCAAGTCGCAGCCCTACGATGCCTATGACAGGGTTGACTTTGACGTCCCCGTCGGTGTCAACGGTGACTGCTACGACCGCTACCTCTGCCGCATGGAGGAGTTCCGCCAGTCCCTCCGTATCATCCACCAGTGCCTGAACGACATGCCCGCCGGCCCCATCAAGGTCGAGGACTACAAGATTGCACCCCCGCCCCGTGCCGCCATGAAGGAGAACATGGAGGCTCTCATCCACCACTTCTTGCTCTTCAGCAAGGGCTACACAGTGCCCCCCGGCGAGACCTACAGCGCCATTGAGGCTCCCAAGGGAGAGATGGGTGTCTTCCTCGTCTCGGACGGCAGCGAGAGGCCGTACAGGTGCAAGATCAGGGCGCCTGGATTCGCACATTTGGCCTGCATGGACCAGATCTCGAGAGGGCATTTGCTCGCCGACGCCGTAGCCATCATTGGTACTATGGATTTAGTTTTCGGAGAGGTGGATAGGTAGTGAGGCAGTAAGACGGCAAGATGAGTAGCTAAGTGTATTAAATTCCCTTGTTCTGACCACAAAGCTATGTAAGTAAGAGTCTGTATGCGAAGATATCATACCGCTTTCTTGAACAGTCCACTTCATCAAACACGTAGTCGCTAAGTATGGATTTGGTTTTCGGAGAAGTGGATAGGTAAAGGAGGCTGGTTAGAAGAAAATGACCAGATACCAGCTCCTTGGTACAATACGAAGAGGCTCGTCTCTTTTGGCTGAACACTTTTGTATACGCCAAAAGTCTCCCACGCATAGTTCTTTAGAATAAAAACTTATGCTGTAGTAAACAGTGTATCTAGACTAGGACCGCATGCATTGGGTTATGAATATTGTAGACAACAAGTACAGTTGTTCTGCGTTCAATACGATGTTGAAACGCAGTCATGCACAACAGGCGTTTAGTCAAAAGAAACGAGATTCTTCGTACGGAGAGGCTCTTCACCAAGACTTTTCGCACACATAGCGCTATAAAACAGAAACTCATACTGTAGCAAATAACTCATCTAAACTAGGACCTAGTGTATTATGTTATAAATATCGTAGACAGCAGGTACAGTTGTTCTGCGTTAAATAACATGTAGAAACACTGCCTTGCACAACAGGCGTTCAGTCAAAACTTGAGAGAAACAAGCTTCTCCGTAAATCGTCGGTCCCACCAACAAGTCTTAAGCTAGTCCATATACTTTTCGGCCACATATAGTTTTAGGCCACTTCCTCACCAAAATAACCCTTGCATATAGCTGTGCACTTCTAGATCTAGTAGATATTACATAATAAAATTTATATAGTAGCTTCTTTACTATAGAATAGATATAAGCTTAGAGTAAAACCTAAATAAAGTATTACTAAGCTAGAGTAATATTTGTTTAAAGTTTCTCTATACTAAAATAGCTACTTTAAACTTTTTATTTAATTAATAATTAATATATATTTTTCTTAATAATAGTTGCTTTATATAGTTTTAAAAGAGATTATAAATAAAAATTTAAAAGGTATTTATTAGGGGCTTTCTACCTTAGGCATGCTAACTCTTAGGAACACTTTAGAGCAACTATAGTTACCTCTTAGAGCCTACACACACGTATATATTCCTTTAAATCCTTAAGAGCTTAACCTCTAAGGATTTGTCTCTTATTTTATTTAATACTATATATTTTGTCCTATCTCCTGCCTGCCTATAGTGCCTTTACAATTTAAATCCTTTATACTCCCTCTTAGAAGAGGCAGTTAAGAGATCTCTAACTTTTTCTATACCTATTACAATAGTTAGAAATTAACATTACTAACATGCTGCTAGTAATAACAACACACTAGGCTTGCAATAGACTAGCCCTAGTAGCAACCTAATAGATGCCTAGAGGTATCCTATACACAATGTAGTAGCAAACTTATTACTACTAGGCATACTTATAGCTAATACAACGCCTAGTACATCTAACAACTAAGCGTTAGGTCCTATAGAATTAAGAGATAAATAGGCTTACAGCCCTACTAGCCCTTTAATAGATGTGCTATCCTATTAGGGTTAGATAAACCTAGCAACTAGTTTAAATACAAGCCTTCTAGCTGCTACTAAAGCGCCCTAAGTTAAACCTATAACTATCTTAACTACAGGCTAGCCTTTATTTGTTAAGCAACTCCTTAAGAACCTTTTTAAGGCAGAACTTGCTAAAGCTACTAAGACTAAACTAGCTATCTAAAGGAACTAGATTAACTAAGCCTTACAAGCCCTAGGCTTAACTAAGAGCAGAAACTAGCTAAAACCTAACTAGCTAGCGTTTAATAAGGCTAGAAAGATTATCTAAGTGTTAAACAACATTTAACCTAAACCTAAGCTAGGTACTAAGAGCAGAGCTCTATCCCCCTAGTAGGTAGACTAGTAGATTAAGAATATTAAGACAGCCTTCTAATACGCCTAAGTACTAGAAGACTCTATTATAAGAACCTACTAGGCTATAAATACTATTTAGTTTAGCATCTATTACAAACTAATCTAGCAATAGATTAACTAGGGATCTATCTAATTATAGTCTAATCTTAAGGCAAAGGAGGAGCAACTTGTGTAAGACCTTATCCTTACTAAGTATAAGAACTATACTAAGTTCTTTAACATTAAGTAGAGAGAAGGTAATACAGTTAACACCTTCCTAATACTATTAAATTACTAGGAGTTACTACTGCTATACAGCTTCTTTAAGTTTAATAATAGTACTAAAGACTATAACTTTAAAATTGCTTTTGTATAGTCTAAAACCTTGCCTTACTTCTAGCAGGAAATCTAGCGTAACAGCAGCCTAGACAATATCTAGCAATAGTAGGAGTTTAAACAAGCTCTCTATAATGCAGAGATAGTAGCCTATCCTACAGTTACTTATAAGAGTAATAACACTAACTATAGCAAGAGGCATGCTATATCTTCTAATTAGAAGGGAAATAAGAGATATACTAGCTATAGAGGTACACTATCTTATAGCTAGAGCAATAGTACTCTAGTAGCTACCTAATCTAATAACAGCAACAATAGCTAGAGTTAAAACAAAGACAATAGCAGTTAGAAGAGTTACTAGAAAAACTGTAGTAGCTACAACTCTTACTATAAGAGAAGTAACAACAGGAACTCCTAGTTAACAAGAGAGTTAGGAAAAGAGAAGCCCTAGTTACTAACTTATCCTAACTATAACTAGAGCTTAAAGCTAGATAGAAACAAACCTATATTATAGTTACTATATCCCTCTAGAACTCTAATAGGTCTCTAACGCTGCTCTAAGCCCTTTACAACTCTAGAGCAGAGCTAAACCTTATTAGCTAGTAAGTAGTAGATAATCTCTACCTTAAACATAAATTGTTCTATTAAAGACTAGTAGCTATATTTCTTAATAGCAACTACCTAGACATCTAGTAACCCTACAATCTAACTATTAATTGCCTAAATAGTAATAGTATAGTTAAATCTATAGAACTGCAAGAGTTCTAGTTAGCTACCTTTAAGGGATACAACCTAGTACTAGGTTACTTATAGTTAGTATCTACTAACCTATACATCTACTTCTCTAAAGGCATATACAAGTAGTTCTCTAACAATATAAAGAGAGTACACTTTACTACTATATAGAATCTATTCTACTCTATAGAACTAGGAGAAAGAGTATACTTAATGCACCTAGGTAACCTAGTCTACTAAGTTCTAGAGGAGACAATTAACAACCTGTTAGAAAGTAACTAGGAAGGCAGTAGATAACTACTAGCCTAAGGGCTAAGCAGAGACGCTGTTCTTAACACAAAATACTTCTATAATAAGAGACTCTTCTAGCTCTAGAACAAGATGCTTAAAGTTATTAACTACCTTTAGCATTGTGTTGCGCAGCACCTAGATCTATTATAGCTTCCTAAAGCTACAGGTAAGCGCATAGTAGCAAGCATTATCTATAAGCCTTCTTAACGCTCTAGGATGCTGCCTACAGGCATAGCCTAAGTCCTCTTAGATAGCAATAAAGACTACTCTTTAGTTAACCTTGCAGATAACAAGCTAGACCTAGAGGAGCTTAAGTATGTTCCTCTAGAGCTACACTACAAGTAGTTTATATTTAGTAAGCACTAGTCTAGTGTATTAGCACTATATTAGGACTATAATTACTCTATTAATATTAAGCTAGGGAGTAAAATACTAAATATGCCTATCTATAACCTCTCTAGGAAGGAGCTAGAAATACTATAGGCCTACCTTAATACAGTATAAGAGAAAGGCTAGATACGCCTAAGTAAGTTTTCTACTAGGGCACCTATCCTGTTTATGCTAAAAGCTAATAGTACACTACAACTCTGTGTAGATTACAAGGGCCTTAACAAGATTACTATTAAGAACTAGTATCCTATTCCTCTTGTAAACAAGATGCTAGATAGGCTATTAAAAGCTACTATTTTCTCTAAGCTAGATCTACGTAATGCCTATTATAGGCTCTAGATTAAGGAAGGCAATAAGTAGAAGACAGCTTTTAAGACTAGGTATAGTTATTTTAAGTACCTAGTTATACTCTTTAAATTAGCGAACGCTCTAGCAACGTTCTAATCCTATATCTAGAGAGCCCTAGGGGGTCTTATTAACTGTACCTATGTAGTGTATCTAGATAATATCCTTATATACTTAGAGCATAAGGAGGATTATTAATCCTATATTAAAGAGATCCTAGATTAACTTGTTAAATAAGGGTTGTTTTTGTAAGGCAGACTTCACAAGCACAAAAGGAAGCAATCTAGAAAGCTAATATATTTAAGAAGGAGTGAACAAAATAGCAGACAGAGAGCTACAAGAGAGCAGAGATAGCTACCTACTTATAGTAGGTAGGCCTAAGCTCCTAGGTAGCTAGTGAAAGAAGGCCTAAGGCTCTAAGTGCTAAGTAAAAGGAGGCTAGAAGGAAGCTGCTAAGGTGAAAGGCACCTACTAGTAGGTTGTGCTATCTTATCTTAGCGAAAGTCCTAACACGTGCCCCCCCCCTACTAATAGCAAAGTCCCTTAAGCTAGACGCTAGTGCTAAAGAAAAGAGAGAGTAAAAACAAGCTAAACTAAGGTAGAGTAAAGGGAAGAGGTTAAAAGCAATAGAAAATAGGTAAATAGTTAATAGAAGCTCTAAGTTAAAACAGCAGTTAGTGTAGAATAGAGGTTTATAGTTTATATAGCGCTGCGCAGGTCTCCCTAGATTCCTATACAAAAAACTAACCTCTAAGATTTTTTCTACTACACAAACCTTGTAATGCAAAAATTATCTTTAAAGCTAGTTAGAGCATCTATAAGAGAGAGTAGTACTAGCCTATAGTAGTTTGTAGGTAATAGGTTGTTGTTTTATTTCTACAGAGGGGTTAAGCTAGCAATTTAACAGTGCTTAGCTTGTTCTATTAGGGGTTAAGCTAGTGATTAGTAATAGTAGCTTACTATTTTAATTGTTCTAATAGTGTTTACGCTAGCAATTAGCAGTGTTAGCTTGTTCTATTAAAGGTTAAGCTAGTAGTTAGCAGAAGTGTATTACTTTTAATTGTTCTACTAGTAGTTGCATTGCTAGGGTTGTAGGGAGACGCTAAAGTTGTAATAGTTAAGTAATACTAGATACGCTACTTTCCTAAGATCTACTAGAAGGTTAGGGGCTAAGAGGTCTTTTAAGCGTAGAGATTGTTATAATATGCTGTTGTAGTAAAGGTTACACATCGCATAAGTGCTGGATTAGAACACCTAGGCCATTACAGATTATCACAGAACCTAATCCTAGAGTACAATCTCCCTCTCTAGAACACTTAGAGATTAATCCTAATACTACAGGTATATAGATGTGATTCTTTACTACAATAATAAGACAAGGAACTTAATTACCTCTTTTACTTATTAATTACTTTTTCTAGTTCTCTTAGCTCTAACAGTTATGAGCCTAGCGTTATAAAGACTACATAGTAGATTTTCCCTGCGTACTTTGTATAGCTAAGAAGCTAGTTAAGATTAATTATATACTTTTAAACACTTAATCCTCTCTTAATTCTAAACATAGAATCCAACTCTTAACTCTTAACTAGACAGGTTCTTCTTAAGAATAGATCTAATTAGCTATACTAGTTTGCCTAGCTTAAGCTCTATGCGAGAGACAAGGCAGTATAGAATTAGATTAATCTAGATAGCAAAACTGTCGCAACTATTAACAAGTAGGAACTAGAGTATCCTAAACTCCTACTAAAACTACTAAAACCCTTAAAACTATCTGTCCTAAATACTCTAGGAAGTAGCAATAACTTTAAGATAAACATTGTTAGCACACCTAATTAATTATCTAAGGATTAAGAGAAATATAAACTAGAACTCTAGATGTATAATTTTAAGACAGAGGCGTATAAACTTGCTATTAAGAAGCATCCTAAGGATATCTAGAAATACAAGATTGCAACCTCTAAATAGGTTAGAATGTTAGCAAAGCTAAGCAACATCTAAGATTAGATTAACAAGACTGTTTTAGCCAATTTTATAGCCCTAGTATTAATTAAGATGCTAAATTCATAAGAATCAACCCTACAGGCTCTAATCTAAATTCTTAAAAATAATCTTGCTCTAACAGATAGCAACACAATGCATCTAGTCTAACAGCAATATTAATCTTATCTTAAGAAGGCCTAATTAGGCTAGATGTTACTAGAGAAGTAGTTTAATAAATAGCAAGTCCTTTACAGCAAAGCTTAAGCATTTAAGATTACTAAGATTAAGGGACAACTTGCTCTTATAGATTTCCTTAATGCAATTACTCCTAAAATTACCCCTAAATAGTCTTGCTTAATAAAATAGCAGGTAATTATAGATTTAGTGTTTAATTAACTACTAATAAGTATGTATAATCTCTTAAAGGTCTTTACTCTAATGCTCTAAGAACAAGCAATTAGCTATGTTAGAGGCAAAGGAAACACAGCCTTTGCAACCCTAGAAGGAAATTCTAACTAGAATAAAAAAACTTACGCTAGCAAATAGGTAGGGCGTACTACAGGGTATAGTAGGGGTAGGGTAGAGGCTACACAGACTAGAGGTAGGGGCAGGGTAGGAGCCACACAGGCTAGAGGTAGGGGCAAGGTAGAAGCTGCATAGGCTAGAGGTAGGGGCAGGGTAGAGGCCACATAGGCTAAGGGTAGAGGCAAGGTAGAGGCTGCACAGACTAGAAGTAGAGGCAAGGTAGAGGCTGCACAGACTAGAAGTAGAGGTAGAGTAGAGTAGAGTAGAGTAGAGGTTAGTAGTGCACTTATTTTAGTCCTAGCGTTAGACATATATAACTAATATAAGTAGTAAGATAATTATTATAGCTATCTATTTTAGTTATAGTAAGAGATAGTTATTATAGCTATTTATTATAGTTATAGAGAGAGTAAGAGATAGTTATAGCTACTATTTATTATAGTTGTAAGGAGAAGTAGTTATAACAACTATTTATTATAACTATAAATCTAGGATTTACTAGTACTATATTAGCTTAGCTCTTTTCTAAGGTCTTGCTTCTTGCTAAGATAGTGTTACTAGAGGCTTCTCCTTAGCACTACTACTATTATCTTCTACTTCTATAACCTCTTTATCTTTACTAGTATAATTATCTGTATCTACACTAGAGCAATCTTCTATATCTACACTAGAGCAAGTAGGTAGCTTAAAAAGATCTTCTACCTTATCTATTTTAGAGCCTACTTCTTTCTTCTTCCCCTCCTACTGCTGCGCTAGAGAGAAAGAATTCTTAAGAATTATAATCTAGTGTATCTTTATAGCCTTAAGCCTATGCTGTTAATCTCTAATTATATCTCTTATAGTGTTAAATACTTGCTTAACTCTTACTTCTATAAGTAGTACTGCAAGTACATCTTTTACTATATAAGCAAGTTGTAGGTAAGTTATAGCATTCTTCTCCTACTATTCTAGTAGATTAAAGCCTTCTACTAGTTAAATAGGAGGAGTGCTAAGATAGTCTTTACTCTCTTATTAAGTTTAACACGCATCCTTGTTAGATAAACCTAAACTTAAAAAGCTCCTGCTAGCCTACTAGGTAGTTGTTGCTAGCCTTTAGAACTAATTATCTTTTCTAAATTGCTAAGTAGGCGTGTTTTGTGCTACTATAGAGCTACTAGGACTAACGCTGTTATAACGCGCTATGTAGTTAAAGAATTAGTCTTAGTATATGTGTTTATCTTAGAAGGCCTAGAATTTGTCCTAAGTAAACAGTTAGTAGAGAACTATAATAACTAACTGTAATAAATTTACCTTATACGCAGTAAGCTTCTGTGTTAGATCTAAAATAGTTGCATAGTTAAATAAGAAACCTTAACTCTTGCCTATCTTTAAATAGTACTTAGATAGTTTTGTAGTACCTATTTCTGCAGCTGCCTTTACAACTCTAAGCTATTCTAAGTTATTAGATTAACTAAAGTTGTTACTAACCTTATAGATTATCTATTCTAGGTAATTAAATAGTTAGTTGTATATTATCTAGATGTATTAAATTTGCAGTCTTAGAGTCTTGCTTAAAGCATTAGTTGCTTTTTTAAATTATTGTAGCATTTTTACAATAGCCTGTAGGTGCTGCTACTTAGTTGCTACAAGTTAAAGTTTCTTAAGATCTTTAAAATTAGCTTCTGCACTCTTAGTATAAGTAGAAGCATGTTCTTTGCAACTAGTAGCCTTAAGTGCAATTTCTTGCTCTAGCTATTTATTAATATAAGGCTAGAGCTTAAGTGCATACTTACACATATTATGTGTAGAGTTCTACCTAGTCTTAACATCTTAGATAACTAAAAGTTGTTAATTTGCTAGTAAATTACTCTACAGTGTAAGAAATCTCTTAAATTATTATAGTAAGATGTCTATTGCAATACAAATAGCTTAGATCTAGGTAGCACTTAGAATGTAATAAATGTATATAATAAAGAATAAATACCTTGCAGAGGGAGTTTAGAATAGACATGTTCTTAGCAATCCCTTAAATATAATATCTTTATAGTCTTTTTACATTCTCTATCTCTTCTAGTATATCTAGCTTAAGATGTAGTATAATGTCTTGTACAACAAGGTTAATAATATATGCAAGACAAGAGATAGTGTTCTCTTCTTTGTTCTAAGTAATGTTGCGCTCTTTTAGCAAGCCTTATAAGATCTGTGTTAAAGTGCTGTTATTGCTTACCTTGTTATAACTAACACCTAATAGATGTCTTAATATTTTAGTTCTCTGTAGAAATTAAAGAACTTGCTATGCTATAGAAGAGCCTGTATGTTTTCTACGCATTAGAATAAAGTCTAAAAGAACTTCTTGTAGTTTCTAGCTCTTATTAATATAGTAGCCCTTAATAGCAAGGAAACTTAGGTAATTGCTTGCTGTTTAGACGTCTAATGCAATAGACAGTTTAGTACTTAATCTAAGATCCTAGAGAAGTCTGTCTTTAGCAGCCTTAAACTAAGCTTAGAACATCTAGCTAAATTTATAATAGGTAATTATTATAGCCTTAGGCCTAAGGAAGTAGATAAAACGTTAGAAAGTTGGACGCTTAACTGCTTAAAAAGCAATGTTATTGTTAATAACAAAGCAAACAAGCTCTTCTTTAAAGGCTAGATAAGAGTATCCTAGAATAGAGAGAGACTAATCTTAGTTTCTTTAGCGTGTAGTGTGTGGACGTGATTAGGAGTCTAGTAAAGCATAAGTAGGACTTTTAGTTTCTCTACAGGCTTAAGTTTTAAGGTGCTAAAGCAGGTGTTTTGTCCTAATAGCTTTTAGAGCTAGGTGCTAGAGTGCTTAGCTATAGTTATAATAGTAAACATGTAGGTAACTATTTTCTATCTTAGTAGCTTCTCTATAGTGCTTCTAGACTTTGCTAAAGTAAGATAGAGCATCCTAATTTAGTTTTCTGCTAGTAGGATTGCTTCTCTATGTTGTGCTTCCTTACTACTTATCCTAGGCTGTAAGTCGCTCTTAGTAATCTAGGTCTGTAGAACGTAGCCGCTTAAGTAGAGATACTAGACTTAGAAAAGCACCTTTAACAATTTGCTAAGCTAAAAAAGTATAAGACAAAAGAATTTTAGGTAGGCTAGGTAGAGAGGACCCTAAGTTTAGAGATAGTAATGCTATAAATGTAATAAGAAGCTGTAAGAAATTTGCATAATAAGCTTAGAGGTAACACTTATTAGCAAGGCTAGAGGGGAAGCTATAACTCTAGAAATGTAATCTCTAGAGAAAGCGCTAGTAATTATCTGCAGAACAAAAGCTAACTATAGATTTAATTTACTGTACTAAGTTGTTAGTTAGGTAGAGATAAGGAAATTTAAAGATATAGATGTCTTAGAAGTCTATGCAATAGGTATTAGATGTGTTAATTAGCTGTAATACTATGCTATAACGCTAGAGGCATATCTAATCTTAGTTACTCTCTATCTCTATCTCTATCTTATTATTATTATTATCTGCCTTATCTGCCTTATCCGCTTTATCTATTGCCTAGTAGTACTGCTTATTGGTCTTATACTTATTTAGCATAGACTTAAAGTACTCTTTAAGCTTAGAATTAGATTCTTTAATCTCCTCCTTGCACTTATCTTTGTTAGCAGCTGCAATATACAGGCGGTAGCCTATAAGCTAAATATTACTGTCTATCCTATCTAAGAGATCTAGAAGATTAATTTCTCTAATATAATTAGTAAGTGGATGTGATAATAGGATATAATAACTTACTCTTAGTTGTTATTAGTCACAATTGCTATGCTCTTAGGCAACATCTAATCTTAGAAGGCAATCTACTCTTCTTTCTCTTTCTTGCTCTTAAAAGTATTACTTGTAAGCTTCTAAAGACCCTGCTTATACTCTTGTTAAAGTAGCTTCTTAAGCACGCTACCTTTGCAAAAGAGCTGTTTTTTGCCTTAGCCTTATGTTTAGGAGGTGTTGCTAGTTGCTAGCTTATCTATAGTAACTTCTATATAGTTGCTAAGGGCTATCTAGTGTGCGCGAAGATTAATTTTATGCTCTAGACTATTCTACTTCTTGTAGACAGCCTCTAGCTTGTTTTAAAGCTACTTAGCTATTTAGGGTTAGTACACGTTTGTAATAAGAAGCTGTAATAACTTACTACTAGTAGACAACTTAAAGCGTCGCTGCGCAACATCTTCCTTAGCCTTAGCTACTATTGCAGCTTGTATTTTAAGAGCTGCTAACTAATAAGCTAGAAGTTGTTGTAACTTTGTCCTAGCTTAGAATTTTGCTAACTAGTTAGCATCTTTTGCCTTCTTAACAGCTAACTCCTCTCTAGTAAGGCTTGTAGCTTTGTCTCTTTGCTAAATTGCGCAGGTACTGTTGCTAAGTTCACCTTTAAATAGGACTGTAGTGCCAATCTTTTAGCTAGCAGATTTAGCTTAGCCTTAGAAGTTAAGGACATAATCAATCTTATTCTCCTAAGAGTAGAAACCCTAGTATTATTAGTGCTAACTGTTATAACAGGCTGTAATAACTACCTAGATAAGCTTATCCTACTCTTTAGCAGTGAAGCTAGCTGGCATACAAGTGCCTGTAGTAATTACTAAAGTTGTTATCTCTTCTTTCTTCTCCTTCTTAATATCCTTAGGCTTAAGATCTATAGTGCTAACTGTAATAGAGGCCTATAATAACGTAGTGCTTGCGCAGAAAGAGTAAAGTAGTGTAGTAGTGTAGGAGTATAGCAATGTTAGTAGTTATATTATAGTGCTAGCAAGCTCTAGGTAAGTGTGTTTTGCTAGATAGCATGTAATTAAGCCCTCTCTATCCTACTAGCGCTAACGCAATAGTATTTTTTTGTTATAGTTACAACATCGCGCACATAGCTCTAATTTTAATGCACTTAGTGTTAGAAGAATGCGTATAGCGTCTTTATGCTACCTATAAGTTTTTATAGATTATTATTACAGTCTTCTTTGTGCATAGGCGTTGCAAGTCCTCTCTATATACACTAGATTTTAGTGTTCTTACACTAGGCAGCAGCCCTACTAGGCGCAAACCTAAACGCAAACATTAAAATTTACTTAGTGCTGTAAACTGCTATAGATTAGCAAATATTTGTTATATTAAGTTAAGAATAGAATAAGACAACTCCTTGCGTTTAGCTTTATAAGCTAACAAGTTATTATAGATTTCTATTACAGGCTTAGAGTTCTAGCACGCTACTAATAGATATACTAAATTTAAGTACTTACAACACAATAATTTCTAGTAGCGCATAGACCTCTGCGCGCGCGTTAACTAATTTAACTATTAATAAATCCTACTTTAACCTTTCTCTACTTACAACTACACTTTCCTCCTACAACTACACTACTATAGACAACTACACTACAACAACTCTTCTACACTAGCTCTCTATTATTACAGCCTTTTATTATAGTTAGCACTATAGCTACAGGCTATAAGAATACAGCAAGGCTAACCTAAGGCAAAGGTAATCCTAGAACTAGTAGCAAAGCACCTAGAAAACAGCTTGCTGCTAAGGCTGCCTGCAAGGCACCTGCAATACCTACAACAGTTAGGGCTAAGCGCTACAACAAGGCTAGCAGTAAGTTATTACAGTCTTTTATTATATTCTATTACTAATTCTACTATAGCTGTTGCGCTTTAAGAAATCTGCTAATACTAGAAGTCTACTAACATAATTATTCCTAAGTTAGCATTCTTACGCCTAGTTTGTGAAATTGTAATAAACTTTAAGAATAATTTACAGTTTAGAGCTGTAGCCCTAGAAGCTCTTTAAGAATCTACAGAATCTTTTTTTGTTAGTATCTTTAAAGGTATGTAAAAGCTCTACACTAGGAAAATGTAGCTAATACAAATAGATGTTAACTTAAATGCTATTTATGCTAAGTAGGTAACTATAATAAGCAAGGATGTAACTCTAGCTAGGCAATACTACAAAAAGCTTCTTGCTATAGCTATCTAATTATTTAGATGTGCTAAGTTAGTTTATGCTTATATACAGGTAATCTAGGTTCTTATATAATTAGATTGTTTAATATACACACTTGCATATAATCTATTATTACTTCTGTAATAAATGTGTATAATAAATCTTTAAACCCTACACTCTAAATTAGAAGTAAAGAATTAGCTTTATAGGTATATATATACTATTACGTAATGTACTTAACCTCTGCTCTTAGTCTGTGCAGCTTCTACTCTACCTCTACCCCTAGTCTGTGCAGCCTCTACTCTACCTCTACCTCTAGTCTGTGCAGCTTCTACTCTACCTCTACTTTTACTATATGTGGACTCTACCCTACACCTACCCCTACTATATATAGACTCTACCCTACACCTACCTCTACTATATATAGACTCTACCTAACTCTAACCCTCTTAGCAGGAGGTTAGCGTGGGTAGGAGTTGAGTAGGGCTAGAGTACCTCACATAATATACTTAACCCCTACCCTAACTGTACCTATTTGCCAGCCTAAAAAAACTAGATTAAATAGAAAAGGATGCCCTTGCAAACCTAAAGGACTTTACACTTAGAATCTAATTAACTACTAAAGACTCTAGACTGCTGTTACAGGATCTACCCCTGCTAGATTACTAAAGATCTCTTTGTCAAATTTTAACAAGACAAAGATTAAGGAAAGACTTAACAGTTCTAAATGGACTAAGCTAAGGGAACAGATTAAGGAAGCTAGATAGAAGACTAAAACTACTAGATTAACTAGTAACGCACCTACCTTAGCGAAATTTCCTAAATTAATCTTAGCAGCTGTTATTAATCCCTTCTAATTTAATTTAGAAATAGACAGAGTATACTCTGCAATTAAGTACAAGCATCCTCTATCTATAAGCACTATCCTTAATAGAGGAGGAGCAGTTTATCTAGTTAATAACTAATTACTACTTGTTCCTAGATTATTTAAAAAATCTAATCCTAATAATACTATTAATGCAGGAACTCAATCTCTTCTAGTATTAGGATTAGGAAACCAAATCCTCAAAGGAGTACTTAATAGGAACAATAGACTAAAGACTAAGGATCTAATTCTTAAGAACGTTAAGGTAGTTAAGGGTTTCTACGTTAATATTGTATCTAAGGTACGTCTTAAACAGTTAGGTATCTAGTACCTTAGTTTAGACAACACACTTAGGCATAGAACAATTAAGAATAATGTAATTATAGCTAAGCTACACACTGCTTATAATCTTGCTTTTATTAAATACAATAAGGTTTTCTTTTACTCTACTCCTAACGTATACGCAATAGCAAAATTATTAAAACCTATAGCAAGATTAGACAGTGAACAGCTATAGTATTAAAGATTAGGTTACCTAAGACAGAGAGCACTTTAATTATTAGCACAGTCTGCTTAAAACGTCTATATTAACAGAACTAATCTAGCTCTCAGCCGTTTTGTGTCTCGATTTTGTGGCTGGATTTTGGAAGGAAACTTGTCTAATACATTTGCAACAGTGCTACAAACAACAGTAATTACAGCAATAGTATTGCCTCACACTCCCTAGAAGTTAATTCTTCTAAATAACAATGTCTATTTATTATTATTCTACAGACCCTGGACTTGCGGTAGTGCTATTTATTTACACTTACAACAACTTTGTTGTTAATAACTAACTATTAACTACTTTACAAGCAACAACCTAAGCTACTCTATGCCTTGCGCAGTTTCCACTTCTCTAAAGACTAGAGAACCTACTCCTTTAAAGGAGCCTGTAAAAAGAATACCTAGAATAGTCCTGTTCTATCTTGCAGCTTAGGTGGCCTGCTCTAGTGTTGTTAAAGCAAGCGCTGACAAGACGCGCTAACTAAACACATATACCCTTATTGCTTTATTAATGTTAAACTAGCAGCAGAGGACGCTATTAACAAGGAGAGGTTGTATATAATTAATGCCACATTCCTAACATAGGGCCTTGTTGTTAATAGGCGCAATAGTACTAAGTAGGCATACTTAGGGCATGCTTTTACGCTGCTAGTATTAGAGAAGTCTAGGTCTTAGCGTTATTCTAGGGCTTAGGGCATGTAAAGGAAGCTAGTATCTCTTATTAGGAATTCTTTTAAATGACATGTTGCTTAGAGCAGTTAAAGAGGTAGATGTGTACAATGTTGTAGGCACAGGATTAAAGTCTTATAGCTAGGTTATTAACTCTTTTAGTATACTAGAGGCCCCTCTTACAAAATAGGCTAGTGTTTTCTAGTTAAGGGGTTGTTGCCTACAGTTGGTAGACGCTAACCCCTTAACCTACTAACCTACAAATCTAGAGATTCTAGTCCCTAACTAGTAGGTGGATGTTAAGTCTTACCTGCCTACTAAGGTACGCTGTTAACTCTCAGATTTATTAGGAGTTACTTAATGTTTAACTTACTAAGTTACTCTAGCTCTAGCGTTACATGGGATGCGTTCACTAGGTTCTTAATAAACTTTTGTTGCAATATATATGTCACGATTTTAGTGCTACAGGCAGAGGAATTAGGCTTGTTTTAGTTAGTGCTTTTTGCTGTATACCCCTCTTTGTTGTGTCTTTCTAAACTAAATAAATTATTAACAGAACTAAAAGGATAGAATGTTAGGATTGTTTAATCACTTACTTAACACAAGTTATATTAAGGTGTCTAAGAGAATAATTACTAAGGCTGTTCTACTGGATTTTATAGGACCTTTTTAACATGCAAACTAGTTAAATAAACAAAGAATAGACAATAATTATTAAAGAAGATTACTTAGAAAAACTCTTTAACTACAATCTTTAATCTAAAAGCTTAGATAAGATCATAAGAATTATTAAACCATTTAAGGAATAGGTTAAGCAAAAGTATCAACTTAATATTGTTGAAATCTACTAGGATAACAATACAGCTACTAAACTATAGAAAGGTTAATTACAGTACAAAGAATAGGCAGATTAAAAGGGAATAAAGATACTTACTCCTCCGCCTTACACTTACAAACTAAACAGATTAGCAGAAAGAGCTAGAAAAGAGTTAATTACTAAGTCTATAAAAATAAGGACTAGAGCGAATCTCCTAGCAAAGCTCTAGCTAGAGATTATAGACTCTGCTGCCTATCTACATAGGATTAGCCTAACAGTAATTTATAACTTCTAATCACCTAACAAAGTGCTTAATAACTAGTTTAGGCAGTACTTTAGATAGTACGAACTAGCTCAAATTAGGCACAGAACAGCTAATCTACAACTAGATTAAAGTAGCATATACGCCTATAGCTGCAGAGCTTACCCTCTTAATAGAAATAGAGCAGCAGGGCAAGACAGACATAGGTTTAAGATTAATCTACGCAGACACATTAGATATTTAGTAGGCTACAAAGCTTCTAACATCTACAAAATATAGGTCTTATTAATTAATTAAGTAATTATTACAAGGAATGTAACTTTTAACAAATCTCTGTTCTATAAAGGAAAGAAAGATAAAGAAATAACAAAAGACTAAGTAATTTAGATTGCTAATATCCTTCACAACAGAGAACTTAATAATCTAGGTTAGGATCTTGATATCTCTAACCTTAGAGATTGGACGCAATCCAATATAGTTAGATTAACCACTAAGCAAGAGCTTAGAGGTAAAGTGACTCTACTAACTAATTCTAGAACTAGCCTAGTTTAAGATTAAGACATACAAGTTATAGATACTAAGCAAGGTAATTACAAGGCTAGTAATTGCCTAGAAATCTGCCTAGATTAACCTAACAACATTAGATTGCTAACACTAGAACAGACTCCTAAACTAACTAATTTAGGAATAGGGGTACTAGCGTCACACAATTAAGATAATTGTTTAAGAATAAATAGTTAACAGGAAGTTAACACGCCTGTAAGAGCTAACCTGTTGTGTCCTAGTAATTAGATAGGATTACGTAAGTTAAGGTAGGAGCGCCTAACTAGTTCTAATACCTGCTCTGCTAGCGCTGCTTCTGCTGCTTTAGACAGGACAAGGAATACACTAACACAAAGAACAAGTTAGAGGATTAAAGGCCAATAGCTAGAAACAAATTAACTAGCTAACGTTTATTTACTACTCTAAAGAAGAAAGGATCACAACAATTAACTAGGGGGTAGTAGTTAAAGAAGTGTTAATGTATTAATCGCAAATCTAATAAATAATCTAATTAATAACTTTAAAGATATGTTCCTTACAGGAACACACTAGGCCTAGAATAAACAATCTAGTTACAAAACACTAAACTTAGTAGTTATAGCAGCTACACTAAGCACAAAAACTAATCTATTAACACAACCTTTATAAATGCATTAAGACAATCTTCCTCTACTACTAAGCACCTAGAAATAGCTTCTGTAACATCTTATAAAACTGTTGCTTATAGATACTTTAAGGAAGGAGATTAATTAGATAATAAAGAAAGGAACATAGACAGAGATACTAAGATTAGACACAAACAATTAGCTATTACTACTAAAATAGGTATAGACGTACAAGTTTAATAAAGATAGCTACTTTGTTAAGTGCAAAGCCTACATTGTTGTAAGAGGAGATCTGCAAGAAACAGATTCTTTATAATTAACGTATGTAGCAACCCTTGCAGTAAAGTTATTCTAAGCTATAATAGCAATTACTGCTTAGTTTAATCTAGAAATTATGTAGTACAACGTTGTTAGAGCGTTTCTTAACGCTTTAATTACTGCAGAAAACCTTGTACTATGCAACATGCTAAAAGGATTTTAGAAGGCTAGATACTATTTTAGACTTAATTAAGCCCTTTATAGATTAAGGGAATTACTACTCCTTTAGTACAAGGAATTCTCCAACTCCCTTTAATTAATTAGTTTAGAGTTAAGCAAGGAAGAGTCTTGTCTCTTCTTTAATAAAAGTTGTAGGATTATTATACTTTTTTATGTTAATAACATACTTCTACTCTATCCTAAGGCATATAAACAAGAAGCGAAGCTCCTTTAGAAGAAGATTATAGACAAATACAAAATCTAAGATTAAGGACTAGTAAAATAGTTTCTAGGGATTAGGGTAATCTAAGATAGAAACCTTAGGACTATTACACTTTTGCACAACGCCTACATTAACAAGATTACTAAGAAGTTTAATCTTAGCACAGGCTCCTTTCTACCTACACCTCTACTATCTAAAGATTTAATTAAAAACACTAGAGAAGCATCTAAGAAGGAGATTAAACAATACTAAGAAAAGGTTAGATTAGTCCTCTACACAGCAATTATGCTTTAACCTAACATCGCTTTCTTAGTCTCTAAGTTATCTTACTTTCTAACTAACCTAAGTAATTAACACTAAAAAGCTGTTAATAGGGTCATTATGTATCTGTACAGAACAAGATTTAAAGGGATTTAATACAGAAACTACAATAGATTAGAACTAACAATCTATAGAGATGCTTTATTTGCTAACAATCTAGAAACTTAAAGATTATCCTATAGCTACCTAATTATGTTATTTAGAGGACCTATACTATAGAAAGCAACAAGGCAAAGCACTATTACCACATTAACAATAGAAGCTAAATTGCTAGCCCTAGAGCACGTTTTAAAAGAGACAATTACAATTAAATAGTTCTTTAATAAATTATAACTTAAGATTAGCGATGCCTAGACTATATAGTGTGATAACCTACAAACTATTTAACTAGTAGTAGGTGCAAACAAAAGGATTATAACTAGACTCTAATATGTAGACATTTAAAACATGTAGTTAAAATAGGAGTATGCAAGAGGCATAATACAGATTAGTTATCTAGACACTAACAGCATGCTAGCTAACAGATTAACAAAATTGCTCACTTATTAGCGTTTTAACAAGTTTAAACAACTAATCAATCTGTACAACAGGAGCGAACGATTAGAAGTAAAAAGCTAAAACAGAAGAGATAGAGGTTATTAGAGTAGATTAATCTAGAAGTATAATATCCTACACACTAAAAACACTAGGCAGAATTCACTTCTATTTTGTAAGTTAATTAAGAGGATTAATTAATTGTTAGTATATTACAAAGACAGAACATTTATTAAACCCTAATTAGATTAACGCATCTATAATAGACAAGATCTCTCTAAGCAAAATGTACACTTAATCTACACAGCTAAGGATTGCTTAACAAGGGGAGGTCTTAGCACTAGGGGGATTAGCATACTAATTGTCTTAACTAAAGCCCTAATTATAAGTATAGCGAAGATTATAGGGTTTTGCAGCAGGATAGAAAGGACAGCTAATTAACTAAGGATTAGGGCTGTAGAATAATCCTAATCTAGGAAGAGCATGCTAACTTAAAGAGTGTCTACTACTACTACAGAATTAATTAGGATTACTAATAGAGGTGCCACTAGACTAAGATAGATTATTACTAGGCAGGCTTAATCTATAAAGTTAGCTTCTTAATAATCCCTCCTTACTATGCGTGCTCTTACTTACACAAGTAGGAGTAGGCAGAGCACTGCTCTAAGGATTAGTAACAAATAGATTACTACTAGACTAATTAGGCTAAGTCTGCTACATAACTGCCTGTGGAGTAGATAGTAGCAAAGCAGCAGCAGGCAGATTAGTCTAAGTAGGACCTTAAGTTGTAGTAACTAGAGCATAGGAGGATAGAATAGTTATAGTAATTAGAGCACAGAAGAGCAAAACAGCTATTAAGATTAGAGCAGGCGGCAAGATTAAAAAAGAAGACGCAAGCGTCTAAGGACTGTTCCCTAAAGTAGCAGCAAGGATCTAATCTATAATAGGCATACTTTTAGTTATGTTATAGTTGTTGTTTAAGCTTAGCTAGAGCGAGTTGACATGTAGATTAATTACAACCTAGGAATTAGTAATCTCCTAATCCTTCTTTAATGCCTTTGCCTTCTAATCCTTTTTTAAGTCTAGGGTCTTCCCCTCTATCTTAGCCTGTCTAATAAGCTTAAACAAAGCACAAAAGGCAGATCTCTGCAATTCCTAAATTAGTTAGGTATAATTAATAAACTCTATAATTAACACTTATATAGCTCTTGTTCTTAGCGTAGGCCTTAGATGCCTGTTTAGTAGCTTCTTAAAAAGCAGCACAACTACAACCTAATTAGTAACAAGAATAATTAAAGATTAAAATATCTTTTACTTACAGAGGCCTACAAGAATAAGTGTAACACTTAACACAGCGCTTGCTGCTGTGCTTAGAGTCTAGCAATTTAGGTAATTATAGCATAGATCATTGCTAGTGCTACTAATTAGACAACAGACACACCTATCGCAAGGATACTTACAGAGCAGACTAATCGCAATCCTATTTAATAAATAGTTAATCTAATCTTCTTAATTATCTTCCTTAGTTTAAAAGGCATTAAACTTGTTGCGTAGATTAAACAGCGCCTAATTATTAACCTCTAATTAATTGTACTTACTACCCTCGCTCTCTTAATTGTTAGACAACTTAATCGCTGCACTAGAAGATTAGCCTAATTAAGAAGGTATAGGAGTGATTGGATTAGCTGCAGCACTGCGCTTGTTCTTAATCCTCTTTAAACTAGGATTAGCAAGAGCGCTTAAGGCACTTGCTTAGCACTTTGTAGGGGTCTTGTTTAACATCTTTAATCTTGTTTTTGCTAGAGTAGTTAGCGCAGATTGTGTGCCTTTCTTACTACTGCCTTGCGCGCCTTTAGGCAGCATGTTATTATTAATCACGCTGTAAGCGTATTAATTAAGAGCCTACAATTAGGATTAGCAACTATGTAGAAAAATAAGGATTAATCTTATACTATAAGAAGGTTAGTGTTAGGCAAGCAACTCGCTAATAGAGAGTATAGGGATAAAGAGTTAGAACTTAACATATTTTTATTATTGTTTTGTGCTTAGTTGTTTAGTAGTTAACCTAATTAGGCAACTATTTCTAGACTCTAATTATTAAGCGACTGCGCGCACGTTAATCTAATTAGACAACTAATAAGGAACACTAGAGAGATAACAAACCTGCAAGATTAGGAACACTAATTGTAGACTAGCGCTTCTAAGAGGTGTGTTGCAGTAAAGGTTACACATTGCATAAGTGCTAGATTAGAACACCTAGGCCATTACAGATTATTATAGAACCTAATTCTAGAGTACAATCTCCCTCTCTAGAACACTTAGAGATTAATCCTAATACTACAGGTATATAGATGTGATTCTTTACTACAATAATAAGACAAGGAACTTAATCACCTCTTTCACTCATCAATCACTCTTTCTAGTTCTCTCAGCTCCAACATATGCTTATTAAACTAAGGTAGCTCCTAGCTCTAAATTAGCTAATATACCTCTGCATCTGCCTTAGAATTAGGTTCCTGCCTACCTTCTTTTAAATTTTAGCTATTATAGTTGTATACGTTAGGCTCTAGATTACAATTAAGTTCTTTTAGATTGTAGCTATTATAGTTGTTTGCGTTAGCCTAATTAGCTTCTTCTTAATTCTAGCTATTGTAATTGTTTGTGTTAGGCTAATTAGCTTCTTCTTAATTATAGCTATTATAATTGTTTGCGTTAGGCTAATGAGCTTCTTCTTAATTATAGCTATTGTAATTGTTTATGTTAGGCTAATTAGCTTTAAACGCATTAGCCCTTACATAGTTGTATGCTTTAGAATTTAACTAGTAACTATCCTAAGAGTTAAGAGAGGTGTTGCTATTAGAGAATTCTAAGCTATTATCTAATTAATATCTACAATTGTTATCTATAAAAGCATAGCCTAAGGAGTAATTTCCTATAGCTAGTAGTTAATTGTTAGTTAATGTAGGGTCTTCTTCTAAGCTATTACTATAAGAGTCTAAGTTAGTAATATAGGCTCTTAGGGGCACGGGCGTCTATAGGCAGCAGTGCAGAAAATAGTTTAGAGCTAAACTAGTTAGAACAGCAGCTGTTAGTGTTAAAAGTGCCTCTTAAAGTATAAATATAAGAAAGGTAGAGAGTTAAGCAAGCTCCTCTAGATTAAAGGTGTTTAAATAGTTAGCAATAGTGCTCTGTAGTATTCTAGTAAGATCTAGCAAGAGCGTGTTGTAATCTAAGCAGTATTCTAGGTTATACTGCAGTTAGAATACTTGCAGAATCTTTATAGAGTGCTTATGTATTGCTAGAGTTTGCTAGTGCTAGGCAGCCTTAGCAATGTTGTTATGTAAGTTAGCTTCTAAGCAGCTTATATTAAAGATGTAGTTAAGTGCTAATTCTAGTTAAGTAGGGAGTAAGTTAGGTAGTTAGCAAGAAAAGCAGAGCACCTAGTGCTTAAAGTAGTAGAAAGGACTAAGAGTAAGAGCTAAGTGAAAGGATAAGTGTACAGTGAAAGGAGTAAACTAGAGCTAAGTTGCCTTGTAAAGAGATGCTAAAAGGTTAGCGCTAGACCACTTAAAAGGCGCTAGGATAGTAAAAAAGGTAGGCGCTAGACTACTTAAAAGGCGCTGAAATAGTAAAGGGAAGGCGCTGGACTACTTAAAAGGCGCTAAAATAGTAAAAGGAAGGCGCTGGACCACTTAAAAGGCGCTGGAACGGAGGCGCTAGACTACTTAAAAGGCGCTAAAATAGTGAAAGGAAGGCGCTGGACCACTTAAAAGGCGCTAAAAAGGTAAAAGGAAGGCGCTAGACCACTTAAAAGGCGCTAGAAAGGAGGCGCTAGACCACTCAAAAGGCGCTAAAATAGTAAGAGAAAAGATAGAAGCGCTAGACTACTTAAAAGGCGCTAAAACAGTAGGCGCTGGACTGCTTAAAAGGGCGCTAAAACTAGGTAGGAGAAGGGCGCTAGACTACTTAAAAGGCGCTAAAGGAAGGACAGGCTAGTACTCTGTAGCCTAAAAGGAGGTAGAACACTTAGTGTACTAAGGTTTAGCAGCTAGTTTGTACTTAAAAAAGCGCGTAGGTAAGGCTAATCTATACTTAGAAACAGGCACTTGCTACCTATACAAGAAGGAGATAAGGACTAAGAAAAGAAGCTCTAACAGCTAGGGCTATTACTTAGTTAAGAAATAGCTTACTAAACTAGGCAAAAAATTATACAACCTTTAGTAATAGTAGCTAACTACTGTGCTAAACAAAGGCAGAAGCCTAAGAGAAAAGCTTAGTTTTAAGCTGTTAAGTCTGCTATTATGTAAGGCAGACTTTATAAGCACAAAAGGAAGCAATCTAGAAAGCTAATATATTTAAGAAGGAGTAAACAAAATAGCAGACAGAGAGCTACAAGAGAGCAGAGATAGCTACCTACTTATAGTAGGTAGGCCTAAGCTCCTAGGTAGCTAGTAAAAGAAGGCCTAAGGCTCTAAGTGCTAAGTAAAAGGAGGCTAGAAGGAAGCTGCTAAGGTGAAAGGCACCTACTAGTAGGTTGTGCTATCTTATCTTAGCAAAAGTCCTAACAGTTTTGCAAGGCAAGCAAATGCTTGTTTATAACAAAGTTAGTTAAATTCCTAGGCTTTATTATTACACCTAGCAAAGTAGTTATAGACTCTATCTACATGCAAATAATCTAAGAGTAGCTAGAGCCTAAGAGATACAAGGATATCTAAGTTTTTCTTAGCTTTGCTAACTTCTATTAAAGGTTTATCTTTAACTACTTTAGGATTGTGCGCCTGTTAGTAGACTATATAACCTCTGCCTAGAGGCTAGAGTTAGAGCTAGAAGGCTCTACTACAATAAAGAGAGGGAAGAAAACACTAGCAAAAACCTACAAAGGCCTAACAAGATAGTACAAACTATAGAGTTAGCTAGAGAAAGTACACTATGCCTTTCTTACTATTAAGAAGAAGTTTACTAAAGCTCTTATACTACAGCACTTTAATTCTAACAAGCTAATTATAGTTCTTACTAATATATTAGACTTTGCTATAGCTGCTATATTGCTGTAACTACAATTGTTAGGAGTACTAACAGAATACTACTAGAAGCTAGTAGTGTTCTAGAGTAGGAAGTTCTAAGGCCTATTAATTAGATAGCACACCTATAATAAGGAATTAGCAGTAATTGTTAAGGCATTTAGGTAGTAGCAATATTACCTTAAGCATGCTCTATTAACAGTCTAAGTACTCTTTAATTATAACAACCTGCAGTACTTTATAACTATAAAGAAGCTCTCCCCTAAGTAAGCACGCTAGGTAGAAGAGCTAGCTAGGTATAACTTTAAAGTTAAGTATAAGCCTAGACTAGAGAACCCTATAGACAGCCTCTTAAGGCGTCTAGATTATGCAAAGGGACTAGTTATTAAAGAGTAGTAGGTACTATGTAACGCTATACTGCTAACTCTCTAGTAGAAGCTTTAAATATAGACTATCTAGAAGTCTAAGGCTTAAAACGTTAAACAGGCAACTAGAGTAATAGGCAGCCCTAGTAGGAGTCCTATAGGATCCTAGCAACTCTCTAAAACTGCCCCTAAGGAATTCTACCTATTAACAGGTACTAGAGATGCGTCTCTCTTAGCTCTTAACTAGCTATCTATAGGCTATAGCAGCTAGGGTTAATCTAAATTATTTAAAGCTTAAGAACCTAGCTTTAATATTGCAGAGGCTCTTCTTTATAACGTTAATAAACAAGTTAGGTTACCTACCTACCTTGTAAATAATGCTGTGTAAGATAAATCTGTATACGCCCTAAACACACTAGAACGCTTAACTAACTATATTAGACAGGTTTAGGAGCAGGACGCTGCTTATAAGTTACTAACAAGTTAGGAACTAGGCAGAGCAGTTAAGAGTTACTACTACTAAGAGGTTAACCCTAGTAGGATCCTATGCAGAAGTAAAAAAGTGTAGATTCCCTAAGATATAACTCTTTGCTAAACTATTCTTGTAAAGAACTATAACAACCCTATAAGAGGTTACTATAGTTATAAGAAGACTGTCTAGCTATTAAAACAAAAGTACTATTAGCTAAACCTAAAAAAGGATATATATAAGTACGTTTAGCATTGCGTAGTATGCTAACTAAATAAAATCTACAGGCATAAGCTATAGAGGCTGCTAGTCCTACTCCTAGTACTTAATACACCCTAGTAGTATTACTCTCTAGACTTTGTAACAGACCTACTAACGTTAAAAAATAACTAGAAGAACAAGTACAACTTAATCCTAGTTCTAGTTAATAGGTTTAGTAAGTATATCTAGTATCTACTTGTAACTAAGGCAGTTACATCCTAAAGGGTAGCTAAACTACTACTTAGGCAGTGCTTTCTTAAACATAGTCCCTCTAATACCCTAATATTAGACTGCAGGTTAGTGTTTACTAGTTAATTCTAGTCTAACATTTGCTATTATTTAAAGATTAACTACTGCCTTAGTACAGCTTTTTACCTACAGACTAATAGACAGACAGAGCACTAAAACTAGAAGTTAGAAACCTACCTGCGCATCTATATAAACTATTAATAGAATAACTAGGTAGACTTATTACTATACGTAGAGTACGCATACAACTTAAAGGCTTACTTAGCACACAGTAAATCCCCTATTAAGGTAGTATATAGGATTAACTCTTAGAGCTTTAATAGAGTTCTAGATAAGCACTAGTTACACTGTCCTCTAGAGGCCTAGGTAGATAGTGCAAAGGCACTAGACCTCTGCTAGCAGGTAATTAGATAGCTAGAGCAGTAGCACAAACTGTAGGTAGTAGTAAAGAATAGCTTAGAGTATACCTAGAAGAGTAATTCTTGTTAGTATAACACTAAGCAGGCAGATAGACACTTTGCTAAAAGCAAGCAAGTGCTACTCTAGGCAAAGAACCTAACAACTAGCTAACTATCTAAGAAGTTTAATGCCTAATACCTAGGTCTATTTACTATTATAAAGAAGATTAGGAAACTAGCTTATAAGCTAGACCTACTACTATTAATAGATAGAGTGCACCTAGTGTTTAATATATCTTTACTTAAACTATAGAGGGAACTCTTTGTAGAGAAGAAGTTCTAGCTAAGTCTTACGTAGATTCTAGAAAACACTCTCCTAGCTAAGAGGTATAAAGTTAAAGGGATCCTACAGCACTATAACACTTAAGCCTATAGGCAAGAGTACCTAGTAAAGTAGCTAGGTTAGCTAAATAAGGAAGCTACCTAGAAGCTACTAGAAAACCTTAACTACTGTAAAGAAATTCTTAGTAAGTACCTTAAGATAGCAACTAATACGCTATAGCAATCCGCTTACAAGCGTAAGGTTAATACTTAGTTAGATTAAGGCAATCTAAACCTACTGCAGTAGAAGAGGGGTTAACTAAGAAAATCCCTCTAGAATAAGTACTCTTACATGCTATAAAACTGTAGACAATATATTAACCTAGAGTTACTATCCTAAGGCTGTAAATTAGCCTAGCAACTATCTAAGGTAGGGGACAAGAGTCCTAAGAGTATAGGGAGTAGGCATAAAGGTTTATATAGTTATTTGTATTTAACCTATTACTATACATTATCTAAAAGAGCAACTAAAATAAGAGAAAGACCTTACAAGCTCCTAGTAGGGCTAGGCTAGAAGTCTAGGCTATCCTAATAACTACGCTTAGGAGTCTTCTAAGCTGCAGGCTTAGTTAGAGAAACTATTAACTACTAGAAGAGAGTAACTAGAGCGTTATTAGCAGAGAGCACATTAGTGCTGTAGTAGTACTAACGCTTCTCTACACTCCTAGTAGCACTATCCTACTAGAACACGCGCTTAATATCTACGTTAATAACTATATTAGAAGCTGCCTTTTAACTAATAGTACCTAAGGCTGCCTACACAAAGTTAGCTGTAGTAAGAGCAAAGGAATAAGAGTACTTATATTAAAGTGCTGCAGGTTATGCTTATATAAAACTTAATAAGCTTTGTTATAGTCTACTAGACCTAAACCTAAGTCTTTTATACAATAGTTTGCAGCAGCCTTATACGCTACAGTACTAAGGTAATAGGCCTTAGCATAGTTAAAAGCAGTCTGCTAGTAGTGCTAGGTTGTAGCTAAGACGTTATCTTTAGTTATAGTATTGCCTTATTAAGTAGTCTCCTTATTTGTCTTGCGTTTAGCTTACTTAATAAGGAAGTTAAGCATGTTAATAGCATAGCAGAAGTAAAGCGCAATCTATACAGATTAGCGTTAAGCAGGCACTAGGGAGAGTCTAGACTTACCTTAACGCATCTACTAGTGTTACTACCTAAGTATCTAGAGTATATGCTAAAGTTATTCTTATGTATACAGAACCCCTTAGAACGCCTAAAGACCTGTATAAACAACTTAATTATTCTATTAGAGTTAGAGCTAGACTTAGTAGACAGCTTAGTTACACACCTATAATACTAGAACTAAGTAAGAGAAGGCTGTAGAGCTATGTTGTTAAGCAACACATATATAAAGTCTAGCAACTTAGTGTTGTTAATATACAAAGGCAGAGGAGGCATAATTATAAAGAAGTAGAGTAGAAAGTAGATAAGTGTAAGTAGAGTGCAGATAAGGAAGAAGAAGTTAAAGTATCTACTCTTTATATACTAAGACACTCTTACCTCTATCTGCTGCTCTGCTAACGTCCTGCTACCTTACTAGCTACTTTCTAAACAGTTAAACACCTAAAACTTTACATAGTTAGCAAGGAATAATACGCGCCTAATAGAACACTTACTATACATCTACAAAGCCCTAAGTCTAGAGTAAATAACAACTAAATTTATAATAAAGGCATAGCTAACACTACGCAATTAATAGATAAACTTCTATAACAAGAGTAATCTAAGCATAGAGTAACGCCTCTAGGCATTATTATAGTAAACTACCTATATATAGTATGTTGCCTTAGGCCTACTTATGCAGGAGCAGGACAACCTCTAGGCACTAACTAGATACCCTACAGAGTACCTCTTAGGTAAAGGTAATAATATATCTAACTAAACTGCTATAGTAGTAAGGTAAATAGTCTACACTCTTAGCAACTACAGTTGTTTAGAATAAGAGTAATAATGTCTCTACGGAGCTTATAGACAAAGGACCTTAAGCAAAGACACTTAACAACCTATAAAGAAATAAGTTGTTATACTAAATAGTTTAGAGCAGTAGATTACTGCACCTAACACTAGCTTCTAGGCAATTGCAGTCTCTAGACTTAGAGTAGCAGTACTCTATAAGAACTATAGTAAGGCAATAGGTACCTTATAGGAAAACCTGCTATAAACACTATATAGCTTGTCCTGTATTTTCTACTATACTCCTAGAGGTTAAGGCTACTAGACTAAGAGTACTAGATCTTTAAGAGGACTAGAGTAAGGCTGCAGATACTCTACAAGATAGTACTAGCTAAACACTTATTTAGTAATCTACTAAACTATTACTTAACTCCCTAATAGTCCTAACTACAGGTTTTAGAGTTAAATAATCCCTATAGATCTATAGGTAAGGTTACCTAGTAAGTAGTAAACTAGTGCTAGTTGCACCCTATAAGGAGTTGTTTATGCTAACATAACTTAATAGATCTAAACACCTACTAATAAGCAAGCTAGCTTTCTCTTAACTATTTTCCTCTTATATTAGAGGTTTTTTTAGAGTTTAAACTAGCAAGCATTAGCACATAGGGTTTAGCAGTCTAGGACAGACTATAAGAAGAGGGTAGGGCTATTATTAAGAGCTTTCTACCTTAGGCATGCTAACTCTTAGAAACACCTTAGGGCAACTACAGTTACCTCTTAGAGCCTACACATATGTATATATTCCTCTAAATCTTTAAGGGCTTAACCCCTAAGGATTTATCTCTTATCTTATCTAATACTTTACGTTTTATTCTATCTCTTACCTACCTGCAGTGCTCTTACAGTATTATATTAAGTAAGTTAAAGCTTTATAAAGTTTTAGTATACTAAAAATAGTATACTAAAACTTTTAAGCTTAAGAACTATTTAATTATAAAACTCTTATTAAGGAAACTTTTTAATATAGCTTATTAATATATACTAGAGTAGGTATTAAAGAAAACAAAGTATAATTTATTATATAATTACGCTAGTAAATAGGTATAGTTAGGGTAGAGGTTAGGTACATTACGTAAGGTACCCTAGCCCTACCTAACCCCTACCTACGCTAACCTCCTGCTAAGAGAGTTGGGGTTAGGTAGGGTCTACATATAGTAGGGGTAGGTGTAGGGTAGAGTCTACATATAGTAGAAGTAGGTATAGAGTAGAGTCTATATATAGTAGAGGTAGAGGTAGAGTAGAGGCTGCACAGACTACGAGTAGAAGTAGAGTAGAAGCTACACAGACTAAAAGCAGAGGTTAGGTACATTACGTAATAGTATATATATACCTATAAAGCTAATTCTTTACTTCTAATTTAGAGTGCAGGGTTTAAAGATTTATTACATATATTTATTACAGAAGTAATAATAGATTATATACAAGTGTGTATATTAAATAATCTAATTATATAAGAACCTAGATTACCTACATATAAGTATAAACTAACTTAGCATATCTAAATAATTAGATAGTTATAGCAAGAAGCTTTTTATAGTATTGCCTAGCTAGAGTTACATTCTTACTTATTATAGTTACCTGCTTAGCATAAATAGTATTTAAGTTAACATCTATTTATATTAGCTATATTTTCCTAGTGTAGAGCTTTTATATACCTTTAAAGATACTAACAAGAAAAGATCTATAGATTCTTAAAGAGCCTCTAGGGCTACAGCTCTAAACTGCAAATTATTCTTAAAGTCTATTACAATTTTATAAACCAGGCATAAGAATGCCAACTTAGGAATAATTATATTAGTAGACTTCTAGTATTAGCAGATTTCTTAAAGCGCAACAGCTATAGTAGAATTAGTAACAGAATATAATAAAAGACTATAATAACTTACTACTAGCCTTATTACAGCGCTTAGCTCTAACTATTGTAGGTGTTACAGGCGCCTTGCAAGCAGCCTTAGCAGCAAGCTGTTTTCTAGGTGCTTTGCTGCTAGTTCTAGAATTACCTCTGCCTTAGGTTAGCCTTGCTGTATTCTTGTAGCCTGTAGCTATAGTACTAACTATAATAGAAGGCTATAATAATAGAGAGCTAGTGTAGAAGAGTTGTTATAGTGTAGTTATCTATAGTAGTATAGTTGTAAGAGGAGAGTGTAGTTATAGGTAGAGGAAGGTTAAAGTAGGATTTATTAATAGTTAAATTAGTTAACATGCGCACAGAGGTCTGTGCGCTACTAGAGATTATTATGTTGCAAGTACTTAAATTTAGTATATCTATTAGCAGCGTGCTAGATCTCTAAGCCTGTAATAGAAATCTATAATAACTTGTTAGCTTATAAAGCTAAATACAAGGAGTTATCTTATTCTATTCTTGCCCTAATATAACAAATATTTGCTAATCTATAGCAGTTTGCAGCACTAAGCAAATTTTAATGTTTGCGTTTAGGTTTACGCCTAGTAGGGCTGCTGCCTAGCGTAAGAACACTAAAATCTAGTGTATATAGCAGAGACTTACAACGCCTATGCATAAAGAAGACTATAATAATAATCTATAAAAACTTATAAGTAGCATAAAGACGCTATGCGCATTCTTTTAATACTAAGTGTATTAAGATTAGAGCTATATACGCAATATTATAACTATAATAAAAATATACTGTTGCGTTAGCACTAGTAGGATAGGGAGAGCTTAATTACATGCTATCTAGCAAAATATACTTACCTAAAGCTTGCTAGCACTACAATATAACTACTAATATTACTATACTCTTATACTACTACACTACTCTACTTCTTCTATATAAGCACTATATTATTATAGGCCTCTATTATAGTTAGCACTATAGATCTTAAGCCTAAGGATATTAAGAAGGAGGAGGAAGAAGAGATAATAACTTTAGCAATTACTATAGGCACTTGTATGCTAGCTAGCTTTACTGCTAAAGAGTAGGATAAGCTTATCTAGGTAGTTATTACAGCCTGTTATAACAGTTAGCGCTAATAATACTAGGGTTTCTACTTTTAGGAGAATAAGATTAATTATGTCCTTAACTCCTAAGGCTAAGCTAAATCTGCTAGCTAAAAGATTAGCACTACAGTCCTGTTTAAAGGTAAACTTAGTAATAGTACCTACATAATTTAGCAGAGAGATAGAGCTGCAAGCCTTACTAGAAAGAAGTTAGCTATTAAGAAGGCAAAAGATGCTAACTAGTTAGCAAAATTCTAAGCTAGGACAAAGTTACAACAACTTCTAGCTTATTAGTTAGCAGCTCTTAAAATATAAGCTGTAATAGTAGCTAAGGCTAAAGAAGATGTTGCACAGCAACGCTTTAAGTTGTCTACTAGTAATAAGTTATTACAGCTTCTTATTACAAATGTATACTAACTCTAAATAGCTAAGTAGCTTTAAAATAAGCTAGAGGCTGTCTATAAGAAGTAGAATAGTCTAGAGCATAAAATTAATCTTTGCGCATACTAGATAGCCCTTAGCAACTATGTAGAAGTTGCTATAGATAAGCTAGCAACTAGCAACACCCCCTAAACCTAAGGCTAAGGCGAAAAATAGCTCTTTTACAAAAGTAGCGTGCTTAAGAAGCTACTTTAATAAGAGTATAAGTAGGGTCTTTAGAAGCTTACAAGTAATACTTTTAAGAGCAAAGAAGAGAAAGAAGAGTAGATTGCCTTCTAAGATTAGATGTTGCCTAAGAGCGTAGCAATTATAACTAATAATAACTAGAAGTAAGTTATTACATCCTATTATTATATCTACTTACTAATTATATTAGGGAAATTGATCCTCTAAATCTCTTAGATAGGATAGACAGTAATATTTAGCTTACAGGCTACTACCTGTATATTACAGCTGCTAACAGAGATAAGTGCAAAGAGAAGATTAAAGAATTTAATTCTAAGCTTAAAGAGTACTTTAGGTCTATACTAAATAAGTATAAGACTAATAAGCAGTACTACTAGGCAATAGATAAAGCAGATAAGGCAGATAAGGTAGATAATAATAATAACAAGATAGAGATAGAGATAGAGAGTAACTAAGATTAGATATACCTCTAGCGTTATAGCCTAGTATTACAGCTAATTAACACATCTAATGCCTATTGCATAGACTTCTAAGACATCTACATCTTTAAATTTCCTTATCTCTACCTAACTAATAACTTAGTACAGTAAATTAAATCTATAGTTAGCTCTTATTCTGTAGATAATTACTAGCGCTTTCTTTAAAGATTATATTTCTAGAGTTATAGCTTTCCTTCTAGCCTTACTAATAAGTGTTACTTCTAAGCTTATTACGCAAATTTCTTACAGCTTCTTATTATATTTATAGCATTACTATCTCTAAACTTAGGATCCTCTCTACCTAGCCTACCTAAAATTCTTTTGTTTTATACTTTTTTAGCTTAGCAAATTATTAAAGGTGCTTTTCTAAGTCTAGTATCTCTACTTAAGTAGCTACGTTCTATAGACCTAGATTACTAAGAGCGACTTACAGCCTAGGATAAGTAGTAGGGAAGTACAATATAGAGAAGCAATCCTACTAGTAGAAAACTAAATTAGAATGCTCTATCTTACTTTAGCAAAGTCTAGAAGCACTATAGAGAAGCTGCTAAGATAGAAAATAGTTATCTACACGTTTACTATTACAACTATAGCTAAGCACTTTAGCACCTAGCTCTAAAAGCTATTAGGACAAAACACCTACTTTAGTACCTTAAAACTTAAGCCTATAGAAAAACTAAAAGTCCTACTTATGCTTTACTAGACTCCTAATTACGTCTACACACTACACGCTAAAGAAACTAGAATTAGTTTTTCTCTATTCTAGGATACTCTTATCTAGCCTTTAAAGAAGAGCTTGTTTACTTTGTTATTAACAATAATATTACTTTTTAAGCAGTTAAGTGTCTAACTTTCTAACATTTTATCTACTTCCTTAGGCCTAAGGCTGTAATAATTACCTATTATAAATTTAGCTAGATGTTCTAAGCTTAATTTAAGTCTGCTAAAGACAGACTTCTCTAGGATCTTAGAATAAGTACTAAACTGTCTATTGCATTAGACGTCTAGACAGTAAGCAATTACCTAAGTTTCCTTACTATTAAGGGCTACTATATTAATAAGAGCTAGAAACTATAAGAAGTTCTTTTAGACTTTATTCTAATACATAGAAAACATACAGGCTCTTCTATAGCATAGCAAGTTCTCTAATTTCTGCAGAGAACTAAAATATTAAGATATCTATTAGGTGTTAGTTATAATAATTTAAGCAATAATAGCACTTTAACACAGATCTTATAAGGCTTGCTAAAAGAGCGCAATATCACTTAGGACAAAGAAAAGAACACTATCCCTTATCTTGTATATATTATTAACCTTGTTATATAAGACATTATACTATATCTTAAGCTAGATATACTAGAAGAGATAGAGAATGTAGAAAGACTATAAAGACATTATATTTAAGAGATTACTAAGAATATGTCTATTCTAAACTCTCTTTACAAGGTATTTATTCTTTATTATATACATTTATTACATTCTAAGTGCTACCTAGATCTAAGCTATCTACATTATAATAGACATTTTACTATAATAATTTAAAAGATTTCTTACACTGTAGAGTAATTTACTAGCAAATTAACAACTTTTAGTTATCTAAGATATTAAGACTAGGTAGAACTCTATATATAATATATGTAAGTGCGCACTTAAGCTCTAGCCTTATATTAATAAATAGCTAGAGTAAGAAATTGCACTTAAGGCTACTAGTTGCAAAGAACATGCTTCTACTTATACTAAGAGTGCAGAAGCTAATTTTAAAGATCTTAAGAAACTTTAACTTACAGCAACTAAGTAGCAGCACCTACAGGCTATTACAAAAATGCTATAATAATTTAAAAAAGTAACTAATGCTCTAAGCAAGACTCTAAGACAGCAAATTTAATATATCTAGATAATATACAACTAACTATTTAATTACCTAGAATAGATAATCTATAAGGTTAGTAACAACTTTAGTTAATTTAATATGTTAGGATATCTTAGAGTTATAAAGGTAGCTATAGAAATAGGTACTATAAAACTGTCTAAGTACTATTTAAAAATAGGCAAGAGTTAAGGTTTCTTATTTAACTGTACAACTATCTTAGATCTAATATAGAAGCTTACTGCATATAAAGTAAATTTATTACAGTTAGTTATTATAGTTCTCTACTAACTGTCTGCTTAGGACAAATTCTAGGCCCTCTAAGATAAATATATATACTAAGACTAATTCTTTAACTATATAGCGCGTTATAACAGCGTTAGTCCTAGTAGCTCTATAGTAGTATAAAACACGCCTACTTAGCAATTTAGAGAAGATAATTAGTTCTAAAAGCTAGCAACAACTACCTAGTAGGCTAGTAGAAGCTTCTTAAGTTTAGGTTTATCTAATAAGGATGCGTGTTAAACTTAATAGGAAGGTAAAGCCTATCTTAGCACTCCTCCTATTTAACTAGTAGAAGACTTTAATCTACTAGAATAGTAGAAGAAGAATACTATAACTTACCTATAACTTACTTATATAGTAAAAGATGTACTTATAGTACTACTTATAGAAGTAGGAGTTAAGTAAGTGTTTAACACTGTAAGAGATATAATTAGGGATTAACAGTATAGGCTTAAGGCTATAAAGATACACTAGATTATAATTCTTAAGGATTCTTTCTCTTTAGCGCAGCAGTAGAAGAGGGAGAAGGAGAAAGCAGGCTCTAAAATAAATAAGGTAGAAGATCTTTTTAAGCTACCTACTTGCTCTAGTGCAGATACAGAGGATTGCTCTAGTATAGATATAAATAATTATACTAGTAAAGATAAAGAGGTTATAGAGGTAGAAGATAATAGCAGTAGTGCTAAGGAGGAGCTTCTAGTAATACTATCTTAGCAAGAAGCAAGACCTTAGAAAAGAGCTAAGCTAAT